>CADCXT010004313.1:187500-917562 GCA_902806775.1 Microtus agrestis
CTTAATGCAGAAATGTCAGGTTTGATGAAGTTAGTGATATTCTGGGTAATGATAATTCGAGTGCATACTTTAGGTGTTCTAACAGCTACAGACGAAAGAAATGTTATTGATTTGGTCTTCTTCTACCTCTAGTACCAGCTCAGGTGATCACAGCAAACTTCTGGGGTGGAGGTGGCAGTAGCCTACAGTGCTTGTCTGCCACATCCTCATGAATTGCACCACTACCACCACCCATGGCCATTTTATTCCTACAGTCACAGATGATTTTCCTACTGGTTAGCATCAAAGTCAAAAAGGCAGCTGGTGTTTAAACTGGCTGAGTTTTGCAGCTAGGTACCAAAAAAAAAAAAAAAAAAAAAATGAGCTGTGTGGATGTGTTCCATTCCATGCCTGTAGTTCTCAGCGGACCAAGAAGCCTGGAGGCTACAGTTATAATTCAGATGTGCTGGGTGTACCAGGAGTGCGGCAAACATAACTGATAGGGCAGCAATGCCATGGTAAAGTGGGAGTTGTTTCCACTTAACTGGCAATTCAGCAGAGTCCAATGCTTGTTCTTGGAGTTCTAGGAGAGCTGTTTCTGCTTCCCCAACAAACCGCTTTGTCTGAGAGGGTAACTTTTCTCATAGGCAAATATATCCCCTTGACAAACTCATTCCCAAATGTTGTCAAAGACAAAAAGCAATGTAAGAATCCTGAGACAAAATTTGAAGTATCTGAAATTTAATATTTGAATTTTTTGACCTCCAAAAATGACAGTTTCCTATGGCTAACACAGCAGTCGTTCCTTATCCTTGCAGGACACATTGCTGCTTTCTAGAAACCCTTTGGATATGCAGAGATCAAGACCATGTCTGGCTACTCTGCACCCCAGTACCTGGAAAGCACCACACACCCAGCAGCACTCAGGGAGAATGGTTCTTTTCCTTTTATGACTCTTGTTCTGAGAGTCTCAATTTTCAAACTCACAAGTAACCTTTGAGCTTCCTCTTTAAGCATTTGTAGACATTTACACACATAAACACAGAGACACCTGCTTACAGATGCACATACATACGGGCACCAGACACACACACACAAATACACACATACACAAATATACATGCCAGATAAATGCAATACAGATAGCATTCACACGCGTGCACACACACACACAAAGCCATGCACTCACTATTCACTGACCATTTGGATTTACTTTCATACCGATATAACAAGAGAAACAAGTGCAGTATTGATGGTACATATGAGAAATTCTAATAACATTTTTAAATGCCAGGATAATCATATTCTTTTGCTGAATTTCCCTTCATTCTAGTTTTGCAAAGGATGTTCCTATTTATCATATTTAATTAGATATTCCTTAGCAGAAGCCCGAGATTTCTTTCCCTACCTTTCTCTTTTATTTTAACTACTTTATTTTATTAATAGATGCTTTAGTCTTTTTAATTTTTTCTGTTCTTGTTATTTGCTGCCTAAATCTTTTGTGGAGTAGACAAGGATGTAAAATAACCCGCAAAAGCACACATGGTATATTTTTAATGTTTGCTCTTGGACACACACCGCATAAAGATTTGGAATATGCTCATGACTTGAGTTACGCCATTCCATTCAAAGAAAAGAAAATGGTTTATTTCCCCAGTCAGTGTGAAGGATGAACATCAATGCAGTACATAAAGACACGACATCGTCTCAGGGAAAGTGCTTCTTTTTCCTGCCTTCCTTGTTCTCTTCTGGTGTTCATTTTATTCTATGGGCTCATTCTACTTCTTATTCAAGATTATGTTTGCTAATCTGTGGGTTCCATATTACCCTGCTTCAGGTCAGAGTAGAGAGCAGCTGTGGGCACCGTAGATCTCCAGGTGAAGCATATGCTCACCCTTGCCCTCAGGAACATGCCTTAAGCAGCTGCAGTCAGCCTGGGTGCATGTGCCAGCCGGGCCAAGCCTTTGACAAATTAAGAAGCAACCAAATCACTGTGTTTTCATACTTCACTGACACCAGGCACGTTACAGACCTTTCTCAAAGGGTAAAAGCTTATGCTGCTTTCTTTCATTTAGCAATAAATATGTATGGGATTACCAGCCCATTGTAAATGGGCTAACCAAATGCATTCTAATGCAAAATTGCTGGCTGCTTATCTAGGAGTTTGACAAAATGCAATTACAAGACCAATTATTTTTCTCTGCCCTTTTGTTACTACTCCCTGGATCACTAGTGATGGACTCTGAAGGCTTTTTATTTTTTTTCTTCTAGTTTTGCTAAGTAATTTGACATGCATCCTTCTCTAGTAACTGTATAGTGAAACAGAGCCTAGCCAGCCTGGGAGCAGGTGGCAATCCCTGAGGAGCACTGGGACGGGCAGGACTTGAAAGATGACACCAGCTGCCCTTCCCCAATATACAAAAGTGGAGGGTGACTTGAAAATACTGTCTTAGGTGGGAAGAGAACAGTAGTACTGTGTGAAGTACAATTATTCTCATCCCCTTATGTACCTCACAAAAATATTTAATCACAACTCCAAGTTTTAATTGTAATTTCTATATCTCTGGCACGAACCTCCTGGACTGTTAGGGTACACAGCTCTCTATTCCTTGCATATACGTTTGGAGAATATAAGGGTCTTTGCTGAGTTTGAAAGCATTTGAGTTCAGCTCTCTTATCTTTTTAGAGGCTGGTGGTAATGTGGAGACAGAAATGGGAGAGGCAGCCTGTCTACAGGGAGCACCTTCTGCCTCTGATCTCAGCATCCAGCCTATGCAAATTTTGGTATGCTGTGGTATTGTTTCCGCTCAGTTCAGTTTTCTCATGGTGAAATACCATACCAGAGCCATTTCTAATGCATCAAGACTTTCCTTGTGGAGTGTTTAATGGTCTCTTGGGGAGAAATGTTCTGTAGACTCTGGGGCAGTCTATGCATCCTGCTGCTGGGGATAGAACCAAGTGGAATCACTCTCATCACCATGGCATTGGTGCTGTGCTTTTATTATCAGTGTCTTAGGCTACTTTGCCTGCTGTAATCAGATACCATAACTGGGTGGTGCAATAACCCCAGAAGTGTTCTCTCATACTTCTAGACTCTGGAGTCCAGGGTTATGGGATCACATAATCAGATGCTTCTAAGGCCCTTGTCTGGTTTGCATACAAACTGCTAACTTACTCTCACTTCCTGCAGTAAACAGGGATAGTTGATTCTCTGAGTGTAACATTCTTATAAAAACACTGACCCCACTCATGGGAGTAGAGTCGTGACTTACTTGCCACCCACACCTCTCCCATTTCAATGTCTCACCTTGTTTTTAGGATTTCAAAAATATGAATGAGTATTAGGTCAAAAAAAAGTCTACAGAACTCTGTTCATTTGTTTGAAAAATTATTTTTGAGTGAAATGTTAAAATATCCAACTATATATTTTTATTTTAAATGTTTACACAAAATAATATTTTGATCATTTTCTTTCCCTTCACTCAACTCCTTTCAGATTCTGCACACCTCCATGCCTACCCAACTACATGTTTTCATGAAGTGTTGTATTTCATATTTTGAAGACTTCATTTAGGTCTATATTCCATTTTAAAATCTGGGCTATTTGTTTCCTTGCTGTACATTTTTTGAGTGCTTAAGATATTCTAGATGCTCTCTATTAGATGAAAATTGATAAAGATCTTTTCTCATTCTGTAGGCTGTCACTTTGCTGGAATGATGATGTCCTTTTTTTGTACAGAGAAGGTTTTTAGCTTCCAGATGTCCCATTCATTAATTATTGGTCTTAATGCCTACACTATCAAAGTTCTGTCCAGAAAGTCATTTGTTGTGAAATAATACTTTAACTAGGCAAATATAGGCTACATTTGTTTAATGACAGAAAGATGTGTTGCTTTGCCTGACTAATGTACCTGCTTGTCTAATCAAGAGGTGAGCAGCCAATAGCTTGGCAGTAGAGGGATAAGCAGGGCTGGTGGAAAGAAAGAGTAAGGAGGAGGAATCTCAGACTGAGAGAGGAGAAAGAAGAGAATGAGGGAGAAAGAGGGAAATTCCCCAGGGCCACCCAGCCAGGCAGCTGCCAAACAGACAGACTAGAAGAAGCAGGAAAAGTGGGAAACAGGGGGTGAAAGAAAGGTAAAAGCTCCAAGGCAAAATGTAGATGAAGAAAAACGAATTAAATTAGGCTATAAGAGCTAGTGGGACAAGTGTAAAGTAAGGCGAGGAGTTCATAACTAATATTAAGTCTCCATATCATAATTTCAGAACTGGTTTATGCCCCCCCAATTGTGCTACAGTCCTTTCATGTGCAAAGGAATTCAAGCACATTTTATTATTATTATTATTATTATTATTATGGTTTGGTTTTCAAGACAGGGTTTCTCTGTGTAGCTTTGGAGCCTGTCCTGGCACTCGCTCTGTAGACCAGTCTGGCCTCGAACTCACAGAGATGTGCCTGCCTATGCAAGGAAATTGTTAAATGTTGTTTTAGGACTGCAACTTACATATATAGCTTTTTATATGATCATTTATTTTTTAATATACTCAGAAACTTTCATGTTTTTTCCATAGTGCATGTGTCTATTTATTAAGTTTAATTTTGTGATGTTAATATAAGATATATTAATATTGTCTTCTAAATGGAATGTTTTGTGACTTATACTGTGACCATTTACTTTTTCCAATTTGCTTTTTCTTTTCCATATGTTTCTAAGCTTTTGTTTCTTTGTTTCTCCGTTTATCTTCTCCCGTTGAACAATATTTCCCCTCCTCCTTAGCTAGTGCACCCTCTTGTTTTCAGACAGTTCCATGTAGCCCAGGCTATTATTGTGTTTCCTATGGTTCACCCTACTCATTATTTTTGTTGTTCTACCCACATTCTTTCCACGTTAATATCAAGTGACATTTTAAATTTATTTCTTTTGGAATATTTTAAAGATTCAATATGTATTTAAATTTTACACAGTCTAATTACTCTTCAAGATAACACACACTTAATTCTGAAACACTGTAGACTTTTTGCTCTGTTTCGTCTTTTCCTATCTTTTGTCTGATGTGATACATCCCAATATACTTCAAATCCTAACAACACATTGGAACAAATACTGTTTCTTTTACAACCTTGTATCGTTCAAGTACATTAGAAAAAGAGAAATAATACATTCATAGAGTCTTTTACATTTATTCATATATCACTCCGATACTCTTAATTTTCCTTTTAATTCAACTTATTATCTGATGTTGATTTCTTATAGCATAGACATTTCCATCAGTATTTTAAAGATGACAGGTAGAGTAGCCACGGAGTTTTCGGGCTTTGTTTATTTTTGAATATCATTACTTCATCTTCAGATTTCATCTGTATGTTGTTAGAGAGCAGATTGTTGGTTGTCTCTCTGTTTTTTGTCTTTTTAAATGAACCTTGCATAACTTAACTGATTCGAATGGGAAGTCCTCTGTCCATTTTATTTTGATTTCCTGAGTCTCGTGCCTTGACTTTCTATTGTTACTTGTGAGTTTAACCGTTTGAATTTCAACCATTTGGCTATGGCATAGTGTAGATATGACTGTCCATCACTCATCTTTCTTGAAGTATAAAAGTTCCTTGGGTCTAAGGATCATACTTCATCATTGTACTTAATAAGTTGAGGCTCATTCATTCTTTAAAAGTTTTTGACCACTCTTTTCTCACTCTACCATTATGCTTATGTTGTTGTGAGTCACTGGGTCCTTCTCCAATCTTTTTATTATTTTTACAAAATATGTGGTATTAGATAATTTATTCATTCATTTTTCTTCTGCTTGATAATTCTATCTTCTGCCATTGTAATTCAGATATTAAACCTGTTCAGTGGATTTCTCATTGAAAAATTTTTGATTTTAAAATAGCCTTACATACATATTTGATTCTAAAATAGCTATACATATATATATACATGATATATATATCTTCTAAATTAGTCACATATAAAATTTTTTTCAATAATTAAAATGAGAAAACCACTGAACAGGTTTATTAACTGAATTATAGTGGCCAAAGAAAGAATTATCACAAAGAAGAAAAATGAATGAATAAATAAATTACTACTTAAACCAACATAACCTCTTTGCATTCAAGGTTTCCTTGGAACGTTAAATTCCCAAATCTAGGATATACTGCCATGATCTCAGAAGGCTCTTCTGTTGGGAAATAAAAGTACTACTTTCAAACCTATTGAGTCATGTCATTGTAGATGCTGGTTATTTTGTGGGTAACACCTACCTGAGAGGAAAATCAATCTGTGAAAATGAGGGACACACAGAACAGCAGCAGGCAGGACGGAGATGATCCAGACATGCTCTAGACAGCTGTGCCTCTGACCTTTTCCTGCACCACGTATACGAAATAGCTATGATATGTATATATCATATATGAGATTTTTCTGTCACTTAAATATTGTCATATTTTTTCATTATCTAAATGAATTTTTAATGTTGAATGCATTTATAGTTGTTGATCTGAATTTTTTTCTGCTAAATACAACATTTTAGCTTGCGTAAAGAAAATTGTATAACTGCTAGGAACCTTGTCTAGTATTTTATTTAGCTGTCCCATTTCACCAACATATTTAACTTACTCTCTGCAAAAGTTTCTTGGTAAAAATCATAGAGTCATGAAGAATGAAGGAAAAATATTTTCTTGTTTTTTCTTCTGTGCTTTCAGGACTTTCTTTCAGGCATATAGTCAGCAGCTAGCAAAGATCTTGCATCTCTTCAGTTTGCTATTACACATTTGTAGCCTCCCAGTTCTATACAATGTGAAACAATCATGGAGGGACACTACAGCATTATGCCATATAATTTATGTCTGAAAGGATGGACGTTCTCATATTTGCAATTGGTTAAAACCAACTCTGGTGTTATTCATTTTCAAGGGGGAAGGGTTGCATTTTGCCAGGACATGAGTATTAGGCAAGTTATTGAAGGTCACCTCAGGATCATTAAACTAATAAGAGGAATTCACTGGAGGGACTGTAGTTCCTAGCTAGTCTGTGGTTGAAGACCTTAAGGCATGTTTGGGAAAGTTTTCAGAGTATGACTTAATCTGTAAGCTATTTAGGGGAATTGTGTAAACACTTCATTGTCCAGCATGGTCTAGAGCCCACAGCCACAGAATCTTAGCAGTGTTTGGTCTTATGATGTGGAGAAACTCCTGGAGCTTGGAGAGAGGTACATAGGGATCAGAGAGTTACTGTACTGTAAAGGGAGCCAAATGACTTGTTGAAGCTGTCCTGTTTATAGACAATTTGAACAAACCTTTATAGATTCCCTAGACTGTCCGGTCACTGTTTAAAAAAAATAGCTCATCAATTCTTTGTAATAATTTTTGTATTTGAACTATCTGGGTTGAGTAAATAGAATTAGCTAGATAATTTGGCATTGTATAGCTAATACTTTTATTTGTGATTGCTGATTATAATTTTAATAAGGTAATTGTGGGGTGTGAAGGACTGTAGAATCTCTTAGTGACTGTGAATGTTTTGAAATAAACTCATCACTGTCCCGTTTATTCTTTCATAAGTTGTATGTCTGAATAACTGGAGGCACATTCCTATACCCAAGGTCCAGTATGCTCTAATCAGGATCTGGACTGAACTGTAGAACTTCTCTTATATGAAGTTTTACTAAAAATTTCATTTGTAGTAAGATGTTTTCTCTAGTTTAGAATAAATATTGTTAGTGTACTAAAATGTAAATCCTATTGATTAATCAAGTGTTTGAAGTTGCAACAATGATCAATAGAAATAGTAAGCTTTGGCCAAATGTATTTCTAGTTTCAGAGTGTGCCTTTGGTCATTTTATGATATGAAAATAATTTCAGATTTTCACCTGTGAGCTGAGTGGAATGCTAGAATGCAGATTGCTATAATACTGAGGGGACCTGGGAGACAGTCACATAAAGGTTTGGACCAAGGTGCCAAGACACTGCCTGCCTCATTTGAAGGAAGACATGGGTAGGTGCCCATGCAAGAATTCCTCCAACATCCTAAAAAACAACATGGTAACACCAGAACCCAGCAGACACACAAAAGGAAGACTTGATCATCCCAACCAAGAAGAAGTAGAAGAAAACAACTTTAAATGTAACTTTATGAAAATTATGGAGATCTTTAAAGAGGAAGTGAAAAACTCCCTTAAAGAAATGAAAGAGAAGACAAACAAAAAGTTAGAAGAAAGTAATGAATCCATCAAAGAAACCCAAGAAAATCGAGAAAAAAAACCAATAAAACAGGTGAAGGAAACAGTTCAAGACTTGAAGATTGAAATAGAGGTAATAAAGAAAACACAAACTGAGGGAATTCTGGGTATGGAAAATCTGGGTAAATGAACAGGAACTACAGAGACAAGTATAACCAACAGAATACAAGAGATAGAAGAAAGAATCTCAGGCGCTGACGTTACTATAGAAAAAATAGACTCATTGGTTAAAGAAAACATTAAATCCAACAAATTCTTAATAAAAAACATTCAGGAAATCTGGGACACCATGAAAATACCAAACCTAAGAACAATAGAGGTAGAAGAAGGAGAAGAAATCCAGCTCAAAGGCACAGAAAATATATTGAATAAAATTATAGAAGAAAACATTCCCAACCTAAAGAAGGATATCCATATAAAGGTACAAGAAGCTTATAGAACACCAAATAGATTGGATCAAAAAATCCCCTCGCCATATAATAATCAAAACACAAAACATACAGAACAAAGAAAGAATACTAAGAGCTGCAACAGAAAAGGGTCAAGTAACATGTAAAGGATAACCTATCAGAATTATATCTGACTTCTCAATGCAAACAATGAAAGCCAGAAGGTCCTGGATAGATGTACTGCAGACACTAAGAGACCATGGATGCAAGCCCAGACTACTATACCCAGGAACGCTTTTATTCACCATTGATGGAGAAAACAAGATATTCCATGACAAAAACAGATTTAAAAAATATGTATCCACAAACCCAGCCTTACAGAAAGTACTAGAAGGAAAACCTCAACCCAAGGAAGCTAACTACACCCATAATAACACAGATATCTGATAACCCCCACCAGCATAACCCAAAGAAGGAAAACACAGAAACACGACTACTGAAAAATAACTGGAGTTAGCAACCACCGGTCATTATTATAGCTTAATATCAATGGACTCAATTCACCTATAAAAAGACACAGGCTAAGAGAATGGATACGAAAACAGGATCCAGCCTTTTGCTGTTTACAAAAAACACATCTTAACCTCAAAGACAGGCAGTTGGGGCAGACTGAGAGGTCACTGACATTGGCACTGAGATTTGTCTCTACTGCATGTACTGGCTTTTTGGGATCCAGTTCTCTTCAGATGTATACCTTGCTCAACCTAGATGTAGTCGGGAGGGCCTTGGACTTGTCACAGGGCAGGGTGCCTTGTCCTCTCTTGGGATTGGAGGGGGAGGGGTGGGAGGTTCTCTGTGAAACACAGGAGGCAGAACTAGAGGGAAGTTCCAATGTGATTAACTGCAGATCAATCGACAAGATACCCTTTTATTGCTTAGAGGAATCAGTAATAGATGGGTCTGACTAGAGGGTAAATGAGCGTGTGTTTAATCAGGGATTGTATCAACATTTATCAGGGATGCTCTAGACCAGCACTGTCCAAAAGAAATGTGATGTGAGTGCATAGATAGTTGTAAATTGTCCTTCAGAAACATTAAAAGATTTTTAAAAAGAGTATGTGAAACTAATTTTAATAGAAGATTCAATTTAATCCCAGCAGATCCAAATTATTTTTATTCTGATATAGTTAATCAAGAGATAAATAACCAGGGAAGTATTTTATCTCTCTCCATTTGCATTGTTTTCAAAATGTGTTCCTGTAGCATGGATTGAGCTGCACCTGCTCCATTCTATCTGCTCTAGAGAAACATGCAGCTGATACTGTAGGTGGCTGTGAATGGCATTCTGAGATGTAAGAAAACTGAACTAGATTACTTCAAATTTCCTTTAAGAATTTTAAGGCAGAATGTGTGCCTGGCATGTGTGAGGCCCTGGGTTCAATCCTCAGCAACCACACACACACACACACACACACACACTCACTCACACATACACACACAAACACATAAACATAGACACACAGACAGACAGACAGACACACACACACACACCAAAGCAAAACAACCCCTTTCCAAAAGTCCTATGTTCCTATGTGAATATAGGAATTAAGAAATTTAGAGACTATAGGCATTCAAAAGTCAATGAGGAAGTGGTCTTGGTAAGAGACACTGTCCCTCTAAGCAAAGTAAACAAGAAAGCATTTATTGACTCTGGTGCTGGAAAAGGCCGGAGATAAAGCTGGTTTGGGCATATGTGGATTATCTTTGCCTGCTGACTGCTGTTTCTGTGTGTCCCTCATTTTCACAGATCAATTTTTCTCTCAGGTAGGTGTTACCCACACATAACCATCATGTACAATGACATAATTCAATAGGCTTGAAAGTCAAAGTAGAACTTTTACTTCCCAACAGAAGAGCCTTCTGGGGTTCTGGCAGTAGATCCTAGATAAAGGGATTTAGCATTTCAAGGAAACTTTAAATGAAAGAAGATTATTTAGGTTTAAGAGAACAGAATTGAGGAGGAGCAGTCCCAGAGTATGAAGTCATGGTCAGAATGACATCTTGCACAAGCTACTCAAATTCCCCTTTTCACTTACAGTTGCTAACATCACCTCTTAAACTGTTGTCCTCATTCATCATTTGGTTTAGACAAACAGAAACTAGGACATCTTTCTCCCGTAATGGTCAAAGAGGACTGAATATAAATTATATCTCAATAGTTACAGTGAGCTCTGAGAATCTGAAGGTTCAAAAGTCTTACTCCCGATGCTTGTTAGCTGTGTGGCCTGGGACAATCTACATAGCAATTTCGTGCCTCCGTTTCCTTATTTAGGAAATGAGACTAGTCGTAAAATTGATTCTACGATTAAATAAGTTGAAAATTCCTCAGAACAATGTGTATACATAACAACTGCATAGTAATGTTGTCTTTATTTCTCTATTGTGTGGTAGTCAGTGATGACCTTTGGAGGACTGTGTCTACATGGTTTATATCTGATATAGCGAGTCACTGAATGCACCTGGTCCCATCTAGGCCAGAGCAAATGCTTAGTCATTATTTGTTGCTGATTACTGTTTCAGAAATAAAGCAAACAATGGGGATCCTATTCTCCATTGCAAAGTAGTATTGGAGTAATTACAACATCCATTTTGGGTTTATGTGAAAACTTAATTATGAGTTCCAATTATATTTTAAAATAATATTGAAATAAACTTACTTCAGTGCTAGTGATAATTCTACAGAATTAAGTCCTGCATTAAAATAGAAAATAAAATATTGAATTCAATATAACACATAAAAGTATTTTACTTAATGGCACATATATGTAATTATATATTGACAGTTTATAGTTGGTGTATATTTAGAAGAGTGTGGTTTATAGTTTATGCTCATTCTGTTAAATTTAGTAGAAAATAGAATCATCTGCAACTGCAACTATAAGACACATTTGGAGATTAGTATAATCAAGCTCTAATTTTAAAGGTATTGAATTTTATTTCAATTTTAATTTTTATTTTTTATCTAGACACCGTTTCTCTGTGCAGCCCTGGCTGGCTAATCTGGGACTTATGCTGCTGCTGCAGACCAGGTTGGCCTTGAACTCAGAGATCCACCTGTCTCTGCTTCCCAAGTGAATGTTAAGATTAAAGATGTATACCACCATGCCCACCTACGGTAGTACATTTTAAATAACTCATCCATTCCTACATATAGAACTTATGTAAAAACAAAGTTTTACTCAACTTTCAGGGAACGTTAAAAAGTGAATTTGCCTTGTTTACCCCAGGTAAGAAAGAATAAAAATCAAAGCACACTTTCTGATGAGAGGCAGGCAAGTTCTGCCTAGGCAGGTCCTTGCATTGTCTGAAAGATGCCGATGCTCAGAATGTGCTGGGAGGTTAAGAAGAGTCCTGGAATCAAAGACAGAGGCTACACTTTTGTTTTCTGTTCTTCTTATTTGTTCTTTAGGGATTTCAGCCAGGCATGATTTCAGGTGTTTCTCTTACTACAATATATCTATGACAAAATATGTGACAGAATCTGCTGAGGGGAGCAAGGACTTGTTTTGTTTCATGGCTGCACAGGACATACGGTCCATGGATCTTTGGTCTCCTGCACTTGAGCAAGGGATGTCTTCATCATGGACAGTGTTGACTTCGTGGATGATCAGGAAGCAGACAGTGAGCAAAAGAGGTCAGGGATGATATATCCCCAAGGACTCACCCCCAGTTACCTACTTTCTCCAGAGGGGCTTCAATCCTCACAGTTTCCCAAACTTCTCAAAATAGTGTCACCAACTGCTGGGGCACAACTGTCCCAAATATAGATTCAAGGCAGGGTACCATGTAGGAAGTACACACACACACACACACACACACACACACACAAAGATTTTTACTTAAAAATTATTTATTATTTTGAATTTCTGATATATGATTAATTTTACCAATGAGAATAATTTGGCAAATATTTTTCACTTTGAAATCTATGCAGGATAAAAAACAATCTCATATGAAAATTTTGACTTACATGATAGTGCCAAATAAACAAAATTTACAAATTGACTCTTTAAACCTTAATGTCTTTTCAAAACTCACATTAATGTAAACTTATTTATATTAATTTTTGTTGCGTATATTAACAAAGCATCCTCAATGGGTATAGTAGAGAGACACAGAGATAGGACAGTTCCAGGTGGGATGTCGCCTCAAACCACTGCCACTTGCTGCAGAGTTGTCCTAGCTTTGTCATAAATACATATATTGGAGATAATAAAGTCCATTTTATGTGACTCTGAAGTGAGTGCATGACATCACATCAAAGGGAGATGCCAGACATATAGAATATGTTCAGTAAATGAGAGTGAGGATTTGTCATTACAATTGCTGGCACAGAAGCCCTTTAGAGCCAAACCTTATAGCACAGCTCCCTGTTTATTTGGATTAGTTTAGCTCATTAATTAGAGGCTGTTGTGTATCCCAAGATTTCAATTGGTTCATGTTTCAATGCCTGTAGGATTTACTTTTTATCTTTGCAGCTAAGAAATAATTACGCACTACAAACATTTTGTTGAACTTTACATAAATCAATTTTCAATAGAGGTTATTTACATTAATCAGTTTCTTATTAGTGATTTTGCTTTTGGTCAGATATGAGTGGCTGATGTTACAGTAATTGCTTTAAGCCATTGCAAAACGGCAATTGATTCTGATCCAATGGAAGGGTGGGATTATATAACCCGAGAAGATATACTTTCTACTTCTAGAATATACTCCTTTAAGATTATACTAAATACAGACCACTTTTTGTATGACCTGCAACATTTTTATTATACAAAATTACATTTCAAAATACTTTGTGTTTTTGATTTTTTAAGATGAAGAAAAGCTACAAGTACCGCCGGGCGGTGGTGGCACACGCCTTTAATCACAGTACTCAGGAGGCAGAGGCAGGTGGATCAAAAAAAAAAAAAAGAAAGAAAGAAAGAAAGAAAGAAAAGAAAAGGAAAGCTACAAGTAAATAAACATCATAGACCTCATCTCAGTAGTTACCAGCATCCTCTACTCTGTCACTCAAGGCCAAAGTTTCTTCCTCATGCCTCCCTTTCCTCCTTTCCTTCATACATCATTTCCTCTCTTCCCATGAGAAGTCATTTCTTTTAATGCAGCCACCACCAAGTCAATTCCTCTCTTCTATCATATTTATTTTATTTTATATTTTTACTTTTTTTCCCCTTGTCAATTCATTCTCTGAAAAATTTTAAAGTCCTAAACACAGATGGTGTTTCTTTCCAGAACTTGAGTTCTTCCTCTTCCTCCACTCTTCTCTCTCTCTCCTCCCCTCTCTTCTTCTAATTTTGACTCTCTGAATCAGGGTCACTCTTTACACCCTTGTCCTCATCTTTGAACACACAGTCCCAACTCAGTCTCTTCAGTGCCAAGATAGCAGGGGTGCATTATAATCCCAGTCATTTCTTCAGGCCTGTTTCTCACTTTTGGTCACTCTTTCGATTATTATCTCAAACCTAGCCACAGAAGTGAATATTTGTTTATTCTGGAATATATTTAACATTACTCATTAAATGAGTTCATTCATGTTTCAAATAGAATGCCTAACTTTAAAAGAAGTTACCCTGAACAATCTGACAAGCATTGGCTAAAGCACGTTAGTAACCCAAGCTGTCTTTTGTCAGGGTAGTTATTTGGAAGAAACCAAGGAAAAATGGTTTCCTTTCTTATAACCTTGTTAGCATAAAGCAAACAAGTTTAAGTAGAAACTCACTCACACATATATCAAATGGCCTAAAGTCTGTCATGAAACCTGATCCGTAGAACCTATGAAGTTCCAGCTATGCATCCTTTTTGACAATCTGAAAAACACTCCTTTACAATAGTCTAGTAGAAAGATGGAGAGACATACATCAAATTAGAATGAAGAAACAGAATTTTAAAATATGTGGGATGGTGAGACCCATGCAGACCGCCACACTCCAGGGTAGCAATACCAGGTCAGTTAGATTAGGATGTTCTGTGCTCATCTACCCCCACCTTCCAAAGTCACTTTTGGTGGTGACCATTGCAGCTCATCTACCCCCACCATCGAAAGTCACTTTCATTGGTGACCATTGCACCTCTTCTGATAACACCTCAGTTTTGTAAATCTGTGCATGAATAACTGGTGAAACATATACTGGCATTCTATGTCAGTAGCAAGTCACTAAGTCATCTTTAAATTAAGAAACATCAAAGAAAAATTTATTATACTTTGTATTCTAGATAAAGATACTGGGGAAAATAGAAGTGAAACGACAGTAAGCAATGATAGGATGTAGTAGGTGTAACATCTCACTTTATACATGCAGCCATGTCCCTGTTTCCACACGGCTGTTTCAGAAGTGTCATGGCCTCCCGGCACATGCATAAGTCTTTGAGTGTTAGGGGCCTTTCTTTCATCATCCTCCTTAAACTAAATTTAAACATTTGCTTAATATTATTGGGTGATTTCTCTTCTCTTCTCTTCTCTTCTCTTCTCTTCTCTTCTCTTCTCTTCTCTTCTCTTCTCTTCTCTTCTCTTCTCTTCTCTTCTCTCTCTCTCTCTCTCTCTCTCTCTCTCTCTCTCTCTCTCTCTCTCTCTCTCTCTTTCTCATTATATAGCTCTGGGTGACTTGGAACTCACTATATAGATCTGAGTAAACCTAGAACTCAACAGTTATCGACCTGACTCTGCTTCGAGTATGCTACCATGCCTTGCTTATGTGCTTTATTTAATCACATAAACTTAAATGAGTTAAATTAAATTTTAAGTAATATGCATTCATTATTTCCCTCTTTCCGTAAAATTACTAAAATTCTATTTGTCACTTGAATTTAGATCTTATATTTGAGATTTTTCTTTCAACTGCTGATTCATCTAATTAATGATCAAATCTCGTTTTGCTTCTGTTCAAAATGTCTCTTCTGTTGCATTTTACACACACTGTTAAGGGCTCTATTTGTAGGGCTGTCCTCTGAATTCCAAATTGTCTCTAAAAATAAAATTGACAAGATACATAGTTCAACTTTGATGTTGGATTCTCCCCTGCATGCTGTGATATATTGTATTACCACTGGTTAATAAAGAAGCTACTTTGGCCTACGGTAAGACAGAATAGAGCTAGGTGAGAAAGCTAAACTGAATTCAGGAAGAAAGAAGATGGAGACAGGCAGATGCCATGTAGTTGCCAAAGGAGAAAGATGTTGGAAACTTACTGATAGACCACAGTCTCATGGTGATACACAGATTAATAGAAAGGGGTTAATTCTTGTAAAAGCTAGCTAGAATTATGCCTAAGCCATTGGCCAAAAAGTGTTGTACTAATATAATTTCTGTGAGATTATTTAGGTCTGGGTAGTCGAGAAACCAACACATAGTCTTCATTTACACAACTTTGTTAACATTTTTCTGCATGCCCCATGAGGAAGAAGACTGACAGTCTCTGTCTTTACTAAAAAATATAGATAAAAAATTTAAAGCTCCAATACAAAAGATATATATATATATATATATATATATATATGTATATATATATGACAACTCATTCCTCAATACTTCTATGTAATTTATATAGTAAGTCATTATATGGAGTATGTTTTCAGAAAGATGAACACAGGCAGAAAAACTAAAATTTTTGAGAACAATCTTGTTACTCTAACTGACTGAAAGTTGTCATTTTTTTCTGTTATTTGTTCTCAGAATGCGTCTGACTACTAAGTAAAGAATACAGTTTTGAAAAAAAATCATATTAACTCTTAATTGGTTCACAGTTTGTAGAAAAAAATGAGTGTAGTAATTGTGTCTTTACTAAAAATAATGAGGTACCAGAATCTTACAACCTCTGAGGATCTCCAGGAGCAATTTTTATGTGAAGGATTTCAACGCTCTTAATAAGAAAAATGCTATTATGTAAAACAATAAAATAAATTTGTGTTCTTAAAATTTCACATTTGTAATCTTGTAAATTCTTTTTGGATAAATTTGCCTGTTCTTTTCCCCCTTTTTGAGATGTTTTGGGAAATGCAGAGTCAGAGATGGGGTCAGGGAGACGATATCAGCATCTTCTTACAGGTCACTAGTTTTATGTATACGCATGCACCTTACTGCAGATATATATATATATATATATATATATATATATATATATATATATATATATATATATATACCTTACTGCTGGTGACAAGCTGCATGTGTATACACACATCTTACTGCGGGCAACTAGCTGTATGTGTATGTATACATATTATTACAGGCGATAAGTTGTATGAATATGCATGCACTCTACTGCAGATGACTAGCTATATGTCTACGCATGCACCTTACTGCAGGTGACAAGCTGTATGTGTATGCATGAGCCTTAGTACAGGTGACTAGCTGTATGTATATGTGTTCATCTTACTGCTGGTGACTAGTTGCATGTGTATACATACATCTTGCTGCAGGTGACTAGCTTTCTGTATATGCACACATCTAAGATGACAAGTACAAGAACAAAGTGCATCTAGTGAATGGTCATTTGCTCTGGCACCCCAGTTCTTTGCCAATATCACCAATCCTGCTCTCCTTTGACATGCAAGATAAACACTCTTTTGTTCTTTATTTCTTGCAGATTTGTTTGCAAGTTTTGTCAATGTTTTAGAATTTCTATTTCCAGTGATACTTTATTTTTTTTAAAAAAATATTCTATTGTTTGCCAAACCATTTCCTTGAGTAAATTTTTTTGGGAATTAAGATTTTTTATTATTCTAAAAATAGTTTTATGGATAAAAAGAATATTAGGAGCACTAATTGCTTTTGTAGAGGATCTGAGTTTTTTCCCAGAACCCACCTCACAGCTCACAACCTTCATCAAGTCAAGTTCTATGGGATTCAACACACACTTTAAGCCTCCACGGGCACTGAATGCATGTGATGTACTTACATGCATACAAGCTGGATATTTATACACATAAGAGTAAAGAAATCTTAATTATCTCAAACTTTCACTTTGCAATTAATTCAGACTTACAGTAAATTTGGGAAACATAGTATAAAAGATTCCTACATATTCTTGAGCCAGATACCTTATACACCTACAGTACATTAAAAAATAACCAGAAATTAATACTGACATAATTCTGTTTTCTAGTATACAGATATATTACAAAATTCTTCTAAATTTTTATTTGATCTATTTTTAAATGTATATATACATTTTAATTAAAATAGATCTGAATCACTTTTCCCCTTTCCTTCCCTCCTTTCAACTCCTCCTGTGCTTATTATTGTTACACACACACACACACACACACACACACACACACACACACACACACACACACACGCACAAATATATAAATGCAATGTGCTGAAAGCACTTTTTTGTTTGGTTATATCAGCTTTCAGGGCTCATCACCTTATAGTGGATAACCAGGAGGGCTCAATCCCAGGAGTGACTAGTTCTCCCGCTCCCAGAAGTCTTTAGTTGCCTACAGTTCTTTGGCACAGGCGAGGACCTCTTGAATCTCCCCCTTCCATGTTCTCATTTCTATTTCTCCTGTCACTCTTCCACTCTTGTTTATGTGCCCATATAGAGCAGAGAGTGTTTCATAGCAACATTTCTGGCTCTAATAAAAATTTCAATAAAAGTCTCATTGTGGTCTCTTCTCAGTCTAAGACATAGATCCACTTTTACTGTAGATGCTTTGTGATGTCCGGTGACTTCTGTTCCCCTAATCTAGAAGAGTTCTTCACTCTGTCTTAATTTTAGGTGACTATTTTTTTTCAATAGCAGGAGCTCTTAGAAGCTTTAATCCTCTGACTTAAGAGTGTATCGTCTCAGTGTGAACAATATACACCACCAAGCACACAACACGTCATGAGCTTGGTATTCAAACCTCCTTCATTGCAGCCACCCCTTCCTTTCAGCTTTAAGCCACTCTTCCGTCCAAGACTACCCACTTTTCTCCTAAAACGTTTTTATATTTTTTCTTGTAGTATTTTTCTATGTGGAATTCTTTTACATTTATTATGATCCAAGAGAACTTCCAGGACAAAAGATAAAAATTGCAGCTTCTCTGAATGCTACTTTCTCCTGTGGTTTCTAATGGCACATAGAAATTAAATTTCTAATTAATCATGTAATGAAATCAATCAATGCTAAGTGTCTAACATTAATACTCATTTTATATCTGGAGTAATTTTATAGCTTTCCTGGTCTTCTACAATAGATAAAAACATATTATAGTAGTGAAAACACCAAATTCAAGTTAAAACATCTCCAACCTCTTACCCCACGGTCCTATTATAGCATTTCTTGGAGAGCAGGGAGCTACAACTGTGTTTGAATAAATGAAACTACTTGTCATTTAGAAAGAATACAAAATGTGAAATGACAAATTTTTCTTCATGAAATTTATACAAAATTTTGTTTGCAGGTAAACGCTTTTGAAATCATTTCTCTATTATGAATAGCTACGTTTTCAACCTAATAGTTATTCCAAAAAAGAGATAAAGATGAAAGTCTGCCAACATCCAAATGACATTAAATTACCCAAAGTAAAATGTCAGTAAAATTAAATTTCTTTTCTCTAATACCACTAAAAGCCCATAGCCACAATGTTTGTCTTGGTTAATTACTTAACAGATTTTAGATTTTCTATATTAATGGATTATGTGTCAGATAGTATTTCTAATTAAACTTTGAATTTCTCTGATGAAACGGTATTTAAGTCTATAGAATGTCATAACTCAACTTTTCATTTAACAATGTCTAGCAGATCATTTTAAAATAATAAGGTAGTAATAATTCATAAAAACTCACGAGCATGTCTAGGATACTCATGGACATTGAAGCTTAGGAAAATGAATTTCTTTGTTTGGAAATGACAAGAGAGTTTTGATGGCTCTAAGAGTTGATTAACATGCAGAATAAAATTTTATCTTGTACATTTTATTATGAATAAGATACAAAATAAATCTGATCTTTAAATATTCACATTCTTTAAATTATTAAAACCCATAAATCCTATATATAATTATGGACAATATCAATATTATGCTTACAGAAGACTAGGAAGTTTGATAAGAACAAAAACCTGTAAATCAGATGTTTCTATAAGATGATACATATACATAGACAGGTATATGATGAATTGCTGAAATTCCACTGGGAGTTTTATTAGTGGGTAGGTGAATGCTATATAAATTTGAATTATAGTTCTGAAAATTTTACCCGATACTGTGTGTGTATATAGCAGGCATAAGAATTAAAATCAAGCATATGATAGAATATTATCCAGCAATAAAGGGAATGAGGTTATAAGCCTTGAAAGTGCTGCTAATTGAAAGAAGGCAGGGGAAAGACTTTCACTGACTTCGCATCTGATAAATGACTAATATCCAAAATAAAGTCCTCAAAAAACTAGACATCAACAAACCATATAATATACTTTTTATAAATTGTGTACAGACTTAAACAGATAATTCTTATTAGAGGAACCTGAAATGGATGAGAAACAGTTAAAGAAATGCTTAACATTTTAAGTTATTAAAAAATACAAATCAAAATTACTTTGAGATTCCATCTTACAACTGTCAGAAACGCTAAGACAAAAAAAAACCCCACAAGGGACAGTTTTTGCAGGTGAGGATGTAGAGCAAGGGAACACTCCTACATTGCTGGCTGGAGTACAAACTTGCAGAGCCACTATGGAAATCAATATGGCAGTTCCACAGAATACTGGGAATCAATCTACCAGTATTGAATCAATACTCAGGATTCAGCTCTATCACTCTTGGGCATATAACTAAAGAAGGCCCCATCTTACCACAAGGATACTTGATCAACTATGTCCATAACAGGTTTATTCATAAAAGCCAGAAACTGAAAACACCGTCGATGTCCCTCAGCTGAAAAAAAGATTAAGATATGTGGTATATTTACATAATTGAGTATCATTCTGCTGTTAGAAAAGGTGATATCATGAAACTTGTAGGCAAATGGCAAATGGATGGAACTAGAAAAAAATCACCTTAAGCTAGGCAACTCGGATCCAGAAAGAAAAACATATGTATTCACTTATAAGTGGATACAAGCTGTGTAGTAAATGATAATCATACTATAGTTACAGATCCAGAGAAGTTAGATAAAGAGGAGAGGTCTAAAGGGTATGCAAAGATCTCCCTGGGAAGGGGAAATAGAATAGATTTTGTGGGGAGGGTGGAAATGGGAACAGGAGAGATCAGGTTGGAGGAGGAATGGAGGAAGAAAAGTATGGGGAGAGACAACTGGAAAAAGTGAGAATTTAGGGGGTGATATGGAAACCTAGCATAGTGGAAACTCCCCTAAACCTACGATGGTTACCCTAGCAAGGACTTCTAGTAATGGAGGATATGAACTGGCCATCTTCTATAACTGGGACAGGTTTACAGTGGTGGGCCTGGGACACTAATACCACAAAACCTTCTACCTACAACCTGTCCTGCCTACAAGACATGCTAAGATACGGTGGCTAAGAGCTTCTGGGTGTCATTAACTACCAATAACTGGTCTAACTCGAGGCTCAAGCCACAAGAGGGACCACAGAGAGGGACATTAAAGCCTTTTGTGACTAATATAGCAATGAATTTATGAGACTGTGAATTGCTACAGCAGTGGAATACCAATCACAGAAACAAACCATATGTATGTCTGTATTGTATGTATGTATTGTGTGTGTGTGTGTGTGTGTGTGTGTGTGTGTGTACTCTTACTGTTATTTTCAATTCATGGAGCTGCCAAGTAAAATCATGATTCCGATAAGATACACCACCTTATTGCTCTGTGGGTTTAAAACTTAACTCAGCAGCTAGGCGGTGGTGGCACATGCCTTTAATCCATCACTCTGGAGGTAAAGACAGGTGGATCTCTGTGAGTTTGAGGCTAGTCTGGTATTCAAGAACAAGTTCGAGGATAGACTCCTAAGCTATAGAGAAACCCTATCTCAAAAAAACAAAGCAAAACAAAAACCAAAAACAACAACAAAAACTCAACCCAGCAATAGGCTCTGGGAACACACACATGCCTTTCTTTGCCATGACATAAGGATGCTTTGTGGTGTGAGTGAGAGCATGAAGTCTGGAGTCTTTCTATCTTAGTCTGAGGTTCACATTCACTCAGAAGATATAGAGCCCAGGAAAATCCCTTTATCTTTGTGTAAGTCTTATTTTCTGATGTGTAAAATGAGTATAATAACATTTACCTAATGCGCCATTCTGAGCATTGAGTTCATACTCATAAATCATTTAGTGCAGCCTCAAGCAAATGTGAGGTAGGGGAGAAGAAACAGAGGTGAAGGAAGAGAGAGGGGCAATTTTAACTGTGCTAAAATTTTTGGTGGTGTACAATCAATAGAAATTTAATCCAGGGATTGGGGTTGCACTTATTTTTGTACTGTTTTTGTAACTCCATAAGTACTGAGTTAGTTTTAGTGCTATCTGTGACTGTCACTGTAAAACTGACTCTGAGACAGAAGAGGATGCTATCTCTACAGCCCTTTGAAGACAGAGATTGTGCGGGTAGACTAAGGTTTTTATTTACAGCTTATAATATGCAGTTTTAATGTTTATTTAGGCTGAATGCATCTGATATGGGTGTCTGAGAACAGCAACAGATGAAGATGTGCAAAAGAAAAATAGCTTAAAGAATGTGGGGATAACAGAAAACTGGTTCTCAGAACTCTGCCCCCAGTTCCAACATGAAAACTTGCTTCTAAGATGTGAAACAATGAGACTCACATCTGTGAAACCTAAGAGAAAATATCTTGACCCCAAGAACTCAAGACAATATATGCAAAATTAGTCCCAAAGAGAGTTAGAGGGGTGAGTCTTAGAGATCTTTTCCTAGTTTGTGGGAGAAGGAACAGAGGGATTGAATTAGTGTTGTGTAATAATCTTCTTAGGAGAAGGATCGAGGGTGACAGATGGGGCAGAACCTGACTCTACAAGGTTCTTTTGACACTCCTGACCATCTTCCAGGTGAGGAATGAACACACGGATGAAGAATGAACAGTCAGGCTTGTGACGAGGAGCTCAGATCATCTCACAGCTGGACCGTAGCCATGGACTCTGATTTCTCATCTTGACATATTCCCTTGAAAAGAGCTTCAGCTCCATGTGCTGACAATTTACAGTAGCCCTGCGGAATGAGGGTAAAAAGAACCTTTGCTCGGACTTGCACTCTTTGATTCCTGCTTCCAAGCACGGAGTGCATGTATATTGTAGTGTGTGTGTGTGTGTGTGTGTGTGTGTGTGTGTGTGTGTGTTTAGAATCTGGTCCATGACCATCTTTGCTAGCTGTTATTTTTGTCATTTCTATCAAACTTGTACAGTTTTTTTATGTGAAAGTTTTGACTAGAGACTCCTTTCTTCTATTTCTAAGCAATAGCTTAAATGCAGAATTGTTCAGTTCACCAGCAGCGCTATATACCTTGGCAGATCATTCAAACATTTTCCTCTAATTTAGTGAAGAACAGCTGCCCTGAAATCCTTGGAGGCCCTCACCCAAACATCTAGGTGGTCTGTAATAGTATTCCTTTCCTAGGCTCTTTTAGATGTTTTTATCCATCCAGTAGGTTAAGAACATAACCTTTTATGTAGCTGAGCCTGCAAGTTTCTGTCTCATATCAAAGAAGTCTCTGTTTCTTGACTACAGCCTGCTCCACACCTAACAGAGTATTAGCCAATCAACACACAGAAGCCATTAAATTTAGAATACAGAAACAATTTTGTATGATCAGATTGTAATAGTGCCCATACTCCACCATGAGAAAAAAAGGAAACATAAAAGTCAACCTCAACAATAAAATGTAATGTAGAAAATCAGTCTCATTTTATTCATAGTTCTGATTGTCTTCAGTCAATTTTTATTTAAAACTGTTAAGTAGAACGCTCCAGAAACTAACATCTAAATATTTTTAAACTGTACCTAGTTTTGAGTATTGTTGTGATGAAATCAGTCACTTTTCAGACCATGCTTGGACATGAATTATCCCTCTGTCCAGTGTCTCCTTGCTCTGTTCACTACCCTTTGTCTGAGATGTTGGGTTGGTAGCCATTATATGGCACTGGCTGTGTTCTCATTTCTTTATTTTCATCAATAACTTTCCAGAGAACAACTGCAATGATTTTGAAAACTCAGAGAAACCAGAAAAGACATAAAGTACTTCCTGTAAATGAAAAGATGTAGGTTCTTGACTTAAAGTGAGCAAAAATGAAAAAAACCAAAAAAACAAAAAAACACATGCTGAGGTTGCTAAGATCTAATGTAAATTATTACTGCTAGTCTTTTACTGGGCATAATTAAATTGTATCTATCTATCTATCTATCTATCTATCTATCTATCTATCTATCTATCTATCTATCTATCTATCTATCTATGAAGAACAATATGTTATAGGATCCAGGAATATCTGTGAATGATAGACTGTCAGCATGCTGTAGGAATGAAGAATTTGTTAGAGGTCTTTAAGTAGTTCCTGTTGATGGGGAGGTCTACTATAATCCCATAGCTGTGAACAATCAGAGTACATTATATTTCAATGTAAAAAGATAAAATATTGCATATTTTGTCTTTTAAAATGCATTATACAAGAAACCTCAGAGAGCAATGGCTAACCCATTTATTCCGTAAAGGCTGCATAACAACATAAGAGCTATGAATGCACACTGGCAGCCTTGACTGGTCACTAAAAGAAATTAAGGGGTTCATTTACAAGTGACGGGTACATTTGGGCGGCAACACACATAGCTTATTTAGAATTTCCTTTTGGGTAAGCTTTTATGAGGCAGTCCAGCTCCTTCCCAAATATCCTCACCTTGCTCTGCATTTAGCTTGGTGTTACTCTGAGGAAACGGCCTGCATCCCGTCTCATTGTAGACCTTTGGAAAGTATGCTATCATCTCACTAGATGGTTTAGCAATTTACTGTGAACATTTTCATGGGAAGTTAATTTTTCCACCTATAAGGCTAGACAAGTGTTTAGATTTAAAAAGATTAATAAGAAACTTTAGAATGTTATTTAAATGGATGGTTCTTTTGTATTTTAAATGGTTAGTTCTTTTGTAGTTTAAACCAAACTGAAAAATCATAAGAAAATGCTAGCCTCCAGATTTCTAAAGCAAAGATTTCATCACATACATTTTGCTGGTTTCACTTGAAATTACTGATTAAAGAAGGACCAGAGGCTTGCAGGACCTTGGTTCTACTGCAATTTAGTGTGCCAGGTTTTGTTGACTCCCCATGGGAGGCCTTACCTTTCTGAGGAGTGAATGGGGGGTGAGTTGGGGGAAAGTGGGAGAAGGGGAGTGAGGGATTGGTACTGTGGTTGGTATATAAAATGAATAAAAATTTTAAAATAAAAAAGGACCAAAGGAAAAAAATAAAGACTCATCTAATTATGTGTAAAATGATATGATATGATATGATACTTATAGAGCAAGACTGTAAAGACCTAGACTAAGCTAAATTCTTGATGGAACTTTGAAAACATTTTACTGTTTTCACTTGAAACTACTGATGAAACTTCTTGAAACTACTCTCACTAACAATGAGATGCCTTTTGTTGTGTCAAATAGTGGCTAGTTCGTGTGCAAAATAAAGCTGATAATGGTTATATTGTATTTTGATTCTTACTAAAAATTAACTCCTTATTGGGTCTCCAAGACATGCTGAACCTATCTGGAAGTGGTAAAACAACACTTTAATCTCAGGACTTGGGAGGCAGAGACAGGTTGGTCTGTGAGCTCAAGACCAGTCTGTTCTAACACAGAGTTCCATGCCAGTCACGAGCGAGATTCTGTCTCAAAAAGAAAATAAACCACTGTACATTGTTATTGATGTTAGGCATTTAAAATAATTCCCCTCTATACAATGCTCAGAATGTAAGCACGCATTTCAAGGAAAAAAATTACCTAACAGAATTCCTGGTACTTAATACTTTCTGTGGCATAATCAAGCCAGTTCCTCTGTTCCTTCATGGAACTGTGTTGGAACTGTGTCTTAACATAAAATATTAAATGTTTTTCGTGGGTCTTAAATTTTTAAGGAATAATTATTTGAAACATGCGGTACATAATGATCAGCAAGCCATTGGACCTGCCTCCATCATTCCTCAGGAACAGAAGCCCATTTGAAGAATGCATTAGCAGCACAGCTTGCGGTACTTAGTGGATAATGGACCACTTTGGGTGGTGATGATATTATTTCACTGTGTAGTGCAGATTGGGTCTCAAAGTGGAAACCATAGTAACGACTTGGTCCTAAACAAAATGTCTGTGTGCAGAAAAATGAGGTATCCAGTTAATATGTATCATTAAAGACTCCATGATTGCCACTGTTTCTGTGGCTAATGCTTTCTGTGTGCTTATATGAGGCCTTATGTACCAGGTTGCAGATATAAGATGTCAACGAAGAAGACTTTCTATTGGACAATAATCCAAAAGTGAGACTTACAGATAGCAGTATTTGTACAGCACTGTGGATGACCTCTAGGTACTGGAAATCGACGACACAGCCTGTGACTGAGACGTAGGTGTAGTCATCCATCATGCCATGGGCCGATGGGGGCAGCACTCTCCGGACACAGCCAGGTCCATGTTCTCTCCACCATGACCGGTGTACAGAGATGTTGAAGGTCATCAGATCTGTGTCCTACATGACAGTAGACAAGAGAACAAAAGAGACAATCTCATTTACATCATATTTCTGGCATTGACATTGGAGAGAGTTCAGGACAGGTGGAAGTGCTGAAATGATTTTAATTTCAAATGGAAAAAGAAGAAAATTCAAAGTCAAAGAGGCCTGTGAATATTACATGACTGCACTACTGAGTTATCATTTAACGTAGAGACATAGTCCTTTGGGTAATATTAGCCTCGTAAGATTAGTACACATCAAAAGTCCAGCAGAAGGGTGCTTTGCTTACATAGATTTTTTGATGCATTTCTTTCTGCAATATCTTTGGCATCATCATCCTAAATTCATATTTACTGAGTGTTTCATTAGATGATGTTGTGCAAGAATTTCACACACTATAGCCTTTTTTTTGAAGAATCTCATTAGGGGATTTGTTCAGAATCCTCTATAGATACCAAATGTAAATGATGCAATATTTACACATAAACTTTAGCTATTTTTACCTAAATCTAATTCAACTCTATATTTTATAATATAATGCCTAATAAAATGCAAATTCTGTGTGAGTAGTTGAGGAAATAATGAGAAAATAGTTTGAACATGTTCTGTAAAGACACAGTTTTGTCTTACTACTTTCAATCATTGATTGTTAGAATATATGCATATGAAATCCACTAATATGAAAGTCCATCTAAGCATTATTATCAAAAAATTAGAATTTACTGAATAATTATTCCCTCTAAAATGCATGTTACATTTCTAGAATCTGTTAATTTTATTTTATATATCAGCAATCAAACCTTCTCAGACATTTAAAATTTACCAGAGTCTTTAGTGAAGACAATTATGGATTTTTCATCTTCAAGAGAAGACTTTTAATATAGGGTGAATATGTCTAAAGTAAAAGCATCCCCTAACTTTTTGATGTCGACAGGAAAGTATCATTGGAAGTATGACACTTGACTTTCTGTGACAGGTTTATGTGCATTGAAAATGTTATTACATCTTCAAGCTATGTGTATAAGGAATACATGAAACATACACATACTATGTAATTAGACTGGGGTCCCAGACCCAGATTATCTTAGGTATACATAAATATTACAAAAAAAAACAAGTAAATCTGAAAAAAATGCCCCAAACACTTTGGATACAGGATTCATTATCTATATTTCTACAATATCACCTGTGGAAGACTAAAATATTGACATCTAAAATTCTGGATAAGATGGTAGACAAGAAATTCCCTTTGTATGTCTTGGTGAAGAGAAAGAATGAGTGAAGAAAGAAAAAACAGAATCTATTCCAAAGACAGAGCGATTGCTGAAATTGTACAAAGACCAAGACAGAACTTTTGAAAACTGCAGAGAAAGAAGAAAGGGATACCATGAGTAGAAATAAGCCAAACACAAGACATCTCCATTTGTGTGAAAAAATAAAAATTGAGTTCTCATCCAGAAGGTAACAGGACATCCTTGTGAAAGATCTGCTTTAGACAAGCTCGCGTCTCTGACAAACTTCAAATCCAGTTGCAAGTTTTGACAAGACAGTGATGCCTTAGGAAATAGGTCAGTCCTGGAAAAGAACCCCATTTCATCACTCTAACTGTCTCAGATAGTACCATCTTGAGAGGGAACCTATTGTTTGAAAATGAGTTAACACCTGGGGCCAGCAGATGGGAAATAATCACTAATCTGGAGGCTCAATTTAACTAGTCCCAGAATTAGGGTAACAGCTGTAAAGTAGCCATGATGGACAATAACAAACCAAACAAGCGAAAGTAGAAGGGATTTCAGCTCAGGAAGTGAACTGTATGTGGAAGGATCTCTTCATCTTGGTGACCTGAAACAGACTGCATCAACTGAGAGTAATTGTACACTTTGGAGTAGAGAACTGTGAGCCTGACGTCAGCATGTGGGTCAAGCTCTGGAGCCACCCTTCTAACATTTACTGCTGTAGACTCTGAAAATTAGCTAGCTCCAGTAGGAAAGTTGTCATCCACATGTACGTTCCTCCAACAGGGTAATTAATACTGGAGAGATCTCCAAAGCATAATGCCTCTTCTGCCTTTGCAGTATTGTTGCTTCCCCTAGCACATTTAGATTACACCTCTCAGCTAGAATATCACCACAGCAGAGGATACAATCTGAGGAGCCTTGTAAGGTGGAGCATCTTCAAGCTAAGACTGGCTGCTAGTATTAATGCCACAGGGATACACATAGAAGGGAATACACTAATCTACTAACATCTCTGGTCGATACCAAATGTTTGTCCAATATGGGCTAACCCCAATATAAATCACTGGAAAGGAGAGTCTACAGGTATAACTGGTCCATGGCCTGCTGAGAGTGTGGATCCTACATCTGTTGGATGAAATATTCTGGGAATATTGGTTGAGTTCATTAGACTAAATTCTACTTTAATTTTTAAATTTTTTTAAAAATTTAGTTAGTATGACCTATTTAAAGTTAAGGGAACTGAAGTAAATCAAGTAAAGGTATTTGTAAAACAAACCTGGAAACCTAGGTTTGAGCACTAGATCCTTGGTAAAGGTGAAAGAAAGAACTGACTTCACAAGTAGTCTGTGAACTCCACATGTTGTTCCCACCCTAGTCATCATACATACATACACACAATAGTAATATGAACAATTTAAAAAAATATGAGGCGGGAGCATGAATATTACCCACTAATATTATATCAGGATCTGTGCGACCTCTGATGTCCATTGTATTTGTTTTATAAAAGTGGGAGGCCCAATATTTTTTGTGCATATATTTGTAATCCTTACATGACAATGATGAAGTATTCATTTATTAATATTTTGTGGCCTTCTTTATCTCTTCTGACTATTTTTGTTACATTTCCATTTTTATCATATATCAGAACAGCTATGCCTTTTTGCTTTTGTTTGCTTACTGGATTGACTTCCACTTTGTGGCAGTCTTTGCCAAACCCGAGTCATTTTGTAATTAATAATGGCTTAAATTTGATTTCTAACTTAGTAAGCTACTCTACACCTGCACCTGAACAGTTAAGCAGCTTGGAAAGGGAGTTGTCTCTGGGCTACATCATTGCTTAACTGGGAATCTGGGTGAGTGGAAGGAAGTCAGACCAGGATACTGCACAGGGGCAGCTGAGGGAGGGGTGGGTGCCCAGGCTAGGGCACTGCATAGCAGGGAAGCTGGGGAGGAGAAGCAAGGTCATATTCTGTTGGCCTCACAGCTTCCTCTCCTCCTAAGCAGATCCTGTTGTCATTCAGGCCAGAAACTTTTGCTGGAGCAGTTCCATGTATGACCAGAGGTTGTCAGGCAATTGCATATGCTAATAATTGCTTTTCTAGTTACTTTTAGAGCTGTCTGAGGACAATCTCTACTTTAATAGCTTCTGAAAGTGGGGATCGAGACTCTGAGAGCATATGGAAACTGGCAGGAAGTAGAAAGCTCTTGAGCTTACAGATGGGTAACACTGAATGACACCAGTTTTGAACTCCATACAGTGCAGTGGGGAAACTGACCATTATACTCTCTTCTGAAGAGGGTGAGCAAGGAGGTCACAAAGATGCTACAGCATGTTCTTGGGAAAAACTACTTTATGTGGTTAGATTTTCCTCAACTTAAGGAATGCAAAGAACTTTTATGGGCATGCTAAAAATCATACAGTAATAAAACATCTATATATATATATATATGCATGCTTGTTGGTTTGCTATTCAATTACCTTTACAGAAATAGTGCTTTATTGACAATAAAACATTTCAGTTCATTTTTAGGGTCTGTTGATTTGCTACATGAATCATTTGCAGTTACTCTCAGAGGGAAAATTATTACAGAAAAATAATTGCTTTCATTGGTGAATTTGGTTTAATGCAATAAAATTTACCTGCAGGCAAACTGCAGAGATTTGCACTGACTTCTCTATTTTCTGGTTATCAGATTTAATCTCTTACAGTTGGTCTTGATTAATATAGAAGAAGCTATGTGTTTCTTCTTGTCTTAACAGAATTCATTAGGTTCAGGATAAATTAACATGATCTCAAAATCCATAGAAATTTCTCTTTTTTTAAGCTTTCACATCCAGTGACCTTTGCTATTGCGGAATATAAGCTCCTTTCAATATGACTTTGACTAAAATGTATACAAATAAAACAGAAATCAATTTATGAGTCAGTCATGCCTATTTGTTACACTCATAAAACCTCTCAGCATAGCTCTCACTTACCTCTAGAGATACAGCCACTCATAAGCCTTACTATGCTTTTTCACCAAGAGTATTAAAATTTGACAGTGAACATCAATACCATAAAATTATATTTAAAGTCCAGACACGAAAAGTTTGCTATGAAGTTTATTTTAGACTTGTATCTAATTTCTATGCCCTTCACTTCTGGATTTATAACACACACACACAAAAAAAACTACTAACCACATGACAACTGAATTTCCTGTACAAGAAAGATCAGACAAAAGGAATGCATAACATTTGATGTTTTTATATACATAAATAAATACTCGAGGCCATTTATTTTGTTGAAACTCTTAGTTACCAAGTCAAGACCTGTAGTTTTTAAACACAGGCAGGTGGATTAATCTGAAACCACAGTTATGTTAAAATAATTTTGAATATTTTAAATGTCATTTCTCCTTCTGATCTTTTAATTGCAATAATATATGATGATTTAAGCTCACCTTGTCAAGAAAGTTGAAAACAGAAGCAACTGATGCCTTTGACTTACAGGATTAAAAATGAACTAAACAATGGAGTTTGGATTCATGAAATATAGGTGAGGGTAACAGAATTTGGCATCCCCAAATATGACACTTTGGCATGAGGATTATTTTGAGGTAGAGAAATTTAAAAGAAAAAAGCTTTATTTTTCATATTTGCTTAAAGCAAGGTCCTAATTTACAAAGATGCACCCCTTCAATGCCTGCCAGGGGAAAGGCTAAGCTTGATCGTCTAACAGGGCTCTTTTTGCTGCCAGCCGAGACAACACAGATGAGTCTACAAGGCAATGCTTCCTAACCACCATTGTCTATGATTTCTTTCTTACACACACTTCTTCTGTGTATGTGTTCTGAAAACAGGTATTTGAGCCATTTCTTTGATAATCATCCATTCTGTGAGTGTCTGCCGTGTACATATGAAATATACATACTAGTGTTCTTGTTCGGTTCTACGTTATTGTTATTCTATTCCATCATTTGCTAGTCAGTGTCTTGGCAATGGATTTAGGATAGAGGAAGAAGTGTATTCTATTTGTAGAGGGTGGTTTATAGAACAAAGAGGAAAAAAATGAGAGAGGAGAAACCAGAAAAGGAAGCAAAGCAGTGTGGGGAGAGAATAGATGCAGATAGGACCACAAAGCTGTAAGGAGAGCATGTGGTGTCTTCCTTTTGTGGTCATCAATGAAGGCAATAAAAAAATAGGATGATGATTTTGAGAGAGGTTATGAAAAATAGCTGTCGGTAGATCTATATTCTATGGTTAAGGCCATGTTCTTCAAATATTTGAACTACAGAAAATTGGTTCAAGAAACCTTTGAAATGTTGCTCCTTAATTACACATATAGGCATGCATGCCCACACATTATTCAAATTGTTTCCAATGTATTATTTCACATGCAAAAAAATTATTCATTTATTTATGGTATGTAATTATACAAGTTTTCATTAGCTAAAGAGTTAGAATTATTCTCTTCATTCTTTATATCACCTGCATATTATTGTGTACTTAATTTGATTTTAGACAATCTCTGTTTCTAAATACAGATCCAACTAAACAATAATATTATATTTTTATTTAATCTTATTTGCAGATCAAAGGGTTGTTGAATTTGCTGTTATATAGACATCTGTCTTCTTGTCCTTTAACTTTGTTTTTATTAGTTGCCAGCACTACTGGAAGTAAAAGCAATGATATGTTACAGAGAAGTCCATCTGTGCTTAAATAATTTGCTTAGTTTTCAATTGTTGGGTAGAATTTGTATTTATCCTATAAAATCATGTGAACAAAATACTTGTGCATTTATTAATGTGAATTATAAGAGTAATACATATCTAATGATCTTCTCTACCCTAAACATTTTAAGGAGAATGTAGATTTATATGAAACACAGAAAATCATGCTTCATGGGGGAGGTTTAAGTACTTAGATATTTTAATACAAAGACTGGCAGAATTGACCCAACTGGGACAGTAGAAGAGTTAATTTCAGTAAGAGGTAGGGGAGAAGTCTAGGGTTTTCATCATCAGAAAAGAAGAAGCTGTGGTTGATGGTTTGTGCATATATTAATTTTAGGTAAAGGACAATCAATTAAAACACCTGTGCTTGGACTAGAGGAAGGGTTTGCCATTCCTAGGGAAGGCTTTGGCATTTTTATGGGTCTGAGAAACTGGGGTCCTTGACATGGCCATGATCATGCCAATGATACACATTTACTCAGGACTTCATTAATCCCCCACTACTTTTTATTGATTCAGTAAAAATTCAATATCAATTTTATTGATATAGCAGTGATTATATATCCCTTTCCTACAATAAGAAGAGCTGCTATAGAAGGGCCTACAGAATATTCAAGCTTCCAATGGAGAAAACATGTCATTTGTTGATGCTTTTTTAAGTCATTTTGCAAGTCACAACAATAAAATGTGTGCCTCTGATGTTGAAATAACAGTCTGAAAGCCTAGGAGTGGAGATACACTTCTGTAATCATGGCACTTGGGAAGCTGAGGCAGGAGAATTGAGGCAATTTAAGGATAGTATGGCTCATAAAGAAATCTTGTGTCCACATACATACATACTGCATACATACATATATACACACACACTTAAAAACCAGTCTTCGAAGTGGGGACTGGTCATTAAGCATTTATATACTCAATTTCTCATCCTTATCGCTGTGTATTTCTGGAGTTTTTCAGTTAACTGACTGTTGGCCAGATATAACCTTTATCACTAAACTGGGGTTTGATGCCATAGTTTCAATCACTTCATGAAGAAATGAAAGCCCATCCATACATTATGTGATAATATTAGCATAGCTAATATTAGCTACACTTGGGATTTAGGGAGAACATAAGAGTTCTTATCTCATTTTATTAGGAATGTGTATTACAGAGGGAAAAGCAGGTGCCAAGGAAAATATACACATAGCAGTTACATAGTGAAGGGGTAGTTTGATATCAGTGACTAGGGTTGCTTTATATAAGATGCCCAGGATTTGTTTCTCTGAAAATTGAGTAGATATTTATGTTAAGACCTACAGAAAGGGTGATGGAGAAATGGCTTTTTGGTTAAGTGCTCTTGCTCCTGCACAGGACCAGAGTTTCATTTCCAGAATCCACACAGTGGATCGCAACTGCTTAGAACTACAGTTCCAAGGAATCCAACATTTCTGATCTCTTTGGGCACCAAGTATGCACATGACACAAAGATATACATTTGCAAAAAAATACACATACACACATAATAAAATACATAAAGAAACCTTAAAGAACTTTTAAAAAGATCTATTGAAGGACTAGACAAACTTAAAGAACTTTTAAAAAGATCTATTGAAGGACTAGACAAATTATTAATAGAAGTCAGTATCAGTGAAAGGAGTGTTCAGGCTAACAGATTACACAGGCAGAAGCTGTAGATGGTAAAGAAGGTTGAATATTCAGGGAACTGGCAAAGGCTCTAGGGATGAAGGTAATCTAAGATGAGGATTGGGTGGCTTAAAGAGATGTTGAATCCATAGGAGACAAAGCTCTAATAAAAAATAAAGACATACCCAAAGTCTGTCTGGGCATCCAAATATTGATATCATTTATTCTGGATTGGCAGAAATTTATACAATGTATGTTATTGGGCAAAAATGAAATAAGCTCATCAAATTGTGTCTGTAGTGATAGATGTATAAGACTGCATAAGGAACAGAATGCTGTGGCATATTTCAGAATAGTCTCTTTCCCTTCCCTGATAGTGGCACATGGAGACATTGCTGAGTGTTGTGAGAAGTTTGTTAAACACTGAATGTTAAAACTGAAGGAACTAGGTGGTTCTCCTGCTGCCTTTCTTGTTTCTCTGTAGCCTTTACCCCTAACACTGGACACAGAATTCTCTGTTGTTCAATAGTTATCGAGTTTTCCTGCCAAGGTCCGATCGTACCAGGAATTTATGCTTGTGGCATTCTGTTTAATTCAATGTGATTCTCTTTATCCACAGCTCTAATTTTGAGTGTCAATTTTCTCATGGTCTCACTTGCCCTATATATTTAAGAGCTGCCCACTCGTCTGTTTGTAGTTTTATACATGTCAGAAAGTGACACAGTGTCGGGGTGGCACACACCTTTAATCCCAGCACTTGGGAGACAGAGGCAGCTAGCTGGATCTCTGAAGGTTTGAGGCCAGCGTGGTCTACAGTGAGTTTCATGACAGCCAGAACTGTTTCACAGAGAAACCCTGTCTCAAAAAGTCACAAAAAAAGAAGGGTGGTGACTTCCAAGATTTTTCCATGCTGATTCAAACACTAGAAGAATCCTCTTTTCTTCTTCCCTCCCTCTCCTCCCTCCCTCCCTCCCTCCCTCCCTCCCTCCCTCCCTCCCTCCCTCCCTCCCTTTTTAAAGGATTTCTCCTATGACAATAACGCTAAGTGCAATTGTAGAGAACATAACTAAATGGAGGAAATTCCATCATCTCTGCAGAGAGGAGTAGACAAGTCTGTGGCGTAATCAACAGGAGAGGCTTGACTATGCTGTCAAAGTCTCATGTCTTCCTTTACATAACATTGGGAAATTTCTACAAGTTAGAAGTAATCCAGGATTTTCTAAATATTCTTTATTGTCTCAATCACTTAAGTTAAATATTTAAAATAGTTTCAGCTGCTGTATCTGAATCATATTTTATAGGGCACAATGTGTATACAATGTGATATGATCATGTCAGCCTGTTAGCATTTCCCTCATTTATTCCTGTTAGAATATTCAAGGTTTTTCTTTAGCCATTTTGGAATGAATAGTGGTTTGTTGTTCACTGTGTTGAGCCTTGGAACACTTGAATTATTCCTTCCTATCTGTATTTTGGTATTTCATCTTCAACCTCTTCTTAGTATCCCTCCATGCTACCCTTTCAGCTTTCTGCCACCTAATGTCAGCTTCCAGTCCATGACAAAACACCAGAGGTAATTAATTTAGAAATATTTTTGGTTCATGGTCATGGAGGTTTCGATCCATGGTCACCTGGCCTATTACTTTTGTCTTATGGGCATGTGAACAGTATGCAATAAATGAAATGGAGAAAGAAAAGTACTCTCTTTGACAAAGTCAAAAGCAGTGACTGACAGACAGACAGATAGATATGATCATTGGTTTCCCACTATCCCTTTCAAGGGCATATGCATATTGACCTTTATTCCTCTCAGGAGCCTCAACTAATGTTTTTACCCTCTCCCAGTTGGTTACTGGCACTAAGCCTTTAACACACATGACTTGGAGGGCACCCTAGATTCAAAGTGTACTCCTTTCTATTACTCAGGTAATGACTATTTTAGTTTGTTCTGTGGGATCACGTGTTTTACCTAGTCTCAGAGAAGAAAAAAGGAGGAATAAAAACATGCCACCTCTCTGTGTGTGATTCACTTTACATTAGTCTCCTTCCTGTTCTTGCAGATGAGATTTCATTCATTGTTTATAGCTCAATAATCTCCTATTGAGTATTACCACACTTTCTCTGTCAGTAGACCTCTGGGGTTATTCCACATTTTGGCTGATGTGATCAGTGCTTTAGAACCTTTCAAGGGTTGAGAAGCACAGTGAGGATTCATAGAACACCAGCCCTCTGCAAGAAAGCACATCAGCCTTTTAAATGCTATTATGCGTCTCCTACCAGTGATTAATTTTTACTTGGTCCATTCACATCCACATCTTTGTTCATGTCATTTCTTCTACTTTTAAGAAATACAAAATCTGTCCATATGGCAAAACCAGGATGCCTTGAATATTGTCTTCCAAAGTCTTCTAATACTTGAATACTGACACATTATGTAAGTGATGTCCCAAATAGTGTTATTAAACAGACTAATGCAATTCATAAATATATACACTTGTAATATACTTATATATGCATATGTTAATATGTTTTTTATTTAAGTTTTATTGCAATGATGTACATTTCATTTATAATCAATGAATTTTTAACATCTGTAGTTTACTTAGGTAATTACCAGCTGATGATTCAACACATCTGGCTTCTTTGTCTTTGTGTTAATCAATAATTGTTTGATTACAATATTATACCTCTTATGCTAATTAGACATTTGAGACCATGAAATTGTTCTACCTTTGTGCTTCATGCCGGCACTAATGTGTTATATTTATAGTTTAGTGTATTCATAAATCATGTACACATTTGCATGTCTACACACATAATACTTAATTTGCACAAAGGGAAAATTTCTATTCACGTTTGTTTTTGTTACATTTACCACCTGGAAAGAATATCCTTGCTTGTTTTTCAGTTCAAATTTAAAAAATCCTTGTTAGAGAGAAAAAATAATGTTCTAATGTGACAGAATTCTTTAAAAGAATGAAATGTCATATAATATTTTGATTGAGGTCCTTTAGAAAGCTAATTTGGTAAATAGAACAATACTGTTACTTTTGTACTATGGATGCTGTTAAAATCTCAAGCTAGGAAAGAATATTTTCTTAATTGTTTCTTTTGATCAAATAATTTTGAAGTCTAGAAAGAAATCTGATAAATTATAAAATTGCCTGTGTTTAAATCCTATTCTACTGATGCTTATCTGTTACCACCTGTCTCCGTTGACTGAGTGTCCATCTTGGGAGGCTTGTAGAAGGTATCCTAAAAGATCTGGAAGCTTTTGAGACAATAAGTCCAATGCAGGTCCTTGGGGCTGATTTCTATTAAGAGCTGCATGTGTGTTAGCCTCTTTCTGAGGCCTTGATTCTCACCTGTGATTTTGTATGTATTGGTTACATTTACATTGTTATTACCAAATACCTAGCAAAGGCTTAAGGGAAAAAGGACTTATTTTGTCTCACATTTAAGGAGGTACATGAAATTATGGCAGCGAAGGTATGGGACCAGCTCTTATCCACAACAGGTGGACCATCAGGCTGCTTGTTCACATCTCAATGAACCAGGAAGGACAGATGGACTGGAAGCAAAGCCAGGAAGTCCTCCCAACCCAGGCACCCACTTACTCTAGTAGAGTGTCACCTACTAAACACATTACTACTAGCTGGACACCCACTATTGAAATGTATGATCCTACATGAGACATTTGACATTCAAACAGTAATGGTGCACCCAGGGAAGAGAGGGCTATCACTTTGCTGTAGGGGTAGGTAAGCTGAGGTTTAAAATGCTAACCCTACCATCTACAGCTGCATGCATGTTGAGAATATTTCTAACATATGTCATTTAAATTTTATTCACATTCAGAGCTATTTTGGAAATTCAGATTCCTTTTTTTAACATTGGATGTATCTTTCATCTACCGAAGAGAAAGTAATGACTGCCTTGATAGCCTGCGAGTATACAAAGATAATGAGCAGCTAAAGAGCAGACATTGTTTTATTGGTACCCATTTCTGCTCTAAGAGAATGATAATGTAGGACATTTTCCTTAAATATTTTTGGTATAGATCTGAGTTATGGGAATATCTTCTTTTGTCTGGAAACTGAGAGTGCTTCCAAGTCATTAATTCATTCACACTGGAAAGTGAATGATCTCATTGATGCTGACTGCCATGAACCCAGTTAGTTTTAATTTTCCTAATTAAAAGAAAACACTTTTAGCTTGTCTTAAAAATGTTAGAACTGAAGCTTTCTGAACAATATTTGGAATCCTGTCAATCTGTATACGATGTGGTATATATTTCTTTCAAGAGGCAGTGGCATTTGCCTTATACATACTGACTATTCTTAAAGCCTGTGTGTTTTTTACTCAAAGCCTTCTTATCTGTAATTTTTGTAGGTATCTACATGAACATATATCTTATTATTCAAACCGGATTTGCCTCTATCCACACAGTCCCCTCAATCTGTAGCTCTTTCCAAGAACTGACTTCTAGGTGGAATCTAATTGACTGTGGGTAGATCACTGTGATCTTTCAAATGACTGCTGTATGACGTTATCACATATGAAGACCAGTAAGAGAAGACACGGCAAGAGAGTGAACAAAAAAGTTAAACATTGAAAAGAGGAGAAAAAAGTGAACAGAAAACTCCCTGCATTACAGATTTTTGATAACTTCTCCTATGTTTCTTCTGAACCCTTCAAGGGACTCTAAAATGCTGATCTCAATAGTTCGGACTCAGGAGCACTGGCTATCTTGCCCAGTCTCCTTTGCCAAAACACAAGAGTCTTTAAACAGCATAGGTTTGCTCCTTATGAAAAAATGTCACTATAGATAGATCATGATAAACTTAAAAGTGTCATGAGGCTACAATATCTGAATCATTGTTCTTAATTCAACACAGTGTGAAATAATTCATGTCCTAACTAGATCTTTATAATCTAGGGTGCATAATCTATGTCAGTTAAATACATTAGAGAATACAGAATCAAAACAGCTTGATTCAGAATTGTTTGTGTATCATGTGCTTTTTACAAAAATTGATATAGTCTGATGATATGATGCTTAGATCATATTATCAACCAATGATAAGGCCCATTGTCATGCTACTTATTATTTAAAATAGTCAGCTGGGTCTACTAAGAAACATTATAAAAGAACCCAGGATTGAGGGGAGGGGTGAAAGTCATTAATTTAGTAAGTAGGACATGCCATTTTTTCTGAGGCTATAAGAGCCAATCTATCTTGGGCCAACTCTTTTTCTGTGAATGAGACATTCTGGAACTTTAGAAGTTAATTTAGAGATTTTGAAGGGAAAGATCAAGGACAAAATGATAAACATAAAATTTTTATTTCTCCTTTTTGAAAGACAGTGTTTTCGGATGCGTTTGGCTGAATAAGGCCTCACAGAACTCCAGGGCAGACACTGCACAGCAGGCATGGTGAGTGAGATGTAGGCAGCACTTGCTTGACATTGTCACCCTATGTCACCATCAGGGAAACAGTAACAGAAAGTTTCTGTGCAGCAGGTCATGGGTTGAAGTTCGTACTTTAAGTAAATGGACAATTAAAATACTTGAACTTATGTCAAGTTATCAATTATCCCACCTTAGTTCCTGGATTTTTATTTCCACTGACCTCTTTAACATTATCTGGTTTCAGACTAATACCAAATCTCAGCACAGCAACTCTTGAGGCACATTGTGTAAAATTTTGATTTCTATCCCAGGGTCTTTCCTTACGTTTTAGTACTGAGGAAGTCTGTTATATGAGGTTGCTTGTTCATTCGCAGCCACCCAAACTCCCGAAATAATCACACAGAAACTATATTATTTGCAATACACATATTTCCCATCTAGGCTCCATGGTGTTTCTTGACTCCACCTTTTTTCTTCCAGCATTCAGTTTAGTTTTTCCCACCTACTCTATTCTACTCTGCACAGGTCCAAGACAGTTTCTTTATTAACCAATGGTATTCACAGCATGCAGAGGGAATCCCATATCATCTCCCCTTTTCCGCTTAAACAAAAATGAAGGTTTTAACTTTAACACAGAAAAATATAGCCCAACCAGAGACAGATGCTGAATGGTCAGTACCATGTGATGATATACAGATTAATAGAAATGCGTTAATTTAATATGTAAAAGTTTACTAGAAAAATTCTAGAATCATTGACCAAGCAGTGTTTTAAATAATATAGTTACTGTGTGATTATTTTGGAGCTGAGAAACCATGAGCAAACAAGCAGCCTCCTACAACAGAAGTCTACTTCAAAGATCCATCCTTTATGTAGGGAAAGATATATACTAAATTAGTGCTATTTTGAATTAGCTGTTTTTAAAATTGTGTCTGTTTCTGTGTATTGCATATGTGTGTGTGTTTGTGCATGTGTTTGTATGTATGTATATATATATATATGTGTGTGTGTATGTGTTTTTTTGTGTGTGAATAATATGTGTATGTGGGTGCATGTGCCATAGCATATCTGTGGAGACCAAAGGAATACTTTGGAAGTCAGTTTCTCATTTCCTCTTTATGAGGGTTCTTAGGATGGGACTTATGTCACTAGGATTACACAGTAAACATCTTTACCCTCTGAGACATCTTACTGGTACCCCAAAATGAACAATTTTAACACATGATTTTGAAAAGGATATTTTACACTAGTACAGAATAAGCCATAGGAAACAGGAATACATGCCATCAAAGTTATATAAAATATGAGTATTTCTAACTCTCTTCTCCTATGATTCTGCAGTATTATAAATTACAGCAAGCATTATTACATGGTCATCAGTAAAGGCCCAGGAAATAAGGAAAGGGACAGACACATAGTGCACACCAAATTTGTTCACATAAGTCTAGACGGACATCACATAACCAAAAACATGCAGTTAAATACTTTTTCAAGCTGCAAATAGGCCAGTTCCCTTCTGTCATGGGCAAGGTAACCTGAGGAAGAATGAACCTTTTCCTCAACTCCTTTTCATATTTGTTAAGGATTGAAATAATATTCTCCCAACTCAGCAAACCAACAGCACCAACTCAAGTAAGAGAACAGAAGAATTACTTGGTGGATTTTGCCATCATTGACTTTGGAGAGTAATGAGTGGAGAAAAAAAAAGATAGCAGGAAATAAAAACTGTAATTATCAGAGAAAAGATGGATTGGTGTGTAAGAATTTTATGGAGAAATTTAGTAAATCTTGCAGTTGATTGGTCAAGTTTGGACATGATTTACAATTAATAAAGTATGAATTCATTGGTAATTTTGACAGCTAATAATTCCTAGTATTCCATAGTCATTTACTTTATTCATTATGATGAAATTGTTCCAAAGCTCAAATGTTCAAATAGCCTATAATAGAGTGTATCACATACAATGCATATTTATTTATTAACAGAGAAATAAAGGTGTTCTTATAATTTAATGGAGATGCATAAATGTGTTAGGGCCATCATTTCATCATAAAATACCAGGAATTATTATAGAAAACATTCTGGGTCTTTTATATAACCATTCTCATTGTTATAATAGATTCTACCTTGGGATGTATAAATTATAGCTTCATAGCTTGGTTACTCATTTTGGTTATAATTTCACATAAATTGGGTCTCCTAGTTAGTGTCTCTTTCTGAAATGCGGTTATTATATTTGGTAGCTAGTGCAATTTTTTCTTTTATATTTATTTATTTAGTTCTATGTGTGATTATATTGCCTGCATGTATATCTGTGCACCATATGCATGCCTGGTGCTTGTAGAATACAGAAGCATCTGATCCCCTGGAACTTGAGCTATGTAGAGTTGGGAACCGCTATATGAGTGTTGGAAAGTGAACCTGGTCTTCTGCAAGAGCACCAAGTGTTTTTAACCACTGAGCTACTTCTCCAAACCCAAGTAAAATTCTTACATCTGACGATAATGTACACAGATGATTAGAGGAACATAGCACATTGGCGTCAGTGAGGGCAGAGACTTATTTGTCTGACAAAGCATGACACAGATGGAGTTTTTGCTGCTATTTTTCTGACAATCAATTGAAATAATAGTCAAGGAAATAGTAGAGGAAAGGCAAAACATGATCCCAGCTGATTGCTGAACAGTCATTCACAGGGCCAACTCATCCCAGATGTTGCAAGGGTTCTTAGGCTGGATTGCAATCCTCAAACCTAGTTCTCGAGAGAAACTAACCAGACTCCTGTTTGACACAAGGAGATGGCAGATAGAAGGAAACAGCACCAGTGGAAAGGACACTGACCTATTTTAGCAGTAGGGTTGTTGTTGAGGTTCTTAGATTTCTGATGAAGGATCTGACTTTTTATATTCTGAAGACCATCTTATGCTGAATATTTACCCATGAAGTAGTCAAGATATTCTACTCTAGTCTTTGTATACTTATGAGGTGAGAGTGATTTCACTGATTCATTGTGTCCCCTAATGCATATATCTAATATTCCTGACCTGACCAGGTCATCAACATTAATCCAGCCTATCCTTATTAATATGCTTGCCTTTTGTCTGCTACCATGAATTCTAATTTGTTAAAATAATAATTCACCTGAACTCATCAGAATCCTAGTACAGAAAGAAGCAGAACACTGGTCTATAGGGAAACTATGATCACCAGCAGAGTTGTGTTCTTTTGATTCCTGGAACCTCCTGTGTCAAACCATTACTTCTCTCTTTCTTCCCTGTCTTTCTCACTGTTGTTGCAGTTACCAAGACCCGACTTGAGTTCGTCTTTGTGTCCATGTGTATCTGGCAAGCATATAATGAGTTTTCAGTTGGTGAATTTTTCTCAACTAAAGTCAATAAAATCTACGTTTGCTCAAATCTACACATGCTCAAATCCATGTATTTCAAAGGCTTAATCATAAACTTTATACTAAAATTGAACTTGAGAAAACAGACATGAGCATTTAAAGGTGACACTTTATATAAAATAATCAAAAAGAAAGAAAAGAAAATGACTAAATATAGGTATGCTTGCTTCAGTTGACACTCAAATGAAGTAGGGTTGGTGTCAGAGGATAGAGTCATCTGGTCCCTCTTGTTTCATTAAGCTACTTTGAAAAATGGTTCACCAAATCAAATATTTTCAACCACATGCTAAAATGAATAATATTCATGGTAATAGCAGCATGTTTATACAGACAAATTGGCTTATTATATTAAGGAAAAACATTACATGGATTAAGCAAATCATATTAAAATGTGTAAAACTCAACAAATTGATTTGACTGTATTTCTTGGAATTTAGTCAATAAAGCCAGCATCCCTTTGGGATCATTCATGCCAGAGCTAAAGTACCAGGGAGCTACTTAACTGTAATTGCAGGCAGCTTTACAGCTCCAGAAGGGCATGACAGAAAAAGGTCCTTCCATTACCACAGGCTCCTTGCTGAGGTTGCTTTACTTAAAGTATGCGATGCTCACTGAGAAAATCCGTGACCACAACTGAAGGGAACAAAGAAACAATCTACAGAAGACCAGCACTGAGAAGTTAGGGGCTATGTTCTTTCATGCATAATTTTGTATCTGATTTGCTACCATGAATGTTTGGAGGTAAACTGTTTTGTGAAATAAATTGTAAAAGTTTGTTATTCTATTAATGAAGCTCACTTTTTTATTGATTTTTATTTAGTTCTACATTTTTCTCTGCTCCCCTCCCTGCCTCTCCCCTCCCCTTCAGCCCTCTTCCCAGGTCCCCATGCTCCCAATTTACTCAGGAGATCTTGTCTTTTTCTACTTCCCAAATAGATTAGATCCATGTATGTCTGTTGTAGGGTCCTCATTGTTGTCTAGGTTCTCTGGGATTGTGATTTGTTGGTTGGTTTTCTTTGCTTTATGTTTAGCAACATGAAGCTCACTTTTTATATTCACATAGAAACATATTTGAAACAAATTAAAGCCATGCAACTGAATTAGTTATCATAACTTACACTTCCCATTTTGAATATGGAACTATTTTCAGCCTTGGTTAAATCTGCATTTGTGGTAAAATTCATAGTTACCTGTATATTATTTGCTATTTCACCACAATGAGGTTTGTACATTTTTCATATTATCCACAATTTCACATATACGTAAACTGAGCTTGGGGAATTTCATTCCCTCAGTCACCTTTCCTCCTCCCTCCTCCCCCATTGTAGTCCTTCTTAACAAGCTCCTCCTACTTTGATGCTCTGTTTTGAACCCACTGAGTTCAACAGTGGCTGCTTGTTTGAGTATGGAAGGAACATGGAAAATTTATCAGTGGCTACACCTGAGAAAAACTTCTCTTCTTCTCCCAGGACCCAAAACCTGCCCATAATCCTTCAGGTCTTTCACAGTAGTTTTTGGGTGCAATGGCCTTGTGATACCCTCAAGATACCAGTTCTTGGCACTCCCATCCATCCTTTGGCATTTATATATTTTTTTCCTGACTCTTCTGGGAAGTAGCTTGAGTCCTGAAGAGGGTGATATAGATGAGCTATTTTGTTGCTATGTTTCTCTGGCTGCTGTGGTAATTATTACCTAGTCTTGAAACCATGGCAGTCCTCCTGCTCAGCTTCCCAAAGCTGGGTTTATAGGTGAGAATCACTATGTAAAGTTCTTTCTACAGTAATTCTTAAGTAAGCATTGAAACCAAAATAATTCTACTGTTGCTGTGAACTCCTAATTCATTTACTCAATTAGACACATCTTTGATGGCAGGATGGTAAATTTTGGTTGGGTTTCTTGAGAAATGATTTCAAACAGCTGTTTTTCTCTGAATCCCAGTTTCCAGGCCAAAGGGAGAAAGTCTCCATGTGTATATAAACATCCTGACACTGGCTCTTTAGACCAATATTAATCTCTAAGCCACAGACTCGTGTATTTTTTAATCTACTTCACGAACAAAAAATTATAATGGCCCATTAGGAAACATTAAATCCTGATCATTTTTGTTAATGTTCTTGCTAATATGTGTTCCATAAAGTTGTTCACTTTTATAACTATGATACTGGTGTCATGGGTTAATGAGCCATGCAGCTCCTAATGCTGCACATCTGCCATTAATCCATTACCAGAAAAGGGTAACCTACCAACCCTGCAGATGGATCAGAGTCCTATAGAGGTAAATTATCCCCATCCTGTGTTGCTATGTAGTGTCTGGTGATTGACAGAGCACTTTCACATACTTAATCAAATGTGGTTTCTAAAACTATTCTCTGATAAAGATGGGTATGCAGTATGAGTCTTCCCTGCTTATGGAGCCTAGCAAGGAACCATGGTATCTGTGTGTCCTTGACCAAAGAGAACTGACAAAGTGTTCATTTATGAGGATGGCCACTGGTTGAGTGTGCAATTCTCATAGAAACACACTGTAAATAGAGAACCTAGGAAGAAGATGCCATTAGGTCAGTTTGACAAAACATCTCTGGGTAACACTGTCCCCATTTTGGGGTGAAGAAGCAAGATTTTCAACCAAATGGCAACTCCAGAGTAGAAAGTGTACTCAGCCTTTGGCTATTGCTTGCTCCTCGGTTTTTCTATTAAACCTGTGCTGACAGATTCTTTGTTATACCATATACAAGGGAGGCTGCTGAAAGTCTGTCTTCTCTATGGCCCTGTGTGGACCAGGGCTTTGCTTGCAGAGGATGATGTTGTCTTCAGGTCCTTATGGCCCATCTATTGACATAAAGGCACCCCTGTTACATTCATTATCTTGTGACTATGTTAAGAGAGAACTAAACTCCTGTCATTATAACCATAGAAGAGGAAAATTTGGAATGAAAAACCAGGTTTCTTTATCTATGTTTATCATTTATTTATTCATTTAATACCTTTGTTGTAGTAGATATCAAACATAGGGCTTCAAACACGTTAGGTAATCACCACACCATTGAGCAGTACCTTCAGCCCGCTATTTTTGTATCTCCTTTTTATTTTGCACCAGGGTCTCACCTCACTAAGTTTTACAGACTGGCCTTGAAATTGCAACCCTTTAGCCTCAGCCTCTTAAATAGTTGAATTTGTAGGATTGTTCAACCTTTCCCGGATAAAAAAGCTTATTCAAATCTGTGAGAATGGTATTATTATTTCTTTCTGGATGTTGTCATGATAACATAACAACAAAGATGAGGAAGTCATATGTAGCACTTCAAGTGGGCCAGGCTCAGTTCTTAGCTCCACATATATTTTAACTGGCTTAAGGCTCACAACAATCCAAAGGGATCATGTTGACCTCCTAAGGTATGATGCTACAACCAAGGGAACTCTGATAAAAGAAAGAATTTAATTGGCGTGCTTACAGTTTCAGAGGGTTCGTCTATTTTATCATCATGGCAGGGGCTGGGTAGAAGCATGACAGCACTGTAACTGCATAGACAGAGAGAAAAGAGAGAGAGACAGAGACACACACAGGAGAGAGAGAGAGAGAGAGAGAGAGAGAGAGAGAGAGAGAGAGAGAGAGAGAGAGAGAGAGAGAGAAGAAGAAGTATGAAGTGAGCTTTGAGACCTCAGAGCACCAGGAGCAGGAGGAGGAGCAGGAGGAGGCCTCAGGAGGAGGAGGAGGAGGAGGACTTTAACTTAGAACTTTCAAACAGTTCCACGAGGAGGTGACGGAGCATTTAAACAGATGAGTCTATGAGATACACACACACTTTAGACCGAGACAGAGAGATATCAAAACACCAACGAGAGAGAGAGAGACAGTTTACAGAGAGAGATTGCAGAGAGAGATGAGAGTCTCATGGTCCTAGTTACTTTTAAGAGGTCTCAAAAGCTTGAAATAAGTCCACCTTTCATAGTTTACATCAACTAATCCTCCATTTTTCAAGGCCTCACTCACTCCAACAAGGCCAGACTTCCTAATCCTTATAATCCTTTCAAACAGTTCCACTCCGTGGTGACTAAGCTCTCATCTTAAACATATGAGTCTATGGGATCGCTTTTCTTTAGACCTCTACACTAAGTTATCGAAACACCAACCCTGACAAGGTCCCAGTTTTCATGTTTCTACTTGCAAACTGAGATTACTTTGCAGATAACCACTTGGGTTTGACTTTTGCCTGGTAGTTTTGAGTCATCCTGCAACTTCCCAAGCATCCTTTAATATGCAAAAATAGAAGCAATTAATGATCCCAGTTCCACACAGGTAGAGAGGATCCAATGATGCTATAGAGTCTCCCCTTTTCCTTGAAGGCTATGAGTGTAGGCTACTGATGTATGTCTGAGTTCCTAAAGCAACATTTCCTATGCTTTCCCACCTCCATTTAGCTTGTGAGAAGGCAGAAAATGACTGATGATATGGAGGATGATTTTCACCCTGGGAAAGACAGAGTGGTGTGAAATTGCATGATGGCCAAAAACACAGTACCATTTAAAACTTTAAATTTTCTCATTCTGGAAATTAACACTGGATATTATATGACAGCAGGCAAATGAAAGTACAGAAAGGGGAAGTCTAAGTACAGGCAGCCTCTAGAAATCCCTTTCCCTACCCGCTATACCCATGGAATCCACCTTCAGTGGGTGTTAGCTACTGTGACTGTAATTAGCTGTGATATTTCACTTCGTATTGTTTGGTTTGAATTTTTATGTAGTTGAATAAAGGTTTGGCATTTCTTTATAGGATTAATTAACGAACAAATGTTAAAATTGTTTGGCAGATCTTGCTTCCCCAACCTGCCAGATTAGTACAGCTCTCAAGCCTCACCAGAGAAGCTTCTTTTGTGGGTAGATAGAGTTTACTAAGAGACTTGTTGTTGGTCACAGTATAGTGACTAAGAGAGTAAGGAATGACAAGGCCTTAATGGGACACCTTTTCCTTCACGAAGATCATCAGTGAAGAAGAGGAGGTGAGAGACTGTAAGGTCAGAGGTTGCCGAGGACTACTGTGAATCACTATGTTCTGAATATGATAGGGCCTTTGTACACAGGAACTCGCAGCAGTTGATCCTACGTGCACAAGACCTACATAAGATCAAACCACTCAAAATTTCCATATGAATGGGGAAATTCATAACACACCCACACATAGCCAAGGAGCTATTTCAGTCATGGCTGCCAGGGGTGGGGAATCATCAGTTTTCTTTAGGGATGCTGTCCCAGGTCTGTACCCATGTTCTGGTGAATGACTCTTTACCCATGTACATGCCATCAACATCAAATGAGTTCAATGCTTTAAGAAAACATATGGAGCGGTGGTTTAGAGGTTAAGCATGCTTCCTGATCTTGGAGACAACCCAATTTATATGCTGGTACAGATCAAATAGTCAAGTAAAAAAAATAAATATTATATCACTAGAAAAAAATATTATCTAGAAAAAACTAAGTCTGATTTATTGAGATTTAGTGGCTTTAGGTATAATTCTGGTTGAAAGAAATATTAATAATAGTAACCTAATTCTAGCCAAATTTCTAATACATTTTAACTAGATTCTTGCTTCCTTAGAAATCTGATAAAGTTTTCTACAGAAGTAATAAACTAAAACTACATTTGCATTATTAAATTTAAACAAAATGAGATAGTCTACATATCAAAGTTGTGTTTAATGATACACATAAGCTGAATAAATGTTTACTTCAATCCACTATTGATTTGGGAACTAACAAATCTCAACCAATAAACATTCATAAAGAACGCATTCCTACTAAATGAATTATTTGCATTTTATAATAGGCACATTTTGTGATAAAATACAAACAATGATTATTTATAACATCGTGGTTCCTCAATTAGTATTTATTGAATAGATCAGAATATAGAATAAATACAATGCCCATCTGAATTATTGTGAACTTCATCTTCATATAGATATTATTTTAATTCACCAGACTATGTATTGCTGCATTAGCAGAAGGAAGAAAGTAGCATTGAGTTTGCTAAATAAAAATGTCTGTACTATGTGATGTATGATCCATTATACATCTTTGATGTACTCAAAGCACCCATCTATTCAGTACTACAAATACCAGTTTTGTGTCTCCTACATGCAAAACATTGTTAAATGCTGTGGGAGTCAAAAGTGAAAATTGTACCATACAGTCTCTTCTCAAAACAGGGCTCTGAAAACATATTCAGTAAATACTTGTAAAAGGATAGAATCCAAAGACAATCACAAGGGGGCTCAGAGAAATGGATGGAAGAGGGCTCACAATTGTAAAATTTAGGAACAGGTGACAGATGGAAAAGCTGTGGGAAATCCAAGTTACATTTACAGAATCACAGAAAGCATCCTCTACTTCTAGAGGATAGAGAGGCTACTTAGCAACCATCACACTCTGATATCCTCATCTCTTTGCTGTTCTGCCTTTCCTTCCCACAAGCCTGGAAATGTGTTCACCAGAAGAAAAGGCAAGCATTTCCAAAAGGAGGTGCGTACCACAATGGTCACAGTGGACTATGATCAGGTCCCAAATAAATACCTAATATAAAGGCACCAGCTTCTTCTCAGACCTTCCTGCCCCCAGATAACTCTCCTGTAGATAGAAACGGAAAAAGTCTTTGCTGGGGAACTTGATCTCCTAAACAGTAAGACAAAAATCTTGACTCCTATGATTCCACCAGAAATTTATCAATGTAGCTCAGAGTTGCAAAGCCCCTCGTGTGTACAACAAAGCCAATCAGGTTTAAAATCTCTTACTCATAAATTAAGTTTGAATAGTGAGCTAAAGAGGGAAAATCTGTGGGAGGCACTCAAGATAAAGATAGAAACAAATGAACAGGCAAAAGTAAGCAAACAGGAGGTTGTATCAGGCAGCAAGAAGAAACCTAATAGATTATAGACTGGGCACAATGGTTCAAGTTTGGAATTACAGTGCTCAGGACTCAAAGAGATATCTTTAAACACAAGGTCATCTTATCCTAAATATGGGGCTTCATATCAGCCTCAAAAATATAATGAGATGCTGTCACCGAAAAAGAAAGACAGACAGGAAGAAAATAAATAAACAAACAAACAAACAAATAAATAAATAGTAAGGGAAAGGGAAATGATAAGAGGGACAGAAGGTCAGGAAAGAGTTAGTAATGTGCACAAACCCAAACCATGATGGTATTAATACGAAAGATAAAACAAGGATATAAACTTGCAAATAAAAAGATCAGCAGGTTTTGTTGGTATAATATTTACAAATGTAAAAGTAGAGAAGAAAAAAGCCGTAAAAAGTTAGAAAGCACAGGTAAGAAATTCAGAATAGTTCAGAATACGCAAGGAAATCTCATTGGGAAGCAAAGACCATAAATGTAGGAAAATTTTGACAAATGATTAAAGAATAATTTCCAACAATTTCTGGAGGCCATGGGTCTCCAGAAAGAGCGTCTGCTAATTGTTCTACACAGGATGTTTATTTCATAAAAATTCCTGTTCCTGAAAACTCAATCACTAGATCCAATGATGTCTCAAAGGGGCTCTTACAGTAAATACCTCAGTAATTGTAGCAAGTATTTTAAGCTACATGATTATTCAGGGTTTCTGCTTGGATTTTCTTCTCATTAACCTCTCTATGCTCCCTGAACCATGAATGAATAAATTTTAGAATTCTTTGATGATAATGCAATTGAAAAAACAATAAAGCAAACTCTTCTTATGTTTTAATTTTTATTATGTTATTTGTTCATTTGAAGCAGGGTTATCAACCCTTGAGTGCATGGGAAGGTCAAAAAAATAAATGAATGTCAGAGAACAATGTTGCACGAGTTGGTTTTCTGCTTCCACCAGGTAAGTACCAATGAGGATCAAACTCAGGCCATAAGGCATGGCAGCAAGTGGTTTACCTGCTGAGTTATCCGACTAGACTATTTTTAACAAAAATAAAAATAAACAGGAGGGAAAATTTGTCCAGGATATTACAGGCTTGCAGAGATTTTAGATTATTAAATCAAATTACACATCCCTTAGCATAAGGATTATTTTCATCTATAAAAGTGATGTCTCATGGCTATGAAGTGTCCCAGATGTTCATGGGACAAGAGTGATTCTTAAAGTCTTTCATTCCACTGGACCAAATCATTGGTCTCCTCATCAAATAAGCCTTCTCATTGGTTAAGAACTTTTGTCAGGAAGAGTAGACTTGAATTCATATTTAGACTTTCCTTTAGTAAAGGACTGGGACTGTAGCGAGTATAACCAGTGTTTACCTTCTTGCATTCTTCTCATTGCCCCATCTTTTAATTTTTTAAATTTATTTTTAAGACACTATATTTTTTCTCATTTTACATGCCAAATCCATTTCCTACTCTCTCCTGTCCTCCTGCTTCCTCTACCTTCCCCCTCCAAGTTCATTACTAGAGGAGCCCCTTTATTGTTTGGCCTGTATTTTTTTTAATATTTGCAGAAAGACAACTATCACATGTACTCCCTCATTAAGTGGTTTTTAAACATAAAGCAAAGAAAACCAGCCTACGAACCACAATCCTAGAGAACTTAGACAACAATGAGGACACTAAGAGAGACTTACATAGATCTAATCTACATGGGAAGTAGAAAAATACAAGATCTCTTGAGTAAATTGGGAGTATGGGGACCTTGAGGGAGGGTTGAAGGGAAAGGGAGAGGCAGGGAGGGGAACAGAAAAAACTGTAGAGCTCAATAAATCAATAAAACAGATTTGAGAATTTCATACATCCACATATCTTTTGATCAAATTAATCCCCTTTTCTGTCTGCTCTAATTCCTCCTGTATATATATATATATATATATATATATATGTGTGTGTGTGTGTGTGTGTGTGTAATATAATGTATATATACACACACCCAAGCACATATGTGTGTGTGTATTCCTCCTCTACTGTAATTCTTCTAATTCCTCTGTCTACCCTACTTTTCCTCCAAACATCAAGTGATAATTTTAAAAAACCTACTGAGTCTACTTAGTGATACCTGTATGTGCATGGGCATAGAACCATCTACTGTATCATAGTAGCCTCTCAGGGCCATATCCCTGAAGAAAACTGACTCTCCCCAGCAACCAACTGCCAACAGATTTCAGATCAGCCTGCGATTTCTGAACCCTTTCCTATCCATGCTGAGATTTTGTTGGCTTGCTTTTGTGTGCAGCCACAGCTATTCTGAATTCATGTGGCACTTTTCTTACGACTGTACATGTCTACAACCTCTGCTTCTTACAGTCCTTCCATCCTCCCCTTCCACAATGATCTATCAGTCTTACAGGAGATGGAACATGATATAGCTATCTTATTTGGAATTGAGCATTCTGCAATCCCAGAGTATGCATGTCAGCCTGTTGTGAGTCTCTGCATTAATTGCCATGCAAAAAGAAGCTTCTCTGGTGAGAGTTACGTGACATACTGTATCTATGGATATAAAATTAAGAACTTGGGGTAGTTCATTATTATGTTAATTTACATGTCTAATAGTATTAAATTGTCCCCTAGGCCTATGACCTAGCCAGGACTTTACATCCAATCAGAAAGTGGCTGGCTATTCCTATAATATTCATGTCAACATTATACCAATGGAAAAATCTTGCCAGGCCATTGCTAGTGTAGCTTGAAGAATTCACAAATGGATAAAACTGTTGATTTTTTTTTCTCCTGGTATCTGATGCAGCACCTTTCAGCCTTATGAAAGGTGCCTGGCAGGGCAAGAAAGTCAAGCCAACTTTACACCCTGTGTGAAGGAAGCCATAGGACCTGGAGCACAGCAAGCATAAAAGCCTTTAGAGTGCTCCCTGCTCTTCCAGAGGACCGGAATTCTGATCCCAGCACCTACATTGGTCAGGCTCTCAAGCTCCCAGGCATCTGACACACTCTCCTCACTTCTTCTGACACCCACATGCATATCCCTCTGCATCTCCCCCACGTAATTAACAATAAATCCTTTATTGAAAATTATTCCTTGAAGAGGATATTTAAGGGAAAGATCACTTTTTGTGTATCAAAATATTAACATGTAAAGAAAGCATTAATTTAGAAGCGTCAGAAAATAGAGAAATATTCCAGAAGTGGGTTTTTTTGTTGTGGAAATATGGAAAGTAAGGGGGAGAAAAGAAGATAAGAAAATTACAGAGACAATCAGAGAAGGTTTGGGCCCAAGTATCTCTAACTGCAAAACAGAATAAGAGGAATTAGATGTCAAATTAATAAGATAGTTATTGAATGGACTCATATGAAGCTTTGTTCTCCTCCAGGTGGGACTGTTTTTGGGAAGCTGTAGAACCCTATGGACATAGGGACAAGCAACTAAAGCAGCCCACAGGGGTGGGCCTTGAGGGTTACTCTCATCCTCATACACACTCTTGGCTACTTGATATGCTTATATATCAGCCGCCTCCTCTGCATCACATGACCTTGTGCCACGGACCCGCTCTCTCCTCCATACCTTCTCCACCATGATGGATCAACACCATTGAAATCTGTGAGCAAACTATATCTTTCCTTCCTTCTGTTACTACTGTTTATTTTTTTTGTCAAATTTAATGAGAAAAGTAACCAATACACTTACATAGAATTAGTAGTGAATACATATATATCTAGTTTATATAGTTATTACCATGTGTTATATATATAAATATATGATATGCACAAAAACTTATATATGCATAAGTAAATACCTCAAAAATACTCTTTCTGGCACACCAAGACTATATTCCATTAAACGAGGGAGTAAGTCAAGAGAGCAGGCATAGATTATGGAGATGTTTATTACAAAGGGAAGCCGGGAAAGTGACGAGTTCTTTTAGAAAAGCGAGCTTCCAGGAGAGCAGGCTACATGAATTACCAGATCTAGATTACATTTCCTCAGTTGACTTGGGGAGCAGGTCCTAGAAGGATGAAATTAAAAATTAACTACTATTAACTACTTTGTGAAATTAAAATAAAATTGACTGAGTAGTTCATATATTATCTATTATCTTTAAATTATATTTAGATAATTTGGGGGAAGTTTTGGAGTAATTTCCTGATGAACACATAGAAAACTAAGCAAGCAAAATAGAATAGGTAATGTCTAAGAATCTCAAAGTTCTTTTGGAAAGAAAAATGTCTATATTTATAGCACATCACAGGTACCACGAACATTTCATAGCCTTAGTAAACACTGAATAGTAAAAATGGCATAGCAACATAAAATATAAAGTCAAAGTCACCTTATTAATCCGTGAGACTATGAGTCAAATCTATATTTAATGATTCTTCTACTGAAATGTTCTGTTGACCTTCAAAGTCCAAATTAGAAAAGAATAGTTAAAATGAAAATTAGAATTTGCTTCAGAGGATAGCTAATGACAGGTGTTCAAAACATTATATATTATGAGATTAAATAATTGTATTACCTAGTTAACTGGCTTTAGGTAATATATTTTTAATAAATTAAGTAACAAACGTATGTACTACTTGCAGAGTAGGGACTATTAGATTTAGTGTTGCTGTCATGGAACAACACCCCTGCTTCCTTGTTGCCCATAATAAGCTACTTTGGAATACATTACAGAGATAGTGTTCTTTCTTACAGAACAAAAGGATGAAATATTGGGGCAAATGGAGGCAATCACTAATGCCGACAGTCTGAATCAGTGCAACAAAGCTCCCGGAGAGTTTAATTCATCCGTTATTATATGGCCTCCCTGAAGTTTGCATTGATTTGATGTAGAATACTAATATTTCTAAAAGAATAATCAAAGTTTAACTTGAGAATCAAGATGAAATGTGAATGTGGCAAAATATCTCATAATAGAAACCTGGAAACAAAACCTTAAATTATGCGAAGTATCTTCCAGGTTCCATGACAAAACAATTTCAGTTAACTTTAAAGTGGAACCAAGCAGAAGTAATTTTGTGCATGTGTACACAAAGGTGTGTGTGTGTGTGTGTGTGAATGTACATATGTACATGCATGTGCACATGTGTATGAGAAAGGGAGAGAGGAAGGGATAGAGGGAGAGAGAGAGAGAGAGAGAGAGAGAGAGAGAGAGAGAGAAGAAGAAGAAGAAGAAGAAGAAGAAGAAGAAGAAGAAGAAGAAGAAGAAGGAAGAAGAAGAAGGAGAAGAAGGAGAAGGAGGAGAAGGAGAAGGAGAAGGAGAAGGAGGAGGAGAAGGAGAAGGAGGAGGAGGAGGAGAAGGAGGAGAAGGAGGAGAGGAGAAGGAGAAGGAGGAGAAGGAGGAGAAGGAGAAGAAGGAGAAGAAGGAGAAGAAGGAGAAGAAGAAGAAGAAGGAGAACGTGGAGGTTAGAGGTTGATGTCCTGTGTCTTCCTCAGTTGCTCTCCAGAGTCTTTCACTGAGCTGAGAACTCAGTGATTAGCTAGATTGGCTATCCCAGCAATTTCCTGTCTCTTCCTCTCCAGTGCTTGGATTACAGCAGTGCCCTTTTGTGTCTGACTTTTCACCTTTGCTGAGGATCCTAGCTAGATCTTTATGCTGACATAGCAAACACTTATTAACTAAATCCTCTTCTGGGCCTCCAAAATTAAAGCAAACAAACTAAACCAAAAAGTGATGGTGAAAATAATAGCATGGTGATGACATCATTTAAAAGAATGATGAAACACAGCTCTGGTTCTCTTATTCCAAGTTTCAAATGTGTAACAAAGAGAACGTCACAAAATGATGTTTGGTTTAGTCATCAGTGCTTGTTCTGGGTAACACAAACAATACTATTAATTAAACAAGGAATCAAATTTCCTAGCAAGATCTTGTCTTTCTACAGACGTTATTGGCATGTGCATCTAACGTTTGAGATCATAATGAGCAAACACTTGTCTGACTTTCAGTCTGCTTCCATTTAAAAAAAAATTCCATTGTGTAGTCTGTTTTAAACTTAATGCTTTCTGAGAGGAACAGCATCACAAATCCTGGATTTGAAGTTTATCCCCAATAAGTATAGTACACAGGTATTATAACATTCTAATGTTAATAGGCATTGATAGTCACTTCAGGACTGAAAACTGCTTAATTTTATGTGATATGCCATTTATTTGACATTTACTCTTTGCCTACAAATACTGAAGTGTAAAGATACCCTGACAAAAACCTATAATGTGGTCAAGAAGACAGACGTGCAATGAACAAAACCATCAGACAAAGAAGAATTAAGACATTCCTTCCTCCCAGACACACATGCCTTCTGTTAACACTTAGGGCCTCTTAAGTAAATTAACAGGAGTCTCCTGTGTTCGTATTCCACACCCTGTATCTTGTGTGGGTGAGAATCCCAGGGACAAACACTTGGGCACTGTGGTCGGTAAGTCAGAGCTTTGAAACTGCATCAGCAAAGTCGGTTCCAAATGGACTCACACAAAGAAGCTTCAGGGGAGACTGTGCTTGGATGTTCAGGCGTAGCAGGTAGTTGAGAGGTTTGGAAATGTATTACAGTTTTCACTCTGGCCTATTTTGAAGTGATGTTATTAAGGGTGGTTTTGAAGAAAGCTTCCGTGAACAGTCTAGATAAGACATTGTATCCTTCACACCGCTTTTCTTACTTACACCACTTTTTCCTACTCTGCTGTAGTTGACTCCAAAGAGTTTCCTTGTCCACTTCACTGTACACCACAAACTGGGTTCTGCTTTTATTCCACCACAGACTGAGTACAGTAGCAATGGTCAGTCATTGGACTGCAAGGAGTCTCCTTGTCTCATATTTAACTGACTGCCACATATTTTTTAGCTTCCTGACCATTTCAAGACCTCCTTATGTTCCCAAAGCCCATAAAAATATGAAATAACCAAATCTGACATTTTTCTAATTGGGAGTTAAGAAGCATGACAAATGCATATTTTACCACTATCCACTTCAGGGTGCAGGCTGTACATTTTTGACAAATGGTTGGCAGCGTGCATTCAAAGGTGAGCATCAGGTTGTACACCGAGCTGAGGCCTCCTCCAACATGGTTGGATGCCATGTTTTAAAATGTCCAGATGGCCAAATCCTAACATTTACTGCATTACAGTGGCGGTATTATGAATCAAACTGTGAGAAAAAGATTCTTTGGCCAAAGTGGTTATTGCATGGTGATAAAAAGTTAACTATCTAAGCAACGTACAGGGATTTATAAAAAGGTAAGTCTGGTTGAATTTAATGCTGACCTTCAACAGAATCATTTACTTTCTATCAAGGACAGGTGGGTTTATAGGAGAAAAGACTAGCTATATATAGCATTTATGGCTAACCTAAAGGATCAAAATGCAAGCATAATATTTGGAAATAATTTCTTTCTGGCTCAGGGTACCATGGGGAAGTTCAGGTTCATAAAGTAAGCGGATGGAAGGTAATAATATAAATTGTCATATTCCTCAGCTTAGAAAAGAATGGTCCAGTGATGGTGTGTTTTATTTTTTTCATACTAGAGAAGGTCTAGCTACACACTGTGGTTATTGCACAAAACAAACAAAATTAAGTGACTTCGTTTTTTGAAAAAAAATGTGTTTCCCAAGATAAATTTATTTTTTAACTAAATAAATAAAATGTGTGCTAAAGATCATGTATTTAAGTTCTTAAAACATAGGATTTATTTTTGTGTCTCCATTTTCTTTAATCAAGTTGGTTAATAGGTGATTCAACATTCAAGTAATATATATCTTCTGAATTGATTATTCTCATGAAATCAGAGTACAAACATGGAAAAAGATTACACTTGTGGAAAGCTAAACCAATTTCAAAGTTTAAAATATCCTTCCACATTTGAGTGTAAATAGATCTGCATAATTCTAGAAAATAGTGCTTCTTTATTTCTTTAGATAAGGAAATAGTATTGCTGAGAACTCTAACATCCTCACAGTGGAGACACAGCATATGGAACTAGTAAAATCATTTTAATGTCCAGATCATTGTTGGAGCCCACAAGACTCTACAGTGAATACACAGCTGACAGACCAATAGGAAGATCTACAGGAAGTGTATACGGACACATCCACATGGAATAACCTGTTTGGTACAACTGCGGGAACACTTGTCTTTTGGAAAAGTCACTGTCATATCTGTCGAAACCTTATGAAGCCATGATTCCTCCCTTTGAAGTGGGATTTATTCCCAAATCGCCTCAGCAGTTTGACTTCTGCACAGGCAACAGAGTAACCTTGCTCCATTCCCCGACACCAGGAGGCCTTGGAGTGATGGCATTCATTCTTTGTTTGAATAGTCAAATTTACATAGAGTCAATTCCACAATTACCTGCTAACAGACCACATAGAAATTTCTGTGGTAGACAGGCACTGAGCAGGAAGTCAGCCGGCCCCACCTTTGCAAACAAACCAATCTGAGTGTCCTGAAAGCTGGCTACCACAAAAGAGATTAGATGAGGAGAATGGGTGAATCAGGATTCAGGATGTTTAGTAACTTTTATCTAATGCTTTGGAATGTCATGCACTTTTCCTTGAATGCCGGCTCATTCCTAAGTCAGGTCATCTGTTCTGGAGTACTGCTTTGTTAGGTTTTACCTGCCCCTTTTGTGGTTTTTATATGAATATTATCATTGTCCTTGCCTATGGAATTTTCCAAATTCGTCTCTAAAAACTAGAAACCTACTGGAGATCAGCTCTTCCCCTTCTTCGTCTCCCTGCTACTTCTTCTACTTCTTCCCCTCACTCTCTTTCTTCCCCTTATTCTTATCATTCTTCTCCACACCCTTCACTTCCCTTTCTGCCCCTCACACAAAAAAGAAAGAACACGCAGAGGTAAAATATTTGAGGGTTCTTTTCCCCCTCAGATCCTTGCTTGCCATAGACATCCAATTCTGAGCCCTGAGGGGGTACTGAGGCTGGTACTCAAGGCCCCTGATAGATTATCACTAGCCAGTTACAGAAGTGAGCTCTTTAAAACAATCTTATTTAAAAATGACTGTGGTTCTGTGGTGGTTTGGATACGAATGGCCCCCAGAGGCTCATGTATTTATTTGAAAGTATTATAAGGATTAGGTATTGTAGAATATTTGTTTAACTATGCAAAGATGTAATGCATTTGTTTAATTATGTAACGATGTGTTGCTGTCTTACTCTGCCTTCCTAAGGCACCTGATTGGTCTAATAAAAAGCTGAACAGCCAATGAAGGAGATAATAGGTAGAAATTCCAGGCAGGGCTAGTAAGTAGGAAGAAGTATTTAGGTTGGAAAAAGAAAGAAAAAGAGACTCTAGGAAGACACAGGGGCCAAACAGACAGACATGGAGAAAGCAGGACAGTAGAACATACAGAATAAAAGAAAGGTTTAAAATTCTGAGGCTGAAAGACCCTCGAAGAGGACTTTCTCTCAGGAGGAGACCTCCCCAATTCCAAGGAACAGGCTGAGACCATACGGATGCAAATCGCAAGAGGTTTACTGGGTAAACACAGGTACCTGTGGGCACAAAGTCTTTCAGAGGACTTTGCGCACCTGCCGACTGGAGGGCAGGCTTTTTATAGGGAAGAGCAAAAAGCAAGTTTACAGAAGCAAAAGCGTGGTTATCGGAATGAGGCAGGGGCATGAATGGTTTCCTCTCTCAGCATGGGTGTCAGCAAAAGTCATCCTGTTCCTATCTTATAGATATCCTGTTGTGCAGTCAACCTGCTTTGTTGATGTCCTATCTTATAGATATCCTGCCTTGCAGTCTTCCTATCTCATAGACATCCTGCTCTCTCAGGCACATGGGATGTTTTTACAAGAGCAGGCTGGCTGCTAGAACGTTCCCCCGGGAGCATGCTAGCTGCGGGTTTTGAGCAGGGGGTCTGTAGGGTCTTTCAAGGCAAAATATATATGAATAGAAACAAATTAAATTAAAAGAGCTAGTGGGACAAGCCTAAGCTAAGGTTGAGCATTCGCAATTAATAATTAATAAAAGTCATCATGTCTTTATTCAGAAGCTGGTTGATGGCCCAAAGAAAATTCCAACTATAATTAGGAGGTATGATCCTGTTGGAGTGGGTGAAGTGTTATTGGAAAAAGTATGTCTTTGGCTGTGTGCTTAGCACAGTGGTTCTCAACTTTCCTAATGCTTTGACCCTTTAATACAGTTCTTTATGTTGTGGTAACTCCCAACAATAAAATTATTTTGTTGCTACTTCCTAACTGTAATTTTGCTGCTGTTTGAGTCATAATGTATCTATTTAATACACAGGATATCTGATAAGGGACCCTAAGGTTCGCAACCCACAGGTTGAAGACCACTTGCCTTGAAGTCCTTGCCAGAGACAGTCTCTCTTTCTCTGTCTACAGATAAATACGTAGAACTCTTCAGCTACTTCTCCAACACCATGTCTTCCCAAGTGCCACGGTGCTGCATGCCACCATGCTCCCCACCATGATGATAATGGATTAACTTCTGATACTATAAGCAAGCCCCCAATTAAATGCTTTCTTTTATAAGAGTTGCCTTGGTCATGGTGTCTCTTCACAGCAATAGAGCCATGACTAAGACAGGCTCTAACTAATAATTAATTCAGTTACCTGAGTTTAAACCTGAGGTGGTATACATAACTTTGAGTCACATAAAACCCTGTCAATTTACTTCTTGTGTTATTTGATTACAATGCACATAGTGAAATATTAATCAGACATTAATTAATACATTAAGGATCACCAAGGTTAGAGATCTTCCTTTGATAAGACTGGGAAACAGCAAAGGTTGAGTAAAACACAATGAAAGGGAGGATATTTATTCTTAGAGGTATGATTTTCCATCCCTTTCTTCTGCCAAAGGAGTGAAAAAAGAAAATGGAAGAAGAAAGGCTATTTAAAAGCATTTGTATGCAGCTTCCCCCAAGTAAGCACAGTAGTAATCATTTAATCAGATATATTTCAGAATATTGAAACCAGCTTATTTCATTAGCGTTAATTTCATTTTGAAGGGCAATGCCATTTAAAGAAGTTCTTAATTGGTCATCATTCAAGGTTTAATATGGAGTCTCGATGTAATCGATTTAGAATTAAAAGCATAATTACGGAGAAATCTAGTAGTGTGCTTTATAATCATGGAACATAGTGCACTAATTTCCTTGAACCTGTTTGACCTTTTCTAATGAGCTTTTGTGTAGTTTTTATCACATTAACTCCTTAGTTTAAAAAAAATTAGGCAGAAAAATTATGCATACTTGATATGCATCTTAAAAATATTTCAGAGTACGTTCATAAGAGAAATTGTGTAACTATCTCAAAGAAGGTCACAGGGAGCCATCATATCTAATGATAATAACATATCAGGATTTTTTTTTCTGTGATAGGTTTAGCAGAAAGTGAATGTAAAGAAGTATTTCTCTGGCAATAGTTCTTAAATTGGCAAAAATTTAGACAATATTTTTACCTTCACATTAAAAAATCATGTAATTTCAACAACAGGTAAATGACTCAGTTACTATCTAAATCACCCTAGCTCAATAACTTATTAATAACTGGAAGCCAATCAGCAGGGATACTTTCAGTGGACTGCCAAAGGGTCACAGCTCCTCAGCTGTCTTTCTCAACATTTCTCCAATTAAACTTCCTAGATAATTGGAAAGTTCCCTCAAATTTGCAGTTGATTCTAGGTACTTGATTAGTGAATCTGCTGAATCCAGCTGTTCTCGGAAAAGTTGTGCATAGACTGAAATCTCCCTGCGCACTAGTTTGCTAAGTGTCAAAGTGATTGAGCTCAATGTGTAATGTGCGAGGAACTAAACTTGCCAAGGATTGCACGGGACTGATGGATATAGCCTCCAACAGAGCAAACATGCTTACAACTAAATTCAGAGAAGCAAAACTTCTGGAAGTGAGAGGATGGTAGAGTTCTTCTGGTGAAGGGAGAAAGCTGAAAGTTTTGTTCAGTTCTGGCTGTCACTTTGTAAATCTACTAAACGAGAAGTAATGTCTGGAGAAAGATGAACTCTTAAAACGCACGAATGCTTTTGTCTTAAGCAGCTTGTGAGAGACTTAGTCCTTGGGTAGAGCTCAAGAGACTCTTTAAGTTGCACCAAATTATGTTATTCACAAGTGGAGTTTAAGGAACATACTTATCTTTGAAAGTTTAAGGGTATTTATCTCTGAAAGCTGTTTTCGTCCTAAAATTATGTATCTTGTACTGCTGTGTGAAAAATAAAATTTTGTTCTTTTTCTTTTTACATTGTATATTTTTTCAATCTATAAAATCAATTTCCCAGTTTTTATTGATAAAATTTGTTATTTTGCATCATACTTAGAGAAATTATTTTTACCACATAATGTACTGTCTCCAGAATTATTTTGAAATGTGTATTGTTTTAATAACATTAAAATGATTGAGATTCAATTAGTAACTTACTGGTATTGATATTCAATCTTGATTCTTTTATACATTACCTCTTCACATATTATTTTGAGTCATGCGTCTTTAATTCAAATTAAGTATAATTTTAAACAAACTTTTAGCAATGACAACATATTGGTTTTCTAGCTATAGAATGCCCTCCTATATAAATCATACCTCTTAGAAATGTAAAAATATTTTTTAAAAACAGCACCCATTAGTCATTTTCAGTTCTTTTCCCTCTAGGCAAATAAATTTTAGTTCTTTTGCCAAAAACATTTTGTTGAGACCTAATATGTTCCTGGTAATATTTTGGGTGCTAGAGATGCATCACGGAACAGAAAATGCAAAGGTGCTTTCCCACGAGCAGCAGATGCTGCAGCAGGTGGGAGTTCCTAAAGGCTGTTGGTTACAAGAACAGAAACAGGCAAGTGAATAAGCAAATAGTGAAGTATGGCAGAGAAGAGCATACACTGCTCAATGATGCAGTTTAGAGTAAGGCAGGCGTTCTACATAGGATGTTATGGGGATGCTGACAGCCATGAGTGTAATGTGAGAAAGGCAATTAGAACTTGCTAAGGCCCTGAGGCAGGAGTGTTCCCTGGAGACTGATGACAGAGAGGCAGATGTGGCTTGGAACACAGAAGGCAAAAGAGGGTGACAGATAGGGAAGGAGGGGCTCTGTAGACCATTAAGAACCAGTGGAAAGTAGCAAGGGCTTACCTCTGCTTTCTATTGGAATAGGAGCCACGCAGGGTATCGAGGAGAGGACTGTGAGAGTCTGGGATGTGGTTGAAATAAATCAGACGTATGACAGTTTGGCAAACACACTATGGAGAGGCAAATGTGACGAATCAACTCATGCTTCCTCTATTTACTCCCTAGCAAACAGGAAGCACCCTTGCTAACAGTGTGCTTTCATGCCTATTTATTCATGTGTTCTGACTTTTAATAGGAAAAAGTGTGAGGCTAACAGAGAAATACTGAATCACACTACTGGAAGGAACCTTGAAAATGAGCCTATTTTACATTGCCTGAGCAAACACCCTAACCAACGACTCAGACACACCTAGTGAAGGCTTCAAAGCTTCTTAACATCTATACTCCAATGCTTTGCAAATACTGCTTTCACAAAGTTCTCCCTTATGCCATATTCTGTAACCTATAATTCATTCTCACTTTTTAAAAAAGGGGAATAGAAAGCAAAGGCATCAGATAGAGAACAAAAAAAAATCCAGATTTCTATTCATTTAGGGTTCTAATCAAATTGACCTACAGTATAACCCTTGTCAAATTATACTTGTCCTATAAACTATGTCATAGGCGCGGACCTTCCCTTTAGCTCCTAGGAAGAAACGAGCTCTTAAGTCCAGATATAATTAGAATCACTGTTGTTCCTATTCTCTTCTCATTAGAAATGGGCAGTTAATCTAGTTCCTTCCCGGGATCTTAACTCAGCAAGATGGTGCTTGTTGCCTCTAGATACGGAATCTTCAGGGAATAGTAAGTCATCAATTCTGAGTAGGGGAAACCACTCTGAACGCACCAAAGCTTTTAATCCTGATTTAGAGCCATTCCCCTCCACTATAGTGAGTGACCTTTAAGGAAACATTCCTAACCATTATTTAAAAGTAGCTGAGCGGAGCAGTTCAGCATAGCCTTCTGAATTGTACTTCAGGTGTTAAAGCACAGTAATCCAGTTAAATATTTGACTTAGAGAAAATTTACTAAAAGATATTAAAACATGAAAAAAACACAACAGCCTAACTTCATAATATAAAATGTTGTATATTTATATATGTAAAAATATAAAATGCATACACCTTCATAATCTGTTAAAATACCTCCTTGTTAGGAGAGGTTACTAGCTCATTTCCCAACCACTCTGACTTGAAATAATCACACAGAAATTATATTATTTGCAATAATGTTTGGCCAATAGCTTAAGCATATTTCTGGCTAACTCTTATACCTTAAATTAACCCATTTCTACTAAGCTGTCTATCTCCATGTGGCTATGGCTTACCAACAAGGTTCTGATGTGTCTGTCTGCTGTGGACACCACATGGTTTCTCACTGACTCTGCCTATGCTCTCTCTATATCTCTTTCACCTGGCTTTACTCTGTTAAGCCATTGGCTGAAAGCAGATTCTTTATTAACCAATGGCAATAAAACATTCACAGCATACATCACCTCCCACATCACCTCCCCTTTTCTGTCTAAACAAAAAGGAAGGTTTTAACTTTAACATAGCAAAATTACATGTAACAAAACAGGTATCAAGCAATAATTACAGTTAAAATATTTATTTCTACTTTATAATTATAACTAAGGAGAACTGTAACTATAACTATAAATTCTTCAACTCCATCAAAGACTCCAGAAGAATATAATATTACCTAAGTAAACAGGAAGTGCATTGAAAATAACTTCCAAAACTCTAGAACTGCCAGAGACATCTCGCTGCCTAGACAGTCACCCATAGTTCTTCTGTAGCATTGGGGCATCCATCTTCAGCCTACAGGCCCATAGTATTCAATGGGCTTTTCCATAAAGTTTTGAAATTGCTTACAATGCACTTCCTGTGAGCCATCTCACTGACGTGAATACTAGTCTTGGGATCTAGGGGACTGGGTTTTGGATGCAGATGCTGAGACATACGCAGCAAGAATATGTGATCTTGGGTAAAGTGAGGAACTTCCTAGTGACTGCACTGCCTCAGTCATGAAACAATGATATCTAACTCTGTAATTCGCAAGGAAATCAGATGGTCTGTATGTTGAGAAAAGTGGTTTCTTATCCTGCCTCTTCCAGAGTCAGCCTAGCTGGCTGCACTAAAGGGCTGGGTGAGTAGGAGCTGAGCACCCTGCCAGACACTGTGTGCAGGCTGACTTGACTGCAGGAGTCTATGTCCTGTCTCTGTCTCTTGTCTCCTGTTCTATTGTCAGTGCTCCAGGATTACAGACAAACTGCTATGGTCACATCCATGTGAGTTCTGAGGATTCCAACTCACGTCCACACACCCGTTCAGTAAGTGCTTCCCAGTGGGCTGTCTCCATAGTCTGACATCTTCTAATGGTCCATTCTGGGCTTTTTTGTCACATAAAAGCCCAGAGCTAAGACAGAGTGGAAGCTCTCATGACCACTTGAAACCTAGACTCTTAATGAGGCAGCATCACAGTGCGCTTCTGTTGTCTATGGTGAGTTAGGAAACAAACAAGATTCAAGAACTGGATAAACAGGTTCCATTCCTTCAAGAGGGATATTCAAAGTCCTGTTGTAGGGGTATAGAATCAGGAGTGAATGTGTGTAATCAAAGCCACGCAGAGGAAAAGCAGAACCCAAGTGGCCAAGCCATGCACAAAAATATGGCCAACTAAACAAAGGCTCATAAAGATGAGAACTACTGTTGCATGGTGTGTGTGCGTGCGTGCACGTGCATGAGCAGTGTGTGTGTGTGTGTGTGTGTGTGTGTGTGTGTGTGTGCAGAGAGAACTGGAGGTTTATGTGAATGAGGAATAAGATAATTTCTGATGGATTTTTGTTCAAAATTTTAGAATCTAACATTCTCAACTACAACACATTTCTTTTCTCTCTTGGGTCAACAAAAAAACAAAGCCAACAGCAACAACACACTCCTAGCATGATGTTGAAGCACTATAAAATCTTGAAACAATGAGAAATCCACACAAAGGAGCTGAGGAATCATGTCATCTAGCTCTTGCTGGCACATCACAAGGGCACCAACCATGGTACTCAGCCCAATCTTCTACCACTCTCCCAATAGCAAAGCCTTTATTTTGAGGTAGTTCCCACCAGACAACGCATCTCACTGTCTTTCTTGGGGTACATTCCCACACAGGTGCTTAACATCACCCACAGTTCTTTTCTGCCAGCCTCTCTCCAGTGTCAGAGCCATCTGCACAAAGGAGGAGATGGTGAGTGACAAAATGAAGGGGCACTGTCGCTACTTAGCATCAAGGATTTCTTACAAGAAAAACAGTGAACATCACACTTGAAACGGAGGAAATCTCTAAGATATGTAAATGTTTTGTTGTCGATGGCAAGGATGATGCACCTGTTATCCCCCTGCACTCTATCAAGGGGACACATTGTCTGCATAATTTATTCGTTGGTTTCCCGGGGATCTGGAGTGTCAGGCAACACAACGGAAATTGGCGAAGCGGTTAACACAGGCAGTGTCTTCCTCCACCTGTGCCGGAATCAGTCACAAAGGCAATCGCTCAGGCATCTCTCCCTTGTAAATGTGGCCCAGAGAGGCTCCCAGAGACTGCGCGCTTTCCCAGAGTATCGCTTATCCAGACAAACTCAAGCTGTCGTCTCAGCAGTGGGACGTTTTGCTTGTGTGAAATGTGCGCAGCTGTCAGAGGAAGCTTGATCTGTACTACAAACTGAAAAGCTGGCGAGAAGTGTCTGTCAGAATGCTCGGCTTCTACCTACCCAGCCTCGGGGCAACTGTCTGCTTTGAACTGCTGCCAGCCAGGCTGACTGAGGCTGAGAAACCTAGACACTAATGCTGAATACCCCGTTTCTCTATGCCGACTTTGGAGAGCTTCCCAGTTTGTGCATCTGCCTTGGCTTCAGAGCTTGTACTTCAGAGAATGACGCTTTCAAGAGAGACACTGAGAGCAACCACATCCATTCACAGAGGGAGAGTGACATTTCTTCTTTCTTTGAGGGACAAGTGCCTACCTCGTTACTTTCTGCCCCCGACATTGTAGCTGCTGGTGAATGTGTGGAGACAGGAAACATCTCCTGGCACACAAGTCCTGTGACTAGGGCCTTAGTACAGCTGGACTGTCCAAAGGAGGCTCTTATGACAGCGGGGAGAGGAGTCTGAGAAAGGAGATGGCGTTAGGCATACAGTCAAGCTAAGGAGTCTTCTTGGGCTCCTCGCTCCTCTGTTCAACCTGTGGTACACACACACACACACACACACACACACACACATGCACACACACAAACACACATACACACACTTTGTATTTGTTTCATTTTCTGTATAGTAGAAAACACCAATGAGCTGTTTTTGGTTACAGCTGAAGAAATTGAAATATAATATATTCTAATTTTCCTTAAGGAATGAACAGACAGACCCCTTTGGTATTTTGCAATATCCTCTGTATCTGTGTGGTATGCCAATAATCTGACTTCATGGTTAAAATGTATATTATATACTAAAAAATGAAACATCCAATTTCTAGAGATTTAAGAAAGAGATGTTGATAGTGTTTAGAAGGTCTCGGTGTGTGACTTGGGGTGGTGTAGTTAACAGGACTACCAAATATTCTTTAAGATGTGCTATTCTGACCCACAGTTGTGTAAGAAGTCCTAAGATGCTGTTCTGTAAAGGGAAAGAGTTCCTCAGGATCACGAATGTCACAACTGAGGCTTTGAAATCTGGATTATCAGATGAATCGGGCAGATGAATAGACACATCAATGGAGCCAAGGATCTAAAATGAGCCTTTATTTGGAAAATTCTGATGGGGTCAAATCTATGTCTGCTTGAAGTGAAAACGTAAGCAGGCATTGTCCACTTGCAGATCTTTCAAATCAGAAGAAAAGGAGCAGAGAAAGACAAATTCAGAGTGATGGATGGAGAGAGGCAAAATGAACTGTATTCTCTGCGGAGGAGCTGAGGGCCAGCTGGGCAGAATGCACAGAGCAGGCTCCCTCCCTCCATAGAAGGGATGGTTCACTGTCCTCTGGGCACTTCACTATAGCAACAAATCTGGAGACACAACTATTTGCACACAGCCTGTCTTACCACACTCATGAAGGAATTAATGTTGGTTTTACAGAAATAAGTAAGTTCCTTCCAAAGTGGAGTATTATAAAAGTGGGTGCTGGCTTCTCCCCTACTCCCTTGTTTCCCTTCTGCCACACGATTTCTCTTTCAGACTTGCTCATGCTCCCCGAATTCCCTTGCTCTCCCATTTCTCTCACTACGTGATGCTCTGTACCTTTTGGGGACGCTGCCACCAAGGACACTATCAATAGATGCAGTCTGACATTGGATGAGAACCGCGATCCAAGACGAACCCTTTCCCTTCCAAGTTAACCAGCGTGTTGTGTGATGTTCTTAACAATGAAAGGCTGGCTAAACAAAGTAAGAAGGAGCAGCTTGGAGTCTCTCTCTCTCTCTCTCTCTCTCTCTCTCTCTCTCTCTCTCTCTCTCTCTCTCTCCTGTGTATATCCTTTGCTTTCTCCCTCTCTCCCATCACCCAGTCCCTCTCTGTCTCCCCTCCCCTCCCTGTGTACAGTAGAAAGCAGACTTCTTGATGCCCCTCATTATGTGTGTCCTTTTACCGAATGAGTGCTTTCAAGCACAATATTTTTATGTTAGCTAAAGTTAAAGCAATTTTATATACCCAATATTTTCTTTGAGGCAGTATATACATATATTGCTTTTTCTTTGCTATATTATCAGAGTTTATTTCAAATTTTGGAATAAGACAGGTATTCAATTAATATTTTATGAGAGTATTCACAAATGAGTGATTTTGAATCATTATTGAATATTTTATGCTAGGGCACGCCAAATTATCAAACACCTTTTAGGAAAATCACTGGGTATTTAAATGTATTATCTCACTTAATCTTTTGTATACTCTAAAACTTAGATTTCATCATCTCCATTTTGCAGATAAAGAAATTGAAGCTTATAGAGAATATCTGGGCCGTATCTGACTGACATTCAGGTCTATTATTTCATGATGGAAACAGATAGATGTCTACACGCTATATGAATGGACTGTCTGGGAACTGAAAGCATTTTAGAGTGCCCTTGATGAGGAAGTAAATATCTGTCACTGAATTATTGAGTTTGTTTGACCATCTGCCAGGGTCATGTAATAGAGAAGACTGGAAAAGACCTTGAATGTCTTCTCTTAAATCTTAATTTATTGTTTAGACACATGCTTAACTGCCAGAATAATGTGGCCCTTCTCTTTTTTCTTGGTATTTTCCTTGTTCTCATTTTCTTTAAAGCAGATGGCTGTTCTAGTGCTGACACCCCCAGGAGAAAGACACTCTGACTGGCAATCAGAAACCCTCCGATCTTCAACTTTTCTGCTCCAAAACATCCATGCTTTCAGGAAACTGGGAGCTAATGACATATAGACAACATGTGTGAAAGAAACATCTAAGAAGTGAATAAGGTTTTCTGACCAAATATGAGAACACGCTGGTACTTTTGAGATCAGTGCATGAAACATGGAGGAGGAAGTATGCTCCTCACTCCAGACAAAGAGGTACCCTTACCATTTATGGAAGCCGTACAGAGGGAAGCTGCTTTGAAAATGAAGTGAGGGCGTTGAGAATACGTTACACATCTGTTTTCATGGAAAACCCTGGGAGGATGAATGTCTCTGTTGAGAAAGAGACACTGCAAAGGCAGAGTGTGGGACTTTCTGACCAGGCAAAGGGTCCCACATGAACAGTATCACTGTGCTCTGTGATGAGCGTGGAGCAGGCAGGAAGAGGAGGGCACTGGCAGGAAACTGGTCTCGGTCCTGAGGGACCTGTCCCTCCAAAATATCAGCCAGAAGACGTCCTCCCACCAGGCACTGTTCCTGGAAGGAATTGCAGTGGCGCACCACTGTGGCTTTCAAAGTGACCACTGCTTACTGTCAAGGTATAATTCTTCTCTTTTTATGGATATTGATTTAGAGTGGTCTCATGAGTTCTGAAGAGGGAAAATTGTAAAAGGGTTTAGGGAAAGAAATATGAATAAGATTTTCCTGGCCTAATTTATCTGCCAACATCAGATACTTATCCAGGCTTTGAAAGTCTTCCTGTCAGAACAAGTCACTCTGCCCCATCCCACTGTATAAAAAAATCTTAAATGTGCCCAGGTTGGCGGTACCTGTTTAAATCCCACTCATGTAAAGCTCTTGGGGCAGTTACTTCAATGTCATCAATGCCATAATAGCATCTGGGCTAAAACAAAATAAAATTCAGCATTTGATTATAAGGACTGTAAAGAAAAGGAGGTTGCTGAACTCTCTGTGAGATGAATGTTGAAAGCCTTTATGGTTCATTTGAATTGATTGTTATTGACAGATTTTCTTCCACGATGAGAGTAGAAAGCAAGTAGGTTGGAAGTAAAAAATGTAGCTGATTAAATTCAGTTCATTTACCTGTGAGGATTAGGAAGTTAATGAAAACAAATAAAATGGGAACTATTTTACAAACCGGTGGCTGAAAATGAGGACAGAACATTTTTAATATTATTTCTTTCTAAACAAATTACACAATAATAAGGACTAGATGTTCTCACCCAAGTCTTTGTCTATGGATCCAATTTGTTCCCCTGAGCTCTGGTGAATTTAAGTTATATATTCTCCAGAGAGAGAAAATATTAACAGCCGTTCTGTCTATTGCTTTGTTGTAAACCTCTGTCAATGGGAAAGTAGGTCTCCTTGGGAGGAACACCACCATTGTGGGAAAAGCCTTGTTCATAACATGCCACCAACATCTTCCAGTGCTTTAGAAGACGACACAGGGTCAGAATGGGATCTTACACCCTACTGAATTAGCTCACTAGGGCCTCTTTAATACGCAATCCTTAGACAGTTATCTTCTCAGAGCTCTGGAGGCTGCATTCCAGGGTTCAGGTATAGCCCAAAGGGGTTCTTTAGAGATTTTCTCTGTTTTCAGGTCATTCACGTTCTTATTTCCCCATGCAGTCTTCCCTCTGTACTTGTCTGTCTTAGCTTTTGTAGAAAGATGTCCATCATGCTAGATTAGGGACCATCTACGGTTCTCATTTAACTTTGTCTAGTGTCTCTAAATACAGTTATAGCTATGACTAAATACCTCTAAATACAGTTATAGCTATGACTTCTTCATTTATGTGTGTGTATTCACATGAGTGTACGTTTGTGTGTGTGTGTAGCTCTAAGAACTTCCGGTGCCATCCCTCAAGTGCTATCTACTTTTTCAGTCATTGCCTTTCATTGGCCTGAGGCTCGCCACACAGGTTAGACTGGCCAGACAGTGAGCCTCAGGGATCTGCCCGTCTGAGCCTCCTCAGCACTGCGGTTACAGGTGTGAGTTGACATGTTCCAGCTGTGCTATAAATCAGCACTGAGTGTGGGAAACATTGGTCTCTAACAGTGAACTGCCTTTTCATTGGGGACAGATACTAATGAAAAGCTATCACTCTTGACTTTTTTGGGTCTCGCCCCTGATGGGAACTCTAAAAGTCACATCCATGGAGAATTCACAAGAGCCATTGGGTCGTCATGTACACAGCATTTTAAAACTCGTAAAACTTATTTCAGACCTCAGCTGTTACAGGGAATGGTTCTGGAGCGCCCAGGAACTAGAAAAAAAAACCAAGGACAGCTGGTCAATTTATTGTTACCCTGTTTCACAATAAACAAAAAGAGGGCCAAAGATGTTGTTCAGTAGTGGAGTTGCCTAGCATGCACAGGGCCCTACATTAACTCTGTGTTTAGGAAAAAGCAAGAAAGAGTGAAAACCTTCCCTGTGTAGTACTAGTTCTCATTGGACCACCTGCCCAGAACTTAGGACACTGAGACTTATTATTAATTATGAAAGCTTGACCTTTAGCTAAGCCAGTGGTCCTCAACTGGCTCTTATAATTTAAATGACCTCATTTATATTAATCTATGTTCTATCCAGTGGTGTTATTGCTCTTCCATCTTGCACCTCCTGTCTCCACACCATATCTCCTGTCTCCACACCATATCTCCTGTCTCCACACCATATCTCCTGTCTCCACACCATATCTCCTGTCTCCGCACCATATCTCCTGTCTTCTCCTGTGTGCCTTTCTCCTGCCCCCTCCATAAGTCCTGCCTAACCTCTTCCTACCTAGCTATTGGCCACTTAGCTCTTCATTAAACCAGTCACAGTGACACATCATCACACAGTGTACAAAGATCCCACAACATCACCAGAAGAAGATGATTTTCTTAAATTCTCATCCCCACCTAAATTCTCGAGGACTGGTACAAGCGTGGACAACAATGTGGTCTTGATTCTGACATTTGGCTGAGAGAACAATTGTGTGTGTTACCAACCTAACATCAGAGTGTCCTTGAAGAGTTACATCCACCACTTAGTAATCTCTCCTTACTTCCCTTTTCTACAGAGTTTTCTTAAACATTGTAGTTTTGTGGATTATGAGTCCTCTAATTTTGGTGTTACTTGTCATTTGTAGATAAAAATTGGACCACTCAGTGGGTAAAGTATTTGATGAACAAGCAAGGACGTGACTTCCTATCTCAGAACCCAAATCATGCCAGATGTGGTAGTGAGTGTTTTAATTCCAGCACTCATACGCTGATATGGGAGTTGGCTAAAGGATAGTCCTTGGAAGCACCTGGGCCTGCTAACGTGTTGGATACAGTAGTGAGGAACAATATCCCAGCACCATAGGTTTTCTTTGGTGTGTCCAAATTTCATTATCAACATCCTGTTATTCTCTGAGATAACTATTAAGTAATAAATGCTTAGAAACATTGCAGTAACTTGGCATTTGCTCTGACAACTGTGATCTGATTAAACAAGGGACAAGGCCATTTCACAACACAATACACTCGATGGCAGAAGAAAGTTGGCGTGAGATTTAGCTACACTTTTCAGGACAGGGCCCAGCTTAAAGATGATGAATTTTTTCTGGATGTTTTGCTCTTTTTGGACCTTAGCTGGCGAGAGGTAGGGAAAGCATAGACTGTGAGCCTGCATGAGGGGAAGGACGGTAGCTCTACACGTCAAGTGCTTGTCTGAAGTGCTTTTTCAATGTCACTTCATCTTGCGTGATTTTTAGGGGGAATGATGAGTCAGGTACCATGATGTAGAGTGACAGTCTTCGTTTTAAAGATCAAGGTAAGCTTAAATAACTTCTCAAGATGATAAATTACTGGCCATTACAACCAAGATTAAATGTGATAACAGAAAGTTAACCAAGTATCATATTCCCCTAATATAGAACCAGATTAGATCAACTTTCCCTTTGGTGGTATATGACTAAGGTTATTAATAGAACAAATACATAACAATGCATGACTTCACTCTATTGCATTTTGAAAATTCATCTCCCTATTACTTTGAATCAAGTGAAAAAAATGTCTATGCAGTACATTTTCCTTTCCATCATCCCAAGCACCTTTAATGATTGATTGTAATTGAGAAGCTAAGTGTGAAAGTCAGTGTTTAAGAAGGGAATATGCCAGGATCCCTCCACATTGATCTTCATACCCATAGAAACAAACCACACCCCCACAAGCTAAAGCACCAAATGGTAGCAATGCAACTACAAACACAATGTGAAATCATAGGCACTTTATCCACTTTTAAAACTGTCCTTCAGACGAAGCATTATCATTGCTGGGAATAGTTTACTAGTACTTAAACAGTTCTTCTTATTAAGTAAGATAATTCAGATGAGAAATGTCAAGCTTCCAGGCTGAGCAGATAAGTAGTTATCAAGAAAGCTTTTGCCCTTTTCTGAAATTGTTCTAATTTTAACTGCATATAAATAAAATTATGCTAGTTGCTACTATTTCAAAAAGCTTGGAGAGCGTGTGTGTGTGTGTGTGTGCATTTACTTCAGTTCACTCAAAACATTTACTTATTATTACAACTTTCTTCTAAAGTCCAAATTACTATAATTTGAGGCTAAATTAGTTGTAATTGATGACAATTGTCAAGGAAATTTTATGCAATTAAACAAACATTTATTAACCAAAAATAGTTTAATGTAGAAACTTGGTGCCCTGTTTTTTTGTTTGGCTTTGTAAAGAGACATTAAACTGTGTGTACCTACTGACTCATGCCCCCCACACACATGGAGAAACACATATTTTATTGAATTTTTGGGTTCATAATATTGGAAAAGGGATTGTTTCAGAGTTCTTCAATGAAAGTTCCAGGAGATCACTAAGGCCATCCTGCCCCCTCTCTGATGGAGATATTCTGAATTCTCCAGTATTGTGAGAATGTAGCATCTTTTCAGCAGTGAAGAAGGAAAGTGAAAGGGCAGCGACCAAAACTCTCGTTAAGACATCCATGTGTCCACAATTACAGGTTTGCTTCCAATACAAGCCTCCTACATTTGCTAAAACAAATTGCTGCAATTTGAGTGACTTAAAAGAGACATTTATTATCCCACAGCTCTGCGTGTCAGAGGAGCTGGGATTCTGCTAGACTTGCATGGTGTAGCACCTGGGCCTGCCTCTAAGATGAAGTTCAGACGGAACCTGCTTCTGCTTCTAGTGGCAGGTCTGGCTGCTGGACAGATCTAGTTTTCAGCTTCTACAGGATCTACCTCCTAATGTGCGGCCTTCTTCAGCTTCAAATTCAGGAATGGAGGTTAAATTGCTCTCATGTGTTAACTCACTTGACAACTGACTTTCTCTGCTTCAGTTAGGAAGCTTTCCAAGCAGAGGGCAATCTCTGCTTTTAAAGCAGTGGTTCTTAACCTGTGAATCATGAATCCTTTGGGGGTCACATATCATATGTCCTGAGTACCAGATATGAACATTAATATTCATAGGAGTAGCAAAATTACCAAGTAGCAATGAACTAATTTTATTATTGGGGGTCACTACAACCTGTGGAAATGTATTAAAGGGTTACAGCTTTAGAAAGATTGAAAATCAGTGCTTTAAACATTCATGTGGTTAAGCAGTGTTCACCTGAGTAATTACAGACAATTACTAGTTTAAAACAATTTTAAAGTTTCTCATCTTTGTTACAAAGGCATGCTAATATCGTCACAAGTCCCTGGGATAAGAGAGTTGTAGTCTGTGGGGAAATCCACCTGCTTACAACATGATTAAAAGCTAGCAATGTCTTTGTCTGGTTACCTATTACCTACACCAGGTAACTCCCTCCACCTCCACTTGCAAATTCTGAGCATTGTTTGCTTCAGAATGCGGGTAAAAGCAGATACCTGTCAGTAATGTCCTTCTCCTTCCCAATATCCAAGTGTTCCATTCTTAGTATCCTCTCAGGTTCAGACTCTGCTGCCCTGCAATCCTGACTGGTGTCTTCTGTGTGGCTCAGTCTGGCACGTGACTGTCTGATGCACTCTCTGCAGGTTTCATACAGACTCATCATCATGGTTTCTAAACTTGTCATTTCCAACCAAGCACCTCCAAATGTGCCTTTTGGGAAGTTCTTTGGGCTTTCTGTAGCTTCTCTAGGCTTTCTGTAGCTTCTCTGGGCTTTCTGTAGCTTCTCTAGGCTTTCTGTAGCTTCTCTAGACTTTCTGTAGCTTCTCTATGCTTTCTGTAGCTTCTCTAGGCTTTCTGTTGCTTCTCTAGGCTTTCTGTAGCTTCCCTCTGGTTCTGGTTTGAGTAATCATCCTTTAGCACAAGGCTCCGCTGACCTCCAGTCTTGTATTTGTCAAGAGTTTCCACTTGGTATGGAATAGTATGAAAATGCCTTGTGTTCAAGTAATACTTATCAGATGCAGGACATTCTCCTCAACTGACTTGAATCCATATATGATATGATGAAGCATAGCTAAATAAGAACTTTTTTGAAATTATATATGCCTCAGTTAATAGAAAAAAAAACTAGATAGCTAGATCAACAGTTTGCAATAAACTATTCAAGAGTGGTATATTATAGTAATGGAATTAATGGACTTGGAAATGACAAGGTTTTAAGATATTCACTTTAGTAATTAGATAATTTTAATAACTGAGATATATTGATGAACTATATTAATATTAAAATATGATTAGCTATTTGGGGCTAGTTGTAGGGATGAGGTGGGGTAACCATGGGCACCGGGTAGACACTGTCAAAGATCATAGAGTCCTCAAATACTATGATGCCATAAGCTAAATTTATAAATAATTATTTAGTACTTACTGGCTTCAGTTCACTTCAAGGCAAATAAGATGTGTTTGGATTCCTCCTTCAAGGCATGAACAACCTTTTAGATGAGGTAGCAGATAAATGAATATCTGGGCTTTAAGGAAGGAATAATGTCTGCTGCAGCAAAGACTCACATAAAACACGGAAGGAATAAAATGGAGAAGGTAATTCCACTACTGAGAATCACACACAGCATTTTGTGTAGACACCTTGTAAATGTTATTGACACTGTTGAGCCCCTCACTTGCGTTGAATCTTCATATATACTAGCATCAACAAAAGAGTGCTTTCAAATGGAGAAATAGGAATGGTGTCTCAGGAGCAGCCCACCTTGCCCGCCTGATACCTTTGCTTCCTGTTGGGCTCACACACTGCTAATCCTGTCATTTCCTGAGCATAGAATCCTATCCAGCATTAAAATTTCTCCTAGCGCAATCTATCAAGTTCCTACCGTGTTCAGTCTCAAAGTTACAATTATCCGCATTTGGCACATTTTAAGTTTGTATAAACTTTCCCTACACTACATGTGACGTTCTCTCAATTAACAAAGTTAAAACCAGATTTTTTGAAGGGTAAGTACATGATGCTTCATTTTATGTCATCAAGATGGTTGAGAAGAAGTAAAGGGCCAGTCATGGTTTAATGAGTAGATGGGTGTCTCAGTCAATGTTATATTCTTGTAAAGGGACAACGTGACCACAGCAATTCATATAAAAAAGAATTTAATTGGGACTTGCTTAAAGTTTCAGAGGTATAGTTCGTTATTGTCATCGTGAGAAGTATGATGGCCTGCAGACAGGCATGGTGCTGGAGAACTAGCTGAGAGTTCTACATCTCTATCCACAGACAGCAGGAAGAGAAAGACAGAGCCACTGGCCTGGTGTAGGCTTCTGAAACCTCAAAGCCCACTCCCAGTGACACATTTCCTCCACCAAAGCCACACCAACCCCAACATGGCCACATCTCCTAATCCTTCTTGTAGCTCCACTCTCTGATGACTAAGCTGTTAAATATATGAGCCTGTGGGGGTCATTCTTAAGCAAACCATCACAATGAGTGTGATTGGTCCTTCCTTGGCAAAATGTTTATTTATTGTTTGATATTTTCTAATTGATTGGCTTGTGGCAGAGTATTTATCTACATACTCTTTCATTTTTTTCTCTAGTGCTCAACAATAATACGTTCCTCTGTGGTAGAGAATTCACTGAAACATTACCAGTATGGCAGAGAGTACATTTAGTATCTGGAGGAAATAGTGAAGTCTATAATGGTTATTTTTATTGTCCACTAGAAGGTGCAGCAACTCTCAGACAAACTTGACCTTGAATCCTGGCTCAGGTAACAGAGGCTGTGGACCCAGGAACAATTTATTCCAATTCTCTTCTAGAAAAAGCAGTGTTCTATAGGGTGGTAGGAAGGATTAAATGAGATGATATATGCACCCACTAACATTTCCCTTTAAATACACGTCTTGCTATGTGCTAAGACCTTACTTAACCTTACAAAGTTAGAACTACTACTATTATTATTTTCATAGGGAGAAACATTCTTCTTTCTTCACAACAATCATCTACTTTGAAAAGGTCTCTTCTCTGAAGACTTTGTTGAGCTCACTGGCAACTTTAATCCAAACTTCCTTTTCTTCTTCTTTACACAATTCTAGGATTACAATAACATTGGTTCTTACCTCACACTAACAAAATTTTTAATTACTAATAAAATATTGCTCTGTGTCAACGGTCACACAGCTGGAAATGGGTAGGGTCAATACTAAGAGCCAGGTGATCTGACCCCAGAGCTAGCATGAGGAATCTTTAGTTTACTTTATATGTTCTCCACCCTAGCTCCCAAGGTCTCCAGATTCAGAGGAATCGAAATCACTAAGGACCTGAGCCCTGGGTTAACTATGCATATTAGTTTCCTGGTGTGGCTGCAATTTATCACTACAGGTTAGTAGTCTTGAAATGACAGGAATTTGTTCTTCTACCCTCTCTTCAGCCAGTATTCAAAACCAAAAAGCATGCTCCTTTCACCCTATGGGACGGGGCAACTTTCCTTTCTGTCCAGCTTCAGCCGTTCTAAGATTTCTGGCTACGCCCCTTTAACCTTTAAGGTTATTATGTTCAGTGTTTCCTTGGCTCTGACATTGTCTTCTCTGCTATGTGTGTCTAGTCTCCCTTTTCATGTATGTTTTAAAGACGCTTGCAGAAACCCTTTTGGCCACTTAAATAATCCAGGATGAACTCCCATCTCAAGAGTCTTAATTTAGCTGCAGATGAAACACTTGACCATGGAAGAAAACCTTCAAGACTTCAGGAAGACTGGTATCCCTGGGAGGCATTGCTGAGTGCATTCCAGTGGAGCCCTGTGAAACTAATGTGTCCTTGAATGCGTGGATCCACAGTGATAGACAGTGTGAAAACCAGCTGTACGGGCAGGTTACCCAAAGGAAGTTCTTTACTTCCAACTATTATCACCTGCCATGGATAAATTTAATAAGAGGCCTGAGTATCAGTAGTTTATCCTGACTCTTGCAGGAGTTTACCCTGAGTGCTTGCAGGAGGAACCACGAGCTGAGGTTACCCGACCTCCACCCAAGAACAGATCATTCAAAGAAATGCCTGGCAATCCGACCACTGTAAATAGGAACTCCTGCCAAAACACAGTCACCAGGACACCATTAGACAAATGTCAGCCAACCAGGAGTCCTAAACCTAAGAGACCCCTCACTCCCATCTTTACTATTATAAAACCCTGTTCTAATTGAGCTCGGGGCTCTCTGTTTATTCCAAAAGGTTGGACAGGCGGAGAGACCGAGTTTGCAAGCTTGATTAAAATAAAGGCTTTTTGCTTTTATATATGGGACTTGGTCTCCTTGTTGGCTTTTGCAGGGACTTCGTGGATTTGGGGATAACATGCAGTACTATTTTATATACAATAAGGAGAAAAAAAGCTAGTATGGGTAATCAATTAACACACATGCCCAACAAAAAATTTTAGTTGATATTAGAGGGAAGAAATGAACAAAAAACAAAATCCATCACCATGGATTCTTGTCTATTTTGATCTTGGCAGTAGCAGAGGGAAAAGAGTTTCTGTGAGTTTGGGCACAGATTATGTCTTAGTGTCCTGTCCAGATTCAGTGTTGGAGACATACCTCTGAGTGAAGTGGGATGGCCTAAGGAGGGGACTATGTGTTCAGAGAGGCTCATCTGTGGCCCCCTAGGTAGAGATGCAGAAGTGTTGGGCAAAGGTGAGAAGATTTCTGAATGGGGAGTTAGTTAGTACTCTTGTGACTTCCTGGCTACACAGCACATCAACCTTCCTTTTATAATCGATCGCAAGATTTTGAGGGTTATCACATGCCAAGTAAATTTGTTTCATGAGCCCAGTGAAGTCTGAGGACACATGAGCATACTGCAGTGCAAGCTTCCCTGAAACAGCTTAGGTTCTCTGTTCTGTCTCTCTTGGGCCAGGCACTGTGAGGTGAGTTCTGTTCTAAGACCTTTCCTATGTGGAATAATACAATGTCCCTATGGTTACATCCCGTCGACAATATGCTGCTGTATGTGGGAGAACAAGGTCCCAGCTTCTTGTTCTGATGGGTGACAGTGAAGGTCTGAGACTGCTTAAGGGTTACTTTAAGGGTGATACAGGCATCTGCTGCAAGCCTGTCACCTCTCAAAGGAACTTCTGCTAACCCTGATGTCATCCTCTTATAGGGATACATCTCAGAAGTCCTTTACCATGCAGTATCTATCCTCAAGATTGTCTCTTTGTGAATCTGACTTACTGAGTATCTGAAAAAGACTAAAACAAGCAAATAAAACAGGATCTCCCAAAGTGTAAAGCCCAAACAGTCTCATGATTTGTCTGGCTGTACAACACGTTCAAGGACAGTTATCCCAGAGTTGGCTTGTAAATATATGAAGCAAAGCAACTCAGCTACAAAGTCAGATTTTTTTAAGTTTGTAGAGCCAGTGAGTATTTAAGGAGACTTCCAAGACAGTGAATTTTTAACCTGTGTTCTGATTTAAGTTACTAACCATGCTACAGACTTGTATATAAATTTGTGTATCTTCCATAATTTAGCTCCTCTGATCTCCTGTAATAGGAGACTAATGTTCCTTAACACTCTCAAGGTGATTATAACTATTAAATGAATTATGCTCTGCAGAGAAAACCTGCTTAGCATGGAAGAGCATCCAGGCATGTTAACTTCCTGTTCATTCACCACAGGCTATCCCAAACCCTTCCCTTTTCCTTGTAATCGTCCTCAGAGAAAAATTGCAGAAGAACGGGAAATATGTTTTTTCTATGTGTTTACCTTTAAATAAATAAAGATACTACATGGAAAAACAGTATCAAAATGAATTCCCTTTCTTCTAATTTAAAATCAGATTCAAAAGCCGGGCAGTGGTGGCACATGTCTTTAATCCCAGCACTCAGGAGGAAGAATGAGGCAGAGCTCTGAGTTTGAGGCCAGCCTGTTCTATAGAGATAGTTCCAGGACAGCTAGGATTGTCATACAGAGAAAGCCTGTCTCAAACAAAACAAAACAAAAAAAAACTAGACTCAAAATACAAAGGTCAATATGTGCTTTCTAGAAAGCACAGCTGGTCTGTGTGTAGCCTATACATTATCCAGGGGCACCTGATGAGTAAAAATGACATATACCTACCTGATCCCATGGTCCTGAGAGTGCAGCCTGCAATGTTGGATGAGGCAGAAAGGAGTAAATGGATGTTTTTTGATACAGGGTCCCCTTCCTTCTTAGTCCATGTTTCAACCATAGAACTCATGATCTTCAGTGACCAGCACAAAACTTCCATAGTTTCTGTCTTTAGGCCCTTTGGTCTAGGTGCTTATAACATGGCTGCTCCTCCACACTACAAGAAAGGGGAACTGGCCTCCTTTTGCTACTTTTAGTTGCTTGCATAAGTTGGGCTATCATAAATTATAGATGAATCTTTCACTCTTTAGAAGAAAATATGTATATGCCTTGCCAGAATAGAAAGGTCATAAGAAAAAAATATTAACTTTGATTTGCTATAAATTATTCAATTACTTTATTGAATACCCATTGGTATGCTTTGAAAATAGGACCGTGATAGTTGGTAGTTCACAGAGACTCTAAAATTTAATAAAAAGTGACACAATATAGAGGTCTCAATATAGGTAGGAAAAATCCTCCCTTTTTAATTTTACGCCATGTTGAAGTTTACAAAACTCTTTTGCATATATTAATGGGAATGATAATCCTTTGAGAGGTAGGTTACATATCCATAACCTCATTTTGCAAACGATCAAACTGAAATTCAGAAGCATTAATATGAAAAATAATTAACTGTTGTGTTTCCAGACAAAAGCTGTGCCATCCCACCCTGTTTTTCCACATTTAGAAAAGGCCTGTGCAAAAGCTGTGTGTGACAATCAGATACATTGGAGCACAACCTAGGATTAGTTGAGGAATATCCAGGGCAGGACCAGATACCTAAGCTGTATTCCCCTCCTCCACTACTGTCACTATCTAGACCTTAATTGGCCACAGATGTCATGGTAAGGATACCCAATTTGTTCTGTGAAGTTAAAGCACTAAAGGATGCTCACAGCCTTTCTCTGCTTATCAGTCTCTCAAAGAGATGTCTTCCCGCACAGAGATTTCCAAGCATCTCTACCTCCTTGTGTGATTGGTGGTACTAAGATGTAATCTTAACAAATAGTAGTATTGCTTCTCCCCATATTAAGCTAATTGATAAATAAGCCCAAGTCACATAATTTCATTTAAACTGTCAATTCCTTGACTGTCTATAGGCAAGCACATAATCACTTTGAAGAAAGACATTTTTCATTTCATTGGGGAAAAGGGGGGCTTTGTAGGGTTATACAGCAATTTATGGAGTCTAGTATAGAGTAGTGTTTCTTAGTCCACTTCTAAGACATTCATAAGCATAGCAATCTAAGACATTCAGATTCATGCTACATTAAACAGTATATGCCATGTTGAAGTACAGTTACATTGCGTCACATGTGAAAGACTTCTTACAATGAGTTGGATGAACTTGCATCTTCTAGCTGCAACTCGCAATGGCTACTCAGTGAGGGTGTATGTTACTGGGCACATGAGCATTGCGTGTATGGTGTCATTTTCTTCCTTTTCTTTACCTCAAAGTCTTCTTTTGGGGATTTATGTGGTTTTGGAAAAGCTGAGCCTACCATAATTTCATCAATGAGACAAATGATTTACAAAGAGCAGGCAACACACCCCATAACCCGATGACTTATGATAGGCATATTATCCATTTTAACAGCCAGACTGAGATCCAGAGTGTCTTAGAATAGTGAAAATGTGAGATACCATTGTCTAACTAATTTTTAGGTATGACTGCCACACTTTGGATATCTGAAGCCTTTCTTTTGTTTATTTTGTTCTTGTTTTTTTTTTTTTTGTTGTTGTTGTTGTCTGTTTCCTGCTACCAGGAAAGCTATGCAAAAAAAAATACCTTGGCCATGGGGAATAGAAAAAGTATAACAAAGCACGTACAGACCTTAATATCATTATCTTAAGAATTAATTGTGTCTGAAGTCCAAGCCATGAATGCAAGTAGATTAGGTTAGTAGAGTTGAGATTTCATGTTGCTTATAAAATTAAAGTTTCATATATAAAATATTACTCATAGCATCATTGTAATTTTGACATTCTCATTAAAAGAGAATGAATAGCCTTGAAAGAAATGCATAAAGGTATAGACTATGTAGATTCCAGTACAATTTTACATCAAAATTTCCACTTTCATTCTTTCAAGAGGATCTACAAATTATGCACCTTCCTGATGTTATAAAGCATGTGGGTAGGGTGTCTATAGCGAGAATATGTTCCTGTTCTCACGGTATCAAACATTTAGTTTTCGGAAATTAAGTCTAAAATTATTTTCAGGAACACTTGAAAGACAAGAGCACATTCTTGTTCACGTATGGGTGTTTTTAAAGCTTAAAAGCTGCCAAGTAGCTCCTCTAAACTCACAACTTTTCAAGGGAAATAGAATGAGGGGTAGCCTGTCTTCATCCTCCTAATTCATTTTTCAGAGAGATGGAAATATTTCAAGTGTGTGAGAATGAAGAAAAACATATAACTTAAAAGCAACAGGAGCTACAAGAGCAGATGCACATATGGGAAGCTACTAGACACAGTGCACATAAGAAGCAGGAAAGACTAAATACTTGAGGACTCAGATGAAGATTTCACCTGGATTTTCTCCTTTGCTTTGTATATGTAATACATGACATTATTAGTCATATACCAATTTATGAATATCATTTCATATACCAATATAATTGCAGTATTTAGTGTTAAGCAAGAGAAAGCAACTCCTATTTGATGAGTAAATATAGATATATTTGAAAAAAGGTGGGACATATGAATGCTTATGAGATGCATCATATAGATGCTAGGTTGGAAATATTGTTTTAGAAAGATTAGAAATGAAAGAAGTCACAGAGTAGCAGTAACAAAGCAAGATAAAACAGAAAGCAGTGTCTATCGAAGACTCCACCAGCATTGTTGATGTTAAAAGATAATGTGTATTGTTGTGGAATAATTCTTTTGTATACTGTGAATATGTATTACTCTCATTGGTTAATAAAGAAGCTGACTCACCAAGAGCTGAAAAGGATGAGGTTAGGCTGGAGAGCCAAATTGAGAATGCTGGGAGGAATAAAGGCATGCCTGGATTTACCACAAGATTCAGAGAAAAGTAAGATGAGCATGCTGTACTAAGAAAAGGTACCAAGCCATGTTGTAAAGCATAGATAAAAAATATTGGTTAATTAAAATGTAAGAGTTAGCTAGTAAAATGCCTGAGTGATTGGCCAAACATTTATAATTCATATTAAGTTCCTAAGTGATTATTTGGAAGCAGTTAATGGCATAGGGAGATCCAACTACAGTGTAACATTATTACTTTCAAGGTTCAAGCTGATTGTTCTAAAGCACCAGAAGAGAATTCTGTTAAACAAAGACTTATGGGTAGCCCTTAACTTCTTTAGTGAACAGTTGTCCCCAAAGTTGTTTTCTAAAGAGGACCATATTCATTACTGGGGTAGGCTACTTCTCAAAGGAATCTGTTCATTCCATAGGGATTACTCCTTTTAAAAAAACAAAACAAAACAAACAAACAAACAAAAAAAAACCCACTCACATTTATACAGCAATAACCGAAGATCAAGGAAACCTGACTCTGATACCTGCCTGTTTAAATGGAGAAGAATATCAATGGAGTTAACTGTAAGAGTTAGAACAAAGCAAAACAAAATAAAAAACGAGTTTCTCATCAAGATAACAGAATTTCTATCATGAATGTGGACCTAACACTCAAACCTCTGGCCAAGGAAACATCCCTAGAAAGGCTGGCTCACCTTAAGCTATACTAAAGGGATAGGAAAAACCTATTTGTCCATTAAAGATATTGTAGTTTTCCTTCCCTACCCTTAGCACAGTGGGTTATTGGGCATAGCTACTTTGTAAATCTGACTCTATTCTGTATTATTCAAAAAAAAAAACCTTAGCTTTTCCCTTCTATTCCTTTTGTAAGTAAGATTTCCTTACCACTTTATGTTTCCTTCACATTTTCAGATTCCTTACTGTGGTGGTTTGGGTAGGTATGGCCCCCATAGACTCAAGTGATTGAATGCTTGGCCAATAGAGAGTGGCACTTATTGGAGTAGGTGTGGCCTTGGTGAAGGAGGTGTGTCACTGTGGGATCACGCTTGAGGTCTCATGTGCTCAAGCTGCGCCCAGTGTGGGAACACAGTTCACTTCTTGTTGCCTGAGGATCAAGATGTAGAACTCTCAGCACTATGCTGTCATGCTTCTCATCACAATGATAACAGATAAAACCTCTGAAATTATAAGCCCAGCTCCAATTAAATGTTTTTTTTTAAATTTGCCTTTTAAGACAGTCTCTTTCCACAGTAAAGAAACCCTAAGACACCCACTCATTCTCCAAAGCCTTTACCTACATTTCCATGCTGTGTTCTTGCTTATCTACCATGTGTCTGATATATGACAGCTTAGATAATATGGCTCTTTTCCTTCTCTCCTTCATTCTCCTTTGAGCAATTGTTAACTTTAAAGATTGCCTGACCAATATTTTTTAACACCAATAGAATTGCCCTTGACCTTCCATTTAGGTCCATTCTTCAGTTATTTTTTATTGGTGAGATCAACAATTCCAATATCAAACCCTTACTTTTCTGTATCAATAGTCTGACAACTGGTTTCTGCATTGTGTCAGAAAGTTAAAAGTATAGGTCTGGTAAAATACATCTCAAAGAGAAAGTGTCAACATTCTGCCTGGTGTGAGTCAGTACAAGCATTTCTCAAAAGCAATGTCTGTGCAAGATGCTCTTCATACAGCAGGACCATGCCTATGGATATCAGATTTGGCCCTTTTTAAGAGAAGGGACCTCTTTAATCCCTGAGAAAGAAATGCAAGATACTGTTTTCATGTGTTCACTCTGTCTTTCTTCAACAGCAGTAATTGTTGCTGCTGTTCATGCTATAGATTTGATTGCAAGTGTTATCTTTCCTAATTTGGATTATCTAAGTTCAGCTCAAAAACATACACTTAATTCTTAGATGAAATTTCTTTGTACACAGAAACTTTGCTAATTTGCTTCCATCGTAGTTCAGCAGTACAAAGTTGTAGAAGAAAGGACAATCCACTTTTGTTTTTCAGAGAAAATGATTCCTTAGTTACTGATTCCCTTAACATGCAGAACACACAGACTAAGAGGCAATCACACTTTCCTGTAGTAGAGCTATTTGTAAATGTAATGCACTAATGCAATATCTAAATACTCAGTTGGTTTCTGACAGTTCCATCTATCACAATGCAGCGCTCACCATGTCAGGGCCCAGATGAATGAATACAAAGGCAATGTCATTCTAATGAACTGAGCCAAGGAGAAGAAAGGTGAATAGAGTCCAAAGCCACAGTGGTCATTGGAATAACTTTGTAATGAGTGTCCTTTGTACCTTAACTTGTATTTCTTTTTTTTCCTGTAGATATAATTATGCACTACAGCATGATTGTACAGTAAGCAGAAAGTCACTTGATGAAATACATTCCTCCCCCCAAATGAAAGAATGAAAAGAGTTTAGAAAATTGGCCATTTTGATTCTCTTGGAAACAGATTCTGAGACAATGTTAGGAGGGCAAGAGTAATGGTTAGTGTTTGTGTGGATGGTGGATGGGGAAAGGCTTCAAACTGAAATTCTGGACTTATAAAAATCCAGATTAAGTGAATCAACTCTGGAGGAAATCAGTGGTACATAGGGTAGACATGGAAGGGCCTGTTCAGTGAGGAGCACTGTTACATTTAACATTACTGAAATTACAGTAACAGTAATACTGTTACTGTTACATTATTGAAATACTGTTACATTTTCTTTATGCCAAATCCTTTAGTCTAAGGACTACTTGATCTGCTCTGAATAAATGGAAAGCTATAAGGGAGCTTCAGGCTTGTAGATAGAAACTTTAGCCAAGAATCTCTAACAATATTAAAGAGGAACAAGAGAAAAATCATCCAATCTCTTCAAGGTATTAAGATTGGAATGTTTTGAGCTAGAGAGATGGCTCAGGCAGTGGAAGCATTTGTCAGAAAAACGTGAGGATGTATTTTTGATCCCTTGCACCCAAACAAAATGCCAGGTGGAGAGAATTTTGTAGCAGAGTGCTCAAGGTGATGAGACAGGCTGATCCCAGAACTCACTGGCCAGTCACTCTAACTAAAGCCATAAGGTCCAGGTTCACTAAGAGATCCTAGCTCAAAATAAATAAATAAATAAACAAACGAACAAAACAAACCGAAGCTCCAGGTTCGTTAAGATATCCCAGCTCAAAATAAATAAATAAATAAATACATAAGCCAAACCAACCAACAAACAAAACAAACAAAATAAAGTAAAACTACAGTGGACGATGACTGAGGAAGACCACCCAACATTAACCTTTGTTTCCCACGTGCACATAAACATACATACACACATGTGCACACCATCTCTAACACATATATACACAGGAGCATAAAAAAGTTTGAAATGTTTTATTTTAGTGCATGTCAAGCCTACTTGAGCATGTAAGTTTCTTGGGAATCTTGTCAGAATCCTGATTCTGATTTGGTTTTGAGGCAAGCCTTGAAATTCTGCATTTCTAACATGCTTCTAGGTGTTACCAGAGTTGACCTGACTCATGGGCACTCATGGGCCTATGCACAGAGGACTCCAAATCTTATCACAGATAGTTGTACATCCACATCGATTGCTGCACTCCTCGTAACAGCTAAGAAATGGAACCAATTTACATGCCTATCAACACATGAATGCATATAGAAAATGTGATTCACATACACAACAGAGTTTTACTCAGCTATGGAAGAAAATGAAATTGTGACATTTTCAGAAAAAAAAATGGTTAAACTGGAGTTTATGATACGTGGAATAATCCAGATTCAGAAAGATAAATACTGTATGTTTTCTTACACATGACAACCCTGGATTTTATATATATATATATATATATATATATATATATATATATATTCTGTAAATATAAGTCACAAAATTAGAAAGAGGAATGTGAAATAAGAAGGGGAGAAGGGAAAAGGTATGTAGGAAATTTTTTGGGAAACGACCAAGAGACCAAGACACAATGGATGGGAGAGGTGAGTGAGGGAAGAGGATCACGCAGAGTACAGTACAATGAAAATATTCTAAACAAAGGCATTTCTTTAAATGATAATTAAAATGCTAATAAAATTAATTTAAAAGGCACCATGTCACAGAAATAAACTAATTTTGAAATTGATTTATATTTGCACTTGTCTGTGGTGTGCATGGGTGTAGGTGCATGCCTATGTGTGAAGATGCACATGAACATGTGTGTGTACTCCTATGGAGGCCCCTGGTTGACACTTACATGTCTTCTTTCATCGTTCCCCATATCCATATTGAGATAGAGTCCTTCAATTGGACCCAGAACCTGACAACACTGCTAACAGCTATTCTGACTTACCAACTAGCTCTGGGTATCTGGTGCCTCTGCTTTCTAAGAGTGCTCAAATTACAGATGGGGCTGGGGGACATGGTTTCTAGGCACCTAAAGATCCAATCTCCAGTTCTCCCTCTTCCATTAAAAGTGCTTTAACCACGGAACTGTCTCTCCAGCCTGCCACAATATTTTAGAATTATTTCAGGGCCCATGGGATTACTCATCCTCATATCCTATAGAGGATGGTGCCTATCAATCACTGCATATGGACAGGGAATGCTGCATCCCTGCATTCCTTGGGGCTTTAGAGGTTCATGCTCCAGGGAGCTTTGTCTGAGAAAGGCAGATAGGAGAAATAATTCTTTTCCAATGAATATACTTGCAGCAGTGCTTACTAAATTTGATCACCAGAATCCGTGGGAGGGAGGGAGGGAGGGGGGGGGAGGGAGGGGCGGACGGAGACAGAGAGAGACTCTCCCAAGTGTTGCCTCTGACCTTCACATGTTCACACATGCACTGTATCATGGACACTCCCAACACAAAGATATCCCTCACTCATACACACAACAACAACAATTAAAATCAGGTAACTCAAATAAAGATTACAAACGTCATGAGAACCTAATAGAGATAATGGGTTAAGAGAAGATTTTGGGACTATCATCAGCACAAGAACATCTGCATTGCAAAGTTAGTTATAGATGAGCAAAACATAAGAGCTGAGCTTCAGGCAACACTGAAAATTCCAGTGGCCCCTTTCATCTGAACTCCCTAACACCACCTACCAGCCACTCCAGATGAACAGGGAATGTGACTCTCCTGGATTCCTTTGAGCCTTAACTTATGCTCTGGGGAATTTTGACTGAGAAAGGCTGGAAGGGAGAGATGACTCATCACAGTATCCTGGTAGTTACTGGCTAGGATGCTGGAGGAATGTTAAAGCTTAGATCTCCATGGAGAAACAGACCAAGAATGAAAAGGGAGGGAGCCATAGGCATAGATAAGAGGTCAAAGAAATTGAGACAGGTTTCATGATTGTCCCTTCCTCCTACAAGGCCATCACAAGAGAAGTGTCTGAGGAGAGCAGGAAAGTAGAGTTTGAGAGAGGTCAGAGGTAGAGTAAAATATATTAGGCAGCAAGTATCATCACCCTCTAAAAATTGAATGGAGAAATGGGATCTGGATGGATTTTAAACAGGAGAGTTTGGAAATATTTGGTCATTAGATGAAACAAATTTTTTGATGTTAATCAAAAATGTTCTAGCAGAGAAGACTATCCAATGATTCAGATTTGAAAGGATGTAATCTTTAAAGTTCTAACCAGAAGATAGATGACCCACTAAGCTAATTATGACTCACTAGGGTAATTCAGGAAGCAAAGATATTGTTGATTAACTCACTGTAACAAGAAACAAAGTTGATACTTTGAATCAGTGACTCTTACTGTTTGCTAAATCACGGGCCAGTCTTCTTGAAAGTGGCCATTTAAAGAAACTTTAAATGTATGGGCTCAGATATATGGCCCAGGCATCTAATGAAGATGGTGCAAATATAAGACAAGGAAGGTATTGTCACCCTCTGCTGCATTCTTTACTCCATCAGTGAAACTCTTGTAACCCATATCCTCTTGCTTAACTTAAATTGCATCCATTCAGCAAATGCTCACACAGGAAAATCTGGTAGGAAATACTTTACATCTGTGATTGGATTCATCTACTGGTAATTGAAAATTTGAAAGTAAAATCCACAGCACCAGTTAAGAACAAGATGAAATTACCTGGGTTCTGATATCATTATCTTGGCATCAAGATGAAGATGGATAGCCTTGGCACTTTCAGGCCTGATTTAGCCAACACATCCAGTATTGGGCAGGAATACATGAAGTAGTTCAATTTGTTATAGTTGAATGACTTGTGATATCTCTTTGCTCAAGCACATGGCTCTCCCAGACATCCTAGCTGGAAAAACACCTGGACACACTGGACCTTCCTTAGCTGCTTATTAAATTAACACACTTATAGTGATGTTTCTTAAATATTTTCATTTTTTGCCTATTCCTGACTCTCATAGCTTACTCTTTGAATTACTCAAGAAATGACTGTCATATTGATACTCTGAAGCAGCAATTTCTTACTCTGTATGTTAAACCACCAGTCTCCTGGAAAGCTGCCATTTATAGAAACTCCAAACTCATTATGGTATTTCTTTACTGCCAGTCTAAGATGTTCCAATTCATTCACTTCTTTAATGCATGAAGCTATCTTTTCCTGGAGCTACATATGGGTACTTGGCCCTGTATGACTGACTTCACTTCCTAGGCTCCAACTTGTTTTCTTCATTATTTCTATATTGCTTATTCACATTTGAAACACAATATAAGCTTATCTTGGCTCATATTTCAAGAATTCATCCCTAATTCTGTCTTCTACGCAAAGCCCTTTTGAATAATTCAAGTAAGAATGAACAGTCATTATTTCTGAATCTTTATATGAGTTAAATTATATAGCCATTACAGTACTCACTTCCATTTTGTGCAGTAGATAATGTGTGTTTTCCTACCTGATTATATACTTCCTGTATAATACAAAGAGATGATATTTACTCACCATTGTATTATCTCTCTAACACATTGGCATAATGTTTTCTTGAGTGCTTTGTCCAAAAAATTTGTAATTAGTATATCAACCAACCATTAAGTAACTCATAAAAGGTGACAAAGAAAGTTAGGAGTCATTTACTAGATCATAAGTTGTACAGGATAGAAAGTTTTATCAATTTCTGAAAAACAGAGAATGTGTTAGTTTGAATATGATTTGCTCCCACCAACCTAATGACATGGCTGAATTCTTTAATGGAACAGTTGGGAGGTGGGCCCAGTGAAAGATGTCTGCATCATTCAGCAGGAATGTTCAAGAATGGGGTAACTTTTCCTCCCACTATTAAGTGAGTTCTCACTTTCAAGGGACTGGAGTGGCAACCTTAGTAGACCGTCATAAAGCCAGGTTTTTTTTGTGTGTGTGTTTGGATGTTTCTGCGCACATCTGCTACTTGCTGCTTCCTTCCATAAAGTGAAGCAGGACAAGACCACCACAAAACACATTAGTTCAATACGGAAAGTCCATGCTTCCATAAATGTTCATTCCTCCTTATAAAGTACCTGGGTTATTCTAATATAACAGTAGATAAAGCATCAAGATAAAACAAAAAGAACAAAGTAAACTCAACAATAATTGCATAAATGTTGGTCCTCAGCTTTTCTGAAATGTCTTGGGGGAGACTAAGAAACAAAGTTGTGACTTCACAGATCACCATGAGTGACATGGTGGCTTCTCATTCCTTTGCAGGAATTACCAGGGGTGGTGAGAGATGGAAAGTTTAAAAAGAATCTGTTTGAAAAAGCAACCAATGAGGAATGAAGGAGAGTACAGAAAGGGAGGAATAGCTCTTTTAGAAGGGGAATCTTCATCCTTGAAACATTGCCCCATAGAAATTGCCTGATCCAAAACAAGTAGGAGATGACCAAGTACACACCATGTCCTCATTGCTTCTGCCCTAGTGAAGCAAAGGCTGGTACAGGGGGGATATCACCAATAGAAAATAAAAAGAGGAAATTTTTAAATTTTAATGAACCCAGTCTTTTAAAATCACCAACAGTTGATTCAAGAGTTTGTGTGGCAAGTGAGGAGCTAAGTGGTGCCTATAGCTCATACATGCAAGGGTATCACTATCCTTGTGGCCTAAGGAGTGCTTCTTTAGTGGTAGAGGGTAGAGAGCAGACAGAGCAGAAGCTTGACCCAGGCAGTGGATCTATCTAGTCAGAAAGAATTGCACATAGGCCCCCATGTTTCAACTAACTGAACATCGTGTACTTCTATAATATTCCCCATGCTGCTCTCATGCAAATCTGAAAATGCACTAAAATCTTGTAAAGATACTTTGTGTAGATAAATCCCTTTACTCTACTGCAGGCAGTCTGCATCAGATGGAGCTGGGTGAGAAGAGCTGGAGTCCCCTGGTCCCTGGGGAGACCAGTGGATTGATCCAGTGGACCCACAGTCCACATTTCATTCTCTCAGCGGCTCAAGGTCCATTTCTAGTCATCTTTTGTTTAGCTGAGAGTTGTAGACATGGAAAGGAATATGGAATCTTGACAATATGAATTCTCAGAGATTTTAGTGTTTGATTTTACCTTAACCACATGTCTATATCCAAAATTGGTTTACAACCCTAAATATCACCTATAACCACCTTTGACCAGGCCTCTTTATTTATTATTCAAAATCAGTCTTTCTTTGTGAAGTCGCCGACTGTCTGATCACTTTTAATCATTTCTCCAGTTAAGACCACCATATGGATTATTCCTCCCATAACATAATCCAGTGGGATTTTCCAAGTCACCATCTCTACTGATATGAGCTGGAGTATAGCTGAATTCTTTACTCTTCATAGAGAGGGAAAAAATAAGGTTTAGCTTTTGAATATTAACTTCTAATATAGATACCTCTGCACTATGCAGACTTAATTATAGATGATTGAACTAATTGTGTGCTCTGTAGAGTCTCTTTTGAATGTGCTTTAATCATATTCTACTCTTCTTCATTACATCTTTGTGAGGTATGACCACAAAATCAATTATTTTCTTTTAATAGAAAGAAGAGGAGGAAAGTGGTTTCCCCAAGGTCACTTACTAAATAATCCCTGGACCCAGGTGGCGGAAAGATCAGCTCTCAGAAAGAGCAAGAATCTGTTTCAGTTTTCAGTCCAGGAAATCCTGTTGCCTCCCAAACCATGGCATGATCTCAGGGGTGATTTCATGTCTGCTTAGCAGCCAGGCCTCCTGCTGAGTTGTTCGGTTAGCCAGAAAGGATGCAACAAAATGTGTAGACAGAGCTCTTCTTCTCCCCGAGGAGAACACAGCACACATGTCTGATTGGACCGCAAGAGATGGAAGGCCGTCATGGTTCATTCATTAATGGAATGAACCATGTTAGAAAAGCTGAATTTTATATATACCTCCTTTTCTGTCATAATGACATTAAAAGCAGAGGTATTTGGTCTGTATTCATCACAATCTACTAAAGAACAAACACCCCCAAAGAAAACAGAGACTTTTTTATTTCTTATGCATTATCAGTTTTTGATAAACATCACGAGCTTCCTATAATAATCTTAACAGAAATCTGGCAAGAGCCAGAGAGTTCTGAATCCAAGGCTGCCTCATTCCCATTTTTCTTGATATAAGACACTGAATGAAGGTGGGACTTTATAGAACAGATTGTTGTTCTGCGGGGGATGAGAGAGACAGACTTGAGTAAATCACTTTTGGAGGCCAGCTTGGTAGAACATGAAAATAAAGTGGAATAAATGTCCTTATGGGCTGTGGTACTAATTTAGCTTTGTGTTCTTGGGATGGTCAAGCCATAACAAAGAAATTATATAGAGCTAAAAAACAACAACTGATTGTTGTGGACACTTAAAGCATACAAAGCGATGACTTTCCATATGGAAGTAGGCACTAGGGACATGTGCTTCCACTGGATTGGACCTCTCTCTTTCTCCTGTCACTTCATCCTCGTCATCATTGCTCTATCTTAGCAGCCTTGAATAATGTCTACACTCCAGATATATACTGCTGTGTAAATATGCAGAACATTCTGACACTTAAAAAAATATGTCCAGAGCAAACTAGGAGGGGTGAGAATTACAGTGTAGCCTGCAGGCATAAGGGAGAGAAATGAGTAGGCAAGACTTCACTTTCCAAAGGTTCAGGAGTAGTTTTCCAACCAACTGATAAACAGGGGGATGAAATTATTAACCAAACCGACCAATACACAGGCTAGCAAACAAATAAGTTATTTCAACAGTATTTTAAAAACCATGTTTCATTCATGATAAATCACCAAGTGCAAGGGAAGCTATAAATTATGTACTTATTTTAAAGACTCAGAATCTTCATGGTATGATACTATTTATTCAAAAGTGAGCCATAAGATATGAGTGGATCATCACAATTATATATGATATAATGAAGAGTGATCAATGGTAATTATGAACAGCGACTGCCTCAATTTCCCAATGATAAACTAAATTAATTTCTGCAAATGGGTAATAAAAATAACCGTTCCCAATGTGAAATGAAGACTCCCACACTGAGCCCTTATTAGAAAATTGGATTTTTACTAAGGGATAAAATACTCTGATTTTGATGCTGCCCTCGTAGTTGACAGAGGGCTGAGAAAGCATCTTCACTGAATGAGAAAACTAAGAAGATCATAAGTTTTCCCCAAAGCCAGGCTTCAGATGGAGCTGAACCTTCAGACTGTGATTTCAGGGTGTGTAAATCCAAAACTAAGCAGAAGTGCTAGGGTGTTTCATGTCTCAGCTGTCGTTATTGATGCAAATGATTAAAAACCCCAGAGAAAAAGAGATACATGGAGTGCTGAGGTCAACACAGAGGCCTGATTATTTACAGCAACTGCTTCTCCTTGTGTGAGTTTTCCTGTGTGGATATACACAGAGTTTTCCTAATGGGCTCACTTAGTGTTTACAGAGAACACAGGACAGGTAATTTTATTCTCATTTCCCACAGCAAGGTTTCCCCACGATGGAACAAAAGCTGTTTGGAGTACTCTTGCTCAAAGGGCCACAAATCCCAGGTTAGGATTCTTTCTGTTAAGTTGTCACCAAAGCAAATTTTACAGGAAGCCAAGGATTACTCAATTTAGCAAGCTTGATGTCTACTCAACAGTATTCAAGGTTCAGAAAGTAAAATGATGAACAAGACAATGACTTTGCCTTCTTAATACTCTGGGGTTGATAACACACAAGGCAAGTCATTCAGTTTTAGTTGATTTTTTTTCTGATTTGTAGTGATAGGAGAAATTAATAGCAATGGCAGAATTCACTTTGAACATGAAACATGACAAAAAAAGTAGCTTTGTAAGAGTCCTGGTTTCCTGTTATTGACATTGGCAGTAGGCATACAACAGGATGTAATCTGCTTTCTGTATAATACTATGTAAGATGGATCCAAACGGAGGTAATTAAGTGTAGAATATTGACTAGCCAATCCACTCAAGTGAATATTATTGAATAAATATAATCATGCATTATTACAATTTCTAATAGATTCTGACATTTTGAGCATTTTCATTGTGTGCTTATGAAATATTTATAAGATTGTCCAGATAAGCTAATAAATAATAAGACATTTAAAATATGCCTTAATAGCTACTTTGAAAGAAAAATTTCATATTAGTCTGATGTTTAAATCATATGAAAGTTGAAATTGTTCAAATACTGCTTTTTTTTTCCAGTACAAACAGCATAACTACACTGAAGACAGTTATAAACAGGAAGAATTAACGCTGCCTCATCTACTGGAAATTGATCTTTCTAAAGTTTCAGTTTAGAAAACACAGAAGAACTTTTTTATTTTAAAGGGATTCATTTCACACAAACGGATATTTAATAAAATCTTCAATTATTTGCTACCATGTGGATTTACTGGTCACTTCATTTTTCTTGTCTTGTTTATTGGTTTCTTTATCTCCCCTGAACAGTCTTAGCTGGAGGCAACCTTGGAATTGCAGAGCCCCAAATAAGAAGAAAATGGAAGAGGTAAAGTCTGTAGAGGAGCTGCTGGGGAGAATGAGAATTTTGCTTAGTGGGCACAATGGGATGACTGGGCCTACACAGAAAGAAACCATAAACACATTCATTCAAACTCACAAATTAGAGACTGAATTAACTCAGGTTTTAGAAACATATCATTGTAAAATATAATTAGAGTCTGTAAAGTGATCCTTAATTTGTGACACTCATTGATTGCATAAAACTACCAAAGAACTCCAAGCAGGATTTTATAATTCTGTGCAACTGTTTTTCACTCCTTTAATTTGCCAAAAGTTTCATGATATATGAAAGAACAGCCATTCGGATGTCAGAAACTACTGCAATTATTCTCCAGTTTAAAAGCCGATGTCCCAAATTTTATGGTTAACATCGGAACTCGGTGCTGAATGACATTATCTAAATTGGGAAACAGGGAGTGTAAAGAGAATGGCAAAGTGGCAGAGATGTCAGGTAACATACGAATCCCGATACCTCTGAGATGGCCAGGCTATTGTTCAAGGAAGATATTCCGAGGTCTCCTCTATACTGCCATGAAGCTGTCGTTCTGCCCTTTTTAGGAGAAAGGCACTTGAGATTTTTTTCCACGGGAGAGAACTTTTGTTTGACTTTATTTGTATATTTGTAGGAAATGCGATTATGCAATCTCCACCCTGACCCTCCCAAAGCTTCAGTCATTCGGTGTTTACACCAAGAGTTTGCCTATGAGATGCTGCACTATCACCCCACATTGTTCTCCCTGTTTTATTCTTTCTTTGTAGGTGACCTCCTTTCTGCTTAATTGGCTTGGAATGCCTAAAATACACACTTCTCTCCCTCCAAAAGGACAAATCACACATTCTGTTGCCTGCAAGACATCTCTATCTGCAATTGCCATGTCTGAAGTGAATGTCTTCCTTTTCCACAATAACTGAGTTCCACAATCTTATCTTTGTCAGCCTGTGTTTGTATTTGTGCAGTAAACTGCCATGAACACAATCATATAGAAATCAGAGTTATCATTCTCTCTCACCTTACCTCTCTGTGTTTATATCAGTTCTCCTTGGTTTTCTATGGATGTATTAGGCCCTCTCCTCTTTGTGCATGCCTCTATTCACTACCAGAAATTCAGGAGATTAATTATAATGTGTGTACTTTACTACCATAGCCTCCTATATCATTTCATGCTTTCTAATCTTACATCTTTCTAATCTAGTCCCCATCCTGGAGTCAACATCATAATTTAGAATTCAAATCTGATTATGTGAGTTTCCTGTCTAAAATATGTCAATGACAACCTGAATGACAGAGTAATGATACTTTTTGTAACATTTTCTCTCAATGTGTGTGTGTGTGTGTGTGTGTGTGTGTGTGTGCCACATCTCCCAAGGAAAGATCTGTCACACAATACTAATTAAGTCTGTATTTTTGGGGGGGATGTGGAGTTTCTGGGATACCCATGACTGGGCTTTGTATTTGACCATCTGTTTCTGAGAGGAGAATTATTTCTTATTTATGGTAACTTTAATTAAATTCTTCCATATAAACACAAACACATTCACACATGCACACACATACACGCACATACATGTACATGTATACACACACACACTTTCATGTTGCCTTTCAAACATTCTTAGTGTTAGTTATCATTCCTTCTAGCTCTTTGATCCTACCATCCTTCTCTCTTCCCACCTATTCATTTTTCCCCTAATATATCTCCTGTGTTTTAATAACATCCTCCTGTTTAGTCTTCTCTATGTAAAATATGTCAGAAGCAGGGCTTGCTCTTGAAGTACAGGAAGAGGTGGCCCCCTCAGGCTCATTGTGCTGCACCTTTATGTTATCTACAAACAGCTGCCTTGTCATCAGAACTCTGTCTCTGTAACCTCTTAGCAGGGCACGAATTGTCTTTTCCTACCCCAACACTGGTACCTTGTATTTTGGACTTGATCTGAATTACAAAGTGTGCATATGACATCCTTGTTTTGTTTGATCATAGACTGTCATCCACCCCCGATTTGTGCATGCCTATGCATAGCAATACTCCTGGCATCTTGTCTCTCTGTAACTGTGAAGATTCCTATCATTTACCTCCTGTTTGACAGCTTCTATGTCTCTTGACTTCCTCTTGCTTATTCAGTGTCACTCCTCTGTCAGTGTGTGTTAATGTGGGTGGTAAACTTCAGAAGATCTGTGTTTGAAAACTTTTTTATTATATCTCCACTAGACTGATAATTTGGCTTGGACTACATTGTAAATGGGAAATCATTTTCTTATTAACTTTTAGCTTTGAGACTTTGCAACATTATCATTTGGATATGATATATGAAATAATTCTTAAGTATTAAATGACCTTATTGACCTATCATCAAAGGTGTCAAGCATATGCCTCCCAAACTGCCAATATGAATATTTGGCCCTCTTTCCCATTGTAGTCCAAACTTACATACTAAAATCTCAAATCCCATGCTGATGATGGCTTAGGGGGCAAGCCCTTTGGGAAGTCTTCACCCTTAGTCTTGGTTATATCTTGGTCCTAGACTTCCCAACCACCATGGCTATGAGAAATTAATACGTTCTCTGTGTAAACCTCCCAGTTCATGATATTTCACTATAGCAGCCCGAATAGACTAAGATATATCCTCCCACACCCTTGTGGGCACTTATTTGCCAATAAGATTAAAGAGAATGATTACTAAAGAATTATGCAAATTGCACTATGAGAGTTGACAATTGTTCCTCCCCTGATTCCTTGGGCGTTTCTCTTGAGCAGTTCAGATCATAAAGAGGTGCTTTTAAAAAGATGCAGAACCCCTTCATCATGCATATATGAATATAAAATGTGAATAACAATTTAATCATGAATTTGAAGGAAAAAAGCAGGTAATGTCATTGTGGAAAAAAAAGAAAAAAATCTGAGTCAGAGTGGCAGGGAGTTTGCTGTGAGGTTGTGCCTCCCACAAATGTTGGTGAAGCTACAGCCATAAAAATCTCACCAACATGGTTGCCTAAACAGGAGCTTAAGAAGAAGGATGCCAATAGACATGCTAATATGGAGGAGGGAAAGCTCATGAGGCCTGAACTCTAGACAAAGAGCTACAGGCAGTGAAGAACAGGTCTGAGGGGGTGGTGTACATGGGGAGGGTTGAGAAGGAAGAAAGGAAGGGGACATGATGTAACCATTTTCTCAAAAATATTTTAGAAAATCTATTACTCTTGAAGGGAAAATATATTGTGAATTCATTGCTTTTCATTTGGAAAATGTTATCTTTTCTTATTTTTCTTAGGAACTGGTGGGAAATTAAAATTACATTCAGATGAAGGTATGTTTAAATTTCAAAACCATTCATGTAAAAGATTAGAATATACCAGTGGCAAAATTTCTTGAAGTGTAGATTTATATATACAGTTTTGGTCAATGTAGAATCTTTTGTTATTTTTATAACAACTTCAGCAGTGTTTGCACTGTGCTCAAAAACATGTCAAGAATGTGTCACCAACATTGATAATGACCTCCATTTTCACCTCTTCTAGAAAATAATGAGACAGATAAGCAAAGCAAGGACAGATATCTGACCATAGGCTCCCATCTGATATACACCAGGCATGGGCTCTCATGTGGTGCTATTCCTAAATGGAGAACTCTGTATCTCTATGTACAGCATGCATATATGCAAGGCATCTCTATTTCATTTTCCTTAACCCCAAGAGAAGACCAACTGAAAACCAGCTTTCATGGTGTGAATACAGCTTGTGCCCTTTGAAAATGACATTGAATCTTGATTGCTATTGTGTGGTGGCAATGGTGGGGAGTCGGGAAGAATGCCTGTCTGGAAGGAGTTCTAGCTTTCAGGAGCTCTATTAGGTGCTGTGAGAAGAGGCTCTCATGAATGTTCTGTTTGCATTACAGTCCCAATTTTTTCTCCCAGTGGCTACTGACCAAGCATAGCCTTTATCATGTCCACTGACAGGAGAACTCTGCAATCCCCAGCCTCCAGGCCCTATTAGACTGCAGCCTGGGAAATTCTGTGACCTCCAAATGGCTATCTGAAGAGCTAATTTCTAGAAGTGATGAAAGCCAAACTGCGCTCATTAGGGGGCACAATTTTGAAGGGAGCAGAAGATAACAGAGTACACACATTTCCACAGTCAGACCCATTGGGGAACAGTTCTGTAGGGTCATCATGGGGAGTCAAGAAGAACCTCACAACACTGAGAGCTGGCTATGCTTTCTGTGAAGCTGTCTAGATAAGGCAGCCCTGGAGACCACTTCTCCTGCCTCTCCAAGTCTCTCCAGCATTTACTGTAATTTGTCTTCAGTGATCCGCCCAAAGCACCCTCCATTTCATGAAGTGTGAGGATGGAGCTTTGCTTTATAATGAGTGTTCACTGAGACCCGGGCCATTATTTTTTCTTTTACTATTTGTCACACCTATGATGCCCTTAGGGTTTCTCCTAGGTTACCTGTCTTGTTACCCATTCACCATTTTAGTAACTGGTTGCAATTATAATCTGATGACTCCTCAAACTCTGTCTCCATACTTGCCTTCGGCCCTGAGATCAAGGTTATAGCATCCTGCTTTTACTGAGTAATCACCATGCAGAAAACGGACAGCTATCTTCAATCCAACATTCTCCAACTAGCCTCAACTATGTTCACATGCTAAAGCAAGCTTCTGTAGTCCTGCTCTCATTTCTCATAGTAACTGGTACCACCATGAAGAAGTCTCCTAAACCGGGAACCTGAAAATCATCTTAAGGCATTCCTATCTCTTACTCCCACTCTGCTCATCCATTCTCTCAGCAAACCTTGAAAATTCTGCCTCTAAGCTCATAAACTCCATTCTCTCTCTACTGATATTTCTTCTTAGTCACCCTCTGAACCGCCATAATCCTCAGTTCATTCTGTACGGAGTGTCCCTTTGGAAGAATGATCTCAGCGTGTTTTGTTGTTGATTTTGTCTTAGGTAAATTTTTAGTAGAATTAGGCTGGATCATTATCTACTAATTCACACTTTTAGATCAATGCCTCCCAACTCAGTGTCCCTTTGACACCCGTCCCATATCTTTATCCCCAAGTCTGTTTTTTGTCCTCAGGTGATTCAAGGGAGTAAGACTTCAGACTTAGTAGATTTTAATTTCCCTATAAATACCTTTTCTGTTCCACACCTGAGTCTCTCAACACTCTATTTCCTCTGTCTCACACAGCTTTAGTTTGCCAAATTCTGCTTCACCTTTAACAGCATCTCCCCAGGAAGCCGACCAGACCCCCTCTTCATTTCTCCTCTCAGGTCAATGGTTCCTGCCACAGCAGCCTCTCCACCTGTGTCCTTTGATCCCTTCCACCAACACCACTCAGTCAGGCTTGTTGCTAAAACTCCTAGGGATCAACCCTACCCTGGCCTGCTTATAATCTGGTTCCTCAGAAGTTGGCACAGTGACTGGTCTAAAATTCTCACAATTCGATTTGCTTTTCTCTGATGGCTAAAGATGTTGAGCATTTCCTTAAGATCATTCTTCCAAAGGGACACCTAATGAACTGAGTTTGTTCGGGTGACTAAAGAAATCTAATAGTTTATGAGCTTAGAGGCAGAATTTTCAAGGTTTGCTGAGATTCCTCTGTTGGGATTTTTCCATTTAGGTCTTTACTCCATTTTTTTTAAATTGGATTATTTGTTCTTTTGACCAATTTCTTGAGTTCTTTGTATATTTTGGAGATCAGACCTCTGTCTGATGTGGGGTTTGTGAAGATCTTTTCCCATTCTGGAGGTTGCTGTTTTGTCTTGTTGACCGGTGTCCTTTGTTTTACAGAAGCTTTTCAGTTTCAGGAGGTCCCATTTATTAATTGTTTCTCTCAGTGTCTGTGCTATTGGGGTTATATTTAGGAAGCAGTCTCCCGTGCCAATGTGTTTAAGTGTATTTCCCACTTTCTCTTCTATGAGGTTCAGTGTGGCTGGCTTTATGTTGATGTCTTTGATCAATTTGGACTGAGATTCCATCTTACACCTGTAAGAATGGCCACGATCAAAAACAATGACAACAACTTATGCTGGAGAGGTTGTGGGGTAAAGGGAACACTCCTGCATTGCTGGCAAGAGTGCAAGCTGATATAGTCCCTTTAAATATCAGTATGGCAATTTCTCAGAAAATTAGAAAACAACCTTCCTCAAGACCCAGTAATACCACTTTTGAGTATATACCCAAAGGATGGTAAATCGTACCACAAGGACATGTGCTCAACTATGTTTATAGCAGCATTGTTTGTCATAGCCAGAATCTGGAAACAACCTAAATGCCAATCGACCGAAGAATGGATAAGAAAAATGTGGTACATTTACACAATGGAGTACTACACCATATAAAAAAATTAATGACATCTTGAAATTTGAAGGCAAAAGGATGGAGCTAGAAAACATCATTTTGAGTGAAGGAACTCAGACCCAGAAAGACAATTATTTTTATTTATCTCAATGGGTTTTCTAAAGTTGGAAGGGTTCATGGAAAAGCTCCACAGGTTTTGATTCAATAGAACTCTTTGTAGTGTTAATGTCTTAGTGTAAAGTTCTGGCATGTTATCAATAGGGTTGAATGAAGTCTCTTGCTAATTCACATTCTCAGCCTTATTTAAAGCTGTACATTGTGTTTGGTTGTTGGTGGTTGGAAGAATGAAAATATTCCATAGACCTGCAAGTAAAAATGTAGCAGTGAATATGTAAGCACATAATTCTCCAGATGGTGTCTGTCTTAGTGTTCTAGTGCTGTGAAGAGACATTATGATCAAGGGAACACTGATAAGAGAAAGCATTTAATTGCAGGTTTGCTTGCAGACTCAGAGGTTTAGTCCATTATGATCATGGAAATAATCACGTCATCATACAGGCATAGCACTGGACTAGTAACTGAGAACTAAATTCTGATTTGTAGGTGTGTGGTCAGGGGAGAGACTTGGGCTTGGCATGAGCTTTTGAAACATTAAAGCACACTTCCAGTGACATACTTCCTCCAACAAGGCCATACCTCCTGATCCTTTTAATCCTTTCAAATACTGTGACTCCATGGTGACTAAGCATTCAAATATATGAGCCTAGAGGAGCCATTCTTACTCAAACCACCACAACAAGAAAGTGACACTTTTATGTCACTCTACTATTACAAATCTTATAACATGTACTTCATAGCCAAAGTTTTTATCATATATTCCAACATAATTAATACAACTATTGATTACAAGCTAGCAGATGGCTTTTGAAAACAACAATATTTTGAGATGTATAAAGCAATACATTCATGCATATGAGTCATTAGATTGACTAGACAATATTTGTAAATATTACTCCCTGTTGACTAACAAATGAAAAATGAGACCCTTAGATGATCTGAGGTATAGATCTAGAATAATGATGGGAATAGTAACAGAGAGTGGAAGTCCCTTCCAAATTTAACTTTAGAAAAAATACGTCTTCTAGATTTTAGAGAATTTGTCTTTTCTTATAAATTAGATAATTAAGAAAAACTTAAATCTAGTATGATATTAATTTATGTGTGTGGATATGCACATGCATGAATTTGAGAGTGTGGGTACACTCTGCTGTGTATGTGGAGGTCAGAGATCAGCTATGAGTGTCTTCTACTGCCGCTCATGTATTTTTTGAGACAATCTCACTGAACATAGATCTTATTGTCTTGGGTAGACTGGATGGCCAGCAAGTCCTGAGAATCTGCCTGTTTCTACTCCCCAGCACTGGGTTACAAATATATGCAACCTCATTTAATTTAATGTAGATGCTAGGGTTCTAAACTCTGATTCTTATGTTTGTATGGTAAAGAGTTTATCCACTGACCCATCTCCTTTGTCTCCGTGACTTTAAAAGAGGATTGTTGGAAGTTGTACAAATTACTTTTGCAAATGTCCTCATTTATTTTTAAGTAGAACCTCAGCAAAATTAAGTTCACGCTGCCAATCTTATCCTCTCTGCTTACTATTATCTTTTTTCTTCTTCTTCTTCTTTTTTTTTTTTTTTGGTTTTTTGAGACAGGGTTTCTCTGTGGCTTTGGAGCCTGTCCTGGAAATAGCTCTTGTAGACCAGGCTGGCCTCGAACTCACAGAGATCCACCTGTCTCTGCCTCCCGAGTGCTGGGATTAAAGGCGTGTGCCACCACGGCCCGGCATGTTATCTTTTTCTTAAAGCCCCTGTTTTATTACATGTTATCAATAAGATGTTGGATCAGTTCCCAATTCCCTTTCTTATAAAACACACACACACACACACACACACATGCATACACACTGGTAACATTTTTCTTTCCTTAAAAACTTCTAACAGGGATTAATGGAAAGTTTTGTATAAAGTATGAATGTGCAATATCTTAAAGAATGAAAACTCAGCTTTTCTTTAGAATACTTTCCTCCCCTCTGTTCTGTGATCTGAACCCACTAAGGATAGAGTTCATTGAGTTCATTATTAAAGAGTTATCCAAATCTCTTCTCACACCCCTTTGCTTCGCCTGCCCAGCTGGTTCTTAATTAGTGCTGTAATCAGAGCATCAAGAGATTTCTATGATTCCAGTCAGGTGAGTGATAACCTAATCAAGCAAAGTTAAAGACTCTTCTTACAAGGAATATTCACTGTATAATTTCCCTCTGGGTTTCAGTTTAATCTATGTAATAAGAAAATGCAACATGGTTCACATTTTCTGGAGATAAATGTGACTATAGAAGGCCTATGTGCATTCAGAGCTACAGAGCAAATGTAGGTAACTACATTAGCAATTAATTATGCAAGCATCTTCATCAGTCAACAACTATTACTCATTTGGTGTTTGTTGACATTATTCTAGCTTATGCTGACGACAGAGAACAAAGGCCTTTACATTATATTAATTAAGTTCCTGTTGGAGTGTTGGGATCCCCCTGGTGACTTATTCTTGCTAGGTGAATCCTATATGAAAAGCTAAACCTCATCCATGCATTAATTTCTGAGATATGTATCATTCAAAAACTAATAAGCAAAAGTAATAAAGTACTGCTAAAATTAATACTTATAATCATTATGTAGACATTGCTGTTTAAAGAGACAACAAAAGCAACTATCCATAACTCCTCCCACAAATTTCATTATATCTTTATGTGATAAAAAAGCTTCAAAATCTTAAATCTGAATTTTTTGGAAATTTGTGGGAGATGTATGGATTGCTCATATAAAAAAATAGATGCTTATTCTTTGCATAGTTAAACGTGTCATTTTAAAGCATTTCTGCCTCCTAATATACTAAGAATGTCAGTCTCGCTATGTTCTTCAGTCAGAATGCTCATCCTGGTGTGTTTCTATCTGTGCTGCCAATGGGAAGAACTAGGCATGCATTTCAGATATTCTTAATTTACAAAGGCAATGTTAACAAAAACAGTGAAAAGATCTAGAAGACTATGAATGTTTTAATGGGAAATATCTTCCATAGTCTCAGTCATTTGAATACTTTCTCTCCAGTTGGTGGTGCTGCTTGGGGGTTTTAGGTGGTACAACCTTGCTAGAGGACTGGCAGTGAGTTTGAGGTTAAAATGCATCACTTACATTGAGGTTGCTTTCTCTACTCCCTTCTCAGCATCTGTCTTCAACATCCATGCCTGTTACTTACTGTCATTTTGTCTCCACCATCATTAACTCTAATCCTCTGGAACCATGATTCGAAATAAATTATTCTTTAAGATGCCTTGGTAATGCTGGTTTTTTTTTTTTAATAACAGAAAAGCAAGTAATATAAAGGGTTTTATAGGATGGTACAGGAAGCATCTGTCATCAAGAAAGGCAGCCAAGAAGAGGAAAGGTTAAGGGAGGATGAGTCATGCAGACCAATGATATGATGTCAGTAGCCCATCAGCCTAGTGTTACTGTACAGTCCCTTTCAAAACTTACTGGCCCTTCTCATTTGCTAAAACCAACTGGAAACCAGAGGACATAGGATTACATCACTGGAATCCATCGGAATATAGTCTGAACACTTATTGGAAAGAAAAGTACAAAATAAAATGAGAGCTATCTAGCCAATTTTTCTGCATCACTATGACAACTACATTAGAATAAGAGGTCTAACAGGCATAGAAGTAGAAGTATTTTTCAGCTAATACTAATCCCACTTAGATATGCTTGCTGTGCTGATTAGAAACCTGTAGGTAGATACTGAATCACCAAAGAGAAGAACAAATCACCACACACCAAGGCCTCCTGAAGCAGTGTTAAATTGAGGAACAATTGTGCGATCTCTTCAGTCTATTGCTTTCTGGACAGCACATGGGAATCTGTAAAATTCTTATATTTAGGGAGAGCCCCTGGCTAGGGATTTGGTGTTAGTAAGGTTTGTAATTGGAGCATCACCCACTTCTCTCTATCAGGACTGGAGGCAGGGCCAAAGCTGGAATTCACTTGGTACACTTTTGGCCCAGTTCATGTTCCTGTAAGGACTGGTTGACAGCATGTAACCAGCTCCTCATCCTGGCAGGGGGCGGGGGGCAGCCTGAGGAAATTTAGTGTTGCCTAAGATAACCTTCACTCATAGAGGGTACCATTTTGTCACATTCTATTCCCTCTTTTAATATTTAACTCATAGAGTAATATTAAATGTACAAGGGGTTAATAAATCTACCTGTAAATTAACCTCTCTAACTCAATGAACTTGGTAAAGATATTTCCTTGTTTTGCTACAAAATGCCTGAAGCAATGAAGGGCTGGGTAAGAGAACTTCAATAGATTCTCTCATCAAGAGACTTCTTTGGTCATTTGTACTGACTTTTAGGACAGCAAGAAAATGTCCTCAAAACTATACAAAAAAGAAAACATTGAAGGTGATTTTTCTGTGCTTAATAATGTGTCAATTCTAATGGGCCATGGTAGCTCACAGTTCTGGAGAGGCAGATAGTCTTGATTATCAGTTCAAGGGTAGCCTAAGAAACATAGTGAGGTCTAGGCCAACCAAGGCTACATAAGTAGACCCTTAACCTACAAAAATCCATAAATAAAATAAAAAAATCAATGTATTAACTTCAGTAAGTGCCAAGAAAGTTATTTGATCCAGACTCACTTTTACAGAAGATGAATGCCATTTTAATATTCACCAATAAACCTTTCTGCTTATCCACTGCTCCCATATGAACTAAATGAGAAAATAGTAACACAGGTTTCTACATTTGTTTCAGGGTGGGGAGATATAAAACAGGCAGGGAAAGCCATGCCTGCTGACTGCATTTTAGTATATGATCTCTACTTAACAACTTTTGCACAGAATAGAAAAAAAAATAACTGTTTTTCAGATGGGAAAGGATTAAGAGGATTGCTCTTCAAGGAAAGAAATGAACATGACCTTTTTTTGTAGAAAACCATTACGATGAACAGTCACTGGGATATATTTACTTTGGCACATGCACACATATACATACACACCCCAAAAATAACACTAACTTCAACTAGCTGCTCAGTGCCTGTGAGACTGTGTGCTGGTAACAGCGGATCACAGGGCTCTTGGTGAAGAACTATATTGCATTATTGTTTTCTGTGATAAAGTGCCCGAGGGAAGCAATGTGAGAGGAGAGTGGGTTACTTCAGTTCGCCATCCTGGGGATACAGACTACAGGGCGGGAAGCCAAGCTGCGAGAGCAGAGCATTTCATGGTGGCAGGTGTGTGCAGCTGAACTGCAGTCTACTCATATCCCTGTGGACCAGGACATGGCTAGCCAAGAAGTAGGGGGCCCGATGTCCTCATCGCTAAAAGAATCCTCAGCCTAACAAAGCAGTGCCACCAGCTAGGGATCAACCAGCTGCTCAAACACATGAACTTATGGGGACATTTTCCAGTTCGACCTTTGTAGTCTACCGAAACGTACTGCCTTGAGAGATGCAGATGTCTGACAGGTCTCAGTTTGGGTTCTTTGTTGCTGTGTAACATGGTCATGTATTGGAGTACTGAGTTCTTTAGGGACACACTGGTTATCTCTGGAGTGGATACATGTAGGAACATTTTTTTTCCAATTATTTTATTAGTTTCTGAACTCTCAACAAAAGACATTGCTCTTATTTTTAAAATGTATTTTTGTTGCTTTTCTGGAGTCCTACTTTTAGAAAGTAGGACTTTTCTGGAATAGCTGTGACTGCGTGGTCTGATTTGGTCCATGCATCTCCCCTGGAGTTCCTAAGCCGGAAAGAAGCATGGAGATCATTAGATTCAGGGAGCTGGTACAACTTACAAGGCTGGGGCGCTCAGAAAATTACAGGTGCTTCAACCTCTTCTGAAGGTTATAAAATCAGTAGATAGTTGCTGGGTAGAGGAGCCCGCACGATCAGCTGCCTGCTGGGACACTGGGCGGGGTGCTCTAAGAACACAGCTTTCCAGAGCAGTCATCCACGCTGGGATGGAGTTGCGCCTGAGTCATCCATATTCCTGTAAGGAACCTCAGAATTTCACTGGCTGCTGAGCTAGCCTTGGGTGGAGGAACAGGTGTTTGTTCTCATCTCCATGGGAAAAGTCCCATGTTGCAGGAGCTCCTTCCGCTCCTTCAGCCAATAGCCACTGAGAGATCACGCCCCAATGAGTTTAATTCGACCAGTAAGAACCTCATCTATGGCTGCTATTAACTAATTATATGATAGTATTGAACAGATAGTAATGTTTTGGTAGATGTTCAAAGGACATAATAACTTCATAGTGCACAAAGCAAATTGTATCTAAATTTTTCTTCCATTTTATTATTATCTTATACAATAGCTCCTTTCTGAGCTTGGATCTTACCTCAGCAGTGTAGCGTGTAAGTTGTTAAGCAGTATTTTATCCAAGAAATAAATCCCTGTTTAGGAGGTTTGAGGCAGCTATGGATTACTGTTTTGAATATGCTCTGTTTACTGCTTAGAACCCCAGTTGTCTTTCATGACTCAGAAGTCTACAGAGAGCAAACAGCATGCAGAGCGTTACTGGATTACTGAGCCCGTGGTGACTCTGTAATCAGAAGATTCACCACCATATGGAAGTGTCAACCACCATTAAACAGACCTCAGCTCTCCTCACAGTGAATGCGTTTTCTGTTACTGTTTTTTTTTTTGTTTTTTTTTTTTTTTTTTGGGGGGCTTAGCTATAAAAACTGTGTGCTGTCTGCTGTTCATGAACAAAAATCAAAGCAGTATCATATATTTCTTAAGGGGTTCTTTTAGCATGATTAGATGACCTTATTTATAAAGCATTCCTACTGCCTAGCATACTGATTGAGTCTTGGTGGCCTGCAAATCATTGCCTTTGCATCTTGTTAAAGGGCAGATTTACGTGCGAGGACTATGGAGTGGATCCATGTGCCTGTAGCTGTTTCCTTTAAAGGATATTTTCATTATTAATGGCAGATTATAAGTATATGTTTGAAAATACTATTCTTTATTTAATAAGCTCCTAGGTAATATCAACATTGAAACAAGAGTCTGAAAGAGTGAGCGACATTTTTTTTTCTGTGTCTGTCTGTTGCTACCATAACACTCAAAAGTAGAAATTATTGATGAAGATAAATTTGAGTAACAAAATTATCTGAAAAGGAACTGGCCTGCCTGTTGCTTTTTCAGCAAAAGGAAAGGATATTTTAGCAACAAAACATGCATACAGTGAGTGACCAGGTTAGCAAAAGATCACACTAGAAAGAGACCAGATTCAAGGAACAGAAGTGAGATCTACATGGCTGGGAAGTTGACTCCACATCCAGAGTGTGAAGACGCTTCTTCCTTAATCACAAAGCCCAGATCTACTTGGTTAGGTACATGTAAAGGAGAGACAGCAACAACAACTATGAGCATCTGTTAAAGAGTTACAGAGAAATGCTTGTCTTGCACATAATGTGCAATTCAATCAATGATATTCAATTATTTGAATAGTTATGACGTGTCTGACTCACAGAGTACTAAATTATGATCTGGAAGAAGATACAATGTAGTATATTGCATCAGATGCTCCCTTTGAAAAACTTATAAACAAGTTAGAAAGTAATTATTTTCATTTCAAAATGTTATTAATAACAAATGGATATAATTGATTCAGAGGAGAGTTCTAATATGCTATAGAGAGTTAATAATGCAGCTAGCTTATTAATCAAGTATTTCCATATAGCCAGTACAGAGACTTTTGAATGTTTTCAGTACAAAGAAGTTGAAATTGTGTGTCTCAGGTGAAGTGCATACTTACTGTCCTGATTTACAAACTGTCATGTGGGTTGAAATGGCACACTACACTGCATAATGTAGTAATTACTATATGTCCATCAAGACGTGTATAAATAAACACAATGCTCACAAATATGACATAGTATGCTCTAGATAGAAGATCAGATTTGGTTGGGTAGTAGGTTAGGACTTTTACTGCCATCCCACATCCCTCCTATTCCCCATTCTTCAAGATGTTTACTGATTTTTTTTCTATTTCCCAGTGTCTTTTTCATCATTTTCAGCTGTCTTTCTTTTCATCCTGTTTATTAAAAGTCAACTCATTCAAAAAACCTCTTCAATACCACCCAAATCAGCTCACACCGTGACTCACAACACCCCACCCTCCCTTTCCTCTTCTTTCTCCATTCTGTTCACAGCACACATTTTTCTTTCTTTCTTTCTTTCTTTCTTTCTTTCTTTCTTTCTTTCTTTCTTTCTTTCTTTCTTTCTTTCTTTCCTTCCTTCCTTCCTTCCTTCCTTCCTTTCTTTCTTTCTTTCTTTCTTTCTTTCTTTCTTTCCTTCTTCCTCTCTCTCTCTTTCTAATCACATCTAGTTTACTGTCAGATGCTTCTGGGATTTTTGTAATTTCTTCTCTATCCTTTATAAGATCATCTTACTCCTCTTAGGTCTCTCACCAGGTAGTTACAAACACACTTTGGTACTGTCTAGACTTCTTTTACAAAAGAGAAATACCTTTTGATGTGCATGCCCACAAAGCACTGTCTGATGCCTTAGCAGCATAAATCTTCAATTCAGGTCACTTGCATCTCACCCATACTGTACCAAGGTCTGTCTATCCCGGTCACAGTCGGTGAAACATTTTATTTCTTACCCACCCATCAGCATGGAGTTGATTTTGACAAATCAGATGGTCCATTTTCTAAACTCATCTCACAGTAACTTCCTGCAGCATGTGACCTGGTGATCACCTGGACTGTCTAAGAAGCCCTATTTTCTTGGCCTCCTTACCAATATGTTTGTGTGTTCCCTGAAGAATCACTGAAGCTTCTTACTATAGAAACCTCTGAATTTTGTAGCTCCCAGGGCTCAAAACTCATCCCCTTTCTCCTCTCTGTTTCTTTCCAATTCAGCTTCCAGAAGTTTCACTTGATTCACATATTTTCAATCAACTCAATGTCAGACTTGGCAGCCCAAGTTACTTGGGAGTGTGGGGCAGGAAGACTGGAAGTTTAAGGCTGGCCTGGAATAGAGAAACAGTACCAGGCCACATAGTGAGATCTTGCCCCAAATAACATGTCAAAAGGGGGAAAGGGATAAGATCTTTGTGGGCTATTTTCCCAAGTGACACAAAGTTCTCAATTCGGTTCTTTATATTATTGCATGAAAGAATGACTGAATGGATGAATGAATAAATAAACTTAATATGCATTCTGTGAGCCTTTGAGAATTTCTGTGATTATGTGGTATGAGAAGATTCCTGATTTAGGACATTGCATAGAACATAGTGGGAAAAGTCTCCAAGGCAATTTATTTTTATCAAATCTTAGAGCTAAATAGTCAGAACTATGGTAGTTTTATCATAACAAAGAATAGGGATGAATATATCTGTGGGAAGAACACAGAGCACAAGGGTTGCCCAACACCCTCTGGGCATATTTTGCATATGAAAGCTGGGTGGGTTGGAGATGAGGGAACAAAGAGATGACATCTAGTTATGGGATGAGGGTTGTTGAATCAGTAGCATTAGAAATTATTGCCTTTACTAAGAAAATTTAATTGGGGTGTCTCGATCAAAGAAACAGTAGTAGTGATTTGGCTAGGTATTGCCATTTGCGGGATTTAGAATAAGGAAGACCCAGGTGTATTCTAGTTCTGCACTTGTCAAATTCTGCTTGTTAAATCAGTCTGTCATGGCATGTAAATTGTAGATCTGAAGCTTAGCTCAGCTATTTAGAGGATGTCCAACCTAGCTGTGGGAGATTTGAAGGGAAGATGCCTGCAGTATCAAAGGTCTAACATAATCTGACTCAAGCTTCATTTGCTTCTTTGCTTCTACCCTAATTTCTACAACAAAACTTTGTTGTGGAAGAATTAGTATATGACCAAGAACTAATAAGAATTGACTAAATTGTTATATTAAGACAACTTTGATCTTATTATTACTGCTTTGACAAACACTGGCATGCATGGGAATACACATACACGTGTGTGTGTGTGTGTAGATGCACATGTACATGTTTGTGAACATAAGTGGAGGTCAGAGACATTAGATATCTTTCTCTTTATATCTCTTTATATATATATATATATATATATATATATATATATATATATATATATTTTATATATAGTGTCTTTACTGAACCTGGAACTTACTTACTGGCTGTACTGAGCTGGACAGCAAGCTCTTGGGATCCGCCTATATCTGATTCTTGAAAGCACTGAGGTAATATGTCAGCAGTCTTGCTTGGCTTTTTATGTCAGTACTGGGAATCAGTATTCAGTTCTCATGATTGCATGAAAGGTACTTTACTTACTAAGTTATCTCACTTGCTCTTTATTAAAACTTTCCAAGTAGCTTGATAACGGATCTTATTGTAAGATGAGTCAAACACTTTTCCTTCATTCCTTCATTCCCTTCTTCCTTTACTTCTTTTGGCCGAATTTTGGGTCAGGTGTCAAATTCTCTGCATGGCTAATTGTGGAGAATTCACATTCAAGACTTACATATTTCCACAAGGCAGAATGTTTTAGGAATCCTCTGGAAGCTCTCATACTGCTGTCTTAAAGCCCTCGACTCTCCTGATGATTCTTTTTGGAAAGAATGAAAAGCTGTGATAAGTGGAATCAAGGAGCAGGATAACTGAAATACTAGTAACACACCGGGGAAACTCTGTGTTATTGAGTTTTCTGTTCCTATGGCCAGAATACTTGAGAGAATAATGATAAAATAAAATTCATTTCAGCTCAGTTTCAAAGGCTCCGTTGTTCTGGGCTTGTGGTGAAGTAGAACATCATGACAATGAGAACGTGTGGCAGAGGTGGGTGGGAACAGAAAGTGATGGAAGGTCACCAAGGACAGGACTCAACCCTACCAAAAATGTGGCCCCAGTGCTCTACTTCCTATAGCTTTTCCTGTCTCCTTAGTTCCTAGAATCATCCAGAACAGCACAGATGAGGGTGAGCCTTTCTATCTGAGACATTTTACGTCCAAACCAGAGCATTCTCCCAAACTGTCACAGAAATGACGCCTAACCTGTCCAAGATATTTTTTGTAATGGACCAGGAGGAAAAGGGTCACCAGAAAAGCATATACTGTCTGAACCTCACAGAAACCCAATCCTTACATTTTCTTGTATGTTCTTGCTCCCTCTCTCCCCTTTGGATTCCATTGTTTAGTGTAGGACAGGTGGGTCTAGCTCCAGAGTCTCCTGGGCTGTCTTATTTGTATTATTTTGTTGACCCTTCACAATGAATTAATGACATTGCCTAGGATTCATAGTACTCCCTCAAAGTTAGACAACATAGCCCTGGGAGTCAATTTAGGCTCTTTTACTAGTGCTTATAAAGCCTGAGGATTACAGTTGGCAGAAGATTGAATACACTTACATTTTTGCTTGTGACCCTACCCTTTAATAACCCAGCTATCTATGAGCCTGAACTGGCCATATTCTCTAACCAGGCAAGACTTCCTCTTGTGGGACTGGAACTGGAACACCAACCTAGACACAAAACCTTCAGCCTACAACTTGTCTTGCCTGCAAGATGTGTTTGGGCATTGGTGGCTCAGAGCTTGTGGTAGGGGCCAACTAATGACTATGGTCTAACCTGAGCTACAAGTCACTAGAGTCCATGCCCAATACATTCCGGATGGCCAGGAACATGACGCTTGATGACTCAGAGATCTAGGGTAGAACCAAGTATGATAGGATTAAAAAAAAAAAAGAAAAAAGAAATGAAATGATTCCAAATGATGTTCTGCTATACTCTTAGAATAGTATCTAGCCCAATCATCATCATAGAGGCTTCCTCAAGAAGCAGATGGGAGCAAATGAGAACTACAGCCAAACTAGGCAGAACTTGGGGAATCCTGAGGAAAAGGTGGAGGGGGAGTAAGAATTGTAGGAGTCAGGGGGGTTGAGTATTTAAAGAGAACACAGACCACTGAATCAATTAAACAGGGCTCATAGAAGCTCACAGAGACTGAAGTAGCAGTCACAGAGCCCGTATGGGCACACACTAGGTCCTCTGCATACATGCTGCGTTTGGGAGGCTGTGTTTGGGATATATTGCATGAGAGAAGAATTTAAAAATTAGAATATTTTATACAGATGGAAAGAACATCATCCACTCACTGCTTGGATTTACTAATTTTGTTTCCAATGTAGTAAATTCCAGGTAGAAGAGCATCCCATGAGGGAAGAATAGAAACTCCTTGTCCCCACAGGCTCCTGTGCACACACATCCCTTTGCTCTTTTCCCCCATTACTTTCACAACTTGCTAATGCAAGTGAATGTTGCTCTGGGCTCTTAGAGCAGCCTCTGAGGTGCTCTTTGAAGATGCAAGGCAGGCTAAGTGGTGAGATCTTTTGGATGAACACTGAACTTTGTGGGTGAGAGGAAAACAGATGTCTTTCTGACATAAATAGATTGTTTCTTTAAAGTGTCCCACTCATAAGCCTGAAACCATATTTTACCAAAACAATTGGATTCATACCTAAGATGAATCTGATTTTTGCATAATCTTTTAAAAAATGAGCTAAGATGAGGAAGTAAACTCTCTCCAATAAAGAAAGTCTTCAATTTTAAATAATAAGCGTGAGAGCATATTAAAGTCATAATGAAATCAGATTAGCTAGTTTTTGTATATTTTTTTTTTTTTTTTATTTTTTTTTTTAAAGTTTCTTCTTCCCCATGTACCAATTTACCATCGCTGATTACTGTCATAGAGTAATATGAACATAAGATCAACAGCGATTTCAGAGTCCTCTAGTGAGATCTTTGAGGCAAAATTTATATCATGAACATAGTTTCCATGTGTTTAGAGTATGAGTTAAAATAAAAAAAATATTTCTGCATGAGTAATGTCTTGACTTCAAATAGAGGTTTCACCCTGAAAACCATCCTGGTGTCCCCTGAAAAAACACTCTCCTAGAGTTCATAATATGCACCAGTGCAAGGTCAGCTGTAGAGCACTTTCTATTTGGGTTGGTACCTTTTTCATATTTGAGGGGCTTAAACCTACCATAGGCATGGAATTTCAGAATTAGCATTGGTCAGAAATATGTTTTTTAAAATATAGTAATTTTTCTGCATTGATGTAATTATAATAGAGCTATTGATATGTCTAACATATGCAATAAAATTTTGTGTGTGTGTGTGTGTGTGAGAGAGAGAGAGAGAGAGAGAGAGAGAGAGAGAGAGAGAGAGAGAGAGAGAGAGAGAGAGAGAGAGAGAGAGAGGGAGCACAGCATAGCTCCAATGTTTGGAAGGTGCAAAAAAGGGAAAATGTCTCCTCCTTGAAATTTATCATAAAGCTCTTACATAGAATATCTTGATGCCTTTTTCGGTTGGAAAATGGGTCTTATAAATAAATTAAGCACCGCTAGGTTAAAGATTTTGCCTTCTCAGACAATGGTTCTCCACTTATTTCTGAAACCACATTATAGAAGTCAGCCATGGGTATTTTTGTACTTGCCTGCTACAATTGTCCTGAGCCTGCACCAGTATGATTAGAGATCCTTATCCTGTGACTTCATTCTGAGCCTCGTAAAACCCTTCTTATGTGGCCTGAACTGGTGGTTGTTTGTGTATTCTGTGCAGACAACGTAGAGTCAGCATGTAGGTATTTTCTCTTCCTTTTCCCCCACATCATGGTGTGGCTTCTGCTAGCAGTCTATCATTGATTGCCACCATTATAAGATGGTAATGGGAAAATACACAGGGATTTTCATTCTCTGTCTTCTCGGGATACTGGGAAAACTTGCTGTAGCCCGGGGCAGTGTGGCTTATAACCAGCAGAAACCCATTCCTCATTATTCCAAAACCATATGATTCATTTAATCTTATGTAAGGGTCCAGTTCCTGATTCACAGGTGGCTCCCCACACTGTGACATTCTGTGGTGGAAAGGGCAAGAGGGAACTCTCCTCCAGGACTCACAGTCTCTCAAGGTCCTCATTTCTCAGTGCCCTATTCTGAGGTTAGGATGAAAACACACTGACCTGGAGGAGTGTGAGCATCCTGATCACATCGCTTCCCTAAGGAGTTCCCACGTAGTAATCCCGTGTATTGCTGTGCAGTTGGGGAGGAAGACCCTTCTACAAACTTACCTTCTCAGAATCTTTTAATGTACTACATATCACAATTTATGAGAACCTCAGGATAGAAGAACATACAGTGAGAGAAGCCATAAAAGAAATTTCTGATTTATTTTAAAAGAACAATCTCAGGCAAGGTGTTGGGTATATAAAGTTGTTAGCATTTGTTTGTTTTGTTGGGTTTTTATTGGAGGCAGAATCTTCCCTGTTCTGTTTTACTGTTCTATTTGATCTTTAGTTTATTTATTCTTCATTATTCCAATACAATCTGACCCCTCTGGCAATGCTCATTCCCTCAAGTTCCTGCACAAGTTCTCATTCACTTGTCTGTCCTAGCTCTCATGCCCACACTCTCCTTGTTAGGAGCCACCTGACCTACTAGGTAAATTAGAATTCCTGATTCTCAGAGTTTTCTCTGTTAGGGCTTGACATCTGCATTTTTTTCTTTCTTTTCTCAGAACTGAGACTCCTATTTAAAACAGCATCCTGAGTTTTTCATTTATCCCTTCCATTCATTCTCCCCTTTCCCATTTTTCTTCTTTTTTCTTTTCCTTCTATCTAAAGTAGTGATTTAATGCCACTTAGAGCATCCCTTCTATTCTTGTTTGGTTTATTTTAAATAAGTAAGTCCATTTATGAACACATCCCCCTTTCCCCTCTATCTATAAATGAAAGTGTATAGATATTCTTCCCTCCCTCTTTCCTTCCCCCTCTCCTCCTTCCCTTCTTCCTTCTCTCCATTACGTTCCTTCTTTCTTTTTTTTTATTTATTTATTCACTTCCATTAACAGCTCCAATTGGGTGTGGGGCATCAGAACCACTCTTAGCACAACCATGGGTGTGGGGATCCCTGCAGGCTCCCCAGGGTGATGGCCCCTGCAATGATTCCCAGGGGGAAACGGCTCCCAACAGATCCCCCACTCCCCTATACAAAGGCAGGTAGTCATCACGTGGAGAGCACCAGCCAGAGTCAACCATGGTGTCAGATCTAAAGGAGAAGGGACTGAGATAAGGAGAGACTCTCCTCTCGAGTGGTGAAGCAATTTACCTCTCCTGGGAACAGAGCGGTGCCTGATGATTCTTAGGTCGAGTGGGGACCAGGCCCTTTTACTTTCCCCCTTACCCATCCTAGGGTTCCCAGGGCCCTGTCTTAGGTAGGGGGATTATCCTGCCATAAGTCGCCCGTCCTTGGAGCTCCTCAAATAAAAGGCATCTAGCAGGATTAAAGTAAACAGATCACAGGGCACCCTGTCTTAGGCCATGTGGAGAGCGCCCTCATACCTGTACCATGCCATGTTGAGCCAGTTTCTACAACCTCTGTATGGTGTGCTATTCAGGCGAGGATCCACACTAACTCCCGTCATTGGGCCCCTGCGTCTATCATTAATGAAAAGACTGTGAGGAGCTCCTCAAACAAAAGATATAATGATATGATTTTGGCACCAATAACTCCATCTCCAGACAAGAAGAAAGGGCTTTTTCCCAACCCAGTATTCACCTTTCAGTCTGGCCTATGGTATGTCCTCCTTCCTAAGTGCCTACTCCACATAAAGTTACATGTGCTGCCTGCCAAAAGTTCCTTCTTTCTTATTTCTCATAAATCTACACTAGTATGTCTTTGCACGCTCATAGCTCTGCTGTCTTTTCCCTCTAAGATCCTCCTGGCAACTGCACTAGCAGCTGCCCCCTCCTAGCTCTATTTTTTTTTTTTTGCCCAAAAGGTTGAGAAATGATTCAGTCTCTGATAGGCACAGCCACTATTTTCTTGAGTCATGCCTACACAGGGAAAATCAAAACCAAACAAAAACTACTATTCCATGTAATTATATTTGTAATTCCTTGGTTTCAAGTGTACTAGATTCACAGTCTGCATTTTAACTCTGTATCAGTCCTTTGTATTCAGAGAGTGCGGATCCTACCCCATAAATGCTAAACATTCTGCTGCTGTTTGCATTTTTTACATTTGGCCAGATAGAGAATAGAGATAGGAATAGAGCAATGGAGATGTAGTCTTGACTACTTCTTATAAAGTGCCTCTTAGAGGAGGTATACACCCTCTCTAGGTGCAGATTCCAACAGTGTTAAGTGATAAGCTCTGGTTCTGGGCCACAAGGATCCAGCCCTACCTAAAGTGTGAAGTGGGACATGCCTTCCTTTCCTCTTCTCTCACTTCCCCAAGAAGACAACTCTAGAAACAACTGGTGACTGTGAGAGCAAAATGACCAGTTACATTAATTTTCTGCTTTCCATTGCAAGAAATGTGAGCCATATTTGAGAAGCTAGGACTACAGGAAGCTCTCGTCAAGAACCTAAATTTTATTGAGAGTAACTTTTGTAATGATCAGGTAGTTCTGATTATATTTGGTAGGATATAAGGTTTGCAAAAACTGTTGCATAGAAAATAAAATGGATAGGAAATTCTATAGTCAGAGATACATTTATTATATATACTTTAAAATTTCACTTTTATTATGAAGTTATTATGTCGACATCAGCATTGTGAGTTTTGAATTAATTTTACCTTAATTTACAGAAGGAGAACATGATTCTCTGAGAGCGTGGGTTAGTTGTTTAGCCCATAGCTGAGAGGCCTAAATGAAGGTGAAATCAAGACTCCCTCCACGACGCTCATCCTGTGCCTCACAGCCTCCCTATCTCCAGCACCAGACCTTCCTTAAGATGATGGCTTCAGGGTTAGTCACACTTACTGATTTTCCAGATGAGCAGAGTTCCATTCCCAGCACCCATTCCCATATGAAATGGCTCCTAACTGCCTGTAATTTCAGCTACAGGAGATCCCACACTATCTTCTGGCCACATGAATACTCATAGTTATGGGGGAAAGACAGAGACATAGATATATACAAATAAATGGCAAGGAAAAACAAATCTTTTTTAAAAGACAGAGAATATTTTTTATTTTTTAAAAGGTATCTTGATTCAACTCTGCTTTTCTCTGTAGCTACCTGCCTCTTTGTCTCCATCACTAGGCATCTATTAACCATTTAACCACACCAGAGGAAGTCAGAGCCGGGCCTCTGCCAGAGCACTTTCAGCAGTGACAACGTTGGGGTACATCTTTATTATATATTCTCTCCTACCGTACACTGCACATGCCTTCAGAGGTCATTTAATGTAGCTCTTTTTAAAATCTTTTTTGACAGGGTTTCTCTGTGTAACAGTCCTAGCTGTCTTGAAACTAGCTCTTGTAGCCCAGGCTGGCTTCGAACACAGAAAGATCTTCCTACCTCTACCTTCCCAAGTATTAGGATTAAAGGCATGTGCCACCACTGCATGGTTGCAGATCTTAATTAAAGACCTTTGTTAATAAGCTCTTAGAACTTTACTATTCAATTCCTTTTCTGAATTCAAATTTAAAATGTTTTGCTTGGAATGGAAAGAAGCAAACAGACTAATGTTTGCCTCGAGAGTTGCAGATTGTATCTGATATTTTATACTCTAGTCAGCATGGTCACTGAAGTACACTTGGACACATTGGCACAAGAGACCACTTCCTAAATATAACCCCAGTAGCACAGACACTGAGAACAACAATTAATAAATGGGACCTCCTGAAACGGAGAAGCGTCTGTAAAGCAAAGGAAAAGGTCAACACGACAAAATGGCAGCCTACAGAATGGGAAAAGATCTTCAGTAACCTCACAGAGGTCTGATCTTCAAAATATGCAAAGAACTCAAGAAACTTGACATCAAAAGAGCAAATAATCCAATAAAAAAATGGGGTACAGTCCTAAACAGAGAACTCTTAGCGAATGAATCTAAAATAGCTCAAAGACATCCGAGGAAATGCTCAGCATCCTTAGCCACCAGAGAAATGCAAATCAAAACAACTCTGAGATTCCATCTTACATCTATGAGAATGGTCAAGATCAAAAATGCTGATGACAGCTTATGTTGGAGAGGATGTGGGGTAAGGGGAACCCTCTTCCATTGTTGGTGGGAGTGCAAACTTGTATAGCCCCTTGGGAAATCAGTATGGCGATTTCTCAGAAAATTTAGGAATCTACTTCAAGACCCAGAAATACCACTTTTGGGTATATACCCAAAGGCAGAGCATTGGCACCACAAGGACATGTGCGCAACTATGTTCATGGCAATATTATTTGTAATAGCCCAAACCTAGAAAAAAACAGATATCCCTCAACCGAAGAATGGATATAGAAAATGTCATACATTTTCACAACGGAGTACTACTCAGTGGTAACAAAATAATGACATATTGAAATTTGCGAGCAAATGAATGGATCTAGAAAAAACATTGATTTTGGTAAGTGATATTTATCTAGAAAGTTGTCCGTTTCCTTTAACTTTTCCAATTTTGTGGAGAACAGGTTCTCAAAATATGACCTGAATCTCTGTATTCCCTCTGTGTCTGTGATTATGTCCCCCCTTTCATTTCTGATTTTGTTAATTTGGATATCCTCTCTTTGCCTTTTAGATAAAGGTTTGTCTATTTTGTTGATTTTCTCTAGGAATGAACTCTTTGTCTCATTGATTCTTTGAGATTAGATCTTACATCTGTAAAAATGGCCAAGATCAAAAACACTGATGACAACTTATGCTGGAGAGGTTGTGGGGAAAAGGGAACACTTCTGTATTGCTGGTGGGAATGCAAGCTGGTATAGCCCCTTTGGATGTCAGTGTGGTGATTTCTCAAAAAATTGGAAAACAGCCCATATGCAGATGGAAGCCTGTGGAAGACTCCAAGCTACAGTCTGCTTGGAACAGATAGAATGAAAACCACCTGTGTGGGAAGTTTGAGAAGAGAGGAAGCAGAAAATTTAGCAAAGATCCTTCCATAAGGGCCTCTGGGAGAACTTGTTAAGTATCTTGGCTCTTCTTTTGAAAGCTGTTAGGAACCACTGAAGTATTAAAAATAGAGGTTTGACCATATATTTTTTCAATTTTAGGAAAAATGTGGCAATGAGGAAGTGGAGGGTGGAAAACGCATAGACAGATTCTTTATTTATTTTTAGACTGTGAATGAAGATGACCGACAAATGACCAAGATAGGGAGAAGGGATGGAAAAGCAAACCTCTGACATGTTATGAGGCCATCGTGGAGATACTGATGAGGAAATGCCCAGGAGGCGAACCATCATTTCTTCTGAGAACATGCATTCTGAGAATGTAGTAAAAACTTCCAGTGCTCCAGAAATTCCAATTAAAAAGACACTGCTAAGTGTATAATTGGTGGGTTGAGCTGGCAAGGAGATGTCACTGGTGACTATATAAATCTGTCCCTTTGGAGAGTGAGGGGGCTCTTCTCTTTGGGGTGCAAATTGGAAGCTTGGAAATGCAGGCAACTGGAATAAGGTTGTCCTTCTAGAAATGTGATAACTAAGAGAGGGATCCAGGGCAGGAGCTAAAATAAAGACGATCTTTTTCTAATATTCAAGGGGATCAGATCTCCTGTTAGCCTGTAAGAAGCAAATGTCCTTCAATGATCACATGGTTATGAAGAGCAACTTTTCAGGATAGTCTTGGTTTCCCAGTACTAATTAGGTTAAATCCTATGGTAATGGTTTTCTCTGTGGTTTCCATCTCCATTTCTTGCATCATTGGTATTCAACACTCCGTCCTACAGTATCCCTATATCCAGACTACCTCTTCTCAAACAACTGCTTAATGAAACTGCATAAAATTTTTAATATACACCTTTAAAAATATCCAAAATCAGTTACACTATTGACTCACAGTTTATATATAAGCTCCAAAATTGCAAATAAAATGAATTAATTTAAAGTATGCTATTTAATATTTCTCCAGCCTAAAACAGCTTGTGTTGTGGCAAAAGTTTTGGACCCTTCACATTCCAACATGTAGAATACTTTTTCTGCCCATAAATTATTTACATTAAACTATTTGTTTTTCACTTTTTCCATAGTAAATATAAAACATTGATTTGTTATTTCTGTGTGTATCTCTGTAGACTAGTTGGGTATGTCAACATTTCTCTTGATTATTTTGCTAGTCAACTTGACTTGCTGTCACCATGAGTTTGTATCCATGTATTTAAGCAACAACAGACTGATAAAATTTGAAACAAAAATTTTGTCCATGTTGACAATGGACTTTAACTTGCAGTATCATTTCTTAAAGAATGTAGTTTAAAAGCTATTTACATAGTGTTTACAATGCACTAGACACCATAAATAATCTAGAGATGATTAAAAGACTATAGGACAGTGTATGCAAATTATATGCAAATGCTACTCATTTCATACAAGGGGCTTAGACATCCATAGACTTTTGTGTCTTTGGGATGTACAAGAATTAATGCCTTAAATGATAAAAAAAAACAGCTCTACTACTTATTTAATACTCCCATCATCAGCACAAGGAGGAGCCACAGTAGATATAAAACCACAGGACAATGTGTGTTCCCTTTTGTGTTCACTGCATATTACCACTGTCTGGCATAAAGCAGACTTTCACTCAATAACTAAAACCCTCAGATGAGAAAATAAAGCATAGAGGAGATAAATAATTTTCCTTTTTCTTGGGATAGAATCATCAAGTAGATAAAGAGGTAAGGCAGTGGTTAGGATGAGTCTGTGTATATGAGCTGTTGTGTCAAGGTCTGATATAATATCACCCTATGTACGTGACTGACGAAATTACCAGAACTACATTTCACTTTTGTGTCTCCCTTTATGTGTAGGCAAGACCTACTCTTTTTCTACTGTCAAACCCTAGGACAGTGTCTTTATAATTATTAGCATACAACTAGGTTGAGAAGGAGAAAGTGCTGTCAAATAAAGAAAATGCTTTCAAATATAAAATTTTGGGAGCCTAAAAAATTCATTGTTTGAGTATGACTAAAATGAATTGAACCCATGTATTATCCATTTAAAATATGTGACAAAGAGAATTATATCCCACACAGTCCACAGGAGTTAAAAATATAATGTGTTAAAAGGTTAAAATGAACATTACTGTCTTTAATTGAAGATGGTATCAAGGAATGGACATAGAAGTCCATTCTATATCCAAAAGAAGTATCTCTTTTTTTTTTTTGCAGGAGAAAGAAGTTGTCAGAAACCATGAATTATATATGAGAAATCCATAACACTTTCTTGACAAAGAAGAACACAAAGTGTAACCATGATTAAAAGTATGCATTACATGAAGACATTAAGAACACTGCATATGTATAGATTTTAGACAAATGAAATGGAGAGGAAAGAAAACTACTCATTAACATGTGGAAAGGTGGAACAGAGAATTACTTGCAGTGATTTATCAATGCATAATAAGAAGTAACATTATATACCTCAACAAAATGAGACATTTATTTAGATTGGAAATAGGAAATAGGAAAAAAATCTGGTTAGGATTTAGACATTTAGATTGGAAATAGGGGGAAAAAGTTGGTTAGCTAATGGTACAATTCATCAAGAAACATTCTAATTTCAAATACAGGTTATGGCAAAATGTGAAAATCTTGCTATGCAAACAGAGGATTAGCCCAGAAGGAAACCATTAGCAAAACAATAATGTATTTTCTTTTGCAGCAACATGTATAAGCACTTCGTTCTGCTTTGAGATAATAACATTATAGCATCTGACGAACATAAACTTCCATTTGAGGGTCATTCTCCTTGCAGACCTTTGACTTTTGAGACTTCAGTGTCTCCAACTGTTGTGGTCTATAGCTGTAGGAGGTATGATGGAGGATTTTAAAGTCATAGATAAGTTCTAGGGGAATCAGGAATGTTAAACACTCAGGGGTGTCTCCTCAGTAGAGGAAATACAATCCCTGCTTTTCACCCAGAAATCTGGGAATGGAATTTGTTTGTGACCTGTTAACCTTTGCTATCTGTAGAGCTAGGCCTCTCCCAAATCCTTCAGAATGTTTATCTCAGACCCTCCCTCATTATACCTTTATAGACGCCATCCTGAGGGGAGAGGTCACATGTACTCCATGGCCTGCTGACCTCCATACTATCTCAGTGAGAAACCACACGAGATCCTAGAACCTTAAGCTATAGAACCCATCTTCATGGTCAAATGTACTTTTCAAAGGAGTTTCCATGTAGCCATGCCTTATGCTTTACTGTGTACATGGAAGTGGAATGAGAACTGTCTGGCATCAGACACCCAAAGCTTGATCTAGCCCGATTAAATCAAGCTGAACCAAGTTCTCATTCTCACCCTTTGCAGTCCATTTTGCTACCAGCCTTTTGATTGCAGAAGATCTTGCACATAATTGTGTAAGTCCACATGAATGGAAGCACTACTAATATTTAACATGTCCCATCAAGCTTCCACATGTGTGTGTGCACATGCACATAAGCACGCACACACGTGTGCATGTGTGTTAGTGTACATCTGTTCATGCGCATGTGCACTGGGAGGTCAAAGGTTGTATTGGCTAATTTTATGCTAACTATGTTAACTTGACACAAGCTAGAGCCATTTCTTGGTATAGGAAGACCTTCTGTATATGTGTTGCTTTTATTGGTTAATAATAAAGAAGCTCCTTAGGCCTGTGACAGGGCAGAATAGAGCTAGGTGTGGAAAACTAAACTGGATGTTGGGAGAAAATAGGGAGGGTCAGAGAGATGCCATGTTGCTGCCAAAGAAGACAGACACCCTGGAAACTTTACCAGTAAAGAACAAGCCTTGTGGTAAAATACAAAATAATAGAAATGGGAAGAGTTAGTTAGAAATATGCATGAGCTATTTGGCTATGGAGTGTTGCAATTAATATAGTTTCTGTGTGATTATCTCAGGACTGGTTGTTTGGGAAATGAATGTGCAGCCTCTGCCAACAAGTTGAGAAAAGGAAAACTCACTTGAAAACAATGCCTCTACCAGACTGGTAGGTGGGTAAGACTTTTGGGAATTTTTTTAAATTACTGATTGTTGGGGGAAGACACAGCCATTACTGAGAAAGTAGTCTCGGATGCTGTAAGAAAGCAGGCTAACCAAGTCAAGAGGAACAAGCCAATAAGCAATACTCCTATATAAGAGAACATAGGAATGCTAAAGTCAAAAATGTAACACTCTCAGGACTAGACAAATGAGGCAATTAAAAATGTCTATTGAAGACTCAGATACTGGATAAATGAAGGAATAACACCTATGCCCAAGAGTATGACTGTTGCAGCATCCAGTTAACTTGAGGATTTCAATTATCACTGATAAAATGTCCTGCTTTAGAAACAAAACAACAAAAAAATGTGATGTGTTTTGTTTTCTTGTTTTTTATGTGCTGAGTTCTATTTTCTATGTTTTACATAGCAAATGATACTGGTGACTATTCTAAAGTAGACTGCTATTTTTATAAGAATTGTATGGATTATAACACAGAGGCACAGTTTAGTGACTTGCCCAAGGGCTGGCAGGTCAGTCTGGGATGCACATCCTAACAGTATTTTGCCAAAGCACCTGACTTCTGGAATGACACCATTTACCTTCCAAGGGTTTCCTAATTCACTCTGCAGAGCATTGGGGAACTTGGTACTCATTAGGAGGGTAATAAATGCCTAATAGTCTAAAGACAATCATGCCCTCACACCTGCAAAACTTTCTAACCTGTGCTCAATGCACCATATAATGTGTTTGTTCAGGAAGAATTTGCTGTGTATTTACTGATTTAAATTTAATCTCCCCACTCATGGGACTCATCCAGTTCAAACTGAAATGAGAGTCTATTAAAGAAAAAGGCTAATCATTCTTTGACTCCCAACTTTTCTTTATAGAAATCATTGAACATTGAGTACCTTCGGAGGTAACATCTACTATGTGTTAGTGGAAGAAGCCCTGGTGGAACTATTGGGAGTCCTTCCTGTATATTGAGGTTCTCTCCTTCCATACTGGAACTAATGAATTGAAGGCTACCACAAGGACTAGAACACTGAACAACAGAATGTAATTTGAAGAAACTGAATGAACAACTATTAGAATCAAACCAGGCATGGTGACGTAGCTTTAATCCCAGCACTTGGGAGATGGGGAAAGGCAGATCTCTATGAACTGGAGAGGAAGGGATGGTCTACTTAGTGAGTTTCAGGTCAGCTAGGGCTATACCATGAGAATTAGAGCTAGAGTCAGATTAATTTATTTAAAAATGAATCCTCCCATCTTTCCTCCATCCCGCCTCTCATACAAATGTGCTCTTTACATTATATTTTATATATATATATATGTATATATATATATATATCCTTTATATATATATTATATAAAGGAGATGATTGACAATAGAGAATCAAAGGAAAAATTAGGGATATTTCCCTTTTTCTTTTATGGGTATTAGAGTTTGTTTGAAATGTATGTCTGTGTAGTGCCCACAACTTCACAAGTGGAAGACCTTGTGAAACAGAAAGTTTCTGTAAGGCAAAGGACAACTTCAATAGTCTAAAATGGCAGCCTACAGAATGGAAGAAGATGTTCACCAACTCCACATTAGACAGAGGGCTAATATCTAAAACATTTAAAGAACTTAAGAAAGTGGATATCAGCAAACTAATCCAATCTCAGTGCTAGGAGCCTTACAAACAGACCAAGCTATACAAATGTCACACACATGCAGAGAGTGTCGGTCGGTCCTATGCAGGCTCCCTAACTGTTGGTCCAGAGTCCATAAGCTCCCACTAACTTAGGTCAGCTGTCTCTGTGGGTTCCCCACCACGACTTTGACCACGTTAGCTCCTACAATCTCTCCTCCCGTTCTTCAGTAGAACTCCTGGAGCTTGGCCCAGTGCTTGGCTGTGGATCTCTGCATCTGCTTTCATCAGTTCCTTGATAAAGGCTCTTTGAGGACAATAGGGTTGTCACCAATCTGATTACAGTAGATGGCCCGTTCAGGATTATTGCTACAAGTTTTAGCTGGGGTCATCCTTATATATTCCTGGGGGTTTCTGGTAACAGGTTTCTCCCTAAGCCCAAAATTCTGAAGGCATCAGACACACATGGTATACATACATGCATGCTGGCAAACACACACATAAAATAAAAATAAATAAGCATTTATTTTTAAATTTATTTTGTTTTAATGATTTTATTTAGAAAAAATAATTGTTATCTAGAACACAAAACGAACTCCTTAAACTTAAGAGTAAGAGAGAAAAACTCCCAAATTTAAAATTGACAAAATAGATGAATAACCTTTTCTGTAAAAAAGATGTGCAGATGGAAAGTAAATATATGAGAAAGAGATCAACACATCACTAGAAATTGTAAGTTAAAGCTTCGTAGACACCAGAATCTACTGGAATGGGCTAAACCCTGAAGGATTACAGCATAAATAATGCATGCTAACAAGGATGAAGAGGAATACTTATTTGTTACTGATGGGAATTCAAATGGCTGAATATGTTGGAAGACAACTTAACAATTTCTTACAAAACTAATCATAATTGCACCATTGATCACAAGTTCATAACCCCCTGTGAGTTTCCTTCATACTTGCTCAAACAACTTGAAAATTTATGTCTAAATGAAGAGCTGCCCATAAATGTCTATTGCAGCATTTTTAAAGCCATCAAAATTTAGAAACAAGAGGTCATTCAGAGTGAATGAGTAAATAGACAAATACATCCATTAAGTATAATGTTATTCAAGATTAAAACAAAATGAGCTATCAACTCATGAAAAACAGACAAGAGACTCAACTGTGACTCATAGGTAAGAAAGAACAAATCAACTGAAAGGTCTATGATCTAAAAAAGTTACAGTTTTGATAGGACACTGGAAAGGGCAAAACTATAGTGATGAGAGGATTAGTGGTTCTGAGGAGGTGAAGGAGGCGTGGACATGGAGGATTAAAAGGAGAAACATGGAGGATTTTTGAGCAAGAAATCTATTTTTTTTTGCTACTGTAATGGCATTATATCCTTGTAAAACCCATGGAATGTTGAACACTAAGAGTGAACTCTAGTGTAAACTGATTAGAATGAATTCTAACATAAATAAAACAATTAGAATGAACTCTAATTAGAAAGTAATCTAATATGAACCATAATTTTTGGGTATAATAACGTGCCAGTGTAGGTTTATCCCTTGTGACAAACACACCCCTATAGTGAAGGCTTTAATAATGGGGCAGACAGCACACTATTATTGGCAGAGTACATGCAAATTCTGCAATTTCTACATAGATTTGCCACTTACTGAAATATTCTCTAAAGTTTATTCACAAAATTATGAGAAAAGTGCTTGCCCACAATCAGTAGGAACCTAATTTGTGAGCCCAACTTTTATTAGAAATAACTACCACTCACAATGCCCAATACCCAGAATCCCATGACAACTGCTAAAGAAAATAATGGATGCATGAACAAGACAAGATGGATGAACTTGTGCTGAAAGTAGCATGCTTTGAAATATACCAAAGCAATGCTGAGAGCAGTTTTTAAAAATCACGATCTGTGGTATCGTTGCAGTGGAATATATTCTCTCCTGAACATTTTGTGCATGAAGCAATGCTTATAGGAGAAATTACAACAGCATAAATGTTGCAAACATATAAATGTTATAAATATAAATAAATAAACTAAGACTAAGTAAAACTCGTCATATAGAAGTTGGACACGGGAACCCAACAAATAGAAAAGAGTCCCAGGAGATGGCTCAACTCACAACCAAAAATAAAACTATAAATTTTATAATGACTGTGTAAGCCAATAGCTTAGTACTTAAAATATCTTGAACTGTGTAATGCTTTCACTAATTATAGTATTGATTTGATCTTACACTGCACTATATAGAAACTCCTAGTGTTACTATACTGAAGAATCTAACAACAATACTTATTCCCTAGGACATTTGCTTTCTTAACATTGTTCTTAAAATAGTCATCTAATTATTTGTGATATATTGATCATCCATTTATATATTTAAGATAATTTACATTATTTCCTATGACATCACTGCTCTCATAGAACAAATGGGTGAGTAACCGGACAAATTATGACACAAGCAGAACATAGGATACCATGTGGCAATAATAAGAAATGAAGTATTGATGCATGTAACACCTTAGACAGGTCATCAGAGAATTGGACTTAATGAAATGAGTTAAAATATGTAAGCCATACACTATGGTATTCCAGTTACAAAACATTTTGGTAATGATAAAAACATGGAAAGCAGACATGGTTCCAGGGGAACATAAACAGCTGGATGAAAAACATGGGAAGTTATAAAGGGCTAGCCAGAGGATCTCCTCCTGAAATACATTCCTCCTTCCTCTTTCAATACACACACACACACACACACACACACACACACACACTCCTAATTATTGTTGTGTTACGGCTGGGAAATGCACTAGATTTTGTAAGATGTTATCATTGAGGAAACTGGGTAAAGACTATATTGGACCTCCTTGTTTAATTTCTTATAACAGTTTACAAATAAGAATCTTAAAAGAAAATGCTTTACAAAAACATTGTCTTAAAAGTGTTTGTCACATAAAAACATTCTTATTATAATGTTTTAAACAATGACTAGTTTAAGAAGACTATACCTAATTGGTTTAACAGAAGTATTCTCTATATATTAATGAATTTAGAAATATAGGTGACAATAATAACTAAGGAAAAAGAGGTCATGAATTTGAAAAGAAGTGAGGAGTGGGGGCATGGGAGGGCTTGGAGGAAGGAGAAGGAAAAGGAATTGATATACTCATACTTTAATTAAGATTATATTTTAAAAAACTGAGCTGCCCCCCAAAAGAATAACTATTAAAAAGCTGGTTTATCTTTGAGTGTTAGATGGGAAAAAACAGATTCTGCCTCCTTGAAACAATCTATTTCTCAAGTTCTAGAAGATATTTATATACTGCATTTTATATCAGTTGCAACAAAACAGATCTGCTTAGGTCATAATCATCCATTTGGCCGGAATCTCAAACTTGAAAACTTTCCAGTAGAATGGCAGAAGAAGGGCCTTAATGGATACCTTGTTCTGATATTAAATAAATGATCATTTCCTTCTCTTCAGAAAGAAGGCTGCTATAATTAATGGGCTAATTTAACGGCACATCTTCAAGGCAGTAATATTAATTAAGAAGAAGGCATGTAAATGACCTTCTGAAAAGGACTTATCTCTTAATTTGCCCACAAATGAGCACTTACAGTGTCTTCTTAATCGATATCAGGAAGCTGGCAAGAATTAATGCTGGGGTTCTTAATTTCAACCACTCCAAAGAGCTCTCTGGTTTCCCACAATCAGACTAACCCACTATCATCCTTTAATTTACCTGGCCTTTCAGGCAGAAGTGAATTTAAGGCGTTTATGGTTTTGACCTAACTATCTGACAATTTTCATTACTTCAGTCCTTGACCAAAAAGCTTTGGAAAATGTCAGCCTTTCTTAGGCCATTGTGGAATATGTTAATTATATCATTAACATCTTGCTTAGCAGAGAAAAGAACTCTGCATATAGAAAGTGGTATGAGACTAGAGTAGAGGGATTGAAAATAATCACACTTTTTTTTAGGGGAATATTTGGGCCTTTTTCATTACTCTCTTCTCTCCTAGATATAACATGGCTACCCATCATGGCTCTAAGAACGAACACAGATGAAGTACAATTGTTTCAGATGGGAATATCAGAATATAGCATTAGTCTATTGGAAAGACATCAGTTGTGAAGTATTCAGAATTATCCCTGACATCTTTAAATTGTCCAATGAAGATACTATCAGAAAACATCTGTATTGGCAGTGGGTCCAGACAGAGGTTAACATATTAGTCCAAGAGATAGCAATATGGCATTATGGGTATTTTAAGCTACAGGGAACTGAGAAACAGAATGCACAGGAGCAAACTCCCCCTGCACCTGATTATGAAACCTTTATATGAGAGGTGTAGAACCTATCTACTAAGAAAAGAAACACCATTATTTTGGAAGACACAGGGCCAGAGGATCTGAATGAATTGACTAATTTAATTGTCAAATTGACTCAAGCTAGAATCATTCAGGAAGAATCTCAGTTGTAGCTGGCCTATCTAGCAGAGATGAATAATATACTTCAAACAGATGCTTTTACTCCCATTTGGCTATGAGACTACAGAAAGAATGGATCCCAAGAAATTAGAATTTCTACAGGAATTCTCTGCTGGGAGAAAAAAATGGCTGAAATTCGGAAAGCAGCCTGAGGACTTGTCATCTTTAGAAAGATCTAACAATTTGTTAAATGACCTTGTAAGAGAGATTGACTAGGGGTGGTGGTGGCACATGCCTTTAATCCCAGCACTCAGGAGGCAGAGGCAGGCAGATCTCTGTGAGTTCTAGGCCAGCCTGGTCTACAAGAGCTAGTGCCAGGACAGGCTCCAAAGCTACAGAGAAACCCTGTCTCGAAAAACTAAAAGAGAGAGAGAGAGAGAGAGAGAGAGAGAGAGAGAGAGAGAGAGAGAGAGAGAGAGAGAGAGAGAGAGAGAGAGAGAGATTGACTAGGAGCTGAGAAAATGGTGTATAGGGAATATACCTTAACCGGACTACTTAGTTATGTATACCTTTTGCTTTCTACTTAAACCCTGTATCATGACAGGACCCCAAATAAAGGATAAGGGAGGACATTTTTGTCCTTCCTGCCAACATGGCTAAGTTGATTAAATGTCCTTTATGTGTTTTTCACTATTAGTTTAGTTCTTCCAAATGACTTATTGGGGTCAGGTGGCTAAAGTTTTAGGGGCGGAAACTTTAACTCCTAAGTCTGATAACACATTGAGGCATGATCTTCGTTAGGTTGGCCATATCTGTGGGGAACTGTTTGAATGAAGTTAACTGAGGTGTAAATTCTAAGCCCACTGTGGGTGGCATATCCCCTACACATGATAGCTCTTCAGAGTTGATGGTGCCTGGTGGCTGTAGGGGTGGGGAAAGACTCAGTTTTCTTTAAAAGGCTGGACACTTGGAGTTTGACCATGATCCAGTGGGCAGCACAAATTGGACTAGACATTTTTTCCTGTTCTTTTTCTTGGGGGAGGTCACAAGGGTCAGTGGGTGGTGAATTTGAGAGGATTGGGAAGTGAATATGATAGAGGTCACTACGTGAAACTCATAATGATCAATAAATATATATTTTATTTATTTATTTATTTATTTATTATGTATACAATGTTCAGCCTGCTCTATGCCTTCAGGCCAGAAGAGGAAACCAGATCTTATGATTGTTGTGAGCCACCATATGATTGCTGGGAATTGAACTCAGGTTCTTTGGAAGAGCAGCAAATGCTCTTAACATCTGAGCCATCTCTCCAGCCCAGATCAATAAAAATATTATGTTGAAAAAATGAATACTAAAAACATCAACCAACCAAACAAACACAAAGAGTAGAGAAAGTTAGTTGAGTGAGCATCAACTATGCATGTATGTACTCAGCTCTCTTTGCTTCTTACTGTGGATGTGATGAAACTTGCTACTTTAAGTTTCTCTCACCTTGACATACATACTATGATGGACTGGGAATTTTAGGTCAAATAAATCCTTTTTTTCTTTAAGCTGCTTTTGGTCTGAATATTTATCACAACAACAGAAATAAAACTGGAACACTGGCTTTGCTATGTAACCCCTTCCTCCATCATTAGTGTTACATCCTACTCCTAGGTCCTTTCTCAGTTCTATGACTAAAATATTTTCATCAAACACAGACCTAACTATTTCTTCAGGTCTTTGTTTTCTGACAAAGTTAAACTAAATGCATTTGTATGCTTGTCTCTTAATAAGCTTTCATTGCAGGGGCTCCAGCTAACGAACCAAAACTTGACAGAAGGAAAAGTTGTTTTGTCTTTCCCACAATATTTGTCATATCCTCACACCTTCAAATATGGTCCCCAGTTTATTTATTTTATGTTTCAAGGATGCAGCTGACTACTTTTTTGGCCATATTAACAAGCATTGCACTAAGAGCTAACAAGACCGCTTAAAGTAAAACATCTCTTCTTCACAACTTCTTCCAGCTGCATAGCCTGTCTCACGCTTGAACACTTCTATTTCATCCTTAAAGAAAGCAACTGCACTTGGAAATTGTCAAGTTAAATCCAGTAAAGGTAAACAAGTAGATGTATCATGCAGCTGCACAATGAGAAGTAGGCAAGGACCAGTCTCTTCCTCTGCCAGGACATCATCACCTTCAGAGCACTAGTTATATTAGACAAATATTTCTACAAGTTGGAGCCTGGCATCCATCAAACATCACTGCTAAAGTAGAATTAGAATGCTGAGCTCAACAACACAACAAAATAGAGATGTCTTCCTTCCTTCCTTCCTTCCTTCCTTCCTTCCTTCCTTCCTTCCTTCCTTCTTCCTTTTTCCCTCCTTCCCTCCTTCCCTTCTTCCCTCCTTCCCTCCCTCCCTCCCTAAAATTATACATGTACTGGAGAAACTTCTAAAATATTTGAAAACTCTTAAATAATTTAATTCTGGGAACATGTTACATTTAAAAATATTAGACTGGCGAGGACATAGAGACCCCTTCTCTCCCCATCTCTCTTTCACATGGTTGTTTCTGCATTGTATCCCTTATGACAAATATGAATCATGATAGTGGTTCTCATTCTTCCTAATACTGCAACCCTTTAATATAATCCCTCATGTTGTGATGACACCTAACTATAAAATTATTTTTATTGCTACTGTATAACTGTAATCTTGCGACTGTTATAAATTGTAATATAAACATCTGTTTTCCTAAGGTTTTAGGAGATGCCTGGGAAAGGTTCATTTGACTCCCAAAAAGATTGGGACCCATAGGTTGGAAACCACTGTCTTAAAGTCACTAACTAACCTCTTGTCCTACATTTTTTTTCTTGCCAGCACTTTATAATACATTATATTGTGATTAATTATTTGCATCTCTTCCACCAAAATGAGAGCAAATTCCTTTTATCCCCAAGTTATATTGTTAATATGTACAATAACACTATAAGAATAACAGATAGAGCTGGGCGGTGGTGGCGCACACCTTTAATCCCAGCACTAGGGAGGCAGAGGCAGGCAGATCTCTGTGAGTTCGAGGCCAGCCTGGTCTACAAGAGCTAGTTCCAGGACAGGACAGGAACCAAAAAAGCTACAGAGAAACCCTGTCAGAAGCTACAGTTCAGGATCTTGTCCTTGGCTATAAGTTGTACAGTTCTTGATTCTGTCCTGGTCTGTGACTTATAGTGCCAGAAATGTTTGAGGTCTCAGGTTTCTACTCTGGCTTCTTGCTTTTTCGTTTCCTCTTATACGGGCTGAGCAGCACTTCCTGGAAGTTGAATGTGAGGACAAGACTAAAATTGAGGGGCATGAACACCTTAGGAATGGCTCAACTGCAGCTCATCCTCCCAGGCAGCCACCAAGTAAGGCCTTAGAAACTGTAGATGGGAAGCTTCCAATCCATCTCTCAGGACCTGCTCCTGATTTCTCGAAAGTTCTCATCTGTGAAACTGTAACTGAATTCTTTTCTAAAAGCATGCTCTCTTTTGTCTGTGAAATCTATTATTTGGGTTCAATAGGCAAAGGGCTCAGAAACCACTGGCTCAGGAGACTTTTGGAGCTCTTCATTTTTTTTGAGAACCCATGCTCCTTACCTCACCCCTGAGCAATGGGCCATCTGAGGTGAAATAATAGTCTTTCTCATTCTCAAGGAAGCCTTCTTTTCCTTAGTAACACCAGTGTTATTGGAACTAAATGCTCAATAAATGGATTGGACAAACTATTTGGTTTGGAAACTAAGAAAAGAAACATTTAAAATAAAAATTCTAAAATGATTTTCTGTAAAAAACATAAAGAAAGTGGACATTTTCCAGCAAGCAGCACGCCTTTGGCACATCTACAACGCCATTATTTCTTACCTCACATACCTGACAAAGTGTTTTGATTGCTGCTGTCATGTTCTGAAAAACACCTAGAGCTACTGGAAGGAAAATACAATATAAATGCAAACTAATAATACACGGCCTCTGTTTGATGCCCCTAATAAAGTATGTGGAGTTTTCCACGACCCAGTGAAAAATGAAATAGGGAGCTTGTAAGGGTAAAAGCTAGATCAAGTTGAAAGCATTACAGGCTGACCCAAGCAGCCAGACAGCTTAGAATGCAAATCTCTCTTGATTTTAGCCATAGAAATTATTTCCTGATGCTTTCAAGCTTTCTTTCTGAAACAATTAGGAAAATATTTGTTATTTTTATAATAAGGCTTAAAGTAATGAATCTCATTCTTCCAGGTGGTAGTTACAAATGCCCAATACTACATAAAGAACAACATTTAGATTCAAAAGAAGTTGCTTGGCAATCTTTCTACTTCCCATAATCAGGAGGATAGCTATATGTTTTTCTTTGGGTTCACCTTCTTATTTAGTTTCTTTAGGATATCAAATTATAGACTCACTGGCCTTTATTTATCTCTAGAAACCAATTATGAGTGAGTACATCCCATGTTCATCTTTTTGGGTCTGGGTTACCTCACTCAGGATAGTGTTTTCTATTTCCATCCATTTGCATGCAAAATTCGCGAAGTCATTGTTTTTTACCGCTGAGTAGTATTCTAATGTGTATATATTCCACACTTTCTTCATCCATTCTTCCATTGAAGGGCATCTAGGTTCTTCCAGGTTCTGGCTATTACAAATAATGCTGCTATGAACATAGTTGAACAAATATCCTTGTCATATGATCGGGCATCTCGTGGGTATATTCCCAAGAGTGGCATGGCTGGGTCCATGGGTAGGTTGATCCTGAATTTCCTGAGAAACCGCCACACTGCTTTCCAAAGTGGTTGCACAAGTTTGCATTCCCACCAGCAATGGATGAGGGTACCCCTTTCTCCACAGCCTCTCCAGCAAAGGCTATCATTGGTGTTTTTGATTTTAACCATTCTGACAGGTGTAAGATGATATCTCAATGTTGTTTTGATTTGCATTTCCCTGATCGCTAAGGAGGCTGAGCATGACCTTAAGTGTCTTTGGCCATTGGGATCTTGGGGGTGTGGTGGGAGGGGGGTAAGGGGAGAAGGGGGTAAGGGGAGAAGGGGAGAGAAATGTGAGAAGGGGAGGTGGGGGGAACTTGGGGAAACAGGATGATTGGGATAAAGGAAGGTTGGTTAGGGGAGCAGGGAAGCACATATCTTAATTAAGGGAGCCATCTTAGGGTTGGCAAGAGACTTGGATCTAGAGGGGCTCCCAGGTGCCCAAGGCGATATTAGTTCCCTGGGCAGCTGAGGATAGGGAACCTGAAATGACCCTATCCTATAACCATACTGATGAATATCTTGCATATCACCATAGAACCTTCATCTGGCGATGGATGGAGATAGAGACAGAGACCCACACTGGAGCACCGGACTGAGCTCCCAATGTTCCAATGAGGAGTAGAAGGAGGGAGAATATGAGCAAAGAAGTCAGGACCACAAGGGATGCACCCACCCACGGAGACAGTGGGGCTGATCTAGTGGGAGCTCACCAAGGCCAGCTGGACTGTGACTGAAAAACCATGGGATAAAACCGGACTCTCTAAATTTGGCGGACAATGAGGGCTGCTGAGAAGCCAAGGACAATGGCACCAGGTTTTGATCCTACTTCATGTTCTGGCTTTGTGGGAGCCTAGCCAGTTTGGATGTTCACCTTCTTAGACCAGGATTGAGGGGGAGGACTTTGAACTTTCCACAGGGCAGGGAACCCTTACTGCTCTTCAGTCTGGAGAGGGAGGGGGAGGAGGGGGGAAGGGGAAGGAGTAGGAGGAGGGGGAGGGAAAGGGGAGGCGGGGAGGAGGCAGAAATTTCTTTTTTATTCCAATAAAAAAAAAGAAGTTGCTTATTGATATTCCAAAGCAACACTTCCAAAATTATCAGGTAAAATAATTTGTACCTGACTGATTTGGGAAGAATATTGTGTACCCAATAAGCAAATTCTAAAGACAGCCAAACCACTCTGGATCTGTCACTCTTCAACGTAATGAACTCAAGGTGCTCCATTCATGTAAACTTTTATTGCATTAATATTTATAATATAATGACAAAATTGTGAATTAAGCAAGAATCATAATCTAATACTAAATGTGATTTATTAAGCAGTTCAATGCTTGTCCGTTATGATGAATTAATAAACATTTACATTTTGCATTTAATATTTGACGTGAGACAGAAATAATTAAACAAATGGTCTTTTTGCCCTCTTCCCGGCCCTCAATTTTGAGAACAAAATTTTGCGAGGCGATCAGTGCCAACAAACAAGAGAGTGACCACCATTTTAGAAAGGATCTCCTAGACCCATCTGATAAGTGAAAGAAAAAGTAAGAGTGGGCACTTTGTTCTAAATGATAACAAGAGACAATTATGGAATCGGCAGAAAAGAGCTGATTAAAGAATGAAGGGCGCAGGCAACCAGGATGGATACCAAAGAAAAAGGTACTTCAATCCCAAAACAAAAAGGGCATCCCTTGCTGTTTTAAGTTTCTGGAGCGTGTGGGAGGTGTTTCAAGACATATGAATTCAGAGATGCCAAACTCACAGATGCAGGAAGTGAAGCCATCCTTGGGTCTGGGTATCAGAGTATCTGGCTTGCTCAGGGCTCTCAGGGGAAGAGAAGGTAGGTCTGCAAAGTCACAACATGGACATGTTTTCCCTCCCAACTCTACAGGGGAACCTCCTGATTTCAGAGAGAGATTCTACAGCTAGAGGATCTTAACTAGTATGTCTCAGGTTTCAGATTCATTTAATTGATAAAGATGACACATGATAGAGTTGCTCATGGAAAACTAAATTCAGTTTTTTTTTAAGGGACATTGGCATAGGCAATTTTAGATCATGAAAAGCAATCACAACTCAGATTTGCAAGATATAAGCTTGCTAAATTTCACCAAAAAAAAAATAATTGAAATCAATGTAAACACTAAGAATAAATTTCAAAGTATATCAAAAGTTCCTTTTTGGTAAGCTCCAAAAATGATTCATTACGGGGCCCACTTTGTTGTGTGTAAATTATGACGTGCTGCAGCTCATGAATATTCATCCACCAGCAATCGTCCTTCCCCATCCCCAGGATTACAAATTCTCTGGAGGGTTGAACCTATTTTCAAGCATGAAAAAATTCAATCTGAAGAAATTATTTTTACTGACTTAACACCAATGGGGAGAATAAGTGGAAAGAAATTACACTAATAAAAAGGGGATTTTCCTTTAATCATTTTCTTATGAGGAACTGCCAAGTAGGCTCGTGATCGGGGGGTGCAAATGATGATATCCCCCACGATGGCGCAGGATTGAAGAAATATGGACAATGATTTCTTTTCCAAGAAATAAAAGCTTAACACCTCCCCCTCATAAATGCAGCGCATTAGAACACCTAGGCTGCAAAGGTGCTTAATGGTTGCGAGAGAGAATACATCACCCTTCTGTGACAACACTCATCTGCATACACCAGCTAGGCTCACCAGGGGATGTGGGCTCAGGGGCCTCCCACGTAGAAATATAGGCATTCTCAGGGAAAAGCAGTTCCTCGATAAACTTTATAACCTCATTCCCAACTCCAGCTGTCAGTTTACAGCTTTCCAGATTGACGTCTTAAATCAAGAAAATGCCACACGCATACAGTAACTGGCCTAATCTTTTCTGTAAATTGCTGCCTGTGGTTTTCAAAAAACATAGTAAATTGCTGGCAATTGACAATGCTTCGCTCTGTGCAGCCAACTTCACTCCTGCAGTTAACAAGTCAGTCTCAATTATTCATGCACATCACCCAATGTCTAGGCTCTTTCTGACATCCATTGATTTCAGACATCAGGAAGCCGCCTTTCATACTGAACTGAAATCCATATTGTGCCCTCTGCATGCAAAATTGGATGCAAGGATAATAACCCCAGTTATTATTATGCCTCAGTATCTCAGTTAATGGTGAGCACAGCTCACTGGACATCTGGTACTTCTGATGCTGTTCCAAAGCAGGGCAGAATCATATCTCAAATATCGGGACAGCCTCAGTGCCCTAATATTTCAAATACTCGGGAATATGTCTACTTTATTAATTTTATAATTAGAGGACAAAAAGAAATGATGAATTGTATCTACTAAGCAAAGCTTCGGATGGCCCCTTTAGCACTATGTTTTCAAATGGCTGCACTTTGTTCTAGAAAGAGAGTCAATTGCTGTCTTAACAATTTGCTCAAGCAAACTGAATCTTCGTTGCTAAAATGAATGTAGAAAGAGGGCGCTTGTTCTTAAAGGATTTCTCCAGGGCATTTTTGCTTGCATCGTCGTGCTTCCTTAAGGGGATTCTGTGGGAAGCATATTTACCTGTCCTTGAAATAGTATTTGAGTCAGTACTGTCTCTGAGCTAAACAGTGGACAGGACGGTGAAGAGTCTTATGTTTGAGGAGTACACTTGTCTCTCTACGCTCAGGAAAATGAACCCCAGCAACATCAAGAGGATCCTGTGGACACAGTTGCCCCTTATTGTGTCTCAGAAGGCATTTTTAGGTCACTGACAGGCACAGCACGTAACTTGAGACCTGTATTTTGAATGTATCTCAGCACAATCACCTCTGTCAGAGCAGTGACCCCAGTTCTGAGCCCTGTAACCCCATGGAGTTCTCTCTGCAGGGCACGCTGACCAAAGGAGAGTGTGAAAAAGGAGTGTGTGCTGAGGTGGAGTGTTTGAAGAAGTCATTGGAGAAAAAAATTAAAAGTGGAACCTCAATGCGCTTTTCTGAAGGATAGTAGGTCCATGCTAACCTCTTTGCGAAGGTAAGACAGTCACTTGAAATGCTTTTCCTTACAGAGAACAATATACACCTAAGCTCATGTACTCTGGGAAAGCAGCTGCTGATCCCGGGAAAGATTGTGCTCCCTGCCTGGGTTCACAGTTTGTCCTCTTTTCCATTATCACCTACCCACTCGACACATCCTCTTGTTAGTACTCATTGAAAGTTTGCAGGTTCTGTTATCCACAGCTTCTAATTGGCACTGGTTACTTATTTTCCCCCTAACTTTACAAGAGTGTCAAGACTATACAGACTCAGAAGACTTGGTACACTTTGAGTGTTTGCCATTGTTCTAGGAATACAAAATTAACTTTGTCTGTCAGATAAGTATCCCTGAAGCATCTAAATGAACAAGAGGGGGAGTGGTAGGTACATTGAAGTATATTTTGTGTCTAAGATATGCATTAGTTACTTTTCTAATGCTGTGGCAAAACATCATAGCCAAGGTAACTTATAAAAAGAGGGGCTTATTTAGTTTATGGTTCCAGAAGGATAATAGTCCTTCATGATGGGGAAGTGGCAGGAACAGGAAATTGAGAATTCACATCTTCAAACCACAAGCATAAAGCAGAGAGCCAACTGGGAATAGAGCGAGTCTTAGAAAGCTCAAAGCCGGTTCCCTGTGATGCACTACCTGCAGTACATCATACCCGTCCCGAACAGTGCAACCGACTGGAACTAAGGATTCAAATGCCTGTGATGGCAGGCACATCGTTTTCAAACCACCACACAATTTAATAAAAGCATAAGCTGAGGACACCGTACGCTGAACACATTAGGAGGCTAACACTTGTATATAGCCAGATCTTTGGGCATGGTGCTTAGGAGCCAGTAATCAAGATAAGAGGAACTGTTCACTTCTGCTTGACTGTTGAGATGATGTTTTTGGCATCATATTGCAAATTCTAAAACAATGGCTTATGTATATATTTTAATAGAAAAAAAGAACAGAGAGGGTTCAGTTAATTGTGATCCAGTTTCTAATGCACTGTTGACACTGTCAAGGTCATCACAGAGCCAACATAATTGCCATTTCTGTAGTAGCAAAACTAGTGGTCACCAGAGATGTTCATTTTCTCATCTTCAGAACAGGTCAGTGTTCTTTTACATGAAGTGATTTTGCAAATGTGATTGAAACAAGGTTGTCCAGATAGAGGGATTATCCTGTACAACCAGATGAACTCAGTTTTAATTTCAGGAGTCCTTAAAAGAAGAGGATAATGTCTAGCTTCAGAAAATCAGAGATTTTCTTTTGAGAAGCTCATGACTGCCATTTTTGTCTTTGGAGATGAAGGGGTTCGTCACTAATTACGTGGCAACTTTGAAGGTACACACATCATTTTTCTTTGCAGTCTCTAGAAAGAAATATAGTACAGCCCTACAGACACCTTGATTTTAGCCCTCTGAGACCTATGTATTTCTGACCTACAAAAATAAAGGGGGTAAATCTGAATTGGTTGATTAATTTTAGACCTGATTTTAATAGCTCTTAAACAACAATTCCACTGTATTCCACGATACCTCAGCTTCCAGAACTCTGTGTGTGTGTGTGTGTGTGTGAGAGAGAGAGAGAGAGAGAGAGAGAGAGAGAGAGAGAGAGAGAGAGAGAGAGAGAGAGAGGGAGAGGGAGAGGGAGAGGGAGAGGGAGAGGGAGAGGGAGAGGGAGAAGGAGAGGGAGAGAGAGAGAGAGAACTGCAACTTCGGATAAAAGCAGGATTTTCTTAGATTCCTAACCAGCAAGGGGACTGGATACTAAAAGACAAGCAGAAGCCCATTCCACCATGGTTAATGAAGAGATGACTAAATGGATGTGGGCATCTCGAAACAGGGAAAATGGAAATCTCTGTTTATATTTGTAATTTAATATAAAGGGACATTTTTCATTTGAATTTTATTAAATTTTAGTCATTTGCCTCGTCTGATGTAGTTCAAATATTCAGGTTCCTTTAAAAAGCTGTCAACAAGTGCACAAACCAATGCTCTGAATGTCTATAAACAGGTCTAGGAAATGACTTACATGTAGTTATGAGCAATATAACAGTGCTTCAGTCAGTGATGGACCATGTGATAAATCTATAGATTCTATCACCAGGTATTTCACAGTTGCCTTTGTTTGTATGAGTACACTTGAGAACACTTGCACCTAGCAACACATTTATCAGTCCAGATCCTTCTTGTGAAGTGATAAATTGACCATAGTTTGAAAATACAACTATCTGTTAAATAGTGAACATACCCCCAGTTATCAAGGAAGGAGGGACTGATCCTTGTTTATAAACAAGGAAATAAAATCCAAGAAGGGTTTGATCTTGAGAAGGTCACTTGATGACTACAATATGAGGTTGGATTCAAAGTAGGTCTTATTGCTGCAACCATGACCCACAGCCAGGCTTTGAGGTCCCACTGTTTATGTGACACCACATGATCTGTGAAAGGGACATTATGCTTCGCATCTGTCTCTTCCCGTCCTGTTCACTTCCTTCCTTGCCCAATGGCAGAAACAGCCTGATCTTATGGAGGCATTTTAAAAATGAGGTTCCCTTCTCTCAAATGACTTTATAATGTGTCAAGTTGACATATTCAGAACAACGACCCTGATCACAATGTCTCCTGATATGGTGATCTATGATTGTTATGCAAGTAGCAAATAAACAGTTCCATCTTGGGAAGGGCACTGTGCCTTGTTGAGGAATATTACTTTAACTATTTATAGATGTGTTGTATTTGCTTATGTAGCAGAATATTTGTTTAAGTATGTAAAGATGGGTTACATTTATTTATGCTGTATTTGTTTAGTGTTGTAAAGATGTGTTGCTTTGCCTGCCTATGACACCTGATTGATCTAATAAAAAGCTGATAAATAAAAATCTAAAAAAAAAAGCTGTCAACAACTAGGAGAGTAAAGTAGATTACTGTTAAGGTCTTTATTCATACAATGAAAGTAATCCTTATATAGCTTTATCAGTCTCTCCTCTTCTCACCTCTCTGTACTCCTCTACCTTCGATGACCATTGTCCCACTCTACTTCTGTGTGGTCAGCATATTTTAGTTCATACATTTGGAATTTGTCTTCTGGCATTTGCTTTGCTTCATTTCATATTAGGTTTCGCAGTGACATTCATACAGACACAAATGACATGAGTTAATTATTGTTTTAAATAAGAGTATTAGTCCATTGTATATATGCTATACTCTCTTTATCCATTCACCCATTGCAGAGCACATCAGTTGATTTCATATCACGGTTATTTTGAATAGCACTGCAATGAGCACATGCGCTCAGGTGCCTTTTTAGTAGTCTGAGTTCATTTGTTTGGATATATGCCCAGTGGTGGGTTTTTGTGCTGATTTTGACCTGCACACACACTGCAATTATTCTTAAGACAGATGCATGCTGAATGACTCCTATATTGCTTCTATTGCTGAGTCAGGAAACAGGGAAAGGTGAGTCAATGATGAGGCCCTCCAAAGGGCAGAGAGACATCAACTCAATCCTGACATTGCACACCTCAGTAGATCCTTTGTTGCCTTTTTCTCTCAAATCTTGGCCTCCATGCCACACTCTGACTGAGTCAGGTCAGCTAATTCTGCCAAATCAGAATAATCTTCACATTAGGTGATTCTTCTCCTTCCTCCCCTGGCTATATACAAGTGTTACCTTCCTAATGTGTTCAGTGTACAGTGTTCTCAACTTATGCTTTTATTAAATTGTGTGGTGGTTTGAACAAGATGTCCCTGCCATCACAGGCATTTCAATCCTTAGTTCTAGTAGGTTTCGCTGTTCAGGATAGGTGCAAGAGGACTAGAATCTCTCATGTGTCCTCACCCCTTTCCCTGGGTATGTCCATGTTATAGCTGGCACACCATATTGTCCCACTTGTAGGCAGACACTGGCGTGCTAGGATCATTTTAACAACTTATGGGTTGTGCTCATGCTAACACCACTTTGAGTCAACAAGTCAACAGCAAGAACCCATCTTCCTGTTCCATTCTCATATTTGACACTACACTTCTCTGTTAAGTCATTTCTCACACACTTCCCAATATATATGTTTGGTTTCCTCATCATTCTGCTCTTCTTACATTCATACACTTATCCTTCCTCAACCAGGGATCCACAGTTCCTGTGCTAGAACAGCATGTTGGGAAATATTGGGCTGTAACCAGACAATTAGCCAATGAGGTGCCCAGGTACTTTCAGAGGCATCTGTGTTCATGACACTGGTCCAATTTAGTCTCAAGTCTCAGACCAATAATTTTTCATGGTGTCACAACACCTGCTCACAGATTCGCTGTAAAAAACCAATTTAGTAGAGATTATTATTATCTATGATTTTATCTCATCAGGCTATAGAGGAAAAAATGATAAAAGCATTGAAGTGATTTGTGATCTGTATCTACAACATTCCTGGGAGGGGTGTTGTTGAGTGATTGTCAACATGGGTTCCCCTCTCAAGTACAGGGTCATTCTATGTGCTTCATTCAGCAGAAGACTATATGTATAATTTTATCTTAGAAGTCCGCCAGTAGTATACACTGTCACTTGTGCTTAGGGAAGTTAGTAAATATATCTAAATATGTTTATAAGATTTTTTATTTGCAATGTAACCACAGAAAATGTCACCTGAAAATCATTGCCATGATTGTAGTCTTAATTGATGCTTAACAGCAAAGAGATTGTGCTCTCTAAACAAACTAATTACCAGCATAAGAAAATCCGTAATCTTAACGGCAATTACATGTGTTGTGTTTGTTTTACACGTTGTTCTTCCAAAGCAATCTCATGTTCAATTGACTGCATCGCAAACTCCACACTAGCATCCTTAAATTGCCTTTCAAAGGCAGCAAAGCCTTTGAATACAAGCTGCAAAAGTGAGCTCTCTGCAGTACCCAACTATTCGGATAATAATGCTTATACGGAAATTCAGCAACTGAGGTCTAAATCAGTGTGGTGTAGGGTTATGTAATAGTTTTTTTTTACTGAAATAATTGCAGATTTTCAAATAGCAGCTTATTGGAGATGGTCACATATTTTATCATATTTAGACATACATCAAGGCAGGTCACTTCATGGGTAGGACAGAGCCGTAACTGCCTGAAGTAAGGATCTCTTGAAACTCCTAGCATCAGTTTAAAACTGGCTTTGAAAAGTACTGACTACTTTCCAATTTCTTTTTCAAGGTGAGAAGCAGGAAGGGGGAGGGAAATATGTCGATATGAATTAATTCTTTGTGCATCACTGAAAACAAAACTCTTGATACTAACAACTAAATGGAAGATTTTTATTTTGGGTGATTGTTTCAGGGGTGTTGACCCATTCTGATTGAAAGGCAAAGAGAAAAGGGCCACATGGTGGCCAACAAGTCTATAGAAGGAGAATAGAATCATAATAGGAGCAGGGTATTGTGACCCCTATCTATAATCTCAACACACAGGAGGATCAGGACTTCAGGGCCTAGTCTACATGAGATGTTGTCTCAAAATCAAACAATAACAAAGCAAACAAAACAAAACAGGAAAGCAAAAATGAGCAGAACTATGGCAGTAAAGGTGTACAGCTACATAAAGCAGCCAAGACCATGCCTCAGTGGTCTATTCTTCCAAGCAGATTCCACTTACCATAGAGCCATCAGTCTCTCAGATGCTATAAATGTTTGAATCAATGCATGGATTAAATCATCATTCTATCAAAGCCATGATGACCTAATGGAATCTTGACATGTCACTGCAGATACAGTCAGAGTTGTGTTTCACTCATTTCCTAGGTGGATCTTTATCCACTCAGGTTCAGATTTAACCTTTGAAAGTTTCAAGAGGTTGGTTAGGTGAATACTTGAAGGTGACGTTAAAGGACAGATTTAAATCTCCTGTTGCAAGGATGCTAATTTTTCATGTACATCACTGTTACTCATTTTATTATCCAATTTATTAAAGAATGGGATGGATATTTGAGACAGGATTTGATCACTTATTTAATCAGCAAAACAAAAATCATTTCATGATTATAATATGATTTTTAAACAAAAATCATGATCCATACGTATCATTCTTTCAAATTTTATCTCAGTTATATTTTTAGTAAAAAAAACAAGAAACAATAAAATACAAAGAGCAGAGCTTCAGCAATTCTAGGTAAATTTTCAGAGGTGTGATGGCACATATCTATAATCCTATATGGGAGTTGAATCAGGAGGATAAGTACATAGGCCTTTTCAATGTAGTGTCTCTAATCATAAAACATGACCACCAACTATTAATAAAGATATATTTGAACTTCAACAGAAACACATGAGATTATCACATAAAATTCTAATTTACATCTGATATTACTTGGGATTGCTGTAATCATGTAGAAGTTTATGGTTTCTGTATGTTCTTGTAATACCACACAGCATTAAGTTGATCTTTTTGTGTAAAGATTACAATAATGTTGGTATTTGATGAAGTTTATAAAAGTACAAGATGACAATTGGGTGGTGGAGGCACACACCTTTAATCTCAGCACTTGGGAGACAGAAACAGGTGGATTTCTGTGAATTTGAGGCCATCCTGGCCTACAGAGTGAGTTCCAGGACAGCCAGGATTACTTTCTGCTTCACAGAGAAACTCTGTCTTAAAAAGAAAAATTACAAGACCATGTTCAATCTTGCTTTACTGAAGAAAAGCTCCAGGAAGAATCAGCCCCTCAATGAACACAGGTGCTGGGACTTTGTCTTTAGGCATTCCAGGCACTAACTCCAACACCAAAGGAAAGGGTGTGGTTTAAAAATCTTTGGATTAAGGTACACATAGCAGCTTCTTTTATGTTGGCCTTCTACTTTAAAAGAACAATTTTTGCTTTGCTAGAGATAGAAATGAACATCTCTATAACTCAGATTTATTGTCTGAGAACATGCTGTCATATTTTTCTTTAATAGCTGGACAGACACACTAACAACTCCTGGTGAAGATTAATGATGAAAAATATTCTTTTAGAGGGGCATGGTTCGTGTGCATTAATATATTAATTCAGAACCAAAGTGCTTTGTTATCATAGAGAATGAGCACTCTTACAGTGTCTGTTGTCCTGCATACCCCACTTTTGTCACGAAGCAGTAAAGAGGATTTGCTTCCTGTATCTACAGAAATAAACTGTTTTGCTAAGAGTCTAGGATTTTATTCTGAGTTATTTGCCACATACATTGTTTTTGATCAAGATATTTAGCATCCAACCTCTAACCCTTTTTGAGATAGGAATAGCTTATTAAAAGAAAAGGTAAAACTGAGTTATAATAAAACCTGTAAGTTGTGTATTTGTAAGTAGAGAAGGAAATACACTGTACAGTCTTGATATACCTTGAAGTTGTCATCAGAAAAAGAAGTCCAAAGGAAATAAATAAATCTCAGAAACTGTAAAGCACTAAACAGACTGCGAGTCATTTGCCATGCAATGCCTTGTGTGTAGAGATCAGACTTCATTGTCTGATTGTCTTGAATCGTTGTTCCTGCCCAAAGACAAGATTGCTGGAAGGATTTGACCTTGAAGGGGAACAAATATTGACCAAGAAAAATAATTTACTAAGTAATTACACAGACAAATCTACTGATGACAATACGCCTTGAAAAGAATGACTTCACAGGGGCTGCCAAGGCTGCTAGCGGGGACTGTGTACATGAAGATTCCACAGAGGACTCTCACGAGCAGCCTTGTCAGTTTATGTAAAATGAGACACATGAAGTGCTATTATTGCCTTGAAGAAATAAATGGCTTGTCTTTCTTTAAGAACTTAAATACCTACAAGCAGAAAATGTGGGTGGAACAGGACAGAGAAAACAAATGTTTGGGTTATTTTTGGCGCGTTGGGGGGAATGCAATGTGGTGTGATGGGAGTCATCAGGCCTGACATTCCATTACTGCCCACATGCCTTGAGCAAGGCAGCTTCTCCTCTTTGAGGCTCCTTATCTTTAAAATGAAAATGATAATATCTACCCTGGAGTTATGAACACAATAGCAAAGGCAAAACATAGTACCTGTATGAAGGTCGCGATGAGTTAGTTCAGTCCTCCTCTTGCAGTGTATAAGAAGGCTTTTGGTCAAAGTTCATAATTAAGATTGGATAAATTTTCGTAGAACTGACTTCTTCTTATGACAAATTGATGTTCATAGAAAGTAATACCCATTCAGAATTCTATGAAAATGTGATGCATCTGACATTCTCTAAGGTCATTAATATACAGGTTTTAAAGATACTTCAAGAAAACGCAATAAGAATAAATATTAGCCTAGTGTTTATATCATTAACAAAAAACTTAAAAAGATGTTATTAAGGTAGCTAACTAATTTTATTATAATGAAAAAATATAACTCAAGTTCTCACTGTCATTTACAACTTTCAGTATTTCTAGAGGAAGAAAACTTCAAGGGATGAGTGAGATCCGTGTTGTTATCACAGGAACAGAAATGTCAAAGACCTCAAATCCCCAGTCTCATGGGAATGGCAAGGCCTTCCCAGGGAGAGGCTCAGAGGCATGGCAAAGCCTTCCTCTGGTTCATCTGTGGAGATTAAGAGATATGTTTTGATCAGAGAGGACAGATAGATTTTCTGATGTGTCTGTACTTTCTTTATTCTTTGCTATTACTAGTCTGGGTTCTGGGACCCAAGTGAAACAAGCATGTTGTAGAAAATGAGAGATTTTTGCATTTATGTTCTGAATATATTCCTCAGGAGAACTTAAATTCCAAAGAAGTGGCATTAGGTCCCTATTGTGTCCCTATTGAGCTTTTTAAAATGGCATTAAAAAAGACAGAGGCTGTCAGATGCTTGAAGTATTTCTAACAGGAGCAGCAAGGATACACAAAGAACATATCTGCTCATGTAGATCAGGAAGTTGTTTACATGTTGAAGGGAAGAATTTAAGGAACAGCATTGCAGCTGGGAAGTTAATGGGCAGAGCTGAGATCATGTCAGAAGGGACTGCTTCACACTTCTCTAAAAAGTCCTACAAATCTCCATTATGCAGCTCCTGCATGCTAAAAAACATATGCCCTCATGATATGCCAAAGAACTTTCTAATCCCTGCACTTGTATTATCTCATTCAGTTCTGCCAACAACTCTGTAACAAGGTTGCTTTGGTTTTCCTTTCCAGAAAAGGGAGCTGCAACTCCAGAAGATGATATTATTTTGGCACTTTTGGTTACCCACAGTCATCTGCAAAAACAATTCACCCATCGCCTTCAAGTGCTACAAGATGTGGGAATAATCAATGTATTCAAGATCATAGGCACAGACACTTGCTGCATGGCTAGGTAGCACGTAAGATAAATGCAAAGGGAACATCTGAAAGCTGCCACCAAAGGCCTCGTAAGAATTGAACTGGGTTTCAAATCATTTGTGAGAGTGTGCACTATCCATTAATAAAAATGATCAGGCTGAGCTCTGAGATGACCTCAGTTGTCCCTGACTCTTGAGGCTCCATCTAGTTCTTTCTGAAAAGACCTGGCTTTGTGCAATCAGTTAGACCTCCAGTCCAGACCCTGGTCTGCTTGGCAAAGCAGCAGATGGTGGCTTCAGATGGGACAATCACATCCTCTCCCATCACACCTTAGTCATGTAAAGCAGATGAACAACAGCTGGGCCCTCTTTCCAGTTTAGCAGTAGCTTTCTGAAAAGACTGTCACTGCTCCTGGGCCTCTGCATGTTTCTAAACCCCATTCTGTAGCTTCTTGGTTATCTGAGCCTCTGTCTTTGCATCCTTCTCTCTGCTTGGGTGGGGCATTTTAATAGGCCTTCTGTTCAATGACATCCAGGAATCCAGATAGCCTGTAAAGGCTAATTCGCAGGGGAGCTTAGTTTTGAAGCAAAGCATAAATTTTTTCACTCCATTTTTATTATTTTCACCCAGTTCGACTTCCTACCAGATGCTGATTCTGTTACTAAAGATTGTTTTTTATACTAATACAAGTTTTCCCTCATGCATTCTAAATTAATTACAAATTTAATACAATAAGTAAAAAGAAATGAGACATATATGTGTATGTGTGTATGTTTGAAATACATTTGTTCAAATATAACCCTACAAAGGTAGCACTGTAAATGTATTAGGTCAAATTACAGAGCAAGCGGATATTGGTTTGTAGATAGGGAATACCTACTACAAAAAGTAATAAACAAACAATATAAATTAAACAGCAGTGTGGCAAACATGATAGTATTATAGAAACAGGTCCTATAACATTTATTACTTCATAAAAGACACCATAAATCAGTGTCAAGTCTATTCAGTAAACACTATTTGTACCATGGTAAAACTAGGGAAGGTATTGGTTAGATCATCACCTTGCCCAATTCAGAAAAATTAAGCTGCAGAGGACTAAAGACTAAAACATCATGTAGTAGCACAAATGTAAAAGACACAAATTATAACAAAAAGAGTAAAAGAAGTTGGTACCTTATTTTAGTGAGGGTTTTTATTGCTGTGAAGAGACACCATGACCATGGCAACTCTTATAAATGAAAACATTTAACTGAGGTGCTCACTTGAAGTTTCAGAGGTTCAGTCCATTATTATCACGGTGGAGAATATGACAGGGTGCATACAGACATGGTGCTGAAGCTGAGATTCCTACATCTTGACTCAGAGGCAACAGGAAGTTGACCGTCACAGTGAGTGAAACTTGAAAAAAGGACCTTCAAGACTGCCCCCACAGTGACACACTTCCTCCATCAAGACCATATCTCTTACTAGTATCACTCCCTTTGCGGCACCTTTTCTTTCAAAACACCACATACCTTATCACATTGAACAACATTTAATATTTAAGAAATATTAAAAAATTAAACAAGATAAATTAAGTTCTTTTCATTTGCAGTTAGTAACAGTCCTCCAGATACACACACAAAGAGGAAAGGAACTTAGTTTATGTTTCATTTGCTGGCTAGTTTTATGTCAATTTGACATAAGTTAGAGTCATCAGAGAGGAGGGAGTTGCAATTAAGAAATTTTTTCGGTAAGATCAGACTGTAGGATATTTTCTAAATTAAGGATTGGTGTGGGAGCAACCAGTGCATTGTGGGTGGGGGCACTTCTGAACTGATGGTTTTGTGTTTTATAAGAAAGCAGAGAAACAAGACAGTAAACAGCACTCTTCCATGGGCTCATCAACAGCCTTGTCTCTAGGTTTCTGCTCTGTCTTGACTTCTCCAACAATAAGTAGTGATGTGGAAGCATATACCAAATAAACTGTCTCCTCCTCAATTTACTGTGACCATAATATCTCTGTGATCATAATATTTACTGTGGTCATAATACAGTAACAACAGTAACCCTAATTACAACATTCATAAGGGAAAACAATAGGCATGAAAACTATATACACTTATATACTACATAATACCATCTAAAATTTTGAAGTTAATCAAGAATTTAGTGACAACATTGAGACGGATGTCATTAAGTTAAATAGCTTTAAAAAGCACCCACAATGCAGACTAACTTTACAGTATCACTTTTTCTGTGGAGACACCCAAGTGTTGTTAGGATTTCATCGACAACACAGCTCTCACATAATATATAATACCAAAATGATGTCAGATCAGAAATCTGTCTTGAAAATGTTGATTTATCTTTCATTGTCTAAAAAGCGGGTTAAGATTAGCATGGCTTCTTCTTGTTGTGCTTGCTTCCATGTGGGTTTGAGGGTGTTTTTTTAATGTTAATTTTTGTTTGGCTATTTTTTTTCTATTTTTGGCTATGTTAATTTTGCTTTCATTGTGTTAAGGAACCCTGTGTTTTCCTGCTAAAGTCTAAAGTTATTGGTGTTTTTCTATGTCTATATCATCCTACCATCTTTAATAACAATGGGAATTTGAGTTGCTCTTTCCTCTATCTCAAAATGAGTTGTCTTTGTACTATATCTAAAGCAAAAAGTGTGGGGTCATATAAAATAGTTCAATTGCTTTCTTTTGATCTCCAGATGTCAGGTTGCAAAATTTTACAAACTTTCCATTTTAGCAATATTTGGCTGAGTGTATAGATTCTGAGCCCTGCTTGGGGTCACCTATAAATAAACTGCTTCTTCATTATGCTCTGCAAAATTATTTTAAACTTACCTTAAATTTATACCATGACTTGTAGAATATTTCAAATTGTCTGCCTTGATTTTCAAACATTAAAAGATTTTCTAAATATTTTAATTATTGTAGATTCCAAGTCAGTGTTTCATTTGTGGCAGAGTGCTCTGCAAAATTTCTGCTATTGGTATTTAGAGAGACTTTTTTTTTTGTGACCCAGAAAACAGTTTTGGTCACCATTTCACAGACATTTTAAGAAAGCATACATTTTGTTTTTCTGACTGTAATTTAGTATAGTCATTGGTGACATATTGGTAATCATTCTTGCTTGTGTTGTCTAAACTTTTTACTTCTATTGAATTGTTTCTATGTTTTTTAATTAATAAGTATAAAAGTATTGTTAAATTTTAACGTTTATTTCCATGTTCCCAATTTCTCTCTTTGTTTTATGTAATTGAACAATTTGAGCTTTGGTATATTTTAGGATTATTGCATCTGAATGATGAATTAATATTTTTATTACTATAGAACCTTTCTTTTCATCTGTATGATAATACTGACTAGGAGGTTACTTTTTGATATTAATATGACCAGAAAGATTTTCTATTTGTGTTTTCATATCCTATTCCTTACATCTTTTAATGTCCTTGAATGTACACATTTAAATATATTTTACATCAATAACACTGAGTCCTCCTTTTTAGAAGTCCAAAACTCTAGCACCTATCTTTTACTATCAGGCTTAGTCTATTTATATTTCACATATATTATTGGCATATTTGGTTTTTAAGTCACTGACCTGACCTGTTTATTTTATTTATATCAAGTGTTTCCTACCTCCCTATTTGTTCTCATTGTATCATTACTTCTTTACTAGTACCAACTAATCACTCATATACCATGGTGAACTGACTCCTAGATTCATAGACACACAGTGACATTACTTGGGTGTTTGCAGGAAGATTCTATTCTATATCTGTGTCATAGGGAGAGAAACATTCTTTCTTGAAGGGAACAGGGAGACTCAAGAGTCTCATGAAAGTTGTAAGAACAGGAAACCCAGCACGCTTACAGGACTCACAGAACACATGCTACAAATTACCCAAATAGCATGCAATTGCTTGAGGGAAAAAAAACACCATAAGGTAGATAACTGCTTTAGACTCATATAGGGAGTTCCAGTGATGCGGTTGTGTGAATAGTCACTCATGCTGGGGTAAGACCTCTTAGTTGGGAAGCAACCATTGTCATACCTGTCCCCTGTGATCAATTCCCATAAGGTCATTATTTCTTTCATGGTCAATCTTGTCAACTTTGTTGGATCTGGAGTCACTACAAGACACATATCTGTAATTTATTAGGGTATTTTTTTTGAAGGATTAATTTTTGGAGAGACTCTCCCTTGGAATGAGCAATGTTTTCTACCAGCAGCTCAGCCTGAAGGAAATGCTGTTGATTTTTACCTTTCCGCCTGTGTTCTTGCCTTGCTGACAAGTGCGTCTCCTTTGTGACTGCCACTACAGCTGTTGGCCTTTGCTGAGATTGGCGTCTGACTTCTTTGGCTTGTTGAGAACTACTGCAGACCAGTGACTCTCAACAGTGGGACTGCTGAGGCACTCTTTCTTACAGACTGAGCAATTACCAGGTTCTCAGCCCCTTCGGCTGGCAGACAGCCATTGTTGGGTTGCCCAACCTGAACAGTGCCAGGCAATATAATAAATCCCTTCTGTAGTATATGCCCACCCTAGCCATTCTGTTTATCAGGAAACCCTCACTGACAGAGGTTGATTAAGCTGGACGTGGACAGAACTGTTTCTTTAGTTAATTGTTGCATTCTCTTTCTGGTATGAATAAACCTTACTGCACATTTGCCCAGGAAAAAAGAGCACCACAGGTTCTTTGTTCCATAATGCATGTCTGGGTGAAACTCACAGTAAAGGGTAGCTTCTGTTAATCCACTAAAGTGGCTAATTTCAGGAAATGCTTTATGAAGTAGCAGGAGATGGAGATCTCTCTCCAATAAGTTCAGTACATAAGCTATCACACATGGATGTGTGAGTTCTTGGAAAACAGAATCCAGCTGGAAGCTTGGCAGGGGTATTTGTTTGTCAAGGGTCCTTAACATTACTCGTTCAGAATAGTTTCCTGGAGGCTCCATTTGAGATTAAACTGTGGTGAGCCAGAAAGGCTATAATAAACGATCAACAGAAAATTGGAAGAATGTTCTTTTTGGAGTCATGCATCTTTTTAACCAAAAATACATGTTGACAGTTTAATGGATTTTGAATGGGTTAAAAATGAATAACCAAGATGACAAGTTCATCAAACTGTTGGACTCAACATGGTCCTGGCTTCATACATGTTTTTCTAATGATGCTATTCTTACAAGGAACTCAGCATGTGCACTGATGCAAATGCAGCCACAGAGAGGCGTATATGGAGGTCTCTTGGCACTCCTAAACACGTGTATCTGCCCCGGTCCCATACGTCCTAAACATGTGGATCTGCCCAGCTCCCATTCCTCCTAAACAGATCCTATCCTGGTCAAGTCTTGTGTCATACCCTGACATCTACTGTCCAATAAAAGGGGACCAAAACAAAAGAAAAAAGAAAAATCCTTTGACATACACATTGAGGCTGGAAAAACAGTAACAAAGAACAGCCCATAAACTAATCTGGAGCAATAGGTAACTAGACTTGTGCAGAGCAAATGCCTGCCGATATTTATCTTTATTGTCCCACAGGGTTGTTTTGAAGCTTACGTAGTTACAACATATGATAAGCATAAATAGTGCCATACAGTAAACCAACATTTACTATCACCATTACTGACAAAGCTGGCCCTATTACGATATTTTCCACAGGTTCTGGGGGGGAAGTGATTGGTTCACAGCCCACACTAAAGGCGAAAGTTGAAGCCTGAAGAAAATGCTAATTATTGAAATGCAGTATTCCTCAGGCTAGCTTATTCCAAATCAATTCATGAGGAAGACAATAAAAGACGATTTTCACTCAGAGGAATGAATAAAACCCATGAATTCAAGTGACAATTCAAGCCACCAGGTAGAAAATTAGGGGCTGAATACTGTGTTTAACTTTAACTCATGATGCTTTTATTCATCAGACTTTCATTTTAAAATGCCCAATTATCTGCCTTTACAGGCTGCACTACCTGGATGCAGAGCTGAGTCAAACTTTATATCCTATAAATTAGTGATGATGAACAATCAGCAATGAAAATCATCAAGGAAGCAGCGAGTGCAATGGTTCTCAACCTTCCTAACACTGTGACCCTTTAGATAGATCCTGGGGTGGTGCTGACCGCAGCCATAAAATTAGTGCATTGCTACTTCACAACTGTAATTTTGCTACTGTTATGAATCATAATGTAAATATCTGTTATGCAGCATATTGGATATGAGATCCCCATGGGAGTCACAACCCACAGGTTGAGAACCACTATGCTAGAACTTGTTTGCGAACCTCTGTAGCAGAAATGTCATTTCTGGCCTCTGACCACTCCGATGGGACAAATGATGACAAGATCCAATTTTGAAATCATCATAGTATAGGAAAAGTAAACAAACCACTTCTGCATGCTCTACTAGAAACCCCTCATAATATCTACAATAATATCGACATCAATAATATCTGAATCAGACATGCTTCTTTCGCTATGTACTTCAGTAGAGTTCAAGAGTTTTAGGACCTGTGGCTATCATGGTAGAATTTTAAGATCGGGACCCTACATGCAGGTAGAGGACTATATCCTGTGTACAACTTCAGATCGTCAGAAAACAACAGAAAGATTGGTTCAAATTTATTTAACAATAAAATATCTAAAATTAAAAACTTCCATACACAATAATAAGCTTCCATAAACAACTCTCGGAATTATACTGCAATGTTTCTTTTTTTCAGTGAAAACTCTGCCAAGTAACAGTATTTTCAAGAATAATAATAAAAAATTTGACAAACTTTTATATTTTAGTAACACTCAAAAGACATGTTTTCAGGAATCCAGATAAAAATAACAGCTGTAAAGAGTGAGAAATAACATCTGTAGCATCTTAAGAGGAAAGAACCTTCTGTGTGATGGGAACCTCAGGACAGAAATCACCACACGCATGTGCTTACATGTTGGTAAATGAGGCTCCTCTGTGATCTACAGAGTTTCCGTTCTTTCCGACCACTCTTCTACAGTAAGCACGAACGCCCAAAGCTCCTTTACATTAATATAAGTACTGATGTCCATTGTGATATCATGCATTAATCAATGGGAGAGAGAATTAACTAGAAGATTAATTTCAACTTTGGTATAACAAAGAGAAATTTGAAATTCCTTTATATTAGCATGCATTCCTCCAAGTTTATTTTCTCACAAATAGAATATAGACAGTATTTTTTTTTAAGGTAAGGTCTCATATAGCTGACTCTGCATTTACTATGCAGCTAAGTATAACCTTGAAATTATCCTCATATCTCAACCTCCCGAATGTTGTGATTACAAACACAAGACACACGCCAACTTGGACTATTTTTGATTAGTACTATGGCTAACTAGTCTATATTTCTTTACTTAACTATAATAATACAAATGTATATCATAGTTAATTCATAACTGTCCCGTTTTATAGTGTATTTTAAAGGCACGATAAACTCACCTTAGAGAGGCCACCTACTTCCAAATAAAAGCAGATGATGAACACATTCCAGGTGACCCAGAGGGCGGTCCACACTGTATACTGGATAGCAAAGAGTTGAGAGAAAGAGAGAAAAGAACTTGAGATGAAAACCACATATTTGAAATAAATCAGTAATAGAAATATCAGTAAATATGTCCTTTGTGAGAAAAGAAGGTACTGTAAAAAAAACTCTCTTTTTATGAGGTACCCTAAGATTTAAAATTTGAAAGTCCAGTTACTCCTACTGTTTTCAGTATATGTCTAGAAGCCTAGACTTCTAAAACTCTTTTCTATCTTAAAGGTCCAACTTAAATCTGAGTGCTCATGCGATTTCTCTTTTCTGTGCATTACCTTTGCAAAAGAAGACAATGTGCAGTTTTCTGTGAGCCATCAGTATACCTATACCTGTCTTTGTGTCTATGTACTACCATAATCTCTATCTGCTATCTATCTACATCAGTATATCTAACTATTCAGATAGATTAGACAAATTTCCAGTTCACAATCATAATTGCCTAGTTTTAGAGATTTAGTGACAATAGAACCTCCATATCTCTGCATGAAGACTGTGAGAATGGATATGTGTTGTAAAGTTATCTAACTCTCCTCTGTTGTGTTATTTTACTAAAAATAAAGCACATGCTCCTGTAATCAAATGGTGAACGTTTAACCATGGGAAATACCTTTAACCTCTCCTTGCTGTTTAGCTCGTATGGATCTGTGGACCTGAGTGTGATTCTCTTCTACTTTACAGGTAATATCCACTTATAAATGAATTAATAGAGGAGGGATTAAGAGGGGGTGCAAGAATCTCCCCAGGACGAATTAATAGAATAGATTTCGAGGGGTGTGCTGGGGGGCAGTTGGGGTTAAGAACAGCAGGGATCAAGGAGGGGACAGAAGGAGAAAATACTGGGAGATATGACTGGAACTGGGGGGCATTTTGTGCAAGGGAAACCCCACTGAATCTATGAGAGTAACCTTAGCAAAGACTCCTAGTAACAGGGGACACAAAACCTGAATATGGCATCTTCTGTAACTAGGCACGGTCTCAAGTGGAGAGATTGGAACACCATCCCAGCCACAAAACAACCTTCAACCTACAGTTTGGTCTGCCTGTTCTGAAACAGTAGTCTAGTATTATCATCATCAAAGAGACCAGAGCGACTTCATCCAGTCACTGATGGGAGCAGGTGCAGAGTCCCACAGCCAAACATTAGGCAGAGTTCGGGAAGTCCCGTGGAGGAGGGGAGGAAGGATTGGAGGAACAAGAAGGGTCAGGAACATCAAGAGAATATGTTCCATAGGATCGACTGGCTGGGACTCATGGGGGCTCACAGAGATAAGGGAGCTGTAGGGGTGTGGCCTAAGTCCTCAGTATATATATTTTGCCTGAGTAGCTTAATCTTCTCGTGGAATGCCTAACAGTGGGAGTGGGGGTGTCTACGACTCTTGTCTGCATTTGGAACCCTTTCCCCCCTACTGGTTAACCTCATCTTGCCTTAATATGTTATTATCTGCCTGGCATTATTGTAACATATTATGGCATGTATGGTTGATTTCCCTGGGAGGCTTTCTATTTTCTGAAAGGAGACAGTGAGAGATTCTGGGAGGAGGGATTGTGGGCAGGATGTAATATATGAGAGTAGAATAAAAAAATAATGAGTAAAAATGTCTCTAAAAATCTCAGAAATTAATAACTAAGAGAATGAGCAAATAAATAGCAGATTTCTATTATGAAAAATACCTTTCATTCACATCCTGCTGGGAAAGGTCAGAAACAACATCAATAAGAGCATTAGTCAAACTGACTTCATATAGTGGAGATTAGATTCCTCCATGGAGATGCAGGGTCCCAGATAACTGGAGGTTGTGTGTGTTGTAAGCACAGCTGACTGGTTAAATTCAATAGTTTGCAAGCTCATCTTAGTGTACTGGAAAATCGATGAATTCTTGAAATAGGCATGTAAGTCAAATCATTCTTCTCTATGAGTGATTTCAATCATTGCAGCCTGTTCTTAAAACAACATTTTGAATTTATTTCCCTTATATTATCTTATCTGGGTCAAATAACAGAAATGTGAACTTTAGGTACGACATTAAACACCACGATTCTATCAAATGTTTACTAAAAGTGTTTATAGGATTCAAGTTACAGTGCCTTTGTATTGATGGTTTTAAAGGGTTTACAAATGGTCTCATGCAGATGTGTAGACTGTGTGAATATATTTGACATAACATTATTCTTTTCTGGGAGTGTTTTGCCTTTTGAAAAAAAAGATAATGAAATAATTTAGGGCTCCATAGTCACTGTGAATTTATATTAGATCGTGTTATAGAGGTCACATAAATAGTGATAAGTTGTGATGGTTTAGGTATTTGTAGCTGTTACCAAAGGCATTCAAACACATTTTTCTGAGCCATGCACTATCCCCATGGATACTGAAAGGAGCTTATCTACATCCTTAATGGGATAAATTTATACATCACAACTACAGAAATAAAGACGCTCTGCTAATCAGAGGGCAGCTAGCATGATGATGCACACTCCAAATTAATTAAGTGTCTCAGAGTAGGACAGCAATGCTGAATATCAAGTCGGGAGGACACATCAGTGAAAATGGATAAGGAAACGCTTCAGCTGAGGCCAAGACTGATCCACAACAGACGGGTTTTTTTTTTTTTTTGTTGTTTTTCCTATACTGGGAACTAAAGTTGCCCTTGAAGATTCTAGGCCAGCTCTCTATCATGGGACCACATCCCATGAAAAACCATCATTCTTCATCATTACACCCCAACTCTAAATCCCTAAATATTGAGAATGTCCACAGTGTAACTAAGGTAAAATAAAACAAACCATTTTCAAAAATCACAAACAGCGCCTGAAGGGAACTGAGGAGCTCCTGTAAATTGTATTATAGATTCTGATTCTGACCTTTTACAGACACCGGTGGTAACTGTCTAGTTCTACACATTTGGCTGCAACAAACGCCATTATGACACTTCCTGTGTTCCTAGTTCCAAGTGGCATATCATTCAAGTTCTTGTATTAAACCCCTGAAGAATGGGTCATCCTTTGATACCCTATAGAGTGTCAGGGTTGTCCTATGAAACCTGGCAGTCTGCTCCAGAATCAGCATGCTTAATTTGCTAGTCTTTATTGCAAACCATCTTAGCAAAAGGACTCTATAAATTGACCCTTCTCTAAAGTTTTCACCTCATCGGATGACAAATGAATCAAATGGCCATTTTAATAAAATTTGGTTCATTTATATAAATTCTCTAGCAATGTTTTATAATTTGTAGTTGATATGTCACATGTGGTAGGAACATGACAGGTTTTTGTTGGGGGAATGGAAAGTTCCATCTATGCTGCTGGTTGAAAGTGATGACTGCATTAGTGAATTTTGGTTTGCATGGAATTATAAATGACACACTTCAATATAAGAGACTGCATGGATCACAGATATGTAAAAGCTAACCTTAGCAAGACCAATCCATGGATGGGCATTTTCCCTGTCAATAAGTTTAAAAAAAAAAAAAAAAAAAAAAAAAAAAAAAAAAAAAAAAAAAAAAAAAAAAAAAAAAAAAAAAAAAAAAAAAAAAAAAAAAAAAAAAAAAAAAAAAAAAAAAAAAAAAAAAAAAAAAAAAAAAAAGTAAGTTGTCACCTTCGAGACTGAATCTCCATTTTGCCTTGTCACTGAAGTGGGTTATTTTAATTAACAATTCAGTTGTTATGATATTTATAGAGCAATATGACTCATTAGCAAATACCTTTTGGTTACATGGCAACAGACTTGTATATGTATGTGGGTTGGATAGAAGTATAAATGACTTGGCTTCTCCATGTTAAAATTAACTGCATAATCTCCCCCCTCCCTTTGTTTCCTTAAGCTGAGTATACATATTTTAAGTCCTATTCCCACAGACAATGAGTGCATGGGTTTGTGTGATTTCCTAAACATTTCCTCATCTGATGAGGATATGTTAGCATTTGGTAATTGAAATAAACACTTTATAAGTTTTCCAGTCTGCATCTCCACCATTGAGCATTAGTCTTTAAAATGAATGATTTTTACTAAGGCAATATTTGCTCACAATATGCTATGAAACAAATGGGATAAGCTCTTTGCTTCTCCATTCTTCTGCTCTCTCTGGCATTTAGCATTTTTTTTTCTGAGAAAAAAAAGGGGAAACCTACCATCCTGGTACCTTATTAGTAAGGAAGGCAGAGTGAAGGAAAAATAAAATAATTAATAGTTACAGTTAATCATGTATCAAGAATCAGTCTAGGCTAGGCCAGATCAATCCTGTCACGTATATTCTGACTACTAAAACCAATCTATGAATTGGGTTGTATAAAGGAGGTAAATATGACAATTATAAAATCAAATCAAAGTTCCAATGCTCCACAGACAGGAACATATGGAATAAAGTCACTTCATCTAAAAACCTTAAATTTGTTTACTATTTCTTCATCAAACATCAAGATAGAGGTAGTACACGGCAGTGGGGTTGAGGTGCAACAGTTCTGCACATGCTGATACAGTGTGAAGAACAGAGGCTGTGCTCATTAGGTAGGGCAAATCAGGAAGTGACCAGAATCTGTGCTAAGAGCCAGGACTAGGCACTTAGTCCTGACTAGGTAAATAGTATAGGACAAGCTTTTACTAAGGGACAGTTGAGCCAAAGGAAGGTTCAAAATGTGCCCCTGAGGGGGCAAAAGAGCATGTGGCCCATAGAACTCACCAGAGGTAATTGAGGGGAGGGCAAAATTCACAGAAAAGCAAAGAAACAATTTTCTCCAGTTTAAATTCACGCTGTATATGATGATAGATACCGGAGAGCTTCTTCTGCGTAGTCATTTAACTAAACCGTTTTTATAAGGGTGATTAATTCTTTGAGGTCAGGTACAGCAACCCCCATCTGTTGTGAGAAATGGCAGTAACTTAACCCGTGTTGCTGTACACTGAGCTCCATTAAACTCTTGCCACAGCAGACACCATATTTTATTAGTTTCTGAGTAAGCACTTGGCATGTACCTGGTGCTCTAATGCATTTGTTAGTTTGAAGTGGATTAAGTGTAATTGGCGCATGAAAGGAAGGAGACAGAAAGAATTGCAGATGCGACTTCGATATAAAACCTCTTGCAATCTAAATGTTAAACTGTCACTGTGGTACAACTATGGAATATGATAAAAAAAATGAAGGACCGCAGTGTGTCCTGAGATGTCTGATGAGGGACTGGAAGAGGCAGGCTCTCTGCAGAAGCCTCTGGGCACCGAGACCTGCTCTGCGAATCCTTAGACCTGCTGTGCAATCCTGAGGCAAGAAGGAATTGAGAGGATTGCTGGGCTGGAATCATTGTAGTACACCTAAAGTTCAAAGCTGCAGCTCTCATTCATTCTTTAAACACACAGAAAATATTGTGCTCCAGTGAGGCTAGGTGACTAGAAAAGAAATATACTAGACATATAAAAGCACTCCATCTTTCCAGGAGCTCCCCACCAAAGGAAGGAGGCTGGGGGAGTAGGTTCCCGGGGTTCCAGAGGTGAAATGCAGTGAATGTGGAATGAGAGCAGCTGGGCAGTGGCCGAGCAGATGTTTAAGTGAGGGGTAGAGACTTGGAATAGCCAGTGATTGGGCATCTTAGCTCAAGTGCCCTCGGCTCCTGCCCGCGTCTCCAGCCTCTGCCTCTCTGCCTGGTATTTGTGGCCCAGCTCAGCATTTTCTTGGGCACATATCTTTCTATACAGTTTAATGAATAATGGCTCTGCTCCTTTGTTTCTGTGTCATGAGCACGATTAATATTTTGTTCACATGCAAATCTTATTTGTTAGGCAGAACCTTTGAGAACACTGAGGGCAATGGAGCGTCTGTGCACACGTATTCCATTTTCTCACTCGTACACCACGTCAGCTCACAAGATTCCCTTGGAAATTACGGGCATTACTTCTCTTTCTGGCTTCTTTGCTTTTGCTTTCTTCCTCCCTTCTAACTTTCATGTAAGGAATGTCTTTAAAGATAAACACCTCAATACAAGAACTTTGTAATTTTGTACTTATCATTGTCTTTTTTAATGTGTCATGCCATTTGCTTTTTCCGTTTTATTTACAGTCTTCCAAGACTCCCAGGAAGTGGAAGAAAGAAACAAGAAATTGATGGGAAAGCAAGACCCCCATGACAAATGCTTCATTTTACTTAGTCTTTCCGAGAACCCTGGGAGATCTGTTTTAGTATCCCTAATTTATAGTTGAGGAGGGGCTCATTAGGTGGTTAAGGGACTTGTTCTGAAAAACCAACCTGGAACAGGAGAACCAGATGTGTACTGGTTCTACTCCTATTATTAGCTTCCTGAAGTTTCCTTACCAGATCCCAAACCTTAAATGTCCTCGGTGTATGTTATGTGCTGACCATGGAACTAGTCCTGCTCTCTTTCCCCAACAATCACTTTGGCAGTGATGGAACCCAAACCCCAATATGACTACAAATTGCTGGTGATAGCAAGTTTTAACTGTCAACCTGGCATAATGTAGAATCAACTGGGAATAGAGTTTCACTGGAGGACTGTCTACATTAGCCTAGCCAAAAGCCATGTCTGTTGGTGGCTGTCTCAATTATAGAAATTGATGTGAAAAGACTCAGTCTAAAAGTGGCTGGCCCCATGCCTGTGTTTAATACTAGACTGTATAAAAAGAAGAAACTGGGATGAGCCTATGTCTGTCTTATCTGAATGTTCCCACCTCTAGACAACAGATATTACTACTTCTGGTTCTTGTCACCTTGACTTTCCAGCAATAATGGATTATAACATAGAATCATGAGCTCAAATAAACTCACCATCCCCTAAAGTTCTTTGGTCAGTGTATTTTGCCACAGGTAAAGAATCACAAGCAGAAGATGTCTGTTTATAAAGGTTCCTTCTTGCAGAGTGCAGGTTACTGCTGAGGAAGATCACTGCACTACTGAAACTGTGCTAATTTTCCTTTGTTTAATGACACACAAGTCAACTGCTTCTAAGTATGTTTGCTTATTTATTTATTTATTTTGATGGATAATTTTCTTTGGCCCCTACAGCTAGTAATCTGAAATTAATTATAGTGCTTTTTAAAAAAGATTAAAAATGGCTGTTATAAACCACAGAAGTGACTCAACAACTTTTTAGTGGCAGCAGGAGGAGACCTGAATCTGGAAACTAACGATACCTCCATTCTGAATTTCAAGAAAAAAAAAAAAATCAAAACCATGATGCTCATGCTCCAGACATAACAGAATATCTGAAACTAAAGACAGCTTCTGGACCATGAGAGGAAGGGAGGCCAAGACTGTGTTATTATGCTTCACATATAAGATGAAGTCAGACTTTTAGCTGAAAGTAAATGGCAGACATTTTGAATGAATGGCTGAATAAATAAAAGAATGAAAGAAGTTAGGAGAGAAGGGTAGAAAGAAGGAAAGAAGAGGAAAGAAAGGGGAAAGAAGAGAAGAGTGGAGTAGTTGTGAGATAGCAAAGAGATTCTTGATCTTATCCTTCTATGGAGCTTATGACAAATTTAGTTAACAGTTTAGAAAAGCACAAACAACTCCCAGGGAAAGACAAAGGCTGGAGGACACAGGAAACTCCATGTATAGAGGAAAGACAGTAGAAATTTCAACCAAGCACAGGTTGTGGGAAAAAGCATGGTACTAACATTTAGAGGATAAAAATCACCAGAATCAAACAATGTCTACAACACAGCCTCATTCTATACATACTTTTGACTTTGTAACAATCTGGTAATTGAAGCCTTAGAAGAATACCAATAGCAAAAGATAAAGTCACTTGAGACTACTTCTATTTAAAGTTCAATAATAACCTAATATTATGAAGACATTAAGGGAACTTATGCCATATTCCATATCTAGGGCATCTCATTCTAATCATCATATAGTAGCTCAAATTATAGCCAAAAGAAGAACAGGAATTGCTTAGGATTAGACATCAAATACTCCTCACTACTAAAATCTTACAAAATATTTCATATTTATAGGCCTGATGGCCATCTTATAGGATTTACTCCTATTTATAACAACATACATTATTATAACAAATTACTTCCCATAAGTCTCCTATACAAGTAGCCTGTATTTCTGTTTTATTTTTATAGGAAAAGACAAGCAAATACTGTGAGTGCCATCAGTGTAGACTACTGTGTGCACTTCAAGTGCTCTACAATAGCATCGGTTGACCATGCATGGCATACCTTGCAAGATGGACATGTGTTTAAAGTGTCAAGTCTTGACAAGTGAGATACATTTAATTTTTAACAATCAGGAAACAAAAATATGAGAATATACTCAACACTATATATTGTGTTAGTTCAGTCATGATGCCCAATGTTAATTAAAATTTTGTTATTGTATTCAGTAATCAAATCATTGTGCCGGATAGTTTTGCTTTCTAAGGTTAGTGGGGTTTCACTGCAGGTTAAGGGTACCTGAATACAAGGACAGACTATGCATGTGCACTGCATCTCATCATAGCATCACGTGTATCATCCTGTCTTCTACTGTAACCAAACCTGTCTTAAATCTTCTTGTAAACTTCAAAGTCAAATAAGCCATAAATTACCCTGTCATCTCAGACTTAGGGACATGACTTTGCTCTGGGTGAACATTTTATTGCATATTTGAGCATGTCAGAGGTAGAATAGCAATACCATCTCACATCAGAAGAGCTTACAAAGTATTGTATTTGTTTTCTTATAGAAAAATCATAATGTTTATATGAAGAGATGTTACAATAACACTTACCACCATGATATAACGTGGTCTATACTGAATGGTTCCAAATAAACCCAATATGACAACTATTATATGCAGGAAATTTCCAAGAATGGGTGCCCACTGGAAGCCGAGGAAGTCGAAGATCTGCCTCTCCAGGGCTGAAAGCTGTAACAAAACAAACGTAGTTTATTAGTGCTACCCATGCCCTATTGCATCTTCATCACTTACTCCCAGTTACAGAAATCTGCATATTCAATTCTAATCATTCTTTCTTTCTTAATTTCTCTCCCCTTTTCTTTCTCTTTCTCCCCCTTCTTTTTTCTCTCTTCCTCCTTCCTTTCTTTCTTTTATGCTGTCCTGGTGAGCAAGCTGAAATGGTCGTGGGTTATGGAATAAAATATTTCTTATCTATGTAAAGATGTGTCCAGTTTTTGTGTTGCAGAACAATTGTTTACCTATGTAAAGATGTATTGTATTTGTTTAATGCTACATTTGTTTAATTATGTAAAGGTGTGTTGTTTTCATTTACGCTGTATTTGTTTAACATGGAGGAAGCAGGAAGGCAGAAGAGAGAGTACATAAATGAGGTAAATGAGCCTCAGGGCAGCACATATGTTAACAGAAATGGGTTAATTTCAGTTACACACACAAAAAAAGAACTAGCTAGATATAAGCCTAAGTTAAGACTGGGCATTCATAATTAAAAATCAGTCTCTGTGACATGATTTTGGAGCTGGTGATCAAAGAAAGCCTGATATAATTGCATATGCTAGACAAGAACTCCATGACTGGTCTACATCATCATCAGACTTCTTCACTAGGAACTATTTAATGAACTGCGTAATGTAGTTTTCCTCTGAAAATGTTGTAAAATAACATTGAACATTCTGACTTCAAGTGTAGATTTTGAACCTATCTCACCTCATGATCTAGATGTACATATTTCTAAAGTCATTGTCTTCATAAAAAATTCCAGGCATAGAATATGCCTTAAATATATTTATGACGACTGCACAGAGCAGACCAAGAGGTGAGTGACCAGCTCTTCAGATGGACAGCCCAGTCTCTATGTCTTAGGCAGCTTCACTAGCCTGCTGGAAGGCAAGTCACCTCCAGGTAGATAGCACTAACACCCCCATATAGATCAGACCCTGCAATCTCCAAGTCCTACTTCACCTTCAAAGCCACGCATTCCATGCAACCACAGTAAGTCTATGAGGCACAGACTGCCACTGCACAGAGTGGGCCAAGAGGTGAATGACCAGCTCCCCACCTGGACAGTCCAGTCTCCAGACCCTAGGCCCCAGGCCAAAATCCAGGGCCCCTCTCCCACCTACCTCAAGTTCACTAGCTGGCCAGCAGCAAGCCTCCTACAAGCAGGCTGCTCCAACTCCCTCTCAATGATCAGATCCTGTAATCAACAAGTCTCACTTCGGCCCCAAACACATCTATCCCAAGAGACCTCAGCAGCTCCCTGAGATACAGACAGTGACTAAACAAAGTGGTCCAAGACCAGCTCCCTGAGAAACAGACAACTACTGCAATGATTGGTCCAAGAGAGAATCCCTGAGACACAGACACCGACTGCAAGGATTAGACAAAGATGCAAAGAAACTACCTCTACCAATTGGAGGAAGAGATGGGTAGGCACCACTGCAAGAATACATTCAACCATCTGAAAAGCAACATGGCAACACCAAAACCCAGAGGTCACACAACAAGAAGACCGGAACATCCTAACCCAGAAGAAGCAGAAAAAAACAACCTTAAATAGAATTTTATGAAGATGATAGAGACCCTTAAAGAGGAAATAAAAAAATCCCTTAAAGAAATGGAGAAAAAATCAAACAAAAAATTGAAAAAAAAAAATCAATAAATTTTTTAAAGAAAATCAAGAAAACTGAGAAAAAAATCAAAGAGGTGAAAAAAAATAGTTCAAACAGTTCATGATTTAAAAACTGAAAGAGAAACAATAAAGAAAATACTAATGGAAGGAACTCTGGATATGGAAAATTTGCGTAATTGAACAGAAATACAAATGCAAGCATGATCAACAGATTACAATACATGGAAGAAAGAATCTCAAGGGTTAAAGATACTATAGAGAAAATAGATTCATAGGTCAAAGAAATTGTTAAATCCAACAAATTATTAAAACAAAGTTTCAAGGAAATCTGGGATAGCATGAAAAGACCAAATTTAAGATTAATCATAGTAGAAGGAGAGCTCTATCTCAAAGTCACAGAAAATATATTCAACAAAATTATAGAAGAAAATTTCTCAACCTTACATAGGATATGACTATGAGGGTACAAGAAGCTTATATAACACCAAAGAAACTGGACTGAAAAATAGTCCCTTAAAATATAAATCAGACAGAGGACTGACCTCCAAAATAAATAAAGAACTCAATAATTTGGACATCAAAATACCAAACAATCCAATTAAAAGTGAGGTACAGATCGAAATAGAGAATTTTAAACAGAAGAATCTCACATGACTGAAAGGCACTTAAGGAATTGCTCAACATCTTTAGTCATCAAGGAAATGCAAATCAAAATGACTCTGAGATACCAACTTATACCAGTCAGAATGGCTCAGACCAAAAACATCAATAATAGCTTAAGTTGGAGAGGATGTGGAGGAAGGGAAACAGTCCTCCAGTGCTGGTGGGAGTCAAAACTTGTATAGCCATTTTGGAAATCAGTATGACAGTTTCTCAGAAAATTGGGGATCTACCTACCTCAAGACCCAGAAATACCATTCCTGGGCATATACACAAAAGATGCTCAATCATACAAGTACAACTGCTCAACTATGTTCATAGCAGCATTATTTGTAATACCAGAACCTGGAAACAACCTAAATGCCCCTCAACTGAAGAATGGATAAGGAAAATGAGGTACATTTATACAATGGAGCAGTAAAAATCATTGACATCTTGAAATTAGCATACAAATGGATGGAACTTGAAAAATAAAAACTATCCTGAGTGAGATAACCAGAGCCAGAAAGACAAACATGGTATGTACTTACTCATAAGTGGATATTAAATGTAAAGCAAAGGATAACCAGAATATAGTCCACTACCCAAGAGAAGTTAGGTAACAAGGAGAATCCTAAGACAGACATTCATGGATCTTCCTGCTAATGGAAAATAGACAAGATCTCCTGAGAAAATTGGGAATTAGTGGGTTAGGGGAGAAGGAATTACAGAAGGAGAGGAGGAGGGGATAAAGGGAAGCCACAAGGATGACCCCACCTAAGCAATAGTGAAGAGGATGCCTAAACTGGCCTTCACCTGTAATCAGATTGATGACTACCTTAATTGTCATCATAGAACCTTCATCCAACCACTGATGGAAGCAGATGCTGATACCCACAGTGAAGCACTGGACTGAGTTCCCAAAATCCAGTTGAAGAGAGCAAGGAGTGATAATATGAGCAAAGGGTTTATACCATTATGGGGATACCCACTGAAATAGCTAACCTAAGCTAATGCAACTCACTGCCTCTGGAGTGACAGTGGGAGAACCAGCATAGAACCAAACTAGCCCCTCTGAATGTGGGTAAAAGTTGTGTGACTTGGGCATTAATGGGACCACCGTTAATCCCTAGTGCTTGAACTGGCTTTTTGGAGCCCATTCTTTTAGGAGGGATACCTTGCTCAGCCTAGATATAGGGGGTAGGGCCTTGATCCTGCCTCAGAGTGATATGCTAGACTTTGTTGACTCCCTGTGGGAAGCCTTACCCTCTCTGAGGAGTGGGTGTGGGGTAAAATATGGGAAAGGGAAGAAACAGCAGGGGGGGAGTGGGAAATGGGATTAGATTGTAAAATGTGAAAAGATATTTTTAGAAAAATAAATAACTTTTAAATAATGACTGTTTTCCAACGAGTTATTAGCTTAGCACAACATACTTAAGAACAGTAACAGTAGCTTCAGGTTTGCAATAAAATAACTAGTACTGAATTGGAACAAAGAAAAACAAACCCTTACCTTCCTATATGAATTATATGTAAGCAATCTTCTATATGAAGAATTGCTCCAAAGATAATGTGTTGAAAACTTGGTGCCCATTCAACAGTGTCAGGGGTAGGACAATTAGGAGGTGACGGTCCCTCACTTCAGCAGTGGATTAATTACATGACAATGGGTTCTTTGGCAACTAAAAGGGTGAGTTCCTGCTATAGCAAGTAGGTTGTTAGGAGTTATAATTTTGAAATATACATTTTATCCTTATTTATTCTTCCTCTTTGGTTCTTGGCTGTCTTGATGTGATCAGCTTTATTCTAGCATATATTCCCTCCCCTAGTGCTCAGCCTCATCAAAGGTCTGAGAAAGCAGAACCAATTGGCCATGGACTACAACATGCAAAGTTATAAGCAAAATAAAGGTTTCTTCCTCTTGTTGATTTTTTTCAGGCCTTTTATCATGATGGCAGAAAGCTAGCTAATATATTATGTTGAATTATATGCTTTCTTTTACCTTCACTGGAGTGCCAGTAGTAATGCCAGCTAAATACTTTCTCAATATGATACTTACTTATTTGGTTATGCTAAGACTATGATCCTAATATAAAACTGGAATGAAATAGTTCCTCTGAATCTTTGTGAAACCACATACTAATGCTCAGACTAGGTAAAATCCTTTTTGAATACTCTAATAAAAATTATGACACCATAACAATTTTAGAAATACCATTGAAAATTATATTTGCATTATATATAATTACATTTTAAATTGATTCTCCAATGAGTCAAACTATATACTTAAACGATTTATGATTAAACAATGAATTTCAGAGAGTCCAGTGAACACTGGCAATGTCATTATCATGTACAAATGGTTTCTTGTATTTTAAATCTAGAAATTGTACAGTCCCCCCTGCCATGTTTGAACACTAATCTTACACAGTTGAGGTCTTTTTCTAGATATCCTTTGATAAAAAGTAATTATAATAAAATGATCCAGCAATTAGCCATATTGATAGCAGTAGAAACTGAATCTTTAAAATGCAAATGGCACCCCAGGTGTTTTTCTACTTCTGCAGCAGGTGTATGCCTGAATAAGTTTAATTTCCTTGTACATAAAGAAAAGTCCTCTGTTCAGTAAGTGACATTTGAGCTGTGGAGGAAGAGAGAGAAGAGTTGATGCTGAAAGACAATCCTACCAGCCACGAGGATGTCACAGGTGCATCCTAACTGTGATATGTGCTGTCACCACTTCCTGCATGCACAAATGTGTGGAAGTGCCCAAGAACAGAATAAACGGAGCAATGAAAGATGCTGAAATGTATTTTCAATCTCGGATTTTCTCTGCTACTGACTCTAATTAGTTCCCTGGAAACTTCCCCTAAAGGAAGCAAGATTTTATTTATTGGCCTATCAGAGATATAAATATGCACTGTTTTTATGTTCAAATAGGACAAATCAGCTCAGAAGAAAGCAACCCTGAAGAGCAGCCACAGGCAATGCATTCGGAAATGGAAGCCCTATTTTAAAGCTGTCATGCATCACAGAAACCTTTAAAGTGAACTTTTCAAACAGAGAAAAACTCGTTTCTCTGCTGACAGATAACACATGATTACCATTCCCTTTTATAATATAAAAAAACATAATGAAGGCAGCAAAATTAATGATAATTATTAGAAATATGCTGTCTTCATTCAAGCCACTCTATCTCTATTAGCATTTATTTTCTGAGCACTTAACTAATGGATTTGAGATGAATTGAAATAAAAGTACAAGCAAAATCCATCAAAAAATAGGCAGAGGCTGATGTGGCAGTGCACATCTGTATTTCTATCATTTAGAAGATTGAGGCTGGAAGGTTGCAAGCTTGAGATAAGCTTTGGCTACATAGTAAGACCTTGTCTCAAAATACTCAAGTGGACAATCGAAAAGTAGGGGCAGGGTTGTATCAAGAACAAAAGACAGGACTTCTGTGGCAGCTATGTTTACTGTAAAATTGAGATTTGTGTGTATTTAAAATCAATAAGTGTAGCAACAACAGAAAGTACTTTAAAGACAAAATAACCCTATTTTTCTACTTCTAACTACTATCTTTACTATCTAGTTATTCAGTTCACCAGCAAAAATTTTCTCTCTGAATGCCATAATCTCTTCAAGTAACAAGGATATGAGAGTAGTGATTTGCAGTTACCAAATGAAATGAAATAATATGGAACTCATTTTATTATCTTGGCAAAGTATGAATATGCTCTAGAAGTGGAACTTTCAGTGTGATAATGGAGCCCAAGACGTGGGAATATAAACCACATTAATCTCTTGCCAATCTGAAGTCACTCAACTCCTGATCAAATTTGGAATTTGGTGTTCACCAGGAAGGGAATATTTACAAAATGGAAATTGTACAATGCTGCCTACAATCAGGGCTCCTTTCATGTTTTGAGAAACTAATGTTGAATATTTACATGCATATCATCATCATGTTAAAACAGCACTTTGGTCTTGACCAATTTGCTCATATTCTCACTCCTCCCACTCTTCAACTGGACTTGGCGAGCTCAGTCCAGTGCACTGGTATGGGCCTCTGCCTCTGTTTTCATCAGTTGCTAGATGAAGTTTATATGGTGATATTTAAGATATATGTAAGTCTGACTACAGGGCAATGCCAGTTCGGTACCCTCTCCTCTATTTCTTAGGGTCTTAGCTTGGGTCATCCTTGTGGATTCCTGGGAATTTCTCTAGAGCCAAGTTTCTTGCTAAACCCATAATGGCTCCCTCAATCAAGGTGTCTCTTTTCTTGCTCTCATCTCTGTTCTTCTTCCATCTTGACTATTTCATTACTCTCTCCCCCTCTCCCCTCCTCTTCCCATTCTACTCTCTCCTCTCCTCCCACCCCTATGTTCCCAATTTTATCAGAGGATCTTGTCTATTTTGACTTTCCAGGCAGATCTATATACATTTTTCTTAGTGTTCACCTTGTTACTTAGCTTCTCTAGGATCATTAATTAAAGGCTCAATGTCCTTTGTTTATGGCTAGTATCCACTAATGAGTGAGTACATACCATATTCATCTTTTTGGGTCTGGATTATTTCACTCAGGATAGTGTTTTCTACTTCCATCATTTGCATGCAAAATTCAAGATGTCATTGTTTTTTACCATTGAGTAGTACTCTAATGTGGAAATATACCACATTTTCTTTATGCATTCTTCGGTTGAGGGGCATCTAGGAAGTTTCCAGGTTCTGGCTATTACAAATAATGCTGCTATGAACAAAGTTGAACAAATGTCTTTATAGTATGTTTGGGTATATGCCCAAGAGAGGTATTGCTGGACCCTCAGGTAGGTTGATTCTCAATTTTCCTAGAAACCGCCATACTGACTTTCAAAGTAGTTGTACAAGTTTGCATTCTTACCAGCAGACCATGATGGGGACACCCACTGAAACAATCTACCTTAGCTAATAGGAGCTCACCAACACTAGTCGAACTGGGAAGGAATAAGCATAGGATGAAACTAGTCCCTCTGAATGAGGTTGACAGTAGCATGTCTGGGGCAGACTGTGGGGCCAAGGGCAGTACACCAGGATTTATCCCTACTGCATGTACTCGCTTTTTGGGAACCTATTCTCTTTGGATGAATACCTTCCTCAGCCTAGATATGGTAGGGAGGGCCTTGGACCTTCCCCAAGGCAATGTGCCTTACCCTCTCTGAGGAGTAGATTGGGGGTGGGGTAAGAGGAAGGAAAGGGAGGAGGAAGGGAGGGAGTGGGAACTTGGATTGGGTATATATATAATGAAAAAAAGATAGTTTGTTTTCTTTTGAAAAAAATTTAAAAATAAATGAAGGAAAGATCTATGTAAAGGAGATGTGCTCAGTTACATGTAAACTATTCTTTTATACAGTTCTTTAAAACATTCATGATTGTTAAAAATCAGGTGTCTTAAAAAAAAACAGCACTTTGGAAACTGTGGTTGTATCTCAGTGGAGCAAGGACAGCTAGCCAGCCCTTTGTGAAGTACCATGAACAAAAGCAACCCAGTCCATAGGAGAGCAGCAGGATAAAGGGTAGGAGCAGCAGGAGGTAGGGGGTGGTTAGGACGCTCTGAAAGGTCTAAAACTGCAGCAAAGAAGAGAGGGAATGAGACACGTGAAAGAAAGGAGACTAAAGTAAAGGGAAGAAATTAAGGAAGCATAAGGCAGTAAGACCCTTCAGGAAAGCAAAGACAAGTACTACTCAAGCTGAAATAAAGGAGTGACTGCTAGGCCTTGCCCCGATGAACAAAAAACCCAAGTGAATCATTTTTAAGTCAAAGTTACAGTACGCAGTAACAAGGGAGCTGAATAGAGTGTGATTGAAAGTGGGAATGCTTCTTTCCCTAATCAGTTAAAAATTAAAAGCAATCCAAATTTTAATAAAAAACACCAAGTTCTAGTGTCTTACAGATTCACACATTGCCATTAATCCTTCACCTGGTATCTTAAATAATTTCTTACAATTTTGTTCATAATCATGACAATTAATTACATTCAGATAAAAGGTTGTGAAATCTCCAGAATACCAGCAGGCTTCTGGGCATTTTTTCTAAGGCTGTGTCTTTACAATAAGATTACATCCAGCAAAAGCACAGAGGAAGCTCATTCTTTGCTTCATTCACTCATTCATTCATTCATTCACTCATTCATTCATGTTTTCTTTTTCTTTCTTCCCTCCCTTTCTTTTTTTTAATTAAAGAAGACCCTTGAGGACTACAAAATCAAGTTGAAGTTACATTTGACTTGTTTATTTTTTTATCTCATCTTGTTGAATTTAATTGTACCTGTCTAAATGTTAGTTAACATTTTAAAAAAATCTGGCAGCATTGGTGAATGGGTTTCAGAAGAGAGACGGGCTTTTATGCCCACTCTCTTTGAAGAGTTCCCCTGTTCACTAAAGGCAGATTCGATTGAAAGGCTAAAATAGGGTCCTACTTGCCACAGAGTCACAAGAAAACACTGAACTAACCATAGACTCACAAAAGACTGAATTTAAAGCACATTCTACAGATGCTACAAAGCAGGGAGGAAACTTTTCCCTTAAGAATTTATGGGGTAAGTACTCTGTAACCACAAAAGAATTAAATAGGATTAAATCATCTCTTAAAGAGATTCAATACCTACAATTAACATCTATATTAGTATAATCCTGTCTCTTAGGCTGTGTCAAAGAAGCTATCTATTACTAAAGAATGTTTCTTGATACATGCCAAGTCTCTGACACCCCAGTTTCACTAATATGTTCTTTGCTTGAAAATTGTCTATCCACAAACCATCCAAGAGAATTTCAAGCTCTTTAAGGGTGACCCATAGCTTCTGTGCTCGTATAAATGACTTATTCAATTTGTGATCACATGTGATATGCTAGAATTTAGAGACATTTTTCATGTTTATAAAATTATCAATAACATTTGCACTGCTATTACTTCTTAGTGCTGAGTTTTAACTTTTATTATTTCTTTTAGCATGTGGGTTCTGGGAACCAAACCCAGGTTATCAGGCATGGTCATAAATAGCTTGCCACTGAGATATATTTCCAGTTCTTGGTGCTTTTTTATTTTTATGGTCATATCTTGTAGGCCAGAAGTGTTTGTTTGTAATAGCTAGGCGGGGAGGAAGTAGGAGGCTCAGAAGAGAATGTTCCTTAAGATGTGTAGTTTTCTGCATTGTTCTTGAACTGGAACTAGAAGGGAAATATGTGACTCTAGTCCACTTGGAAAGACTCCTTGGGTTTCAAGTCCCTGTTTCTCAGGAAAGGGAATTGGTTTTTCATACTCATATGAAGGAGCAGGGCCTGCTTGTTCATCCTGGCTGCCTGGCTAGCTTAGCCCCTAAATAACCACATAGAAACTGTATTAATTAAATCACTGCTTGGGCCATTAGCTCTAACTTCTTACTGGCTAACTCTTACATATTAGTTTAACCCATTTCTATTAATCTGGATATCATCATGAGTTTGTGGTCTGCCAGCAAAGTCTCAGAACATCTATCTCTGGCAGTGGGTCCACGCCATCTCTCTGACTCTGCTTTTTTCCTCCCAGAATTCAGTTTTGTATTCTCTGCCTACCTAAGTTCTGCCTTATCATGGGCACAAAGCAGTTTCTTTATTAACCAATGAAAGCAACACCAAGACAGATGGCTCCTATACTACTCTTATATTTCCATAATAAAGGATTATGTTTCAAGTAAACAATATAGTATCTCCCAAAAAGCAAATTTCTTGACTGTCATTTTTGTTGTTTGTTTTATTTTGTTATTTTTATTTTCTTTTAGAACAGGGTCTTATTATGTTGTCTTGGCTGGCTTAAAACACACAATGTAGACTCAGCTGGTCTTGAACTCACAGAAATATTCCTACCTCTGCCTCCTTAGTACTGTGATTAAAGACGTTTGCAACCATGCCCTGTCACAGTAATTTTGTTTTTTTTTCTTCTTTAAGAAATATAAAAAACCCGAACTATAATATGAAGAAACTTTTCCGCATGGGGTGTGCCCGCCCACTTAGACTGTGGGGCTGATCTAATGGGAGCTCACCAAAGCAAGTTGGACTGGGACTGATGGAGCATGTGATCAAACCAGACTCTCTGAACGTGGCGGACAAGGAGGGCTGACTGAGAAGCCAAGGACAATGGCACTGGGTTTTGATCCTACTGCATGTACTGGCTTTGTGGGAGCCTAGTCTGTTTGGATGTTTACCTTCCTAGACCTGGATGGAGGGGGGAGGACCTTGGACTTCCCACAGGGCAGGGAATCCTGACTGCTCTTTGGACTGGAGAGGAAGGAGGAGGGGAATGGGGGGAGGGGAAGGGAAATGGGAGGAGGTGAGGAGGTGAAAATTTTTAAGTAAAAAGAAAAATGGAAAAAAAAGAAAGTTCATCTCTTTTGAAAGAAACACATGGGCATTTCTCAATAAAGCTTCTAAAGAAGTAAAAAAATTAAATAAAAGAGAAATAGATTCTATCCTGTAGATAGACAAGTTCATAAAGGCAGATGGCAGAGAGCCTGTAAGTGGAATTTGTACATCAGAAATTCACTTAGAAAACTTCTGTGTATATGTTGTACATTGATGCAATGTCTGAGCTGTCGGAGGACAACTATTTAGCCAGTTTCTCAGTATGTTAATAAGCCAATGGATTAAAGAAATGATCCAAAGCCTGAAAACACCAATATTCTATATATGATGTGGTTCAATACTCATTTTATCCAAATTTGTTAATCTGCAGTGCTAATAAATGTAGTACAGATAGATCTTTTCTATAAGGTTTTTAAAAAATGAACATTCAACTAAGTTACATCAAAACTGAGAGTAGTTTCCATCCCCCACCATCTGTACCACTATGAAATCATGTAGTAAATTGTTTAGCAAGGTTCGATCAGATGACTGCAGAATCAGTACAGGAAGTATGGTGGTATTTCAGACTTTAATACTCTTCCTTCTCCTCATTTAGTTCCAGAAGGGCTTTTATTTCACTCTTCCTCTTTCAAAGGAGGGAACTATCTGTCAGAAACATCATCTATGCTAATTGACCAACCATCAGTTTCTTCATCAAAATAAATTTCTAGGAGCCTAGAATTTGTCTCAACAGGCTAAGGTCAGAGTATTTGTGGGGCTGCATTCTTGTGGGTGGTTTCACAATGCATCGCCTTTCTCTGGCTTTCTCATCTCCTAGGAAGATCTTATCCTCCATCTTCGAGGCAGCCACAACCTGTAAAGTCTTTGTGTAGTCAGTCATGTCTTTCTTCCTTTCTCAGCCTTTCCTCTCTTATCCACACAATGACTTTCATAAACAATGTGGTCTCTCCATTGAAAGGTAATGCTCCTCCCTACTGCAAGACCAACTAAATACCAGTTTCTACCTATTGTGCTAATTTCCTTTTCTCATTTTAGATAGAATCCATGTATTCTAGCCACTTGTATGTAGGCTATTTTGAGGCACTGATATTCTGTCACACAGGTTATATTGCCTGCTTTGGGTGAGGGCTTTCTGGGGGACGATATATTATCTTCTAGTAAGGATATATCCATGAAAATTCTAGAGCTGTGCTTTAATTTCAGTTCTTAATAACACATCTGTGGTAAGGACATGTCAATACAGCTAACGCTATAATCAATGACTTTACTGAAGTGATTAGGCCTTCTTCCAGATCACCCCTTACTCAACTGAAAATTGGTTTTCAGAAAAATATAAAGTTAATATCAGCATTCCATAGGCAGAGACAGACATATTTCTATATCTTTGAGATAAGTCTGTATACATAGCAAATTCCAGACCAGCCAGGACTATACATTGAGACCTTGTCTAAAAAAAAAAAATCAGTTGGTATCAGGTTACTTCTATAATGCCTCTTGTTCTGGTTTTATTTTAGAATGTGGAAACTGTTGTATACTAAATACTACATAATACATAATTATAGTACTGATGAGTATAATGTGGAAAGATTGAGAGGTAAACATAAAGTATTTAAAACTGACTTTGAATACAACAATTATACTATAATTAGATATTTATTTCCAGACTAGTTGTCATGAACTTAAAATCATGAACATATTTTCCTTGTTTATTCATTTACTTAGTGGTGCCATTGACCACTTGCTATAGAGCTACATATGTGAACGGCAGAGCTATCGGCCTTAAGTAGCTAACTCTCTGTCTCTAGTGGGGAGGAAAGATACAGATGGAGTAGTTATAAAACAACATTGCCAACACTACAACAGAGGAGGGCTTAGAACAGTAAAGGAGAAAAGAGGAAATTGTTGGATCTACTGCTTGACAGACCAGAATTTTTTAGACTTCTTTACAAGGAGGATGCTGTTGTGTGGGATTCTCAAGGTTCTGTTCAGTTTTCTAGTACGGAAAAATTAGACAGGAAAGTTACAGGTATGGGCAAAACATGCCCATTCTAAGACCCAGGAAATGGCTGATGAACCTTTAAGTTATTTCTTTAAAATGTTCTCTTTTAGAAACACTAAGTTAAATTCCATTCCTAGAATTGACCTGATAGTACAAGTCATAAAAACAATATTGTGGATACAATGTCTGGCAGTGGTCTTTCAGCTAGATTGTTTTAAAATCTTGGTTTCCAATTATTCTAAATTTTGATCTTTTAAGCATTTTTATTTCATTGTATTATTTTATGTGTCTGAGTGTTTTGCTTGCATATATATGCACTGTATACACCCCAGAATGATTTCCTAACTAGCAATGGGCCAAGAATTGTATTCTGTAAAATGTTCATGAAGTTCACATACTGTGGAAAGTTGCTCATCAAGGAAAACTTGAGGGAATCTAGCTATGTTTGGCTAAAGATGCTGGGATTTTCCACTGCAGGTATTGTGAAACTATTAGAGGATGCAATTCTTGGGCACTGGAGTTTCATAGCAACACTGCACTTTAGGAAATGCCTCTGGAGTATGGAGGTGTTCTGATCTTACTTGTGATGGCAGGAGGAGCTAAGGCAGATGAAGAAAGACTTGGACTGAAGAAGATAACACTGTGAGCACCATTACAGTCCTCAGGTAAGAGAAGACGGAACCTAAGCTGTTGTGGGATATTTGTATACCATGTGAATGTGTATTTGCTGTGATTAGTTTATTAAAGAGCTGACTGGCCAATAGCTAGACAGGAATTGGCTAGGTGGGAGCCCCAGGGACAGATAGGAGGAGTCTGACAAGAAGAAAGGCAGAGTTGCCATGAGTCACAGAAGAAGCAGGACAGGTGGTACGCGACAGAACGTAGACTAATAGAAATGGGTTAATTTAAGCTGTAAGAGCTAGTTAAAAACAAGCCTAAGCTAAGGCCAAGCTCTCATAATTAATAATAAGTCTCCACGCTCTTATTTGGGAGCTGACTGGTGGAACAGAGAACGTTTGTTTTTGTTTGTTTGTTTGTTTTACAATAAGCTACAACTGCAGCTAAGGTAGTTTAAAATGTGGACAATGTAGAAATATTGAAACAAAAAGTCCTGAAATCTAAATGAGAATTACCTGTGAGAAGTGAAGTGTTAAACCAGGTTAGATCAGCTTCTATCTTCATTCTCCACAAAGCAAGCTAACAGGTAGATTCTGCCGACTCACAGAAGGCAGGAGGAAACTTGGAGCTTTGAAGCTAAGGTGCCTGCCTCCCTTATTAAAGATTCTATACAGCACTAGATTCCAGATTCCAACTGAGCTGTCCTTATCCTTTGATTAAAGTCAAGTTAAAACCAAGTGTTGATGATTGACTTGTAGTTTCCACACTTGAAGGGGGCCTTAAGGCAAGCAGCTTTGAACTTTCCCTTTAAGTTGAATACTCTGCCTCCAAATCCTCTCCTCCCTGTCTACTAGCAAGCCACAGCAAAGGCAAGTGGTTTACATGGGAGTTAAGCAAAATGTAATATGAGTAGCTTCAGCAGGCAAGAGTGACCCACTAAATATTCTAAAAAGAAACCTAAAGCCTCATAAACTAACTTTTGGGTTATTCGTAACCAGGGATTCTTTTCCTCCCAAATTCTCTGTTACCTATCCATTTAGCTTAATTAAAAACACGGGGCTTCAAGCTGTGAGCTCTGATTATAGGAAAGGAAGTTCTTACAATTAAGTTAGCATTAACGTTCTTCCATTTTATAGGTAGGTTGAGGGAATGGTTTTGATACTTGTTTCTAAGAACAATGAAGTCATAAAACAGGCATAAAACAAAGCATGCCATTAAAACCTAAGGTAGGGAATCTCCCACCCTGGGTCCCCAATAGCCTGGATAAGACTCCTTTCAAATTAATTTATTTCTTAATGCTTGCCCAATGAAAGTCATTTGGTCTCTAAAGATGGTCATTTGTAGCATTTGACTCAGCTTCCAAGGACTGTGTCTCTGCTGCAAAATATCCCACATTCTAAATCTTTCAACTTGAACCCTAATGTCCACACAAAAGTTGTTGACCTTAAGAAATGCAGCTATTGCACACAAATAGCTCAAGTCAGAAATGGGGGAACTATTTCTGCAAAAGCCCAACGCGGCAATTTGTTATAGAACAGTGATCGAAGATTGAATTTCCACCCTTCAGTGGAACCATAATGGACTCGAGAGTACTAACGTTAAACCCCTGGGCTGGCTGACCTATACAATCCTACAAACAGCTGGCAGGACATGCCTACCACGGCATTTAAGACTCCCACGACTGTGTTACATAAATGGCAACCCAGCATGAGCTGGATGAGAGGGTTATGGGCCAAAAGTTTCTTAAAAAGCCCTTTTCTTGTTTTTGTTTGTAGGCGAGACTACTTGCAAGAATTCTCTAACAATCACCTTTATTGTCTGCAGTTTCTGAAGAGCTATACACTGCTTTAGAACGAAATTACATTTCCTCTTCAAATACAATATAGAAAAATGAAAATTTTGATTATGTCAAAATACTTTGCTATAGAGAGGTAATTCTTTTTTTTTCTACATTTATTTTAACAACCAGATCACAGTTTCCCCTCCCTCTTTTCTTCCCAGTCCATGCCCCTATTTCCCCTCTGCCCTACCCCAATCCATACCTCCTCCCTTTCTGTTCAAAGAAGGGCAGGCCTCCCATGGGTATCAACAAAACAAGGCATATGAAATTGTACTAAGACTAAGCACCTCCCCTTGTATTAAGGCTGGGCAAGTGATTAGAATTTATTCTAATTTTAAAATATAATGTATGATATTTTTATCATTTAAGCAATGAAGAATTGATGATGTTAAAGTGGGCTAATAATATCAGTAGTTTACTTTTCTTTAGTTTTTCTGTCCTTTTTATTGCTACTTTAAGGCTCCTGTTTCAATATCTTATTTGTGCTCATATAATAGAGGGAAGGTAAGCTTCTAGCAGTTATGTTAAACCACCAACATTAACAACAAACACATTATGTTCCTGGTTGAAGAACTAGTAGAAACTTCAGAAAACATTTGGGGTGTTCTTAGGTTACCTTGTATTTTACCTTTTTCTTTACATTCCTTGTTAAGTAATGACCAGCTTCGGTGCTATAATCCTCATAACTTTGACCTGGGTGCCTCTGCTCTCTAAGCCTTAAAGGAAACACTGACTCCATCTGTCTCATCATGATGATATGTTGGGGCCAGTAAATTGTTTTTCAAAGAACCAGGAAAGCTTGATAAAATTCTTAGCTTTCAGGTCTCTCGATTACAGGTATAGAAATAAGATAAATAAGAAAAAAACGCTATTATATTTTCTATCTTCTAGATGCTCTTCTAATGACAGGAGGCCAAGGGTAGCTGACATTAATTTAATCTATTGTTGGATAAGTTCATAGATGTGTATATTTAAAAAATCAAGTCCAATCTATTCTCTCTCCTTCAATGATTCCAATAAACTACCCTCACTTCATGTTCCCCCTCTTTAAAAACCACAATGAGTTCATTTGTCTAGTGTGTGTGGGAAGTCAAATATCCTGGAAGAAAATTGACTCTCCTTCCCAATAGTTCCATGGCTGTAGGTGGGACTTCATGAACCTCTACCCTATTTACACTAGGATTTTTAGTGACTTTATTTAGTGCTGATTTTGTTCACTTAACCCTGGCCTTTGGTAGTACATGTGTGCAACAGCTCTGCCATGTCCTAAAACCAATGTTTTGCATCATTCCTTTGCAACCTGTCTCAAACAGTCTTTCTGACCTGTCTCCTGACATGACTCCTAAGTCTTCAGAGGAAAGCATGTCATATGGACATCCCGTCTAGAGCTGAACACCCCACGATATCTTATTCTCTGCATTTTGACCAGTTATGTTTCAGTATTATTTGCCATCCCTAATATTTCTCTGTTGAGGGCTGAGAGCTGCACTAATCTATGTGTATAAAGAAAAGCATTTAGAGAACAGTGGTTTACTGTGCATTTAGCAAAATAATGGTAGTTGTTTCTCACACGCAGCATTATTACCTAGTCAGCCATGGGCTCGTGGCCCAGTTAACAGTACTAATACAAGTTCCATCTGGCGAAGTGGGTCCGAAGCTAATCAGAAAATGATTGGTTACTGCCATGATATTCATTACACGATTGCACTAAAGGGCATATCCTTCCAGGCCAGTTATTGTAATTCTCGAGTTCACTTTTGGGTAAGGCTGTTGATTAACTTACACTTCCTAAATTATGTATGTTGAGGGTATAAAAAAAGAGTTTCAATAGAGTTACTTTATATAGATGGATAAAGTATTAATTTCTTTAACCCTGATGTACGTATGTTGGTCATAGGATAAACACTCTCCATAACCTGAGTTTGCATCTCCTGTACTGTTTTTGGAAAAATAGTAAGCATTAAGAGTTTAATCAAGGGTAACTAATTAACTAGAAAGTATTGATTATAGCCTCAAGTCAAAATGTTTTATGAAATCTTTTACACTTAAGCATGTACTAGAAGACACCATTTTCTGGCATCATTGATGAAGTTGTCAATCCATCTAAAACTTGATATTTTGCAGTGTTATTTTATTTTTCTGTAAGAGGTTTTGACATCTTTCTCCCTTACCCAATTTAGCCATATTCATGGGCAGCTTTAGCCCTGATCTGTCTACTAAAAAGTCTCTTTACACCAGGCCTTTGCTAAAGCAATTCTGCCTTAGTCTCCATTCCATTGGTATAACCCAATGATGGCTACTTTATATTACATAGCAGAAAAATTAACTAGTATTCATTTTCCAAGGTTAAAATTCTGTGGCTGGTTGGCACAACTTGAGTGATGTGTAAAATCCTTCACAAGGACAACGACTCTTTACAATTTTATGGGCAATGAAAGTTCTTCCTTGCTCTCCAATGTTTCATCCCAAACAAGTTTTTAGATTATAGTAACATATATTCATGATACTATGATACATTTTTGACTTTCATGTTTTGGAAATAAAGAATGATTTTGCAAGTATGCTTCCATCTCTGGTAAGGGTAGAAGAAAAAGTGAGAGCTACTCTTTCCCCACCATCTGTTTTGTGGTACACTAGCATTGTGAACGATAGATACCTCATTAGTCCTTGGAAACTTATGAAGTTGGCATTTTTATGTGATTTTTACAGATACGCAGGATGCACAATTAGCAAAAATTGGAAGTGGCATGGGAGTCGACCTTAGTTAAATCTCTACAATCAGATCATTTAGAAAACAGTATGACCTTTTCCTGAAGGCTAAGATTAATTTCCTATTCACTATAGATTAGTAAAAATAGAAATTTGAAAATGTATAACTGACAGGATATCAGGAAAAGAAAATAAAAGATAAAAGTAAAAACCAACAAAAATGCCAAAAAATTTGACTTAGCCTTAATGAAAGAAGAATAATATTAGATGTAAATGATCTATATGCTAATTAACAGAAATTAGCATTTGCTTAAAAACATGACCCTTGTGTATGCCACTAACAAAAAATTTACTACAAATGATATAAATAGATTGAAATAAAAGGATAAGAATAATTGTACTATACAATCATTGATCAAAAGAAGGCATAATGAATATATTAGGATCAAATAAATTATATTATAGCTCAAGGAAGATGACTAGAGACACAGAGAGATAGTATGTAATTACAGAAGTGTTAGGCCACAAAGAAGATACATAACAAAAATCAAGAGTACAAAATACATGAAAGAAAACATGATAATTTTGAGTGAGACATTTTAACATCCTTTCTTTCATCAAAAATAATCATCAGAAATATACACAAAATTTGTAAGAATGACAATGAAAATCAATACTGTAAAGAACAATTGGATTGAGTTAATCCTTACAGGACACTGGACCTAGAAACAGCAGAGTCTTTGCAATTTACTATTGAGCAAATCCCCAGATATATCACATATGGGGTCATAACTAAAGCTCGGTGAATTAAAAATGAATTGAAATTATTAGAATCAAGTTGTATTCTTTCTTTAAGGTTGTATTCTTTCCATTTGTATTCAGTGAAAATTAAGCTAGAAATTAATAACAGAAAGATAAGCTCTCTCAAAACTGGAAAACTATAAATTGCCAGCTTTCATTTTCTTTCTTCTGAACTAATAATATTTCCTACTACATTTTCTGCTTTTTTTCAAGTATTTATTTCAACTATTTATTTTCTTTAAATAGTTATTCAAGATACCATAACAATTATAGAGAAATTATCAATCCCTAAAGTTGTTACTGTTGTTCTTCCTAAATAATACAGTATTCTTGGACTACTGTACTCTCCAAAATAGGTAGTTCCATTCATGAAATTATACTGCCATTATTGTTTCTATTTATATAAGGTTTTTTGCATCTAATTTATATACATATTTGACACTTTCTTGCTTATCATCTTTTCTTGTCTCTTAGGTCATCTTTCTGGGTAGGCTTTTTTCCTTTAAAATTTTACTTTTACATTTATTAAAATGGGTTCCTTATCAAGCTCACATACTCACCTCACCTCACAGAGCCCAGTTTGAACCTGGAGGATATTGTTCTAAGTGAATTGAACAAACCAGAGGAAAATGCTGCATAATCACATTTAGATGATACAACTAAATAAATAAATAAAATCAAAACCAGAAACAGAGTAAATGGTGAGTGGCTATCTATTAAACGTAAGGGAGGAGAAGACAGAGAGGTAGAGCATGGAATGTACAAAGTTGCCACTGTGTCAAGGTCCCATCAAAATTCTTCAAAGATCTTGAGAGGACAATAATCAACTTTATATGGTAAAACAAAAAAACCAGGATAGCCAAAACAATCTTATACAATAAAGGAATTTCTGGAGGCATTATCATCCCTGACTTCAAACTTTATTACAGAGCTACAGTATGGAAAACAGCTTGGTATTGGCATAAAAACAGAGAAGTTGACCAATGGAATCGAACAGAAGACCCGGCCTTTAACCCACTAACCTATGAACACCTGATTTTCAATAAAGGAGCTAAAAGTTTACAATGGAAGAAAGAAAGTATCTTCAACAAATGGTGCTGGCACAACTGGATGTCAACCTGTAGAAGAATGAAAATAGACCCATATCTATCACCATGTACAAAACTCAAGTCCAAATGTATCAAAGACCTCAATATCAATCTGAACACACTGAACCTGATAGAAGAGAAAGTGGGAAGTACTCTATAACTTATGGGCACGGGAGATCACTTCCTACATATAACCCCAGCAGCACAGACATTAAGGGCAACATTGAATAAATGGGGCCTCCTGAAACTGAGAAGCTTCTGTAAAGCAAAGGACACTGTCACTAAGACAAAAAGGCAACCCACTGACTGGGAAAAGATCTTCACCAACCCCGCAACAGACAAAGGTCTGATCTCCAAAATATATAAAGAACTCAAGAAACTAGACTTTAAAATGCTAATTAACCCAATTAAAAAATGGGGCACTGAACTGAACAGAGAATTCTCAACAGAAGAAGTTCAAATGGCCAAAAGACACTTAAGGTCATGCTCAACCTCCTTAGCGATCAGGGAAATGCAAATTAAAACAACTTTGAGATACTATCTTACACCTGTCAGAATGGCTAAAATCAAAAACACCAATGATAGCCTTTGCTGGAGAGGTTGTGGAGAAAGGGGTACCCTCATCCATTGCTGGTGGGAATGCAAACTTGTGCAACCACTTTGGAAATCAGTGCGGCAGTTTCTCAGGAAATTTGGGATCAACCTGTCCCAAGACCCAGTAATACTACTCTTGGGAATATACCCAAGAGATGCCCTATCATATGACAAAAGCATTTGTTCAACTATGTTCATAGCAGCATTATTTGTAATAGCTAGAACCTGGAAACAACCTAGATGTCCTTCAATGGAAGTATGGATGAAGAAAGCGTGGAATATATACATATTAGAGTACTAATCAGCAGTAAAAAACAATGACATCTTGAATTTTGCATGCAAATGGATGGAAATAGAAAACACTATCCTGAGTGAGGTAAGCCAGACCGAAAAAGATGAACATGGGATGTACTCACTCATATTTGGTTTCTAGCCATAAATAAAGGACATTGAGCCTATAATTTGTGATCCTAGAGAAGCTAAAGAAAAAGGTGAACCCAAAGAAAAATATATAGTCATCCGCCTGGATATTGGAAGTAGACAAGATTGCTGTGCAAAAATTGGGAACTTGGGGGTGGGGTGGGATGGGGGCAAGGGGAAATGTGGAGAAAAAGTGAGAAGGGGAGGATGGGGGGAGCTTGGGGGAAAGGGATGGTTGGGATAAAGGAAAGGTGAAAATGGGAGCAGGGAAGTATATATCCTAATTAAGGGAGCCATCATAGGGTTGGCAAGAGACTTGACTCTAAAGGGGCTCACAGGTGTCCAGGGAGATGTCCCCAGCTAGTTCCTTGGGCAACTGAGGAGAGGGAACCTGAAATGACCCTATCCTATAGCCATACTGATGAATATCTTGCATATCACCATAGAACCTTCATCTGGTGATGGATGGAGATATAGACAGAGACCCACATTGGAGCACCGGACTGGGCTCCCAAAGTCCGAATGAGGAGCAGAAGGAGGGAGAACATGAGCAAGGAAGTCAGGTCCACGAGGGGTTCACACACCCACTGTGACAGTGGGGCTGATCTATTGGGAGCTCACCAAGGCCAGATGAACTGGGACTGAATAAGCATGGGATAAAACCAGACTCTCTAAACATGGCCGACAATGAGGGCTGATGAGAACCCAAGAACAATGGCACTGGGTTTTGATCCTACTGCATGTACTGGCTTGGTGGGAGCCCAGCCTGTTTGAATGCTCACCTTCCTGGACCTGGATGGAGTGGGGAGGACCTTGGACTTCCCACAGGGCAGGGAATCTGGACTGCTTGTCAGACTGGAGAGGGAGGGGGAATGGAGTGGGGAGAGGGGCAGAGGAGTGGGGGGAGGGGGAGAGGAGTGGGGAGAGGGGGAGAGGGGTGGGGGTTGGAAATGGGAGGTGGGGAGGAGGCAGAAATTTTTTCAATTAAAGAAAAAACCAACAAAATTGCCATTGTGTAGCAGGAGGGTTGAGATCTCACATACAGCACGCCAGAGTTCATGATAGCTTTCAGGAATTTGGTAATTTATTGTGAAGTTAAAAAATCTTCAGGGTTAAATGTTCTTATTCTTGTTATTTTATTTATACTCTGCTTCTGAATGTTTATGTGTGTTTGTCAGCTACCTGGAAATAGTAATACCCAGCACCATTTTTTGTTGTTTTGTTTTGATTTTCAAGACAGGATTTCTCTGTGGCTTTGGTGCCTGTCCTGGAACTTGGTCTTCTAGACCAGGGTAGCCTCAAACTCACAGAGATTCACCTGCCTCTGCCTCCTGAGTGCTAGGATTAAAGGCATGCACCTCCACCACTCAGTAGCCCAGCACCATTTTTAAACATCAAAGTGTGATAAATTAATTTACATATCCATATGAAATGAAATATTTGTGAATATTAATGATGAACATTTTCCTCTATCATATGGTTTAGGACATACGGCTGGTCTTTTGTTATCCAAGAGTTTTAGAAAGTCAAGTTCAAACTCAGAACCCCTTAGTTCCTTGTTAATTCATTACACCAACTTTCAAAGTCAATGCTCATGGTGTTTAGTGGATGTTCAGGGGTTTATTCTATGATGCTTCCAAAGAAATATTGAAAGAAACTATTCCAAGTGTTATAAACAAGCAAATTATCGGCTCTATTTTACATCCCTGTGACACAATTACCAAGAAAGCTTTCTGTTTTCAAGGAAGCCAGGTTTTTATTCTGTGGCTTATCAGGAAATACGCATAAATCTCCTCTATACTTGCAGTTGAACTTGGCAATTATCCCTCTTTAATTTCCTGTAAAGTAATAATGTTGCTTAATGATAAACAGTGGGACAAATAAAAACAGACACTCCCTAAAACAGCAGTGATTAAAATCTGCCTGTTCATTAAGGAGTTACAATACTAGTAAGTTGTAGACTAGAGTGTGTTAACTAGAAAAAGAAATACAGCGTGCTCATTTGACCATGTAAATACCAGCAACTACAACTGCTTACTGCCTAAGAAACATGGTTTTCAAAATCTAGGACCCAGATCAGCTGATATGTTTAATGACAGCATTTATCTAGTGTGGTAACAATGGTACTTACGGTAGGACTGTACAATGAATAGCTAGTCTATGATACTTTTCTTCCAACAGAGAAGATAATTTTAAGAGAGCTGGTAACAAAAATATTTTGTGGGAAATGTTGTTTGAAATTATGATTAATTTTTTAAATAAGTAGGCACTGAGGTGAGCTTTATTAAATGCAGGCATGGTTGGTAAGTGATGTAAAAGAGTAAACTCTGAACTTGTGGAAAGCAGAAGAAAAAATATGGTGATTTTACTAAGATGCTTCTAAAATAATGTGCAAAATATTAGCCCTAGACTTCTATGGACCCACACACCCTTCTTTCTTGAATAGTTTAATTTCATACAATTTTTGCATGAAAGGGGATTTGTCTCCATCATCACCAGCATGACTACCATCACACATTTCTTCTTATGACTGTCTCTCCATGGCAATATATACTGATTTATCAGCACAATTGCAATTGTATGGCCAACTTCTGTCACCCTGGCCTATCAGCCTGAAATCCAGCAATTTTCTATTTTTACTTCTGGCACCTTGTTTACTTCAGAACCACCTTCTACTGGTTTTATTGACACGTTCGAGCACTGCACCCAGTGGGGGCTTTGAAGGTTTTAAATGAAAGGTACCTCTTTATCACAGCAGCCATCTCAAGGCCAGGACTTTCCTAGCAGTTCTTTTGTGCAACTTAAGACCTGTTTGGCACCCGATAGTGTGTGTGCTTGTCAATAGAATTAGCTGAGATTGCAACATATCAAAGTAGACAAAAGCAAAGCCAGGGAACTGGCAGCAAGTTTAGAAATTGTTCCTTTCCTTTATGTTTGTTTCAAACAGTAGCGACACTCTTAAGGCATTTAATTAAAACTAGCTCAGTTGTGAATAGCAACAACGTAACAATGGAAGATGTGAATGAATTGCCCATCAAGGCTGGCCTTCGTGCATCTTTATGGTTGAACTGAGTTGGAAATGTGGCATTATGACACAATATTCATGTGAATCAATTAATAATCTCTCCACCAACAAGAGATTATAGTAAGTCATGTTGTGACTAGCCTGATAAAATTAGCTAGTATGTTTGTCTAAAGGTTTTGTAGTGATATAAGAGTATCCAAGGTGTTCAAAACATCATCCCTTCTTTTATCATGGATTTTGCATCACTGACCATATAAAACATGGCTTGGGTGACAGTTCACTGATGCATGAAACCTTAAATTCAGTCACCAACACTGCAAAACAAACAAGAAAGCAAAAAGCAAAAAATAATGCCACAGTAGCCATGCTCAGTAATGCATGTCTATATATCTACATTTATGTACTTAAATATATTTGTGTTTATTATGTAAATATATGCCATATATTTTTGAATATATAAATGAAATTTCTAAATTTTCGGAATAAGATGATTTCCATGAAATTTTCCTAGTAGTGCAGATCATTTAACAGAGAGGAAAATGTAAGAAGTTAGGAACAGAGAAAAGGGCAGCAGAAGACTGAGGCCAAGAAATGAAATGAATTTCTACCCAGAGGAAAGATGACACTGGTCAATAAGGAGCCAAGTTGTCAAATTGTTGAGCAGAAATTTTATTTATGAGATGAAAATATAGAATATGAGAGGTATTATCAGCTACAAAGTAGTTTTATGTGGCAAAATATTCAGATATATTAAATACAGACAGAAAGATAAAAGGCTTTTTGTATGATTTACTGATTTTAGGTCACAAGTCTAGATTTTTCACATCATAACAGAAAGCGTTTTAATTAGAAAAAATAATCTGACTAAACGATGAAAGAGCTGAACTGAAAGAAATTCAGTGGAGAGTTAACGATTGTGGGGTTTCATTACTTGGCCTCAAATGAGAAGTGCATCTGAGAAACAATTCCTTATTTTGTATAGTGAATGCATGAAGATAAGATATAATGCATGAGAAATCCTGCTTTCTGTCAGAGCCCTGTGAGCTTTGCTAAATTTCAGGAATACTCTAATATTTAAAAGTATTAAATATTTAAAACATTTAAAAGTAAAATAATGCAAATAAACACTTAAAATTCATTTATTTATCACTTTGCTAAGTGTTGTAAAAAACCTATCTTTTATTTCTCAAAAGACTTGTAGAGAAAGTTGCTACAGTTAGGCAGAAGCAAGAACAATTGCTGACAGCTTTAATTTATTATCTGTTATAGAGGTTTGCATTGGTATGGATTTTGGTATACTGATACAAATTTAAGGTCAATTTTGTTATATGTATATTTCTGATCATTATTAAGTTATTGTATTTGTGTAACTCACTTAGAAATGTGATGGATAATTGAGAAATACAAGTTAATAGATAATCATTTATAATAGTCAAGTTCGTAGTCATGTTAGGCAGGTTTCCTAGATGTACAGAGATGTATCTCAGATATATAGATATTCTTAAGATCTTTCAAAGACTACAGAATATGGAATTTAAAATGTTTTAAAAACTTAGGACTTCTCATGACAGTGAGATACATCTGCTCCTGGCAGCACCGATCTACTTCAAGAGGATGATGGGCATCAAAGAGTTTGTTAGACATTTGGGCAAGAAACTGTTCTTGCCTGAACTGCTTGACTGGACTTGCAGGCCCCACAGAAAAATGACTATTGAAGCTGCCTAAAGAAGGTGAGACAATACTTCGGGGTTCCTGCTTCATGAAAGAGTCTGGAAGACATTCTGCAGGACACAGAAGAAAGTGACTGACAAACCGATAATATAGGTGGAACTCTCTTTGAAATTACCTGCTTTATGGAAAGTCTGTCAGATACTATGGGCCACTAGGCTGAAGATGGGTGCACAGCATGTTACAGAAGAACTTTGCGTGACTGTCCAGGCAGTGAGATGTCTCTGTCAATTCCAGAGTTTTGGAAGTTGCTTACAATGCACTTCCTGTTTATTTAGGTAATATTATATCCTTCTGGAGTCTTGGGTGGAGTTGAAGAATAGATAGTTATAGTTACAGTTTTCCTTATGATAAAAGATAAAGTAGATATAAATATTGTAACTATAATTCTTGCTTGATACCTGTTTTGTTATATGTAATCTTGCTATGTTAAAGTTAAAAACTTTCTTTTTATTTAGACAGAAAAGGGGGGTGATGTGGGAAGTGATATTTACTGTGAATAAGTTTTATTGCCATGGTTAATAAAATAGCTGCTTTCAACTAATGGCTTAATAGAGTAAAGCCACGCTGAAAGAGATATATATAGAGAGAGAGAGTGCATGGAGTCAGGAAGAAGCCATGTAGCTGCTGCCAGAGACAGATACCTCTGCTGGAGCCTATAACCTCATGATGATGCACAGATTAATGGAGATGGGTTAGTTTACAATATAAGAGCTAGCTAGAAATACACTTAAGCTATTGGCCAAGCAGTACTGCAAATAATATAATTTCTGTATGGTTATTTTGGGTCTAAGCTGGCAGGAATGAACAAGTAGCCCCCTGACAACAATTATCCATTGTAGTTTTTCTTTTTTAACTTTAAAACTATAATGCATAAAAGATTAGTTGTAAGAAGATGCTAAACCATGCACATTTTCTTAGCCACCTCTGTTTTTATATACACCTATACTATATATCTATATAATCATATATAACTGTTAACACAAAATATATAAATATTTGAAGATATATATTTCACTTATTATACATTTTTAAAAATTCTATTGTTGATATGTGTCTTAGTTACTTTTCTATGGTTGTGATAAAACACCATGATCCGGAAACACATAAACATGCCAGGCGGTGGTGGCATATGTTTTTAATCCCAGTACTAAGGAGGCAGAGGCAGGCAGATCTTTGTGAGTTCAAGGCCAGCCTAGTCTATGGAGCTTGTGCCAGGATAGGTTCCAAAGCTATACAGAGAAACTCTGTCTTGAAAAACTAGAAAAAGAAAAAAAAGAACCCTCCCAAAAAAGCCAAAAATAAAGAAAGAAAGATAACATTTAATTTGGGGCTCACAGTTTAGAGAGTTAGAGTCCAAGATGACAGAGAAAAGTCATGATGAAAGGAACAACTCAATGCTTGCATCTTGATCCAAGAGTTGGAGGCAGAGAGAAGGAGAGAGAGAAGGAATGACATAAGTCTTTTGAGACCCACCTTTAGTGACAAGCCTCCCCTAACAAGGTCACATATCCTTATCATCCCAAAACAGTTCCACCAACTGGAGACTAAGTATTCAAATATACGAATGTATGAGGGCTGTTGTTATTCAGACCACCAGTGTGTGTGTGTGTGTGTGTGTGTGTGTGTGTGTGTGCGTGCATGAAGGGACATATGCCATAACACACATGTAGAAGTCAGGTAATAATGTTGTGACATTTTCTTCCATCCTTCCATGAATTCTATGATCACACTCAGGTTACCAGGACTGCATAAAAAATGCCTCTTCATGCTGAGCCATCTCACTAGCACCAACAATATAAATATTTTTAGCGACTGTTTTTACAATTGTTATTTTCTTGGGTATGTGTGATTCTAGTAAGTTGAAATGCCACGATTTTATTTATTTATCTATTTATTTCAATAAAGATGTCTTTGTTTACCATAAGAACACTTATAGATTACATGTATTCTGATGCTACATATGACTGGGTGGAATCTGAGTTGTCTTTCGTAGCAGGGAGATGTCCACACACTCAGGAGAAAGTGTGGAGCTCGGAGAGTACTAATTCCTGGCTCAAGGAAGGGATGGGCAAAAACATGTTGAAAACATTCCAACCCAGTGGCCACTATGTCTTCAACACTATACTAGTCCTACCAAATCTTCTAGGTATTGCATTTGTATTCCAACAAAATGTGGAATGTTTCAAACAATAAAATACTGAATGTTGCTTCATTTATTAATATTCAGATTTAGCTCTATTTGCTTTGTGAAGTCATAAGCAATAAAGTGATCATCAAAAATAAAGCAGCAATCATCCTTATTCCATTGTAGAAACAAAATTCCTTTCATTGGTATTTGGGTAAGAGACCAGGTGGGCCTTGATTGGGCAGAGCTGATGCAGAGGATCCCAAATCAACAGAGCTGTGTTTCTATCTCTAGCTGCAAAGTTCTCATTTAAAACATAAAGTTTTACATACTCAAAGTTTAGCTTGTGGTTTAACAAACAGAATCACCAGGAAACAGATGATCAATGCAGAATCTTGAACACGCCATCTCAGTCTGTGTTCAGCATGGTCCTCAGATGGTTAAACACACATGCAGTCTTGAGTCCTAGAGGATGACCCGATTTTAATGAAACGCTACATGCCTCCATGGCAGTGGCAATGGGATCTCTCTTTTCCTTACATCCAGTATTCACCAACCTCCTCACTTCATGTTACTTTCTGGGAACCATTGGAACAAACATATCATCTTGAGATGAGCACAGAGATCAGGACCAATCTGCATTTTATTGTGTTTTATGTTTGAGGCATAACTTAATGAAGAGCTGAGGTTCTTTAGAACGTGCTATGTAGCCCTGTCTGGCTTAGACCTTGCAGATTTTCCTGCCTCAGCAGCTGAGTGAAGAGATTATGGGCCTGTGCTCCTATGCCAGGCACCAGTGATGATGCTAAATAATGAGGTTTACACTCTAGTGTTTCAAAAACAGATTTAGACAATGAAAAATTGAAGATGCACTGGTGTCGAGACTTTTATTTTTCTCACCGTCATATTATGTACTTCTGAATATGTCACTGAGAGCAGCTGGAAATAATGCATTATAACTAATAATCAAGGATTCTCCTCTTTTAATGAGTGTTCTTTTAGTTTCATTTGTTTATGACAAAGATGTCCAAGAAAAGTGAATGCCTGAGGGATGGAGAGGAGACAGGGTACTTCACTTGCATATGCTCCCGAACTAAAAAGGAGCAAGAGCCAGCCAATGGATACCTTTGTGGCACAGGGATGAAGTCGCTATCCTGCTAATGTAAGAACATCCTGGCAGCTCTGATAAAACTCGGATCACTAAGGAGACTATCAAGTCATTAAAATGTATTTGATGGCGACAATTGCTGCCTTTAGGGGCACAGTTCTAATTCATTAACAATCCAATATTAGTATGCCTCCCTCCAGCTAGTTCTTTATTCCTGTTTCAGACACTAGACAATGATAATGAAAAAGATTGTCTCTGGTGTAGGCTCAGCTGCACCAGGTCCTCACAAATCCACTCTCCTCCCTGGGGTTACACAAGAGATGATAGAATATTCATTGTTCACATAAAGCCATATGCTACGTTGGCACAGGTCCCATTGTTCAATATTTAAAGCACTGCTGAGTCTTCTGGCACCCTCTGTCAGAATCCCCAGGACAGCACACTAAGTGTATGGCAAGCTTTAAACCTCTACAGTTGTGTTTCCCTTTTAAAGCCATTTCATTTAAAGCTTATGTTTAAATAGAAGTGAAATTATATAGAATATTTTATTCAGAAGCAGTCAAGACACTCTGGTTTAAAACAGTGTCCGGCTCTTCTTCAGGTCACGGACTTCCCAAATTCACATAATTATGATGATGAAGAAATCAACTGTGAAAACTCTCAGTTGGACTACTTGAAAGAAACAATCATGGATACAACAGAGGCACCACAAATGCCCACCTGAATTTTGTTACTTTGAAACCAAAACAAGATGGTAGTTCTGAATACAGGTATGAGCATGCCAGCCATTCTTGTCCATTCAGGATCTCACGATGTGCTCTTGAGATCAGAAATGGCAGACAGGTCCATAGCAGCCCTGGAACATCTGGACTTTTAGGTAACCCATGAACTCCCTCAGCTTCACCTATCACAGTGACTTCCTACTGTCCAACCTTACTAGGACTTCCAGAAAAGGAAAGGGACTGCAATAAAACCGTCTGGTGAAAGACTCCTAAATTTCACCCATGAATTCTGGGGGAAAAAAAGTCAATGAGGCACTGCTCTAGTCTGTTGTAGACAGTCAGAGAAAACCCTGGAAGCAATGCATGTTGGGGAATGTGCTTTTCATCTGCTCTATAGGATGTGAGTGTGTGAAGTAAGTTACCCATCAGCAACAGGTCGAGGATCTGTCTAGAAATAATCAAACTCAAGAACATGCATACTTAAAAAGGAAAGCACTTTGTTCCTTTAAGATTGGTAAACTAATACCAGAATATTTGGTATTAGTGAGGATATGAAGAAGCAGTCATGTTTATGTATTTTGGGTATAACTTACACTGACTTTTTGGAAAGAAACCCGATTTTCATCAGTATTAAATATTCATATGTACCTTGATTAAATATTTCTATTTCTAGAAATGTATCTAAAAAAAGACATTTTACATGCATATGCAAATCGATTTGTGTATGAAGGTGCACCCAACTTCATATTGTGTGGTCACAAAAAGGGGGAAACAACATGGCTGTCAACTGGTGAGCTTTCACATGAATTATTGATCATTAATTTTATTCTATTATTAGAAAGATTAGATAGCTTTCTATCTTTTGATTCATAAGTGTTCATTTTAATGACCACTTTCAGAATCAAGTTTCAGAGTAAGATATATGTTTGAACTTTAATTATGTAAGTGATTTTGATGATTGGTGTGTTCAGCCAGTTGTTTTATTCTACATTATAGGATAACAGTAGCTCTGGGTATTAGAAGGGATCTGTTTACAGGAATATTGTGAATGAACAGAAAGTGGTTTAGAAAAAGACAAAAGAAGCTTTAAAGAGTATGGGCTTTGGGGGTTCTAAGAGAATTTGTTATTGTCATCATTATTAAGTTACATGTGTGTCTGTGTGTATGTGCAGGGAAGTGCAAGTGTCCACGGAAAAAGAAGGATCAGATTTCTTGGCACTGGTGGTACAAGTGGTTGTTGGTTGCCTGATGTAAACCCAAATTGAAGATCTCTTAATCACTGACAATCACTCCACACCTCTATTTATATTGTTAAATGGCAATTGCTTAATTCTGTAATTTAAAGCAAAGGCCTTATCTGAAAAAATATATAAGATTTTAGAATAGTTATATTCTTTAGATTAAAAAAGTCAATGCATGGGCCACATAGAAAATTGCAAGTATATAAAATACTTTGAGCATACCCATCACCTTGTCCTTTCTTATCTTCATCCTCACCATGTTTCTTTTGTTCCTGCAGGCAATTTTGCTTCTACTTTATGTTCTTTGAACATAAATGATCATATGAACCTATGAAGTCAAGGCTTCTGGGTTTAAATTTCTTGTACATTTGTCTATTTTCCAAATTTTCATTATTGAACCCATGTTGCTATAATTTGAAAAGCATATTTTTCAATTTAGCATGCCTAATATGTTTCTGTTATCACAGAAATAATGCAAAATAGCTTGAGAACAGTATACATGTATCACCCTTGTTAAAGTTACTTTAAATAATTCTTTAATGTTTTTATTTATTTTATTTTATTGTTTTTATATATTTTATATATAATATTGGTGATATAATATTTCACCAAGAAAAAATGAAACAGATGATAAATTGAAAATCTTCATAGTTGTGGGGGATTCTAGGTAAGCATCTGTGCATTACCTAACATGTAAAACAGAAGGAATGCTGAAAATGGAAAATAATTAAATTAAAAACTGCTCTGTGACTTCCCTCTTGATATGCACCAAAGATTCTATATATTAGTAAATATTTTACCAAACTGTCAAATAAACCTGTATACAGTATATGATGATTAGAATGTCTGCGGGTTAAGTGTGTCATGTTTATAAGGTGTTACATTATAGTCTAAGATAAGAGACAATAAAGGTCATTGTCTATTGACATGGTAGGTCCTTCCCATGCATGTGCATCCCCAAGGCTGTACAATGTAATGAATCACATCTTCTATGAGATCCTCTAATGTGTCACATCAAAACCACCGAGCATCTTCCAAGGCACAATTTCTAATGCACTTAAAAGTTATGTAAATACTAAATAAATGACCCACAAGAGTGAGGTTTACGTGATTCTCTCACATTACTTTAGGATGTACATGAAAACAATGGTTTCTATGGATATGAGATGGGACATCTTTGAGCAAAGTCAACCAATTAAATGTTACTTACAAGTTTAAAATGCTAGGAAAGTCCAGAGAGTGACAAACTGGCCCAAAGCATATCATGAGTGTCAAGCTGGCTCTCCTAAGGCAAGGCTAATGTCATTCTTGTATGGTAAAAGGGTTTTCCTACATTGGCTAAGGTATGACTTCTGCTAAAACATTTGCCCTTTAATATAATTTATCTCATTGATTGAATGTTGGAAAGGAAGATCTTATACCAACTAGTAGCATGTAAAATGCTACAGATTGCTTAGGTGCATGCAACTGTGGTAAAAATAAATAGAAAAAAAGAAAAAAAATAAGAGCAAATACAAGAAATATTATATTTGGTTTTTGATACAAGAGTACACACTGTATCACTTTAATATGTTTCTATGTACTTTAACTTCTGGAGAATTACAGAGTTAAGCAATGTGACCTTAGATGCCTGTCAGTCTCATTCTGTATAGCTCAATGGCTACCTTTTTCAGTTCTACCAGGGGGTAGAATATCTCTTCCCTGGATACTGTAGCTCAGAGAGAACTTAGACTTTGTAACACAAAGCTTAATTAGGACTGTAATATTCATAATGAGAACTGGAATATCTCCTGCAAGTCTACACACCCACATTTTCTAGGATCCTTTCTCAAGAGGGATTTTAGAGCACTTGAACCAAACCAATCTGTGTCTTTCTATTCAGAGCAACAACACCACCAACAACAACAAAAGCTACTCTGAGGCATCCTGACAAAATCAAGAGAAAACACATGGCCACCATGTCATTCAGGTCTTCCAGAAAATTAGCCTAGCCTAACTGACAGGAAAAATCATAATCAGCAAAGAACGTATGTTGGGAACTCCGTGATGGCTCATTTTTAAACTCCAGAACTCAACTATCACCACACCACACCTTTAAAATGAAAGATGTAAAAATTCACAAAGCAGTAGAGAAGAAACGTAGGACAACAAGAAGAAAATGCAACAACAACAGCATGGAAAAACACAGAGCCCATCATTTTTGTCCATGAGGGGAAAAGGAGCAGTCATGTTTGTGAAGCAAGAACAGGAAAACCACCACCTTCAACCCAACACTTAAGGATTCACAGCTGGAGTGACACTGGGATTCTTTTCTGTTGTTGTTTTTTCATTTTATTGATTGTTTTTGGGTTTCACATCATGTATTCCAATCCCAACTTACCGCCCTGTTCCAGCAAAACTGCCCTCTGCCCTTGCAATGTCACCCCAAAACAAAAGCAAATTTAAAATAACCAAAATCCAAACATAAGAAAGAAACGTAATAAAAAACAAGAACAACAGTAACAAAAACAATCTTGCTGTGGAAGTTGTGGTGTGGTCACTGTAGACAGATAGGACAGAAAGTAGTAACGTGGGGTGCAGAGGGATCTTGCGCCTTTTGGAGGAAGAAACAGAGCAGGTGGAAGAGGACTCTGCTCTCTCATTCTTTGGGTTCTCACCCCAGAATCTGATTCCTGAAGTTTTAATGATAAAGGACAATTAGAATAACGCGTCACACTATAACGTAGAAGTGTAAGTCAAATAAACCTTTTCCCTTCTAGCTGGTGTTTGGTGTTTCATCACAACAACAACAACAACAACTCCTAAATAAGACAGGACCTTTTTAAGCCCTAGTAATCCCAACCTGAGGGCAGTTGTTTAAGATTTAACACCTAATTTTAAATGACAATATAGTCATAAAAATAAAGCAGTATTATATTGGTGAAAAATAGACAAAGAGTCGTACATAAAGTCTATAAATAAACTCACATAGTTACAAACAACCTATTTTTGATAAAGGTGTCAAAAACAGGCAATGATTAAAACAGTCTTCAAAAAGTCAATAACAGATATTTCCATGTAGAATAACAAAGCAAAAATCTCCACATCTCAATTTATAAAACATAATTCAAATTTGATTCACCATGGACCTGGATTTAAGATCTGAAACTTTGAAATCACTAGAGAAACCACTAGAGGAAAACACTTCAAGGTAAGTGTACAGGCAGGAGATTTCTGAAAAGGACAAATAGTTTGGAAAACAGCTGAAAGAATTGCAAATAGATTCCTACGAAATTTAAAATCTCTGCACAGTCAAGTGTCATCAGCAGATGTGAAGAAGAGTGTACAGAGTTAGAAAAAATATTTCCCAACTGGATATTTGGCAAGTGCCTGATATGAAGAATTTGTAAAGAAGCTCCAAAATTAAACATTAACACCTTCCAAGTCATCCAATAATCAAATGGGCAAATGATTTGTGCAGACTGTCCTCAAAAGAATAAATATAAACAATCAAAACTGCATTTAATATGTTCAACATACTTATCATTAGGGAGCTATAAATTAAAATTACATCACGATTCCATCTGGGCCCAATAAAAGTAGCTATTATCGAAGAGACAAATAACAAATTTTAGTGAGAATTCAGGGAAAGAAAATCCAGTATTCACTGATGCTGAGTATTTAAACTGGTGCAGTCAATATAGAAATCAATATAATATTTTCTGAAAAAAATAACTAAAATTGAAACAATCCTATAATCTACTTGTTCCACTCTGGATATAAACTCAAGTGAGTCTATGCCAGCACACATAGAGATATGTGTAAATCTGTGTCTACTGCAGCATTTTCAGAATAGCCAAACATGGAAGTTTAGATACTCATAAAGAGAAAATACATATGTGTTTATGTATACAATAGAGTTTTATTTAGTTGTAGAGAAGAGTGAAACTATACTATTTATAAGAACATGGATGGAACTTAAAATCTTGTTGGAAAAAATAGCTTGAACTTAGAAAGACAAACACAGTATGCTTTCTCTCATACGCAGAATTTACATTTAAATATTAAATTCACTCTATGTGTCTGTATTTATCATCACGGCTGAAAAGAATGCATGAGGGGGTAGAAATACACCAAATTGGGAGGAATGAGGACCAAATGTATGGTAATTCTGGGGGAAAAAAAGGCACGTATCACATTTTCTCTCACAGGCAGATTCTAAATTGAATAGATTTAACCGCAGTCACATGTACAAACATACAGACACCATGAATGCTGAAGAGGACCTATCTGAATGGAATAAAAGTAACAGAAAGAAGAACAGAGGGGAGAAATAGAGCTGATGAGGGGAATATAAGCAAAGAAAACTGGTATGTATTTATGAGAATGTTACAATGAAATCCATTGTTTTATACAGTGACTAAAAGGTTCATTTGAAATGCAGGAAGGGAAGGAAAAGAAGAACAATGATAGATTTTGGGAGAAAGGAAAACTTACACACCGATGGTGAGAATCTATATTAGTCTAGCCACCACAGAAAGCAGTGTGAAGATTTTTTTTAAAAAAATCTAAACTAGAATTCCCCTATTACCTACTCTGTCATTTCTGGAACATACCTGAAGGAATCATCCATCATGCAGTAGAATGGTCAGAGAGTTACACTTATTGTAGCACAATTCAGAAAGTCCAACATACTAAATCAGCCTGGGTGCCACCAGTGGGTGAGTGGTTTAAGAAAAATGACACGTATTTACATAATAAAGCATTACTCAACTTCATCATCAACAAAACATGTCATTTTAAAGGAAGTAGAAGGAAATGGAGATCACCACGTTAAGAGAAACAAGCTTGTCTTCATCAGTGTTCTATTGCTGTGAAGAAACACCATGACCACAGCAACTTTTATAAAAGAGAGGATTTAACTGGGGATCGCTTAGAGTTTCAGATGTTTGGCCCATTACTATCATGCTGAAAAGCTTGTTGGCAGGCAGTCAGACAAGCTGCTGGAATAGTACCAGAGAGTTCTACAGCAGGATCACAGATAGCCACAGGAGAGAGATTTGTCTTGGGATTTTTTAAACCCCAAAGCCTGTCCCCCATAACACTTTTCCTCCAACAAGGACATGTTTCCTAATCCTTCTCAAGTAGTGTAACTCTCTGATGATTGTGTGCTTATGGGGATCATTCTTATTCAAGCCATACATGGATATCACATTTTTCTCACATGTTAAAATCTAGGAAGAAAAGATTTTAAAAGAAAAGACAAAGCAAACAGTCGGCTATTTGTTGGGAAAGATGACTCCGTTCAATTTAGACATTAGAGAAGGGAATGGGAAAATACACCCACATGTGTTCTATGCAGTCTTAAGAATACAACCACACGATTTTATTTTGTACAGTTAATAATCTTGCAATAAAATGACCAAATTAAAAAAAATGTAACACGTCATGTCTCGAAGATTTTTCTTGCTATCTCCAAATCCGTTGTGCATACAATAAGACTGTCACTTGCTTTCAGGTAGCATTTGTTTTCTGGGAGTGCTAACACGCTATAACAAGTATTTGTAAAACTACATATTAATGCTGAAGTTGAGCACTAGTATCATGATTGAGAGGTGTTGGATGGCTAATGTAGAAACACGAGGGGAACAGACAGAGCATTATGAGATCCAGCCAGGTGCACTTAGAGAGAAGTGGCTGGTCGTAGTGGCAAACTAAGAAAAGAGAACATTCCTGATGAGTAAGAAAGGAAAAGAATTTACTCTTAATGCGAATGATTTTGCTCTTTTTTTTATTTATTTATTTTATTTTTCTCCATTAACAGCTTCAACTGGGTGTGGGGCAACAGAACCAAGATTCCTCAATAACATGTAATCAAGGAAGACATTTCAAATTCTGCTAATATTCTCAGTAACATCCAGCAATCACGGCTTTATCTTATTTCTAACTATACTGCTGTCTCTGGGCCACATTCATACAGATAGTATTGTGGAGCCTCTCTGTAGTTAGTCACTGACCATTTTATTTTTAAACAGTGGTTTATATGTTTAGCCACTAGGTCAGTTAGACAGTTGTCTTTATGAAAACTCAGAATTATCCCCCCTTTCCCAAAAAAAATTTTTTTTTTATTTTTGGTCCTGAAATATTTCAGTGCTTAACAAAGGAATCCAATGTGAGCTTTCCTTTTCACACATGTGTGTCCTCTTCTTAATGAAATGAGAGGCCTCATGCTTGTTGATGGCACACCTGTTTTGGATCACCTCCCTTGATGGTAAACAGAGACTCTTAGCAAGGCTGAATGAGTTTAAGCATACCTGATATATTATTGCTACAGCATAAGTTGGATGACTTTTTGAGTTATGCATAAAAACATATCAACATGGGGAAGTTGAGAGATGCTGGACATATTGATGGTATTTAAATATCATTTCAGAGAATATAGGCAGTAACCCATCGAATTCATTTTGTCAAAAATTTTAACCTAAGAGTCAAGAAAAGGCAGCAAATGTTTCAAGAGAACTTCAGAGGTTCCCTCAGAGACCCATCATGGGCACAGAATTTGTTTCTTTGGGTTTTCATCACAGTGTCCTTAAATATACTTGATGTGGGAGGTGATATATGCTGTGAATATGTTTTATTGCCATTGGTTAATATAGAAAATGCTTTTGGCTAGTGACTTAACAGAGTAAAGCCAGGCAGAATATACAAACAGAGATGTAATGACAGAGTAGACAGAGTCAGTGAGAAGCCATGTAGCCCCACGGGAGACAGACACTGGATGTTACTTTACCTGGTAAGTCGCAGTCACATGGCAATACACAGATAAATGGAGATGGGTTAATTTAGGATATAAGGTTTAGCCAGAAATACTCTTAAGCTATTGGCCAAACATTATTGCAAATAGTATGGTTTCTGTGTGATTATTTCATGGTCTGGGTAGCTGGGAATGAACAGGTGGCCTCCTAGTACATATACTGACCAGGGTACAAAAAAACACTCTGCTGTGCAGTACCCAAAGAAATGCCACTCAATAATTTTACTCAGTTGGCATCCTCTTACCCCTTGAAAGAAAGAACACACATTACTATCTTATGGAAATGTACACCTACTATACACATTATAGGTTTCTCTAATTGTTATATATGATTAATTCTTTAAGAATTTATTTTCTAGATTAATTGGGAAAGCAGTTTATTAGCCCTGTCTTTATTGTAAAACTTATCCCCATGAGATGGCAACATTGAGTTAGAAAGTATGATTACAATGAAATGTTTATAAAGGGTGTGGTGTTTTACGTAAGAATGGCCCCTACAGGCTCGTCTATTGGACTGTTTGGATCTCATTGTTGACTTTCTTAGGAAATATTAGGAGATGTGACCTCGTTGGAGGAAGTTTTCCACTGAGGATGGACCCTGAGTTTTCAGAAGTTTATGTCAGGCCTACCCCTACTCTCTTCCTCACTGTCGATAACTTATTTATCAAATGTGAACCCTCAAATACTGCCCCAGCACCATGCTTGCCTGCCTGCTGCCTGTCTTCCTGTTGCCATGCTCCCACCGTAATGGTCATGGACTAATCTGAAACTGTAAGTAACACCCCAAGTTAAATATTTTCTTTGATAAGTTGCCTTGGTCATCGCCATAGCAATAGAACAGTAACTAAGATGGTGTGGGACAATGGTCTGTATTCTGTCAATTATATTTTTAAATAAACGCTGATTGGCCAGTAGCCAGGCAGGAAGTATAGGTGGGACAACCAGGAAGGAAGTAGAGACGGGTCAATGAGTACAGGAGAATTCTGGGAAGAGGAAAGCTGTTTGTGCAGTCCTGATCTGGCCACAGAAAAAGCAAGATGTGACTGCCTTGCTGAATAAGGTACTGAGCCACATGGTAAAAACAACACATTGACATATGCTGTGAGTACTGCCATAAGACAAACAATGTATGAATTCCATCCCATGCTCATTTGTTAGCTTTGCCAATTTTGAATGCAAAGAACCACTTAGTGTTGAGCTGAACGGCAGAAATGTCTCCATAAAGACAGTCCAATTCCAGGCTTTATAAATAATACTACTCACAAGGAAAGCAAGTATACAAATCAATTTAAATTCTAATTATACATCTGTTGTAGTTAGAGTGTTATTTGTCTAGCTATGTTTTGCAAAAAGCTGATTATGAACACTTTCTTGGGGACCATTCTAGGCACTTTGAAAGAGTCAGAAATACATCAGAAAGAAAAATAATACATGTGATGTTATTATATTCCTACAATAAGAAATGATGCACTTCTCTGACAGGGAGGAACAGCCATGCAAAGAGGCATCTGGTGGACCAGTCATTCTGAAATGTGGCCCAGGAGCACAGACAAATTCCAATTCTTCTCTACTCTGTTAGGAATACGAATGCCTCTTTTCCCAGCTCACAGAAGGGAATCTGGCACTGGGGACAGCATTCTGGTGCTGTAAGCCCTTCAGGGAATTCTGTTATGAGCGATATACAGAAGTCACGGTGCTCATTTCCTCATGATGAGGAAAACCTGGTGAGTTATACAGTTTACAAGTAAGAATCATCCTACATTAGCTTAAGGGGAGTAAAATTATTGTTTAATTATGACTGAGGTTACATAATTTCCAATTAATAAATGATGCGTGGGTGGATATGACTTGATGGTTTTACCAAATCAGCACCGCAAGAGAAAAGCTGCACTCCAGAGTCAGTCCAGCAAGTGAGTTGTTCTGTTTACTGGCAATCTTGTCACCTGGCATTCTTTTAGATAGGTCTACCTATTTCATCCCACCAAGTGAGGTGGTCATTAATCTTCTTAAGAAGTCACTCAACTCTGCCTGCCCATGGCCACTGTTTCACTGTGACTCAAGCCTTAGGTGCATTCTTACTGGACACCATGAATCAGTTTAGAGAGTAGAAGAACTTTTAATGGATGACTACAGGACTTAATGACAACTGTAGATCCAAGGTAGTATAACCATCAGAGAATAGAGAATGACCCGGAAAACTTAGAAGCTGGGTGAAGCTCGACCTGTCTCCTGCTTCATGACTTGGTAATAATATGACCTATGGCAGGGATAATTAGGGCAGGCTTGAGGTATTTAGTACTTCAGTTGCTCATCCCAGTATTCCATCTTTATTTCTTTTTTTTTAAATATTTATTTATTTATTCATTCATTCATTCATTCATTTATTTATTATGTATACAATATTCTGTCTGTATGCCTGAAGTCCAGAAGAGGGCGCCAGACCTCTTTACAGATGGTTGTGAGCCACCATGTGGTTGCTGGGAATTGAACTCAGGACCTTTGGAAGAGCAGGCAGTGCTCTTAACCACTGAGCCATCTCTCCAGCCTCCTCCATCTTTATTTCATGACCAACAACACAAGTAAACATTATTATGATTTTGCTTCATATTCAGAGTGGGAAGCATTTTAAAATTCCAGGCACATTTTTCCTTTCTGTGAATGCAATTGTACCCTTGAACTATTAATTTATACACATGATTTTATCTTTCTAAGGAACTAATGATCAAGAGTGCTAGGAAAGACTAGAACAATTTTGCAAGTGAAAGAGACTTGAAAAATATCTACAAAGCAAAAGCAAAAGGACAGGAAAAGGATAACCTTTCCTGGAACTTCAAAGTAGAAAGAAACTCAGCCTCTAAATTGAAACTTACACTCCTTGAAGGTATTTCTTCTCGCTGAAGCATCTGCAACTCCCAAGGAGGAACAGAGGATGATTATATATGGGTTAAGTCTGCACAAGGGCAAAGTACAGAGTGGAAGAATCTTTTCTCGTGTTCCTGTGGAGTTTCAGTCTCATTCCCATAATTGCAGAATTACATATTTTATGCAATTGGTTTATTTTTTTAATTTTTCTCCTCCTAGAATGTTAGCAAGTTTTGCTGGTCAACTCTTGTTACACAGAGTATACACTTGTTACGTGATATTTTTCCTCAGATTACAATATATGACTAAAGTGGTATAATACAAACAGTAATGATGTTATTATATGCATTAATAATAACAATAAAGACCTCAACTACGTAATCAACATTCACATCAATAGAAAACAATTTTCTAGTATTCCAGAAATGGTCTATATTTTGAATGTTTCCCCAAGGCATGAAGGTGGTTCCATCGCCATCACGTTGTGCCATTTGGAGGTGACAGAGCCCTCAGAGCTTGCTCTTTTAGAAGGAAGTTGGGTCATTGGGGGCATTCCATTGAACTGGATTTTAGCACTTCAGTGTCTTCCTTTTGCTCTTTCCTGAGTAGCTTTGGTCCACCACAAAATTGTTAATGTTTATTTTTCTCAAGTGTTTTGCCACAGAAACAGAGAGATGACTGAGAATACATTCACATGTTTGTTACATGAATGAAAACAAAAGAATGTTCTGTAATGTAATATCTTCTAGGTCTAAATCAATGATGAACCAGTACTTGACCGCAAAGTGCCAAAGTCAAGAATGGTATGGAAAGTGGTCTGGAATTTTTCATTCTAGTACAGCAAATATCACTACTACAGTTCATTTGTAAACTTAGCCTAGCATGAGGAAAAGAATTCAGAAGCTGTTGAAGAAGATATTATAGCCTTACATAACATTAGTAACCTCTCTCATGGGGTGAAACTGAAAAGCAGAGCCCATCCATAAATGATTCTTACAATATGAGCTTCTAATCAGACAAAAACAGGAAAATAGTTACAATGTGGTGTGCATCCAAATGCTGCCAAAATGCTGACATACACACATTACATGGCCATGTATCATCACAAAGCAAATGCAAAATGCTGAGCCTGTCTGCCAGGGACACTAATTCTTAAAGAGATCAGCATTGTAGCTCTGTGAAAACATGGATAATTATAGCATCATGTTTATTATGCTGTTGCTTACAAAGCATGCATTTATTGTAATGCAGTTTTCTCCCCTAGGGCCCTCAGTACAAATATAGATATTATACTTTGCACTAAATGGTGAAGGTGCAAAGCCTTGGCCCTGAGGACAGAATAGAGGGATACTGCTCCAGCTTGCATCATGCCATAGGCAAACGGCTTTATTTCCTTGTCAGGCCTGTGTGTTTTTTACCTTGGGGACTATAGGGTTTCTCCTAACATTTAGAGAGCAGTCCTACTTAGTGTGATGACAAGATAGGTGAAAAATAGTCCCTTCAGTTCTCATGGGCACCACTGACAAAGAACTATGTAATGAAGCCCTCGGGCCCAAATGAGTTGTGGTCAAGAACGCAGGCATTAGATTAGCAGCTTTCGCCAACATAAATGCCAAAATTAGTCAGACAAACATGACTGTAGGGGCTCACAGAAATCCTAAGTGACAGGGCACTTTTCCAGGCACGCAGAGGTGAGGCACATTAAGCCTGTACTTCATTACTGTCACCCCAGGGAAGCAGCAGTCACAGTAACACTTAATGGGAAGCTGAATACAAGGACATTGTCCAGATTTCCTGTTGCCCAGGAGAGAGAGAGAGAGAGAGAGAGAGAGAGAGAGAGAGAGAGAGAGAGAGAGAGAGAGAGAGAGAGAGAGAGAGAGAGAAAGAGAGAGATTGATTTTGATCAGCTGTGAGTTGGCCTCCATGCCAGGAGGGTAGGTGACCATGTGGCTACTCAAAAGGATAGGGCCTAGTGGTTTCATTAAATCTGTCTGTTTATCTCTAATTGAACCAAACTCCATCTGAGCATGAAGTGAGGTCAAATAATCACCGATCAATTATTTACTTTACCCCACCTCCATATCACTGTAAAAAAAAGTAATGTGTTGATCTAGTCTCTTTACTAAACAAAGTATCTACAAGTCATTAGTGGGCTCTAAATGAAAAAGAAATGTTATTTTTATTCCTGAAACTGCTTGGGGAAAAGATGACATGCGATGAAATCCTTCCACTCTTCCAGCGAGGCTGTTGCAATTGCTATTAAGTAAAAGAGGAAAGAAAGGCTGACTGAGAGACACACAGTAAAGCCTTACAATAAAGGCTGTGTGTGCTGCAATAACCACTAGATAAGAAGAGCAGAGAGAAAGACATCAAGCAATGAGTCCTCATAGTAAAGAAATTGTGTTTTGAATAAAAGAGGAGGGAGGAAAGGAGGGAAAGAGATAGATGGAGCAGCGTGCAGAGTAAACAGGAAGTACACAGAAGGCGCAACTAATTACATCTAACTCTTACGCTAGCTATAAAAGCATATAGCTTATGGAACAAGCAGTGTTCAGTGTTCACATTACATTTTCAGGACAGAGAAGTAAATCAGCTCTGACCCACAAGGCATGTTCAGGAAAGGAAGAAGAATATGTGTGGTGTGTTTATTATCAATAAAATGGAAAGAAGAAGCAGCTATGTGTTCGTTGTCATGTACAACTAATGACTTGAAGACATGAGGCACCCTCGGGTCTTCATAGGATTAGAGACATGACCAGTCGTATTTGCTATTGTGTCCTGAAGAGGTTGCACTCACGTGTGTCAGGCCCCATGACATTTGCTTCGGGTCTCTAATTCTGGTCCTTAGAACTACGCCACCAGAGAGAAAAGATGTTTTAGCAGAGACAGGAAGAATATATGAACAAGATGCAAAACGTGAATCTTTGAGAAGTCCCCTTCCTTTGTAAGAGACTAGACTGTTGTTAGAAACTGATGTTTTAAGTAAAATCAACAGACAGAGCAACAAACAAAATTAGAGCAAAGGAATATAGAGAAAAGCAGCGTTCAGTACCATTCACATTTTTCCTTGTTTTTAAGAGGAATTTATTTATAGAGGAAAACAATCAATTTGAAGAGGTCTTCTGAGACATTATTCCTTCCTACTCAAGACTCATTAGTAACCACAGCAGGGAGGATAGATATGGCCTGTCTGGATTCATGGGATTCCAGAAACAACTACTGAGGTATGATTTCAAGGAGAAAGGATAAAGATCTCATTTTCAAACTTTTTTTTTCACTGTGCCAGACTATTTAATTGAAATTACGTAGAAAATACATACATTACAGCCGCCTGATAATGATCCAGGGACCGTGAGATAGAAACAGCAAACGCATAGCAGTGTTTGAGTTACCTTTTAGGTCAACCTCATCCTAAAGTCGTAGGCTTACTAATAAAGCCCCTTTAACGTTTAACCTTTAACCTTGCTCCTGCCAGATTTTTAACTTTACTGCTGCTTCATTTCTTTTTGTTCTTTTTTAATTTTGTTAATGTTATTTTTAAAACAATCTTATTTTACATACCAATCCTAGTTCCCTCAACCTCCTGTTCCCACTTCCCCAATCTTCTCCCCACCCCACCCACCATCCACTCCTCAGAAAGGGTAAGGCATCCCGTGGAGAGTCATCTAAGTCTGGCAGATCACTTGCGGCAGGACCAAGGTCCTTCCCACTGTATCAAGACTGAGCAAGGTATCCCTCCATAGGGAATAGGCTCCAAAGAGCTAGTTTACACAGTAGGGATACATCCTGGCACCACGACCAGTGGCCCAATAAACTGCCCAATCCACACAACTGTCACCCACATTCAGAAGACCTAGTTCGGTCTTACACAGGTCCCCCTTAATTGTCATCACAGAAACTTCATCCAGTATCTGGTGGAAGAAGATGCAGAGATTCACAGCTAGGCACTGGGCCGAACCCCTGGAGAGCAGTCATACAGAGGGAGGAGTGATCTTACAGGCAAAAGGGACAAGACCATGACGGGGAAACCCACAGAAACAGCTGGCCCGAGCTGTGCCATTTCTTAGCAGATACATTCTACGACTTTATTCATTGAAGCTGCCTCTAACCCTGTTTCATATAACAATTATATTCAAACCAAAGTGAATCTACTCCTTGCAAAATAACAAAGGCAGGCCTAACAGCAAAGTCTGTTGAAAGGTGAAGTGGCTCAAAGCCTACTTTTGATGATAGTGTAGCATATTTGCTGTCTGAGAAAAACAGCTCCAACTGATATAATCACCCCTCTTACCCACTATACGGATCATGAATCCTTATGCCTCCAACACATCACGAATGTGCAAACAGATACTTTATGGGGGTGATCTTGGCTGATTTGTGTTCTTTTAAAAGACTATGATATACTGGTGGCTTATGAACAACCTGTATTTTCTTTCTCATAGTTCTGAATGCTAAGAATACCTGAATCCAGGTGTTGGCACACTTATTGCCTGGTGAGGGCTGTCTTCTCATTATATTATCTTCTCATTATATCCTTGCACACTGGAAGAGGCTAACTAGATCTCTAGGCTCTATTTAGAAAATCTCCAAAATCCATTTGTAAGATTTTCTACTCTTATAGCTTACTTACCTCCTCCAAACCCACCCACTGATGTCCTTATGTGGGTCATAGGTTTAATATCTGGATATTGGTGGAAGAAAGACATTTAACCTATAAAATGCATAGTAAAGGGGCAAAAACATGCAGGTGTCAGTGAGATTTGTCAGAAATTATTTTATGTTAGTCTACAGCAGGTCTCAACAAAATACCTTTTTGCCTGGGAAGTTAAAGAAATGTCAAGGTTATCCTATAAGACTGACATTCCATTTGTAATTTTGTCTGTTTTCTGAAAGAGTAGATAAACAGGTTGAGTTATCGGTAGAGACAAGAAATTATACTTATATCCATTCCATGTATTCTCATGCGAATGTGTTCATACGTGTATATCTTCTGCTCTGAATAATAAAGAAAAGATAGGTTAAGAAGTGCTGGCCCAACAGAATGAAAATGGATTTCCTTTTAGGCAGACCTGATTATAATTCTATTTCTGTCACTATGGCTTCAGACAAGTTACTTAACTACCCTTAGCCTCAGTTTTCTTATATGTGTAATTGGAAAAGATAATTTCTACCACTTACAAAGATAAAAAATGTAGATCTTTGATATTTTCCTTTGTTCTTATTCTTTCCCCAAGCTTCATAAACAGTGATTACATAGTTTAGCAAGCTTTTTATAAGAAGAATTAAAAATGGCTGTGGCTGTGACATGCGTTGGTCTGAGAAATGAGCAGTTATGAAGGGTAAGCATTGGGGATGCTGCGTCTGCTGTCTAATATGGTTCAGGAAGATCCTTGACTGTCAACTCTGCTTTCAACAAAGGTTGGTGGACTGTGTCCAACACAGGGGAATATGGCAGTCTGTGGTTCACAGGACTAGAGAGGAAGATCATTACTGAAAGTGTAAATTGATACACTTTCAATCAGTATAGTTTCCACAGATTTAGTAGCAGATTCGACTAGATACTGCCAGGGAGAAATATAAGCTATACAATGACACACTGGTACTTTACATGTTTTCTTATGACAAAATTTTATGTTACTTTGTTGTTGTGGCTATTGAAACCTTTTCTAACTACCTGTCTGAGTCTAGAAAGGATTTATTTCTTTGGCCGAATTGAGTGAAGCATGAATCAGGGGGCAGTCACTTTGATAGTCATGACACTACCTGGTCTAGAATCCATAACTTTTTATAGGATTGCAACAACAGTTATGATGAAAAAGCAGCTAGCTGTACTTTCCTCCTAATGTCACGTGCATACAGCTGTGTGAGAGTAAACAGCTTTTTCCAGTTCCTTCCTAACAAAACAGTTGCTTACTGTTATTAAGCCTCAAGACAGATCTAGCAAGAATCCTTATAATTCAGTATTTTCTTGACATTTCAGACACTTTTATAAATGAAGTATGAATATTTCTGATTAGTGTTGATTATTGGATCCTGACTGGGTTTCACAAGAAGTATATATACTAATATATTTCCAAACCTTTGGTTCTTAACCTGTTCATCATTTCTACTAAAGGAAAAATGCCATTTACAGTTTACATATGACAAAGTAAGCTGATGTTTTGGACATGTTAAATACCATATAATCACACTGAATGGTGAGACCTACACTTTTAGCATACTCTTGGGTCAAACTATAAAAATTTCCATCATCAGATCGTTGAATAGTCTTCAAATATTCTTATTTTTATTATACATTTTGTTATATTATTATAAATAGACTCTCCAGCCATTTTCTTTCTCATTCTAGTCCTTTAGCCATTCTTTAGAGTTCCTTTATCTTTCATCCTACAGCTTGCCCCAAGTGATCTGTTGTGAATTAGCAATGCCTTTCATAAAATGTGCCAGACACACGTCCCCTGATAGAGTCTGGCTCCTATCAGCTAAGTATGAATCCAAATATCAAAGCAGAGAAGTAGGTTGTATGATGTCCATCCCTTGCAAAGACGTGGTGTATATTTCAACCTTTACAAACCCCTAGCCTCTAAAGAAATTACTGCTTGCTTCCAGGCTAAATGTTCAATGAGAGATACATGTGGCACTGGCTATAGATAACTAGCATGTCCTCATCATGTGACTGTCCCATGAATATCCCAGAATCCACAAGAAAAAAATACGACTTAGTGTTCTCAAATAACTAACTCAGAATTTTGCAAGTCTAGTCAGAAAGGTCAAAAGCGACAATGTGGTCAAAAACCACAAAAGTTTTAACATACCTTAGTAACTTTGAATGTTTTCTATTGAAGCTGATTAAACTCTCTTGGGAATATGCGACTAACTCTAAATACGAATGCTTAAAGGAAAAATTTTTAATATCCATGTCCTACATTTTTTCTGTTTTTATTTTGTGAATTATCTCAAAGATATATAATGTGCTGAATGCTGCATTACTATCAGAGTACCTATTTACTGATTTGTTTCTGTTTATGAATATGTGTGAACATCTATGTGTGCAAATTTTATGTATATGGGAATGCCTGAGGAAATGAGAAAACTGTCACATCCTCTGGAGTTGGAGTTACTGGTGGTCATCAGCTACCTAACATAGATGCTAGGAGCAAACTCTAGTCTGCTGGAAGAGCAGTAAACACTCACCACCACTGAGCCACTTCTCTAGCTCCCTGCATATTTTTTGAAGCATAAGGCATTGTGGACTCAGCTGACATCCAACTCACAATGCCTCCTGCTTGTGCTCTGCAGAGGCAGACATGACTTAAAGCTGGAGTTCACCATTGCCAAGCTTTCTGTCACTACATATGTTAATGAATGCAAACTCCCCATCATGATTTTTCTTCTATTTCTGATTATATATACAAATATGTATATATGTAAATTTACATCTATAAATATATATTGCTGTGCTGTGTATATTTCCCCTTTTTCTTTAATGTTATGTTTTTAATTCTGCTCATGCCAATATATGTATTCCTGGATAATCACCCATTAAGTAAATCTGTGACAAATTGTTAGACAATTATCAGTTTAGTAGCAAACCTTTTGTAGAAAGGTCACTTTATTACATGTGCTGTCCCCCTGCTGCAGCAATGCTGTAATTAACAGTTCATCATCATGGTATATGTGGGAGTTCTCATAGCATCTATCCTACAGGGTGGATTAGCTGTGTCAGGGCAGAGGCCATGTAACACACTCAGCGCTGCTAGGTTTTAAAAAAATGTTTCTGAAAATATCTGCTCAGAAAATATTTTATATAAAAATAAGAACAAAATGATTCTCTGGTTGAGAAAAATGTAAAATATCTAGAATTTTAACAATCTTATGTATAAAGATAAGAAATGGTCAGTAGATATAGTTTTAAAAAATAAACACACACTCTAAGCCTGTTGTGAAATGTTCTCATTGAGGGATATTACGAGAAGGGTGTTTTGAAATGCTCCACTGTCCTTCCTAGTGCAGGGGAAAATGGTGATGCATAGTTGTTCATGGTATGATAGAATACAATATTTCTTTTAGGTCCTATTGGGAATGTACCATTCTTCAGGTGGTAGGAAAGCTGTACTTCTTGATATCCTGGTGCATTTCGCGTTATACACTTATCTAAACTTTATAACTGTTGGTATGTTCCTCTTTGCCTTGACGACATACTGAAATATGTCACTGCTATGATGCAAAGTGAATGGCAGGCTCAAACAGTGCTTGCCCCTAGTTGGTTTCCAGCTCATGTTCTCTTGCCAACCAACTTCTGCAGCTGATGTGTGTCATCTTAGTACTTTGCCAAGGCGCTTATAGTCAGTCCCTTTGGTACAAACCGAAGTATGATAAACCAATGAAGCAATCAAACAAGTGCGAATGAAAATATACTTAAAATGCAGAGAACAGCTGTGGGAGCTCAACCCCAGTTGTTACATCCACAGTGCATTCCAACACCTAAGGCTCAGGAACTATTGTAAAAAAGGGGATGGAGAGATTGTAAGCCAGAGGGCAGGAAGTTTGCTGTGGGATTGTGTCTTCTTGTTAGGGCAGGGAAGCTAATACTCATAGAGTCTCAACAATATGCCAGTTAAAACAAGACATGAACAATGATAATGCCAGATCACATGCCAACTGTATAGGGGGTATCTCATAAGGATCCACCTTTAGATAAAGTGCTTCAGACAATAAATGACTACTGACAGAGAGAGACAATTATTTCTTCCTAGGGATGAGCTGCCCCCATTGTTTATCTAATACTAAGAGGTCAATCCTAAAACAATATATGTGCAAGCAACACTAAGCATACTAAACTGATATTATTTACATAATTATTTACATAAATACATATATACATATAAGAAAGAATAAGAGGCAATGGATATTAAGAGGGGGGAGGGCCATGAGCGGAAAACAACTAACTATAAGCATTATTTCTAGTGTCTGAATATGACATACTCCCTTTACTTACTGCTGGTGATACAAAAGAAGTAAGTACAACTCCTACTGTATTTGTTTTAAGATTTTGTGTGTTTATTCAAAAGAGGGTGATTCTAGGCACAGTGGTGTACAAATTTACTCTCAACCCTGGGGAAGGGAAGGATCTGAGTTCAAGGTCTGTCTAACTATACAGCAAGTTTGAGACGTGACTAAATGATGAAATATATACTGGAAGGTAATGTTAGGTTGGCTAAATTTTAAAATGTAAGGCATGGTGGAAACCTTGAGTGAGTAAAGTCTTGAGTTGATATGCATTATTGACATGGGCTCTGCGATGTCAAAGACACCATCCCCATAAATATGGTAATATCTTACTTGGGCAGACCTAGGAGAAATAATAAAGCTTCCTCCAGGATCTGAGTGTGTACAAAAACAAGCAATTCCAGGTTTTCTCTCCTCTGGATGTTTACAGCCTAAGACTGCTTGCCTACAGAGACCTCCTATGGAAATAGCTGCTCCACACCCCCTACAGCCTGACTGTGCTTATAAAACAGTAAGGGTCAGTAGTAGGTGTACGTCTGTCAGAGCCCACTAATCCTACAAGACCTCAGTTCTCCTGCACTGAGTCTATGTGTCTATGTGTCAGTCCTTTTTCTGCTCCTTCACAGCCCCTAGTCAGAGTTCTCAGACCAAAGCCTCATTCATGCGTTGGTGTAATAAAGAAAAATTTAGCTCCTATTCTAGATACAGTAGTTCAAACTAATGCATAAACATCTATCAGATCACAGGAGGACTCTTATAAGTAAATTACCTCAGTGGTTAAACAAAAGAAAATAAATGGCTGAATTGAGAAGGGTATATGTGAAAAACTCAGGGAGTGGAGGTGCCAGATCTGCTTCACCCCAACCCATCCTTGTGGTTACTAGTTTAGTCCCACTAAAACGAGAACTCCCTGCCTGGGGCAAAGCCCCAATCTCTTTGAAAGACCTAAGCACTCCTTCAATGTACCAAACACAAACACAAATTAGGAATTTCAGTCTTGACATGATCTCTTGGAGAAGCACACTGTATCTATGCTTTCCGCCTGCCTTTAAGAAGTGTAAGCAATGCTATGATCATCTTCCTTTCTGTCTCCACTTACCTTATATACATAACTGCCAAATGTAATTTTGTCCTTCTATATTCTTATCTTCATTGTCTTCTTTCTTACACTTATTTATAATTAACAGTGCTCACAATTATTTTGTACTAAGAGAAAAATATCTAGTGTAAAAAATAGAAGAGAAGGAAGATATTCTCACATGTCTCTGTGCCTTGGCATATTCACCAAAAAAGGTGCCGCATCAGATACTCTCCTTTGGTTATGGAATGGTAGCTTCATCTACCACCATCACCTCCAATGCATTTAGTATTAGTTTATTTTGAAATGCCAATTTTGAAAAGGTTAAAATTCACTCGTTAGTATGTATTTGTGCAAGCATTTGAGAAAAAAACCCAAACAGCTCTCATTATTGGTTTTGATGGCAGGATTGCTACACAGTTACATTGTTAAAAAATACCATTTGTGAGTGTACTAGATAACTGACATAAGGAAAAATGAAAGCTATTGCTAAGAAATTTATAAGGAGCCATTTACCTTTTGATGATCTTTCCATATTAGCTCTTATTATATGTAGCCTTTGTGAGGAGCTAAATGATAGAGCAATGGATGGTTATGTGTAGGTCCTTAAGAAAGAATACATTGGCAACATCAATCCCTATGTGCAATTAATACATCTTCAATATGATAATACACAACACCAAAGTAAAGCAGCTATTAAATTAGAGTACTTCAAGAATTCACTGGAGACATACATTCATTTATAAAATGTTAAGACGCGCTCAAAAGAGTAAGCAAATAACCAAAACGGATGGACAAAGTGCTCTTAAAAATTAAGAGTGGAAACATCACAGCTGTTCAGTATAAAACTTTTGCAAGAAAAGCAAAACAAATTTGAGATATTCTAGACCCTGCCTTGGAAGGATGGAGTGTGCCCAGATAGATCACATAATTGAGGAATGTCATGAGGGTTAATTGATGTCAGTGGAGCCAAGGCTGAGGAAAGCACTCACTGCAGGTGGAAGGAGAATAATTGGCTCTGTCCAGGATATTTTCTGAGTGACCTATGCTGATTCCTATCAGCAGGCAGAATTAGTTATCACTGCCAGAGTGTCCCCTCAGGGTCTGCTCATTTTTCATTGTCCTGCCATTCAATTGAGTTATTCCCTAAATGAATCAATCCCTAATTTGTAATAAGATCCAATGCTGCCATGAGATCTACAGTCAAAAACTTTGCAGATGACAACATGAACTGTGGAACTGTTGAAATAGGAGCAGCGGGGCTGCGTCCCCAACACCCCGGCCGCTTGCACGGCTAGCTTTACCCGAAATAATTACATGGACACTGTATTCTTTTAAGCACTGCTTGGCCCATTAGCTTCAACCTCTTAACCCATTTCTAATCATGTGAGTAAGCACCCCAAGGTGTGCTTACCGGGAAGATTCTAGCCTACATCCATCTTGGGTCGGAGCTTCATCCCTCTACCTCAGAGAGCAGAGCTCTCCCGTCTGCCCACTAGACAGGAGCATGGTGTCTCTCTCTGAGGCGTCTGGCTCTGAGCGGAGCTGCATGCTTTCTCACCTCACTTCCTCTTCCCACCAGCATTTTGTTCTGTCTACTCCACCCACCTATGTTCCTACCTATCAGGGCCAAGGCAGTTTATTTAACCAATGAAATCAACAGATTGATATATGACACTCCCACATCACTTCCCCCTTTTCTGTTTAAACAAAAAGGAAAGGCTTTAACTTTAACATAGCAAAATTACATATAACAAAGGAAAACAACTTAACTATCTATCTAATCTTCAACTGCATCAAAGACTCCAGAAGGATATAATATTATCTAAGCAAACAAGAAATAAGCAACTTTCAAACTCTAGAAATGACAAAGACTTCTTGCTGCCTGTACAGTCACCCAAAGTTCCTCTGTACTGTTGGGGCATCCATCTTCGGCCTACATGCCCATAGTTTTCAGCAGACATTCCACAAAGCAGGAAATTTCAAAGGCAGTCACTATCTCCTTGTTCTGAAGAATGTCTTGCAGACTCTTTCATGAATCAGGAACCCCGAAAGATCATCTCACCTTTAGGCAAGTTCAGTAGTCCTCTCTCTGCGGGTTCTCTGTGTCCACTTTATGCAATAGTCCAGGCAAGAGCAGTTTCTTGCCCAAATGGCTATCAAACTCAATAAGAATCCTCTTCGATGCCCATCTTCCTCTTAAAGTAAATTAGTGCTGCCAGGAGCAGAGTGTCTCATTGTCATGAAAAACCCTAAGTTATCAAAACATTTAAAATGCCATATTCTCTAGCCTTTGAAAGATATGAAGAATGCCTATCAGAAATACATCCATGCACATCTAGAAAATCTAACATGACTACAAACTTGACTATTATAGATGATTATTAACAGCCTATATGCATTACATTTTTAAGTGAACTACACAATCACAATACCTTAATCAAGATCAGAAATACAGATACATATAACAAAATTGACCTTAAATCTCTATCAATAAAGCAACATCTATACTAATGCAAATTATTCATACCTATATCATATCCCCCTTTAAATGTAAAAGAACATTTATAAACCATATTTGGGAACATGGGCGCAGCTTTTTCTCTCCAAACTGCTTCCTGCTGAATGGGGGCGTTGTTAATTAGGTCTTTCATGATAACCTGTGTGCTAGTTTCATCTCAGTTGGCAGTTGAGCGAGGCAATTTTCTGAAGATGTTCACAGCAACCCTTCAGGAGGGCATGGTCCATCATACCATATTCGGATAGAAGAAATGAACAGGGTCTCATCCTCTGTGAAAACAAAACAAGAAACTCCTTTCCAAAGTATCATATCCTTAGATCCAAATTGCAAAGTCAAGGCATTTCCACAATATCTATGTTGAATTAGTTCAGCAGCATTTATAAACAAATATCTTTTAGTAGCTTTTGCTCCTTCCTCAGCATTCAAACAATTCAAAGAGCGCATAATAGCATACAGTATCAAGATTCTCTGTGTATTTTCCATCTTTGTACACTTTATTTTAACCTCTATTTCATTTATTTTTACTTTTATTTTATATTCTCTGTATCTTTGTCCTGGAATAACTCTGTAGACCAGGCTGTCCTTGAACTCTCAGAGATCTGCCTGTCTCTGCCTCCCAGGCATTGGGATTAAAGGCACTGGGATTAAAGGTGTGCTACCACACCTTGAAGTCACAGAGGTCAATCTCCCTCTGCCTCCCAAGTGTTGGGATTAAAGGTGTGTACTACCACACCCAACTACTATCTTTTTTTCCTTATTTTTTACTTTTAAGAACTTTAGTTTTTAGTTTGCATATATTTTTAACACACTGTAAATCATTTAGAAATTTTCTTTGTCTTTGAATCTCTTTTTACTGTATCTCTCTCTCTGTTTTTCTGACCACACGAGTCTTTAATTTACCAAGCAATCACAGGAGGAATAAAGCCGTGGCTTTGCCAGCTAGATCCAGTCCATTCCTTAGCTTTCCAGCCTCATTGCTGAGGTACCGGCCAGAGCTGCCTTCAGTGCCACAACTCTACAGTGTTTCAAAGTCCCTGCCAGCATGCGAGCTTCAGCGGCCTGTGCTTGGAAACCGCACAAACCGCCTGCATAAAAGAGTCAGAGTTTTCCCTGGCAGGACAGCCCAGAAAGCCGGCATTTTAAAATGGCGCAGCTTTTTTCCTGCTATGGCTGAAAACCGAAAAGCATGCGTTCAGATTTTCATCAACACCGTTTAAGTGTTTGGTGGCAGGACCTCTTAATGAGCTGCAAGGTTTTGCAGCTGAAGCTGAGTCAGGAAGCCTCTCTTAGATGAGAGCGGTTGCTTGCCTCTAGCAAGCAGAGTAGACCCGAGAAACTGCTGCTACCAAGAAAACAAACATGCTTTACTCTTTCCCAAGCTTTCTCGGGCTTTCTGTGGACTCAGTTAGCCCCACATCTCTGCCTTCATGGAACAAATCAGAACTATTGCCTGTTTGTTTCTCATAAATGAAATTGAATCTTGAGTTGCTTAAACTGATTGTTCACCAAGATATTATTAATATTTCCTTGTCTTCTTATATACACATATATATCTTTGTATGCAGCCGATTTTCTAAATTTGTTGATTTATCAACAGCATTGACAGCTAGTCTTGTCTTCTACTTCCTATAGTAACTACTAAAAATGTAAGATCAGATCACCATCCTTCAGAACCAAAACTAAAGAGTAGGAATTTCTTTCAGCTGTTATGAAACACTGTTATATAATGGAATACAGAAGATAAGATAGAGAAGCAAGTTGAGTTACAGCTGTAATCTTTCTTTCTAGAAAACTTTAAGGCCCATGACTCCCACGTAGTGATGTTAGCATCATAGTCAGACCTTCCTACATTCCTTCTTTGCTCCACTGTATATCCGCAAGTAGATAAGGTTGTGCACAGAAGAAAGAACCCGACTTGCTACTGATGCCTTACTTCCTTGCTGTCTGACAGTATTCAGAGACCTGGTACCTTTGTGGCTATAAGACTTGCAAAAAAACTCTCCCAACTGTAGCACATCATGGGACTCAAAATATTCTACAGCATATACCCAGTAGTACAAAACATTTCATTTCATGCTTTTGCACCAGCAATTAAATTACCCTGTCCTAACATATTAATTTCTAATATACAGCAATGAAAAGTGGCTAATCAATTACTCTCAGATAACATTGCCTAATGCTTCCTCTTTCACTGAGTTTCAGTAATATTTTGCACCCAATGGTAAATCATTAGAGAACTTGAGAAAGACCATCACCACTGAGAAACTTTCCCAGTGTAGCATGTTAACCCAAGGGCTAATATTCACCAGCATTTTCTAATCTAGCATAGAATTTAAATAGCAAATGATTAATGTCTGAATAAGATGAGATCAAATCTGAGAGCACATTCTAGCATGTTCCCTGTCTTCTTAGTCTTTTTTCTTTCTGCGCACTCTCAGAAGAGTTTGATAACTGGATGGTCATAGCTAGTGGGTCCAAGAAACCCATGCCTAGTCTCAAATATCACAGCAGCAACTACTTGTGATCTAATTCAAATGTTTCAAAAGGCAAGTATAGCATGTAAGAAGCCAGATTTCTCAACTCTAGTAAACAAATGAAGCCAGACAAGAGCTTAACTAAATCTTACTCAGGGAAAGATTTTTACAGCATCAGCAGAGATGTTTTCTAATATCGAGAGTCACTGTTTTGCCAAATTGACAGCCCCAAAGAATTTATCACTAATAAGCCTTCTGAGGCAAATTGTACATGATCTCCAGGAAAACTGGATATTGCAATCTAGTTATGAGATGTACTCTTCCTTCATGACTCAGAGGCATTCTGAACAACCAAAGCAATCTAAGGAAATCACCTGGGAATCTAGTTCATGGCCCCACATGTGAACTTAGCTCAACATGAACATGACTTTTGCAACAGTAGCCTTTTGTTGATCATTTAAATGAGAGGTGTGCTGATTTCTCAAAGACAGCCGTGGGATTCTCTGCCTATTGATCACTCTCAGGGGCACAGAAAGTACTTTAAATCGTTCCAGTGCTTTTTCAGAGTTCACAGCTAAGTGATACCTCAGTTACCAACTTAGTCCATCTTAGGGAAACAAACATTAAAAATCTCTATATCAATAATTATACAGTCAAAAAGATCAATTGCTCTCCCAGCATTTTAAAAACAACTGGAAATGTGGATCATCGATCCACAGGTGATCATTAGAGTTACAAGCTCAGAGCAGGAAGACCTTGGTATGTTCATGGATGCAGTCCAGGAAGGCTTGCAACTAAATCACCCAGGCAGAGTCACATTTACCCTAATTTAAAAGCTACAGGGATAGAGCTCTTGGGGCTCCTTACTGTGAATAGAGAGAAATTCTTTCTCAAATTTTAATAATCTCTCCCATTAAAGACCAAATCCATTCATCTTTGCCTAGATGAGACAGAGGAAACCTTCTCTTCGGCGGTCACATACACTTTCCACACAGACCAAAGTAGGCTTCTTCTTTGAGAACCATATTTTCCCTAGAATTTCAAAGATATTTAAAAGTAGATTTTATGGCATTTACCTTGTTTCTTAACTTTATCTCATTTTTCTTAGTTGTCAAGTCTATACCTGTCTATTCTTTTCGAGTAGATGAGAGACGCTCTCCAGGTGACCTGGATGGTGTGTACTTGCCATAGAGCTCCGTGAAAGGGACTAAGAGTGATCAAGAAAACAAATTTTAAAAAAATTAAATTTTTACTTGATTTGAATTTATATCTAAAAAACAATCCTTCTGTATTAGTAGGGCTTTAAATAGGTTTGGAAGAATTTTTAAATCATCCTTTTCATTTGTAATTATTTAACATAAATAACATTCAGGTATCATTGCTGGAAATATAACACATGGTTGGAAAATGTCTTAGTATAAAGTACAAACAGGGTTTTGGAGTTTTAGCTTGACACAGAGAATTTAGATACATGAGTATTTTTATGTTGATTACATGTTAAAATGGTGGTATTGGGGCTTATGAAAATATTATTTTGCACTATTTTTATGTTACTAGTTATAAGTTCAGTGGAATAATTACTAAAAGAATAATCCAGTGGAAGCATTACTAGCTCATGATAGTTCCACCTATAAGTTTAAAATGCAAAGGGTTTGAAGGTTAAAGTCAGAATGAAAGAAATGAGCAGAGCAGGATTCAAATGGTGTGCCACAAGTCATGCTTGAAACAGCCCAAGAGACACCAAACACTCTTCAGTCCCAGTGACCATTTATTAACAAATATAATGTAAAGGGGCATACCCACAGCCTACACAAAGAAGTTGGTTTTAAAGTTGTGTTTAGTTTACTTTGTTTGCTTGTATTTGAGAACGAGGCAGTGGAAACACACAAGAAAAAAATGTGGACCGGGAGTGATGCTGAGTCAGGAATGCTGTAAACATTGTGTGGTATGAGTCTGAGGTCCTCCCAGACCACAATAGGTAACAGAAAACAAATACTGACAAAAATACGCAACTCATACTGAAATTAAAGCGGCATTATAGGAAGTAATTTTCATTGTTAATGAAAATTTTCTTTTCAGGTAATGAAAATTAAGTTAAATTAAATTTATTTCCATTGGACTTTCAAAACCTAGAAAACTGAAGATGTCAGAAACAGAAGGCTTCATGTACACTGTATAAGAATATATTTTAATATGGTCATTCCGGAAGGCAATTAGACAACTCTTGTTCAACTGATCATTATTAAGACCTTTGATGCCAGAATCAAACATGTATACACTTATATACACTATGTTATTTATTCTAAATGCAATTGTCTTACAGAAGTAGGGAAATGCACAATAAACTTATTGATGCATTATTTGCAGCATGGGAAAAATGGTATTATAGGTAGAGCAATAAAATGTGTTATTTATGCACTAAAACTCCAAGCAGGCATGAGAATTAACATCAAAAGGCATACATATCTCAAATAAATCATGTTCCATCATTAGTAGATTCTATTTTTTTCAATTAAAATATTATGAATTATGTATAGCAAAATAAAAAATTAAAAAATTTTTGGGCAGAAAACTACTAAAAATAAGCCTTTAGCACAATTTTCTTTTCCTTAAATATGTCATGATTTTGTGTACTTTGATATGCACATAAAATATTATTTTGTTATATGAATACTCAAGGAAATCTTCCAGTTTATTATGATAGAGTCCTGGAAGTGAGGAGGAACAAGATAGTTGTGCTCAGGAATGATTGGGAAGGGACATTTAAATAAAGTTCATGACCTTAGGGTTACAGCTGCCTTACCAATTAATCACACATTCTCACAAATCAATAGAGATACTTTTGGGATGTTAAGGAAGAGGAAGACAGAAGAGAAAGTGAAATTGAAGTGGAATTTAAAATATAATGTGAAATGTTACTTCACGTATGAAGGTTGGTGGGGAAGAGGAGATGGAGGCTGGTGGTCCAGGTATTCCATCTTTAATGGACTGGTCTATCTAATAACATTGATGAAATAAAAGTTTATCTATAGTGTTGAATGAGTTGGTATCTCTTAAATCACAGAAACCTAAAGGGTGGGTAGTAATGGGGCATTTGAGTCACTCTACTGTGACTGACTTACTTTTTATTGCATTTGAGCCACAATCACCTCATTTATTTCAATACATGATGTTAGTGGTAAGGAAATTATGCTCCTAAAGAAATCTCATACTCATTCTCCTTTTAAATCATAACATATCTGTGAAAAGTGAGAAAATATAATTGTATTTTATGATTATTAAGTTCAAGTTATTTCATTTATTATATCCCTAATGATATATAATTTCATCTAATAGTGGAGTATTTCCTGGTTCTGTTTTTATAAATTTTCATTCTCATATACATCTCATAAGAATATGGGGTGAATTATAGAGATACAGAACTGATAGAATTATATAAAAGAATTAAGACAGCAAAAAAACTTCACTAAAATTAGCAGCGGGCTGGAGAGATGGCTCAGAGGTTAAGAGCATTGCCTGCTCTTCCAAAGGTCCTGAGTTCAATTCCCAGCAACCATATGGTGGCTCACAACCATCTTTAATGGGGTCTGGTGCCCTCTTCTGGCCTGCAGGCATACACACAGACAGAATATTGCATACATAATAAATAAATAAATATATTAAAAAATAAAATAAAATTAGCAGGGAGAACAAGTTTACACTTGATGAACATGCTTTAAGAGAATAAAAGAGGAGGAACACTAATATAGGTGAATTCAAGTCTAATTCACAATCCAATATATTTATAAAAATTAGTCAAATATTCAGAATTGACCATTCTTTATCAATACTGAGCATTTTTATAAAGGCATTTAATCCCACAGCAATTGAATTCTTAACTTCATGGCCATATAAAGATAAACTAAAGTCAAATCCTTCTTGGAAAATTGCCCCAATTTAAGGATTTATTATGAAAAAAGAAACTAAGGTTTACCAACAGTAAATCTTTGGGCAGTGATATAATCAACTCCACACAAACACATCCCCTTGCACAAATAAAATTTGACTGAATTACAGAGTATGCATGTTCTATGGTTTGACTGTGTCTCCCAACATTCATTTGTTGAACACAGTACCCTCATAAAACAGTACTGAGATACTAATTAGGCATTTAAGTGTTGCTTCCATTATGTATCATCTGCCTGCATATATTGTTTAGTATCTATCTATTTGAGATCCTTGTTTCAGGAATGGCTTAATTATCCTGGGAGTAGATTCTGGATAAGGGGATGATTCTTATCTCTCCTTCTCACCCTCCTATCGCCTCTTCTGCGATGAGATATAAGACGTTATCCACCAAAGGCAAACCCTTTTGCCTTGGTCTTAACAACGTTAAGAAACAAATTTCTATTCTTTAGCAATTACTCAATCTCAAATATTTTGCTACTGGAACACAAAACAAAGTCTGTGTAACAGTATATATGTATATGTATATATATATATATATATGTGTGTGTGTGTGTGTGTGTGTGTGTGTATGCAATGAAAACATTTTAGTTTGATAATACATACTGAAAAAATGTACTGACAAGTCTGTACTGTTGCGTACTGTGTCTTTTATTTAGAAATTCTGGATGAGCAGTTTATGATGAGTATGTGTTAATATGATTGATAAGGCCTTGCAGATATGTGATCTGGACATTTATCACATTTATTTGCAGTTATTGGCCTTGTTATATACCTCCCCACAGGTATGAAGTATTTATTAATTACAATTCAGAGCAGCAACTTACACAAGGCTAAACAGGTCTGCTGTCTTCTGGAATACCAATTTAAAACCAGAAAAATATTTATTTTCCCAATAATTGGGTTCCCAGGTAAGTATATATGACAGCTAGCTGACAAATTCTGTTTCTTTTGACTTTCTCTTTTCCTGAGGCAGACGCTCTGGTTACAGTTGGAAAACTATGTGCTGGACTCATTTACTTCAAGGGTTTCCACACCCTCCATTGCTATCCTATCGATCATTAATTGCATTTGTTTCCAAGCACTTCCTGGGAAGAGAACAATTTGTCACTTGCTGGTGATGGACCGTCTGTTCACAGACAATGAAAGTCATGAATAAAAAAAGTTCTCCTGGCGAGAAAGGAAAGCGTGTTTGAGAGGAAACCAAAACTTTACACTAATGTCAGCATGGGCTCGCATACACAGGCTTCCCAGACAGAGGGCATGGCTCTCAGCAGGAACAACAGCTTAGAGACAGTTTGACTAACTGCTTCAGGAATTTTCCCTGACTGCTGGGAACCAACATCTGAATAACCCATTCGGGGCCCCAAATGTAATGCTTCCTCCCAAGTCTAGCTGTGAGAACTGATGGGCTTGTTATTTGGTTTACTTGCAGCTTTGGTGAGGGGTTTCACTTACAGAAGCATAGGTGACACCAAAACCACCGAGTCATTTAAAATTCCTGTCCTAGTGTGGATGTCAGCTTCTGCAGATCTATACCACTGGAGTCTCAATTCCAGCTGTGTGCTTTCGACCCTCTATATGCTTTATCATCTCTCTAAGCAGCCCGTACCTGGGGACGGCTTACAAACACCTGGCCAAGAGGCTCAAGAGAGAGTGGTTTGAACTTCGGGTGAGAGTCTAAAAACAAAACCAATTCTTTCCCTGTACAAATGGTTGTCAAGAGGCCTGATCTTGAGAGTTGCTTTCAATTAATAATTTATTTTACATCCCAACAGTAGCCTTTCCTCCTTCCTCTCCTCTCACTCCCCCTGCACTCCTCTAGCCTCCTCATAATAGCTCAGAAAGGGGCAGGCCTCCAAAGGGCGTCAGCATAGCATGGCATATCAAGCTGCCATAAGACCAAATGCTCCCCTCACCTCCCCGGTATTCCATCTTGGCAAGGCAATCCAGCATGAGGAATAGGTTCCCAATAGCCAGTCCAATCATGTTGGGCAGCCTCAGTTCCCATTGCTCAGAGTTTCATATAGAACAAGCTACAGATCCAATACTAAACGTTGGACCATTGCGCTCCGGGAATCCTCCTGAGGAGAGGGAGGAGGAACTGTACGAATTGGGTCAGGAACATCTCAGGAAAACCCACAGAAACCACTAACCTGGCTCATGTGAACTTAAATTTGAACTAACAACCAGGGAGCCTGAATAGGACCGATGTAGGCCCTCTGCATATATGTGACCATTGAGTAACTTGATCTACATGTAAGAGTTTCTTATGGATAATCACAGCCGTTCTGATGAAGATGGTAATGGCTGTTATGCTGGGGGTCTGAGTTCCACAACCTCAATACACAGTATTCACTGCCCACTGAGCATTTCCCAGCAGCACCAAGTGTAGCATCAACACAGCACTTTCGGGGTTGAGTCTGTGGGAGGCCAGTCAAGTACCTGTTCCCCCAAGCAGCTTTCATGAAAAAGACCCGGTAAGGGTTGCATTGGAGTTCAAGATCAAGACAGGCATTTTAGAAGACCTTCCAAAAGCAAAGCAAATAGAAGCCTAAAGCAGAACTGACTACAAAGTAGAGGAGGAGGGTAGGAAATAAACAAGTCTTTAAAACATGCTCACACATTGGAGGCATTTAAGTTCTTTAGCCTGAGCTCAAGAAGTGAAAGTGAGCATATGTTCCAGGGTCTTCATCAGTTATTTAGAATGGAAAACATGGGTATAAAAGGAAAATTTAAGACAACCCAACAGAAAGGTAAAAAGGAAAGTACCAGAAAATAGTGAAAGCCTTAGCCTTTCACCAACATAGTCATCCATCAGTAGTTACAAGTTCATCGGTCTCGTAAATCACTCATTACTTCAGCCTGATATGATCACACATTAATTCAATCAGTTATTCATTCATAATTTTAGTAATTGCCATGGATAAGAAGTTTTTTGAAGTCCTCTCAGCAAGACTGTGTTCACTAAGGGTTTAAGCTATATAATAGCAAGTAAATGAATTCTTAATAAAGGTGGTACCCTTATTAAGCATTGACTACATGCTAGAAAATATGCAAGAGACTGAGACTACTAGAGAGAAAAACAGAAATTAATCTAACGGGGACAAAACTTAGTGATTGTCAGGGATTAGTGACTGGAACTTGAATGGGGCTGAATGAAGACAGAGAATAGAAGTTACCAAAATACAGCTAGATAGATTGGAGGAATAAGTGTAAATCCTATAAGGCATAATGGGGTGAGGATACTATAGACTTACTCTAGTATCACAAATGGCTTAAAGGGAAAATTTGAAAGTCTCCAACACAGAAAAATAGTAACTGTTTCAGTGGGAAAAATGGTAATTAGACTGATATGATCATCATACATTGTGTACACATATTGAAGTATACATATATATTTATACAATACATTGTGTCCCATTATAAACAAATTAAAGGATGTAAAAGTGAAGAATTACTTTAAGCTGATCCAAGGTGATAAGAATGACAAAGTGAAAGAGAAAGATGAGTCCTTGACAACTCACCTGTCTCTGAAAAAAATGGGACAGTGCAGAGAAAAACCCTGCACTGTGGATGGCCATTTTTTGCTGAGCCTTTTCCTGTGGTGTGCTGGCTGTTTCTTCTGTTTAAAAGAAATCCTTCCTCATATAAACTCCTTTTCCCTCTGCATTTTATCCCATATTATTCTGACTTTACTGCCAGGGTACCCTCTTCCAGTATTCACATGGCCCTAAACAACTCAATCTTCAAGGATATTTGAAGTGTCATTTGCTTTAAGGTAAACTTGATCTTCAAGTCTGAAGGAATTACTCTTAATCCCACTGCTCAGTATCCACGTTAATGTCTAAAAATCCTTTTGTACATTTAAAATCTTTAAGTCAGACACCCCATGCCCCACTACAGGCTATGCCTGCCAGAACACACAGACCTCAGCTCTGGACTTTCCCCATGCTCTAGGTTCCTGCAATGAAACATTTCCTACTGGTTACCACCTACTACCACCTACTACCACCTACAACCACAGACCATGCTTCCCCTGACTAACTTCTCCACTGGTTCTGCTTCCTCAGGCAGATACTCCTGCCCAATGACAGGCCACACCTGCTAAGCAAGGCAAGCCTCCACCTGTGGACCTTCTCCACTCTCTAGGTTCCCTATAGCAAATACTCCTATACAACTACAGGCCCTGACTCCCACAAGAAAAAGACCCGGCTTTCTAGATTACCAGATAGGCCACACAGCCTGTCCAGAGTTCCCTCTCCTCTCCTCATTACCATATCCAGAAAGCTCACAAGGAACTCCCTGCTGGACTAGACTCCACAAAGGCCACCAGAATTTAAGACTCTAACCTAGACAGAGACTTCCATGTTGGATGAGAAACCAAGCAGCCATCCAGAACTTGTGCCTTCAACTCAGTTGGAGACCTCCTACTTGACAAGAGACTATGCCATCTACCAGAAATCCAGTCCCCACACAGTAATAGTGAGAGACTTCAACACCCCACTCTCACCACTGGACAGGTCTGTCAGAAAATTAATAGAGAAATACGGGAACTAATAGATGTTATGACTCAAATGGACTTAACAGACATCTACAGAACATTTTATCCTAACATAAAAGAATGTAATTTCTTCTCAGCGCCTCATGGAACCTTCTAAAAAACTGACCACATACTGGGTAACAAAACAAGCCTCAACAGATACAAAACAAAGTTGGAATAACCCCATGTATCTTATTAGATCATCGTGGCTTAAAATTAGAATTCAACAGCAATACTAATTTCAGAAAGCCCACAAACACATGGAAATGAAACAATGTTCTACTGAGTCATCAATGAGTCAAGGAAGAAATAAAAGAAATTTGACCACACAGCATACTCAAATTTGTTGGACATAATGAAAGCAGTGCTAAGAGCAAAGTTCATAGCACCAAGTGCCTACATAAAGAAGCTGGAAAAATCCCACACTAGTGAGTAACACCTGAAAACTCTAGAACAAAAAGAAGCAAACTCACCCAGGATGACTAGACAGCAGGAACTAATCAAACTGAGAGCTGAAATAAAAAAAAGGCACAAACAAACAAACAAAAAACAATACAAAGAATCAATGAGACAAAGAGTTGGTTCTGCAAAACAATCAACAAAATAGACAAACCTTTATCCAAACTAATCAAAAGGCAGAGAGAGAATATCCAAATTAACAAAATCAGGAATGAAAAAGGGAACGTAAAAACAGACACAGAGGAATAAATTCTTAACATCTATGCCCAGAACACAAGGGTACCAATGTTCAAAAAATTTGTAAAAGAAACACTCTTAAGTTTAAACTGCATATTGACCCTCACATATTAACAGGGGTAAACTTCAGTACCCCATTCTTACCAATGGACAAGTATCCAAAAGCTAAAGAGAAAAAAACACTTTAGCAAACAGATGTTATAAACCAAATGGAAGTAACAGATACAGAGGATTTCACCCAAATACAAAAGAATGTATCTTCTCAGCAACTCATGGATGTTTTTCCAAAATTGACTAGATACCCAGTCACAATGCAAATCTCAACAGATTTGGGAAAGTTGAAATAACCTCCAGCATCCTCAAAGGTCACCATGGGTTAAAACTGAACTTCAACAACAGAAACAACATACCTATGAGTCTACAAACTCATGGAAACTGAAAATTTTTCTACTAAATGAATACTGGGTTAAGACATAAGTAAAGAAATTAAAGACTTCATAAAATTCAATGAAAATGATTGCACAGCAAACTCATACTTCAATGAAAACAATGCTAGGAGAAAAGTCTATAGCCCTAAGTGCCTTCATAAAAAAATGGCAAGATCTCTTACTGGCAACGTAACATACCTGAAAGCCCTAGAAGCTAGCACACCCAAGTAGAAGGTGGGAAATAATCAAAGGGTAACAAAGTCATAAATGAAAAGGCAGACATAACAGCAAACACTGAGGAAACCCAAAGAATCATTAGGTCATATTTTAAAAATCTGTACTATACAAAATTGGAAAATCTAAAAAAAAATGGATAATTTTCTTGTCAGATACTTCTTACAAAGGTTGAATCAAGATCAGATAAGTAATTAAATCAACCTATAAAACTTAAGGAAATAGAAACAGTCGCTAAAAATTAAAAATCTCCAAGCCAAGAAAGAAAGGAAAGAAGGAAGGAAGCAAGGAAGGAAAGAGGGAAAGAGAGAGGGAGGGAGGGAGGGAGGGAGGGAGGGAGGGAGGGAGGGAGGAAGGGAGGGAGGGAGGGAGGGAGGGAGGGAGGAAGGAAGGAAGGAAGGAAGGAAGGAAGGAAGGAAGGAAGGAAGGAAGGAAGGAAGAAAGGAAGGAAGGAAGAAAGGAAGGAAAGAAGAAAGGAAGGAAGAAAAAAGTCAAGTCAGATGATTTTAGTGCAGAACTCTACTAGGCCTTCAAAGAAGAGCGAATACCAATACTATTCAAATTCTTTCACAAGATAGAAACAGTAGGACTATTGCCAAATTCATTTTATGAGACTATCCTTATCCTGGAACCAAAACTACAGAACGATTCAACCAAAAAGAGAATTACAGGCCAGTCTCCCTAATGAACATAGATGAGAAGATAATCAACAAACTATTTGAAAACCTAAATCAAGAACACATCACAAGGTTCATCCATCATGATCAGGTAGGCTTCATTTCAGAGATGCAGGGATGGTTCAACATAAAAATAAATCAGTAAATGTAATTTACCATATAAATAAATTGAAAAAAAATCTCACATGGTCATTTCATCAGATGCTGAAAAGGCCTTTGACCAAATCCAACACCCTTTAGGGACATGTAAGTCAAAAGGACTTTAAGATTGCATCTCAGCTTGTCAGCATTACCTAAGATCAACAACACAACCGACAGCTCATGCTGGTGAGGATGTGGTGCAATAGGAAAACTCCTCCATCGCTGCTGAGTGTGAAAACTTCTACAGGCAGTATGAAAATAAATATTGTGGTTCCTTAGAAAACTAGAAATTGATCTACCTCAAAATCCAGCTGTATCACTCTTTGACATAAACCCAAACTAGACCCCATCATACCTCAAGGACATTTGCTCAACTATGTTCATAGAGGCTTTAAAAGTAATAGCCAAAAGCTGGAAACAACCTAGATGTCCCTCAACTGAAGAATGGATGAAGAAATGTGATATATTTACACAATAGAGTATTTCTCAGCTGTTTAAAAAATGATGACATCATGAAATTTCAGGAAAATGGGTTGAACTAAAAAAGAAAATATCCCAAGTGAGGCAATCCAGACCCAGAAAGACAAACATGATGCGTACTCACTTATAAGTGGATATTAGCTGTTAAGTAACGGGTAATCACACTGAAATTCACAGATCTGGAGAAGCTAGATAAAATGGAGAGGTTTTGGGGGGATACATGGGTCTCCATGGGATGGGGAAATAGGTATTGTGGTTGGACTGAAGGTGAGTAGGGATGGGAACAGAAAAGATCAGGTGGGGTGGCAGGAAGGAATGAGAAAATAAGAGATATCAATAAAATAGGTGGGCATTAAAGGAGTGATAATGGAACCTGGTACAATTGAAACTTCCAGGAACCCTGAGGGCCTCTAGTAATAGAGAATATGGAGCCTGAACCAGCCATCTTCTGTAACCAAGATAGGTTCTCAGCGTTGGGATTGGGACTCCAACCCAACCTCAAAATCTATGACTTACTATCTGCCCTGCATGCTAGATGTGCTGGGGCAATGATGATTCAGAGCTTGTGGGTGTGACTAAGCAAAGACTCGTCTAACCTGAAGAACGAGTCAGGAGAGAGAGCCCATTTTGGATGCTGAGCCAGGATCCAGAGATCAGACTGACAAAAAGACTGACAGAAAGAAAAAAGTCAATGAAATAATTCCTAATAAAATTTTACTTTACTCATAGGGTCATTGCCTAGCCAAATAGTCATCAACAATTAATAAGAATAAAATCTATATATCTTCATCTTTTTGTATAACTTTATTTTCTCAAGAACAAGACCCATGTCACAAATTGTCTTCCTTTCACATTGTCAACAACTTTACCTGTGAGAGGTGCTCTGTTATAATAAGTGTTGCTGGACAGAACAATGAAAGGATGTGCGAAAAAGCATCTCCATGTGAATAAGACTAGTACTAAAATGTGTTTCTGAGAATAATAAGAAAGAAAATCATCAGAAGTACCAAAGACAGAGAAAAGAATACATAGCAATTTTAGACACCTCTTATGGAAAATGGTGTATTTTGGATTTATGGCTTGTGTTTCATGGCAATTTAGTTACCATATAATGTCCTGACACTTGAATGCTTTGGTGTTTAGAGATAAGGCGGCAACCACTCTTGCATTTTATTGCTCATAGATCACCAATGACAAACACAAGGCTGCTTTTGTGAAGTCAGGGATACACAATGTGTACAGGAAAATAAAAGAAGAGAACACATAGAAGAGAGTCATAAGAAAGGCTGCAGATAACAGGAGACAAGAACAGAGCCACAAATGCCACCAATAAATCACCCCTACCACCAGTGGGTTCATAGACTATTAGATGTTTGGTTATTGTAAGGCAGCACAGTAGGTTCTAGGATGTGAATTGGAAAGTAAATGACTTCCTCCGACTTGACCAAAGCTTGACTTGATAGTGCAATGCCACATTATCATCTTCCGCTCTGATTGACATCTGGATTTCTGAATTCATGCTGTCCTTGTAGACACAGGAACAGTCTTTTCACTGTGCATCATTTGTATTGAGAAATGTTGATCTTTCAACATCAAAGGCTAAAGCATAAAGAAGAAGTACTAAAGAGAAAAAGAGGAAAAACTAAAGCAGACAGATTTGTTCATACATTGAAGGAATAACAAATTCTTATAGAGGGAAGTCACTGGTTTCCAAAATGACCAATATTCAAACACTTGTTGGCTCTTAAGAGCCAGATGTGAGAATCAGAGTATTAATGACAGGAAGGTTGTATTTCCTGATCTGTGCTTCTTTGACATGGGGGCATAGACTTTGTGAAAACTTCTGTCACTATGTGAGGATTTGTATATATTTCTGTATTACATGCTGGTAAATTGTAACTTAATAAAAATGTCCTGAAAAACTCATATTGCAATATGTCTAGTCTGAAAGAAAACTTATTAGGAAGTCCACACAAACACAAGGATTTGGTGGAGGATAACCTAAATCACCATGTGGAGGTACCTGTAGTATATGTGTATGTGTTCTTGTGAATGTATGTGTAAATATGTCTGCATACATATAGAGGTCAAAAATTGACTTCAAGTGTCTTCCACGGTTGCTTTTCCCTTTGCTTTTTTGAGAGAGGGTCTCTCGTTGAACCTAGAGTAGGCTAATTAGGCCAGAGCAGCTGGCAGACAACCTCTAGGGATCCATCTGTTTCCACCTTCTCAGCTTTCTCATATAAAGATGAACTTCATAATTTGGCTCTATGTGGTTGCTTGAGATCCAAGCTCAGATCTTCATGTCTGTTCAGAAATCACTTTTGTGACTGAGCCACCTTCCTAGCTTCCAAATGCCATTTTACAGAATTTCTTCTCATTGATTTAATTGAGATTTTCCCTAAGGACACATTTATTAAAAGCACGTCCCTCTGCACTGTGTCCCTGAAGGGAATATTGGAATATTGCTTTCTTCATCCCTTGCCACTCTTTTTGTTCCCAGCAATGAGCTGAATGCTTTTGTGCCTTTCTATGTTCCTTTTATGATACATTGAATTCCCTAAAAACAATAGAGCTAACTAGTTGTGGACTAGAACCTATAAACCTTCAAGCCAAAACTAACATCTCCTGTTTATAAGGTGATTATCTCCTGTATTTTACACAATAATATGACATATTGGAAGAATGCTTTTCACCTGGACAGCCAAGCCAATATAAACTACAGATGGCCTTGGATTTGCAGTCGTTCAGCTTTTAGCTTTGTGACAACATGGCAGCTACTTGTATTCAATAGAAAGTGAGCTACACAGAAGCCTGGTTTCTTTCCAGCATGGTGATAAAAAATTTCTTGAGATGCTCAACTACAAGGTAAATGTAAATGTTGTGAGTAAATTTAAGTTAAGTGAGAGGTTGGATAGATGATTATATATACTAAATAAAATTTAGATGTACAATGTTTTCAAATTAAAGTGAAGTTTTCTAAATATAACAGTATTGCAACTAGAAGTGCAACCACATTTTATGGAGTCATCCCAGCAAGCCAAATAATTGCATCTAACTGATCCACAGCAAAATGGAGTTATGCCTGACTTCCCCTGGTACTACATGAAACACAGAACTCAAAGTGACAATTGACAGGGTTATTGTTATACACAGGAAAAGGAGAGTGCTGGTTGATGCTTAGTTTGAGTGAAAGGCAAAATGAATATAAAAAGAGATCCAATTTTGGTCACTGTACCAAACTACCTAACTAAAGCAGCTTAAGCTTAGATTGGTTCATGATTTCAGGGGATTTCAGGCATGATGATAATGAATGGCCAGGTGCAGGTGTCTCTCTGCCAATAAGACCCCATTTTTCCTAAAGTTTCCACAACTTTCTCAAATTACAGGGACATTGCAGGCTCATACCACAACAAAGATTCAAAAAGAATCAAATTAGATAGAAGGGAGTAGAAAAAATAATGGGTTTTTTGCATATATATATATATATACAACATATATATGTATATATACACATATATGTACACACACTATATCTATATCATCTATATCTATATCTATAGCTAAGGAAAAAAGTACTTAGATATTGGAAGCTTTGTTCAGATGGCTCAGAATAATCTGGGTCTCTCTTGTCAGGGATTCCTTCTTTATTTTTGTTCAACCTCTTTACATTTAGAAGGAAGCCTCATTTTTTTCCTCCTGTAAGATTCTTCACGGAATCATACCTGCTTTATGCCTGGACAAGTGCATTACTTTCAATTGGTGACTATGGAATGTCTCACTAGGAATGATATTCTATAAATAACAGTGTGATGAGAGATTCCCCTCTGTATGCTGTGATTACCATTAATGAATAAAGAAAACTGGCTTGGCCTGATAGGGTAAAACAGAGCTAGCCAGGGAAAACTGAACTGAATACTGGGAGAAAGGAGGTGGAGTCAGAGAAGCCGTGGAGCCGCTGGAGAGACAGATGCTGAACCTTGCCAGTAAGCGACAGCCATGTGGCGATACACAGATTAATGGAACTGGGTTAAATTAAGATCTAAGAGTTAGCAAATAAGAAGCTAGAGCTAATGGGCTAAGCAGTGATTTAAATAATATAGTTTCTGTGTGATTATTTTGGGAGTCTGGGCAGCTGGGAAATGAATAAGTGGCCTCCTACAACAATAGTGTATTAAGAAGTAAAATTACTAACTTATACTAAGACTATAAAACATCACAGTAAGATGTGGGTTAGCACTTTTTAGTACTGAGGTACTGAAATATGGTACCTTCAGGCCCCACTGTATGAGCTTGTAGAATCTCTCTGAAGGCTGCACCATGTACTATCAGCCTGTCCCCTCTCCCACATCCTTCCCTCAAGCCTTCAGTGTACATCTGGCCCTTGCAGTAAGCCAGCATCATGCAAGCATCATTTCTTTCTACAGATCCCATAAGGAAAGGCTTTTAATCCACTGAATAATTTGTTTCAGCTGTGGACAGGCAAGCACTTTGGAGCAGGAAAGAAGTGAGAATTATATTCATAATGTCTTCATCTACCATGAGACTTTATTTTTAATAGCGAATAGTGAAAATAATTTCAAAAGACAGAGGGTGGAAATGGAATGGCAGGAGTTCTGTGGTTTTCCGCTAGTAATGTATAATTACAGTGTGCCCAGGAAGGCAGTAAAACCTAGCAGAAAGTCTAAATTGCTATTAAAACGAAGAGTCTGGAAATGGACTAACTTTTGGAGTGAGAAAGGTGGATAATTACAGGATGAGGCTCTATACTGTCTCATCTACCATATTTGCTTGATTCAAATTAGATTGAGAAGAAAGAATACAATCAGGCTACTATTGACTAGGAAGAAAAAACTAAACATGATCCTCTTGTAGAAAATTAAGCATTTATTGAATGCTTGCTGTGTATAGAAGTAGATATTGCTGAGGTACTGATTATGTTAGTTTTAAATCTCAGAGAAAAACATTCAAGCACATTTTCTTTTGTTTCTCCCACATCCTAGACTCAAATGGACAATCTTCATCAATCTGGCTGCAATCACAATATCTAAAATTATTTCAGTTTTATACAGTGAAACTGATAGATGCATAACATTTTTGTCTAACCACACTACTTATGTGCTTTGGAAACAATTGGACATTATTCACATAGTGAAATTGTATCCTTTTTTTTCCCCAGAAGATCATGTCAGCACTATGCTTACAATCAAAAGCATTTTACATTCTCAATAAACTCCAATCATTTAGGAAAGCACTTACCAGGATTGGGAGGGTGGTTTTGGTTTGTTTGTTGGTTGTTTTCTTTCTTGTCTTCTTTTTTGGCCTCATTTGCTTATAGTCAAAGAAACTGAAAAGCTGCTTTTTTTAAAAAATATATATATAAATGTTTCATTCTATATTGAGAGAAATGAACAGCCCTCTCCTAGAAAGGGAGGGGTCCTCTGTGTTCTTGTGGAGAGAGCCGGATTGAGCTGATTATTCTACACATTCTCTCCTAACTCCAAATGCTATTTATGAAAAGCAGAAGAAACTTCACTTGTCCTAAATCATGCACATACATATATTCCTATACAATTATTTCTATATTTTGTGAAAACATAACTTTAATTTCAATTTGATCCTTGAAGCAGATATTTTTGCATTCATAATCATTACTATAAAATTGGCTGTATAGGAAGATTATGATGAAGGTAGACTCTTTGCCCAGAAATGTCCTCATTCTGTCTCCTATAACCTGTGAATACATGGTCTTGTATACTAAAAAATAAAATTTCACATATGATCTTGGTATGGGGTGGTCATCCTTGATTATTCAGATGTCCCTAATCTTTAGAAGGAGAGGATTAGTAGCTGCTTTTAGAGAGAGAAATAACAAAGGGATAACAATCAAAGAAGGGAGTCTTATGCTCTTTATTTTAAAATAGGAGAAGAGGCCCTAATCCAGAAAAGGACCATGTCTGCTAAGGTTAGAAAAGGCCGGGAAACAGATTCTTCTCAAGTAACCCTATAAAATAATTCAGCATGCTACTTCCTAGATTTTAATCCACTTAGAACTATGTTGGACTTCCAGCCTAATAAATGTCAGATAATGAAGTTGATTATTTTATGTCATTTATTTTATATTAATACGTATAACAGCAATGGGAGTCTAATTTATGTAGGCTAGATGGTAAGAGATAATTTGCATTAGTATCTCAAATAAATGATCCAAGATATTTTATTTAGATGTTAGTGATACTGCCCCTGACATTATTCATAAAAGGCTGTCAAATTCATAATAGAGTTCATATATTAAGTACTCTCCAGTCCTTCTTCATATGTAAAGACATTTACATTACAATGTACCACACAAAAAACTCAGTGAAAAATTATGGGGTAGCAGATAAACTATTGAGTAAATTATTTCCAATAAGTCGGTCAGAGCTCGGTTTGCTTTAGGGTCCCGGTAGCTGTCCTCATCACAATGTTGACCTGATTGTTGGAAAAATGACTTTTCTTATTTATTTTACTATCTTAACTGTATTTTCGCTAGCTTTACTCTGTGTACCTTTATTTCTCTCAAAGAACTTAGTATATGTGGAATAGAATACTTGATATAAAAATCTATATACTGCAGAAGACAAAAAAAATATCATTAAACAGAGGTTCACTCAATGTCCCTGGAACCAAAAGGAAGTTTGCTTGTTGTTTAGGTAGAAAGGGTACTCCAAAGAGAAAGGATGTCATTGACTTGAGGACCCTCTTTAGATGACACACACTACTCTAGTATTGCTAGAACAAAGTGTTTATGAGAGAAGTTGTAGGGAAAATATGGCACCTAGAAAAGAAGTAGGAATGCAATATAATGAGCAAGAGCATCTAAGATTATCAATGATGCTTGGTATTCTAAGCAACAAGGGCATACTGCAATGTCTGAGGAAGACTAACTCAGCTATTGATGAATTTCAGAAAAACAAGATTCAGAGAAAAGCTTTGATGATGTTTGGAGAAATCGGAGGCTACAAATAGAGAAATTAACTTATTAAAACAGCAATGCATATGACAAATGTTGAAAAATAATAAATAGACATTTGGCAAAGGATTGAATAAAATCTAAGAAGTAGAATTAATACAACATAAACAGTTATTGGGTGTGAAAATGGAATGGAGAGAGAAGGAAATGACCATGGCATGATGATGTGACAATGAGCAAGAGACTGCAGTGGAAAGGACAGGCATTGAGAAAGAAATCAACAAAGCAGTCCATGGACCAAATGATAACTATCTGCCACATCTCATTTCAGGTCATTCATATTCACATTTTTACCTCAGGATAGGGTTTTTCACCTTCATTTTATAAGTGCATAGAAAATGGAATGAAGAACAGTGTGACAGGAAGTGAGTGACCTATTGGAATAGACCCTGAAAGTTTATTTGAGGGTAAGGAGTCACCGAGCTTCCACCAAGACATTCTTTATGTCACCAAGACATATGTCAATGTTCAGGCAGAGGTAGACAACAGGACAGTAAGACAAAGGATGGTCACTAGTGAAGATATGAAGCCTCTTCTTTAAGATGCTTGGCAATGAAAGAAAAGGAGACAAGAATGAGCAACCAGGGGCAGGGAAGACCCAGATAGACATTGGCTTCTGTACATATCAATGTCTGTAGGAAGGTTTGGTTGGGTAGACAGAGGAAGTGCAAAAGGAAGGACACAAATGTATGAGAAAGGCACAACTTTTCTGATTTTGTAGATGTGCTCATCACTTTTCTCACTGCTGTTACAAAAGACATAATTCAGAGAAAAATGATTTATCTTCCCTCATGTTTGGAGTGATACTCGTTCATATAATGGTGGAAAGTATGGTGTTGGGAACTTGCTGACACTGGTAGTTCAGGAAGCACAAAGAAACTGTCACCTGATACAGGCCTGAAAGATTTAATCCATAAAGCTCTACCCAACATTAACTTTCATTTGATGTGGGATTCCCCTCTGAATGCTGTGAAAATGCTTTAATACCATTGGTTAATGAAGAAGTTGTTCCAGCCAATGACTTAACAGAGTAAAGCTAGTCAGGAAATCCAAACAAAGATAGAGAAAGTAGGTGGAGTCAAAGAGACACCATGTAGCTGCCAAAGGAGAAAGACACCCGGAAAGTTTCTGGTAGGCCACCATCTCATGGTGATACACAGAGTAATATAAATGGGCTAATTTAAGATGTAAGAGCTAGCTAGGACTATGCCTAAGCTATAGGTCAAACATTTTTGGCAATTAATATAGTTTCTGTGTTATTATTGTGCCTGGATGGAATGGAAATTAACAAGCAGTCTCCATTTACATTTATGATTCAGTGAGACTCTATGTCCTGAAGGTTCCACAATTTCCCCTAATCAGCATCACCTGCTAAGGACCAAGTTTTGAAATGCATGAAACACATGAGACATTTTAAATCTACACTACCCAGGTTTTTTGGTGGCACTGTAAACTGACCCACTTTGCCCATGTGATATCTGTGACATGATGGGCTGTGGAGTGCTCTGTACAGCTCTCTGTTACATCTAGAAAATGTATTTCATAATCTTCTGTTACTATAGATGACTGGCACAAACCTCTTAAAAGAAGAACCGATTTATTGTGACTCATGATTTCAGTCCATTGTCCTTTTCTTATGTCATTTTTTATGGGTGTGTATTGAGGAGAAGTCTGTGGCAAAGATCATGGCAAGAATATGTAAATGAGGAGGCCTGCTCATCTCATAGGGCCTTGGAAGGCAAAAGAAGAAAAAACATGGGACTGGAGTATCAACATCCCTTGCTTTGCCGTTTCTTTATAATAGATATCACATTTGATGGTTCCATAAAGCTACAGTGTGGGGCCATTCCATTAACATGTGTTCTTGGGAGGGCACTCTACATCTGAAATGTCAGAGTGGAGACCAAATAACCCTCTATAATCCGAGCAGAATATCCAGTTGGGTTCTGTAGGTATTTGTAGGCATCCATTAACGAAAAATGCTGTATTCTAGAAATGACTCATCATGTAGCTTTTTTATACTGTTAGTAAATACCAAAGATTGCCATGCAAACTTGTGATTTCATTTTGCATGCATAAAGCAGTTCAGATTTAAATACTTACACACAAGTTCAGTGGCTTATGTTGGCTACCAAAATGTAGTTCCAATTTAAGTAAGCAATTACAGAAAAAAAACATTTAGGACAGCAGTGAGAGAGTATTTATGAAGGTTGTGGACTGTTTAGTCTAGTACATGCTGTACAGAATTTGCAATAGCAATAACATACGTTTTACATAATGGCTAGACACAGAGGCTGAAAAATAAAATATAGATTGTTTCCATAAAAAGAGCAATAGAAACACTAGGAGCTTTGGAATCTGTAACAGATACAAGAATATGAGGAATGGGGTAAAAGAGAAACTCACAAGTAAATATAGAGAGAGTTGAGAAAGCAATGAAAGATGCGGACAAAGGACAGTGGTTCCAAGGAGAAGGAAACAAACTGAATAATCTGCCCTACATTATTTTGTCCCTGTAAGACAATTTACAAAGCAAAGAGAAGAGACAGGTACCAGAGGACTTAGAAAGGTTATGAGCATTGGGTTGGGATGGGACTTCAAATGGTTACATCATGGAAAATACTATATGATTTGTTCCTCTATCTCTCAATCTTTCATATACTCACTGCATGTTTATACTGTATTTGTAAAACAAGATTAGTAGACATGGGGATAATTTAGTTATAACTCATTTTTACTTTCCACAATTCACAATTCAATCTTGTTAGAACTACTTAAAATGATAACGATAATACATAACTAGAGAAGAAGACATATATTAGAATATGTACATGTGACTGTAACAAACATATGCACAAATAATAGACATATACTGAATTTCCTTTTTTTGAGAAGATGAAATGTTTTGCTTTACAGTAAAAAATGGCACAGCAAACTCCAGGATTCCTCCCAGGAACAGTTTTTCAATGATTTCTGCAGCACCCTGGATGAACACTGATCCAACCAAGCTTCCCTTCTGGTGCTTTTTAGCTTTTTACCCTCTCTTATTCTTTATGACAAGCTCCCTTTCCCTCCCAGAAATTCCCTTGCACTCACTGCATAGAGAGATGTTCCTCCACACTGACATCAGAAAAAGTCTATTCTTTATGGTCTATTCCTTGATGGTATTCTTTTTTCCTGCCCATATGTGACATGGAAGACAAATCTCAGTGTTTTCTCTCCTTCTCCTTTCAATATCTCTCTCCCTCTTTTCTCCACTATTTCTCTCATCTCCTTTCTTTGTCTAGAATAAGTTTTGATACTTCCTTTTGATATGTAACATCCCACACATCATTGTCATTGGATAAAGAATACATGCTATAATCATTATACAAAGATTCTATCTTCAGAAATAAATCTCTAACTAAAAAGCTAACTGGATCCAAAGAGCAGAGGTTAGAGGTAGAATGGGTTCAAATCCAAGGTATTCCACCAGATTCCAGTGTTCTCTAACACAATAGACTTCTTCAGTCCTCAGTGAGGCACACATTCTGACCCATACTCATGAAGTGGAACACTGAAGTTGGGGACAACCTTGGAATGTCAGGTCTCATTTTGTTCTTGAAATAAATCACCAGGGTTCCCTGTCTGTTAAAGACATGCTTCAACCATGACAATACATAATAGAAAGGAAGAGTAATTGTTGAACTGGAAAATTTTTACAGTGACAAGGACAAGTGAGATAAAAGGAAAGAGGAAGAGAAAGGAAAAGTGAAAGGGAGGGAAGAGAAAATAAAGAAAAAATATGAGAAAGAGAAAAACCCTGGCTACTATATTCTTTTGAAATCCCTGTTTAGCTCAAATTTCAGGGTTTTACAGTATCATGGCCAGGTTCTGTCCTTAAAAGTCTATTGCCTAAACTATAAATAAAGGGGAATTTACTAGTCCCATTTGTGTTACTGAGTACCTTTGATTAAAGCTATGTAGTATGACTTTCAACTGCTTAGGAGACCTGACATTGACTCCTCCATTCTTTATTTCCTTTAACTCACAGGAATACAATTTAATTCCACTTGGAGACCTTCAACAAAACACCCCTGTAATAAATTTGCAACACCATGGATTATTGTGGAGTTGGTTTTGAGACTGAACTTATTCAATGTCATTCCCTCCTCAGCAGGCCCTGGAAAACAAAAAGACAATTTCTATGTGGAAAGTATGTGGCCACTACAGTTACCATTACCAAGTCTCTCCATGGGCCACAGATGTCTTTCTATTCTACAGCCATGAGTGTCTAGTAAAGTGTAGGTACCATTAAGATCTCCATCTTCATTAGGTTTGGACCAGCCTAGAGTACATATACTGATAAAAGTAAGAGAACATGGATTAAAAGGGATTAAAGTCAAAAAGCAATTTACTGTAAAAGGTGGTATTGAGTGTACTTTGATGCAATTTTAGATACAAAATTACTAGAATTGTGGAGAAAGGCATCACAGAAGAAAATAAAGTGATAAGAAAGAACAGAGAAGGAAGACTATGGAGCAGTACTGGGTAAGTAAAGTGCTGAGTGATGTCAAGGACTCAAATGCCTCAGCACCACTGGGGTGACCAAACCTTCCTCAGGTGAGGCTCAGGTTTGGTAATGGCTTTTTCAGTTTTCTGAGCATTAACATCGACATTGCACACGATGTACACCGTTCCTCTTCTCTCTCCACACTGATATTTATGACCTGACTGATTCCCTAGAGAGACTTCTATAGAGATTAGCTAAACCTGCTCTCTTGATTCTGTGGTACACCACAAATCCTGCCTCTTTATTCAGCTGCATACAATAATTGAATATTCCTGTTTAACTGTATATAATAAACATACTGAGCTTCCAAGGTATTTCACTTCTGTATTAGGGAGCTTAAGTCACCCAATCCTAGGTTTTCTGTCCTTGAATATGTGTGTCTATTATTCCTTTATTCCTTCACTGTCCAAGTCAAGACTAGTTCCTGGAACCTACCTGGAAAACTCAACAGAAGTCCTTTTCACTAGTGTGATATTTCTGGCTAGGTGTTCAATGGCTTCCTCAACATGGCACTAAGGAAATTCCCAGGAATCCATAAGTATGACCCAGCTAAGACTCTAAGCTACAGTGGGTAGGATGCCTAAACTGGCCTTCTTTTATAATCAGATTGATGATTATGTTAATTATCATCATAGAACCTTCAACCAACAACTGATGGAAGCAGATGCAGATATCTACAGAGAAGCACTGGACCGAGCTATCAGAGCCCAGGACAAGGGAAGGAGGAGCAATAATATGGGCAAGGTGCCAAGACCATGATGGTGATACCCACAGACACAGCTCACCTGAGAGTTAGCAAGAGCTCACTGACTCTGCACTGATAGCGGTGGCGTGGGGGGGGCTGCATAGGAACACACTAGACCCACTGAATGTGGAGGACAGTTTTGAGGCTTTGGCATTCTGTGGGCCACTGGAAGTGGGGCCAGAATTTATCCCTAGTGCTTGAACTGACTTCTAGGAGCATGTTCTCTTTGGAGGAACACCTTGCTCAGCCTAGATATAGGGAGGAGGGCCTTGGACTTGCCTAGAAGTGAAGTGTCAGACTTTGTTGACTTCCCCTGGGAAGCTTTACCCTTTCTGAGTAATGGAGGGGGGAGGGAAGACAGGAAGAGGGGAGGGAGTAGAAACAGGGATAATTATGTAAAATGAGAAAAGATTGTATTAATTTTTGATGTGGGAGTGTCATATATCAATCTGTTGATTTCATTGGATAAGCAATAAATAAACTGCTTGGTCCCGATTGGTTAGAACATAGGTGGGTGGAGTAAACAGAAGAAAATGCTGAGAGGAAGAGGAAGTGAGGTCAGAAAGCATGCAGCTCCGCTCAGAGCCAGACGCCCCAGAGAGAGACACCATGCTCCTGTCTAGCGGGCAGACAGGATAGCTCTGCTCTCTGAGGCAGAAGGATGAAACTCCAACCCAAGATGGATGTAGGCTAGAATCTTCCTGGTAAGCGCATCTTGGGGTGTTTACTCTCATGACTAGAAATGGGTAAAGAGGTTGAAGCAAATGGACCAAGCAGTGCTTAAATGAATACAGTTTGTGTGCTGTTATTTCGGGCATAAGCTAGCCATGTGGGGCGGCCGGGGTATTGGGGGGGACGCAGCCCCGCCGCTCCTTATTTCAACAGATGGCTGCCCAACGTGAGGATAACTGAATCCACTAAAAGCCTGAAAAAGCTTGGGAAAGAGTAAAGCATGTTTTCTTGGTAGCAGCAGTTTCTCGGTTCTGCTCTGCTTGCTAGAGGCAAGCAAGTGCTCTCATCTGAGAGAGGCTTCCTGACTCAGCTTCAGCAGCAAAACCCTGCAGCTCATTAAGAGTTCCTGCCACGAAACACTTAAACGGTGTTGATGAAAAGCTGAATGCATGCTTTTCGGTTTTCAGCCTTAGCAAAAAAAAAAAACTGCTCCGTTAAAAATGCCAGCTTTCTGGGCTGTCCTGCCAGGGAAAACTCTAACTCTTTTACGCAGGCGGTTCATGCGGTTTACAAGCCCAGGCTGCGGAAGCTGTCAAGGACCTTGAAACACTGTAGAGTTGTGGCACTGAAGGCGGCTCTGGCCTGTACCTCAGCCACAAGTTTGGAATGGCAGAAAGCTAAGGAATGGACTGGATCTAGCTGGCAAAGCCACGGCTTTAATCCTATCCATATTGCTCAGTAATTTAAAGGCTCATGTGGTCAGGAAAAAAAGGAGAGATGTACAGTAAAGAGAGATTCAAAGATAAAGAAAATTTTAAATGATTTACAGTGTGTTGAAAATAATATGCAGACTAAAAGTTAAAATTCTTAAAGTAAAAAAAAAGTAAGAAAAAGAGAAGTTGTGTATGGTAGTACATGCCTTTAATCCCAATGCTTGGGAGGCAGAGGGAGATTGACCTCTGTGACTTCAAGGTGTGGTAGCACACCTTTAATCCCAATGCCTTTAATCCCAGTGCCTGGGAGGCAGAAACAGGCGGATCTCTGAGAGTTCAAGGACAGCCTGGTCTACAGAGTTATTCCAGGACAAAGATACAGAGAATATAAAATAAAAGTAAAAATAAATGAAATGGAGGTTAAAATAAAGCGTACAAAGATGGAAAATACACAGAGAATCTTGATACTGTATGCTATTATGCTCTCTTTGAATTGTTTGAATGCTGAGGAAGGAGCAAAAGCTACTAAAAGATATTTGTTTATAAATGCTGCTGAACTAATTCAACATAGATATTTTGGAAATGCCTTGACTTTGCAATTTGGATCTAAGGACATGATACTTTGGAAAGGAGTTTCTTGTTTTGTTTTCACAGAGGATGAGACCCTGTTCATTTCTTCTATCCAAATATGGTATGATGGACCACACCCTCCTGAACGGTTGCTGTGAACACCTTCAGAAAATTGCTTCGCTCAACTGCCAACTGAGATGAAACTAGCACACAGGTTATACCATGAAAGACCTAATTAACAACGCCCCCATTCAGCAGGAAGCAGTTCAGAGAGAAAAAACTGCGCCCATGTTCCCAAATATGGTTTATAAATGTTCTTTTACATTTAAAGGGGGATATGATATAGGTATGAATAATTTGCATTGAAATGGATTTTGCTTTAGTTATATAAATTTAAGGTCAATTTTGTTAATATGTATATGTATTTCTAATCTTGATTAAGGTATTGAGATTATATAGTTCACTTAAAAATGTAATGCATATAGGCTGTTAATAATCATCTATAATAGTCGAGTTTGTAGTCATGTTAGATTTTCTAGATGTGCATGGATATATATCAGATAGGCATTCTTCATATCTTTCAAAGACTATGGAATATGCTATTTAATGTTTTAATAACTTAGGACTTTTCATGACAATGAGACACTCTGCTCCTGGCAGCACCAATCTACCTCAGAAAGAAGATGGGCATCGAAGAGGATCCTTATGGAGTTTGATAGCCATTAGAGCAAGAAAACTGCTCTTGCCTGGACTATTGCATAAACTGGACACAGAGAACCCGCAGAGAGAGGACTACTGTACTTGCCTAAAGGTGAGATGATCTTTCGGGGTTCCTGATTAATGAAAGAGTCTGCAAGACATTCTTCAGGACAAGCAGATAGTGACTGCCTTTGAAATTTCCTGCTTTGTGGAATGTCTGCTGAAAACTATGGGCCTGTAGGCCGAAGATGGATGCCCCAACGGTACAGAGGAACTTTGGGTGACTGTACAGGCAGCGAGATGTCTCTGTCATTTCTAGAGTTTTGAAAATTACTCACTTTTTATTTGCTTAGGTAATATTGTATTTGCTATGTTAAAGTTAAAGCCTTTCCTTTTTGTTTAAACAGAAAAAGGGGAAGTGATGTGGGAGTGTCATATATCAATCTGTTGATTTCATTGGATAAGCAATAAATAAACTGCTTGGTCCCGATTGGTTAGAACATAGGTGGGTGGAGTAAACAGAAGAAAATGCTGAGAGGAAGAGGAAGTAAGGTCAGAAAGCATGCAGCTCTGCTCAGAGCCAGACGCCTCAGAGAGAGACACCATGCTCCTGTTTAGCGGGCAGACAGGATAGCTCTGCTCTCTGAGGCAGAAGGATGAAACTCCGACCCAAGATGGATGTAGGCTAGAATCTTCCTGGTAAGCGCATCTTGGGGTGCTTACTCTCATGACTAGAAATGGGTTAAGAGGTTGAAGCAAATGGACCAAGCAGTGCTTAAATGAATACAGTTTGTGTGATGTTATTTCAGGCATAAGCTAGCCATGTGGGGCGGCCGGGGTATTGGGGACGAAGCCCCGCCGCTGCTCTTTTTAATAATAAAAAGAAAGAGCAGGGCGGTAGTGGCACATGCCTTTATTCCCAGCACTTGGAAGGCAGAGGCAGGTGGGCCTCTGTGAGTTCAAGGCCAGTATATTCTACAACGTGAGTTTCAGGACAGCCAGGGCTATTACACAGAAAAACCTTGTCTTGAAAAACAAACAACCACAAAATATCTTTAGCCAAGTGGTAGTGGTATCTGCTTTTAATCGCAGCACTCAAGTGGCAGAAGCAGGTGGATCTTTATGAGTTTGATGCAAGCCTAATCTACAAAACCTAGTTCCAGAATAGGCTCCAAAGCTACAGAGAAACCCTGTCTCGAAAACCAAAATAAATAAATAAATAATAAAAGAAAAAATGAAAAAGGCCTTTCACAGCAATCACCACATTTGTAACTGTAACTGTGTTCAATTTTTTGTGAGGTTTCTTTTTCCCATTTTAAAACTCAAGCGGCTTGAGATGATTCTGCACCTTCCCAGTAAAAGTGACTACAATGTGGATCCATGAAAGCTTCAAAAGCCATTACATAGCGATGGCATGTAAGATGAAACAGCACAAAGCTGGGTGTGTCTGAAAGTATAAAGTTAAAAGTAGTCAATAAGTTGAGGAAAAAGTAGTTAACGGATAGTCTTAATAAGAAAACACAATAATTTACATTTCAATAGGGAACTTAAGGAGAAAACAATGTCTGTTGAATAATCTAAACCAGAAACCACACGCATGCATACACACACACACACACACACAGACACACACAATTACGTGGTATTCCCACATATATATCATGTTCAATCTTTTCACTACAAAGGTGGGATTGGTTGTTAAAATTCTGTACTTGTGATGACAGTATACAGACACAATCTAGGTGCACTTGTACCCAGATTTGGCAGTGTTCTAAAACAAAACCCAGAGAAACAAACAAAAAGACTCTGAACAATAAAAGAGACCTAAATTTGTAAATGTAATGGAGAAAGGGCCAGCCCACTTCTCTTTGCCCACTGAGTCCCTTCACTAGTAGCTGTTCTCGGTCTTACTGATGATAACCATGAGTTTTCTAGCTACTCATCGCATGCTGAAATGAGAAAAATTATTTCTTAAGGCAGGGATCCCCAACAACGATAATTATATAAGATCATAGGGGTCATAGAATGTACAGTGTAGTATTGTTCTTCAATTGTAGATTCAAACTCAATGGGCAGTGAAGCTTATGTATGAGATGATTTGGCTTTCTATTAAATATGTAGGGTCTGCTCCTAACTGGAACTGGACTGATAGAATGATAAAAAATACAGAATGAAAAATTTTGATATAATTCCACTTAAATGTAGCCTATAACCAAACTGGAACTGGTAGGCAAAAGAGATTTAAAAAAGAAAGATCAAAGGAAAGCAAATGATTTGTTTTCCCATGAAGTAGAAACTTATTCTAAATGGAACTGTTTGCAAAGTTATGCAGCACATTGAGCTTATGGAGAAAAAGGAAGGTAGTCCTAGAACTTAGTGATATAGATCACACTCTACCAAGCACTGTTTGGGTAACTAGTTTTCCATCTATTGCTAAGACAATCTCTACTCACTTTTCTGGTTTGAAACAGAGACACTGTTATACTTTTCAGCAACTTTCATACTTTCTTTCCCTGATGTAATATATTTCTATAACTGAAAACTACTGAATTTCTTATTTGGGTCTTTTTTTTTTTTAAAAAAAAAAAAGAGCAATCACAAGAATTTAGTCAAGGTAAAACTGCAGATTTTAGCCTGAAAACAGAAGAAGTAACTTGTCTTCCAGGTTATTGTCACTTTTATGACAGTTCTATCACTTAGAAAATGTCTTTCCTTTTTTTTTTCAGGAAAGACTTTGAAGTCCTTAAGTTTTCTTAGTTGTGAAATCCCTTATGTGTTCAGAGATGACATTGTTCTCCAGAGCTCATAGCCATTAAGCAGATGAAGCATTGCAATTATTAGGGTATCAGAGAATCAGTGCATCAAGAAGAAGACAGCAAAATGCAAACACATAGACCAAAATTAAAGTACCCCCTCCCTAAGAAATGACATCCCACAGATAAAGCAGGCAACTGAGACTTTGGCTCCCCCAAAAGAGATCTAAAGACTGCCCGGTCTGTTCTCATGTGACCCAACATTCTCACTTGTTTCTTTGTAAGAATCATTTATCAGCCTTTTGAAACTCTCCAAACTCTCTGATGTTTCACTGTATAATATATGTCTTGAAGTCTGCTGAACAAATGGATGGCTAAATAAATGAAGGTAGATAGGACTTCAGTCTGTGAGCAAAAACTCAAGCAATTTCCTACTGCACTATTATAGCAACTTTAGGTGATGATAGGAATCAGGGAAGAGGACAGAAAGGAATAGAATCACTTGTTCTGCAATTCTACAATTGTCGTAGGAGCTCTGACAGTTTTTGAGACCCAGCAAAAACACCCTGAACAAACCCCAGAGAACTAGTGCTTTTAACGTCTTATGCAGGGATATGGTGCAGATAGAAATGCATAGGTGTTACTAAAGCATCGTTTGCCCATGCAGTAAAGCTCTAGTAAAAATAGAACTATATTAGTTTTCCTATGGTTTGAAAGCTATAGAATGGGAGCCTCATTAGTAGTCGTGTTTAAGTTGATAACTTTTTCTTCGGACAATCATAGTTATCTGCCTTTATTCTGTTTAGATATTTCAAATACAATCGAAGCATTGAAAGCTATTCAATTACTAGGGCTTGAGGAATTCAACAAAAGTATCTACTTGTAAATTTAGTTCTCAATTATTGGACTTAATGCTCCTTACTCATATCAAATACAGCGTCACCAATAAAAGGACCGAGGTGATGAAGCCCCACTGTGCTGTGGGGTGAAAATTGCGCTGAAGCCAGAAGCTAGGCTATTCGTTCTTAGAGCTGTTCGAATACTGAAATAATGAATGTGACTTAGTATTAAAGTTCATAAATGATAGTTAAAAGCATCTTTATTTTCATGTTCATTCTCTCGAATTCAGCTTTCACCATTTTTCACTTATTATAAAGTTTTAATATGCTTAGTCCTTCATAATATTACTGTACATCATTTTAAATATATCTCTGTCATATTCTTTTCTAAGAGCAGATAGACACTTGGCTCTTGTATCCTTCACAATACTTGCACCATTCACCTGACAGAATTTTTGAAAAAAAAAAGCCAATATTACCTCTAGGGTAATATTGGCAAAACTGATTCCATAATTTTCAACTACAGTGCTTTTTTAAAAATTAAATTCAATATTCTCTCCTCATTTATTTATTTCTAGTTCTCAACTGTAGGCTTCCGTTCCTTTTACCTGGTATCCACTTTTGCAACTTTAACCATAGTTTTATTCTAATCATACTGATCCCATATTCAAATTTAGTCTTAATTTTTAGTGCAATTATGTTTAATACAAGGTCAGATAACTGCTACTTAATTGGAACTGACATATTTATACTAGAACTGGTGCAGAGAAAGTAGGATGTTTTAATTACCACTGGTGTGGTCAGATATCACAAAGGACAGTGAGAGAGAGGAAGCACTCAAAGAACCCCGTGCACCTGACAAAGGAGGGGAAGATTTCAACATGGTGCTTATACCAGAATCTGTTCTTTCCTACAAAACCACCATTTACGAATTTGCTGATAGTACTCTCTGTTGTTCACATGCAGCAATAAAGACCATAATTACAAAATCGATGTGAATTGTATTTCTGACATTTTTACAGACTTGGGAAATAAAAAGTGAGGATATGTGAATTATGATATAGTAGATCAATAGCTGAAATATATGTATTTAAATTAAAATGTTTAGCCATTTCAAGTAGTAGGATAATACCTTGCAATTTGTATTATAGCTGTGATATATGACTAAAACAATCTAATTTGATAGGACCCAAATAATATATACAGTTCCTGGTAAGATGGGAAGGAAAGCAAAACAAAAGCAAACTCATTTTGTACCTCAGCCACTAGTTCTGTACAAATGGTGCTTTGAGCATCTCTTATTTCAATTTCATAGATCAATCAGGTAAACCACCTAAAGGAAGTGGTCTCAAATCTCAGGATGATAGCTGCTAAGTACATACTGAAGTCTTTAAGAAAGAAGCTGCTGCTTCATATGTTTCATTGAACACCTCCATAAAGTAATAAGGCTCACTCATATACTTGACACATTCTTCTCTTTATTCTTTCTATCTTAATAGAAGCTCTTGGGAAAGGGTTGCTACTATATGTGGTGTCCCTGCTTACCACCGTTACAGATTCAAGCTATTGCAATCTGGAATCTGTACTCAGGCACCACTGAAAACAGTCTCATTATGGCCAATGGTAGTGTCTTGATGGATAATCTAGCAGGTATTTTTAGTTATAATTTTCTTCATGTATGTTTTCAATGTGAATTGGCATTACTGCCATTACCTGGTTCAAAACAGTCACATGCTCCATCTTCTCTTTTGACATTCTTTTTAGATATTTGCAGATTAATTTTTAGCATTCTCCAAAGAAGCAGGCCTGTTCTCTTCTCATCCTAGATTTCTCTGATTAAGGAAGAGTATGCTGATTTTGCTCAGAAATGCTTTCTAACCTAGGCTTTTCCTTCCTACAGCGAGACAAATGAGACACAACTCTGCTCAGCATGGAGTTATCTCCATTACCCTTAAAGTCTTCTAGCATGACACCTTTTCTGTTTCCTCTAATTCTATGCTTTTATGATTCTATAACTTTATCTTAGCTACAGTGAATGCTAATGCCTGTGAATGCCAGTGCACATCCAAAAGATGACATTCTTTTTTGCCTCTGTCAGAAATAAGGAAAGTAGAAGAAGGTAGGGTGAAAATATAGAAATTCTCTTAAATAGCATTTCATATGCAGCGATGGTGTCTGTTAATGATATAAGGAGAACCATAGAGGTACTAGGGGATCATTTCTAGGGAGAAAGTTTAATTAGATTTATAAGCAATATTTATACAGAAATTGGGAAGTTTGATATAATGACATAATTATTATCTGGCCATTAACTATTGCCCCTTGCTTGTGGAATAATGGATAGGAAAGTGTATCATAGACACTCTATAGTTAGTAGAGATGATTGCTCATTGATTCTGATTCTAACAAAGACATTCAAGAAATAGGAATTGGTAGGCAGTTGAAATCTACACTTTCATTGGACATCTATTAGCTTCTTTTCTTTCTTCTCCTTCTCCTCCTCCTCCTTCTTCCTTCTCCTCCTCTTCTTCTTCTCCTTCTTCTTTGTATTATTATTAACTTTGAGACAAGATGTATGTAGTCCTGGCTCTTCTAGAACTTACTGTGTAGTACAGGCAAGTTTTGAACTCTTAGAGATCTATCTATTTCTGCCTTCATTTTCAGGGATTAAAGTTGTGCACTAACACATCTACATTAATTATTTTTGAGATTTATTTGTTTTTATTTAATGTGTATGCGTGTGTTATTTGTCCATACTGCACTACATATGTGCAGTACCCACAGTGTCTAAAAGAGGGCACTGGAATCTTTGGAAGTGGAGTTATATAAATGGTTGGTTGCAAACAACAGCCTAGGTATTAGGAACTTAACCCAGACACTCTGCCAAAGCTGAAAGAGCTCTTACCCACCAAGCCATCTCACCAGGATTGCTTTTTTTTCTATTATGGGAGATATCTAACTGAGTATATAGGAAATCTGAAGTTTATATTGAAAGCTTCAAGGCAGGACAATTTAGAGTTCAGGGCCAGAGGACTTTAAAGTCTTTCAGTTGAATGAATTAGGGTCAGGTAGATTGAAATAAAATGGTTATAGACTTCTATAATGTTCAAATGGTCTATAACTTCAAAAATGTTGCATCAGTTTTCATGCTGAATAGTTATGTACATGACAACACACATAAAACTGACACATCAAATGAGCTTTTATGGATACTATTTCTATTTTAATAAGAATAAAAACATGACAAAATATTTTATTTTAAAACCTACCCAAAAGGTTGGATATGCATTATTACTATTATTAAACATAAAATAAGATTCAAAATTTATTTTTTATTTAGGGCCATTTCTAAGACAATAGAGTCGGGTTTGAAAACAGTCTCTTTGTTCTGGCACACTCTTCACAGTACACTTCCAGTGGAATTGTTATTCTTTTTTTTTTTTTAAATCAGAGTCTCTAGACAATATCTATCTTCAACTAGCAAGGTCACAAAGTTCTGTCTGAGACAAGTTTTTGGCTTATATTAAACTCCACATATTAAGCACTTGGTTTATTGATTGCCTCATTGATATTTGTTATGATTGAAGAACATAATTAAAATAAAGGGCAAACGCAGCTCTTTTAAATGTGCTGTGTTTCTGAGCCAGAAAGCTGACTCAGCAGTTAAGAGTACTCACTGCTTTTGCAGAGGACCTGGGTTCCATTCGCAGCACCCACGTGGTGTATGTATATGCTCTGCTCTGTCATCATTTTTAAAATGTGTTATTCCTTAGAGCACACCTACAGTAGAATTTGACTTTGAAAAGCTCTATTATCCAGACAGAAACAAGGTGCAGCTGTAGACTCCCGCACTCCAAAGGTTACCAGAGACTCTTAAAGTCTTCATTCATTTTCAGACACATTCCTGTAAAACAGCTGATGTAGTCAATGTTACCTATAATTTAATAATATATATTTTAACAAACTGAATCTAAAATTTTTATTTAATGGGTATGAGTGAATAAATTACTCTACAACATACCATTGTGCCTTGTGCAGGCACATGTATAGCTTTAAAAATCAAAGAAAGAAGTAATCATCATATAATAAATAGAATAAAAAGAAGAGCCAGTGCTTATTGATCAAGCACAAGTGCTTATTTGAGTAGAAGACTTGATAGAAATTTACTTGACCCAAGTAAATTTATATGGGAGCTGTAAAGGAGGCTGTAGGCACAGGCTGCTAAGTAGGAGAGCCCCAATGTGAGCTAAGAACTGCTTCCAGGCTCTTAGCTCTCAGCATCACTAGGGAGCTACCTACCTCATATTAGGACAGCCATCACTACAGTTATTCTTCTAAGACTAGACTTTGCAAGTTTGTTTGTTTTGTCATCTTCATTTTAAGGCCCATTTACTTTTATTGAGTAGATGCTCTTCGGGCATCTGTACTCTTTCTACTGATACCATTCTACTGACTTCTATGGTACATTTTCTAGGGAATGTAAAGTAAAACAGAATGTTCATTAGGCAGCGAGACACATTACTCAGTATCCCCCATATTAAGGCATTCATGACAGATCAATGGTGAGAAGATGAAGATGAAAAAAGAAATAATTTTAGCTTTCAAAGAACTTGCTCCATGTTGGAAATAGGAAGCTAAAACAATTGTATAAAAGCAGCAGGGCAAATATAATAATAAAAGATACACATATTATTAAATCAAGGCTCAGAATTAGAAAAGGATAAAGAAATATCTTCATGTCACAAGTTCAGAAAACTTTCGAGAGAGCATCAAAATGAAGGTGGAGACAGGAGTGTTGCAGAACACTGAGATTTTCACTGCACGAATGAAGAAAAGTGTGTAAAGAAGTTGCGTTCTTGAGATGTTAGAAGGCTAAGTAAAAACTTTTCTTGTCAATTGAGTATGTGGCATTCTCTGCAGCCACAATGATCTAATTTAATAGGGTTTCTGCTTAAAGATGCAATGTTTATCTCATAAAAATAGAGATTCGATTTTAAGGTAAAAGATGGCCAAAAATGAAACAGTGCGATGACATCCCTCCATGACTCAGTTGCTTTCTGAGAGCTATCAAAGTGAGGTTCTCACATTCACAGAGACCATCACAGCTCCTGGAGGGATTTACTCTTTCATTTTGGTGATGAGCTGCCCCAAGGTCTATTCCCATTTATACGCTGTAGGCAGCAATAAAACTGGCTTACATGAAGCTGTCACCAACAATGGCGATGCTAAGACATCAAGAGCATGTGTTAGATTCACCAGACATGCGATAGTCATGTGACCTATTAAAACCTTTTGACAAGTCCCCTTCAAAGTGGCTGTAATTCATTTTGTGTGATATTTCACACTACAAACATGATACTTGAAGAGAATAAAATTTCAAAAGCAAGAGTCATTCAAATCCTAAAGCAGTATCATAGCTATGGTGTCAACATGGAATTCAACCATGGCTACTTCCTCATAACTTCTTTGTTGAGTGTTGCATTACTCAGTGCTGTTTTCACATAATAGAAAAAAAAAGAGAAAAAAGTGTGTTGCCATTTTAGAACCATCCTCAGGAACGTCAATGTCTACCTTCTCTTTCTCCTTCCCTCGGTGTACAGTCTTTCCCAAGAGAATTCCTCTTGGCACCATCCAGAAGCAGGGCTGTTCTGCTTCAGCGGGCAGTTCCTTGATGACAAAGGAAGCACACATCACTGCAGCTCCTCAGCATACTAATTCCAGTCTGTGACACATGGCATCTGTCTGCTTAGATGTTTCCATACTCTTGGTACCTTGTTCAAAGGACTGGAAACGATGCACATGGGAAGCAATGTAGCAGAAAGTTTTACTAAGAGCAAAACAAAAGTGCACGTTATATGTACCCTGCCAGAATAGACAGCAGGCTGTGACCGAGAGGGTATTTAGAGGCTCGGGTTACTACTTAGGGTTCTCTTTAAGAGGGTAAAGAGAGGAGAAGCTGGAGGCTTTAAGCATAGTTTGTGTATTCCACTGTTTTGATTGACGATAAATTATGTAAATTTTTCTCTGTTCCATGTACCTTTCTATGATTCATATGTTTTTTTTCCAGATGTATGTCCAATTATATACAGGCATAGATGGTAAATACTGCATTCCCTCTAATACTTCCTACAAAGTACACAGTTTATCGTACACCAAATGTACCCAAAACTAGCCTAGGCCAGACTGGTCCTCTGTTTCAAAACCCCAGACACATTTTTGATTGTATTTGAATGTCAATGGTATAGAAGTTGCTAAGGGAATAATATATTTTTGTTGTTTAAGACAAAGCAGTAAGTACATAGGCTTTTTGATGCAGGTGATAGGGGTAGGAGCTAGTTCGACAACAGGTTGCTAAGTGCATTGCTAAAAAAGGAATGTGTTGTTCCTGATTTTAGTGGAATCGCTTTGAGTTTCTCTCCATTTAATTTGATGTTAGCTGTCACCCTGCTGTATATTGCTTTTATTATATTTAATATGATCCTTGTATCCCTAATCTCTCCAAGACCTTTATCATGAAGGGTTGTTGAATTTTGTCAAATTCTTTTTCAGCATGGATGATTTTTTGATGTGTTCTTGGATTCAGTATTTTATTGAGAATTTTTGCATCAATGTTCATGAGTGAGATTGGCCTGTAATTCTCTTTCTTGGTTGTCTTTGTGTGGTTTTGGCATCAGGGTAACTGTAGCTTCATAAAAAGAGTTTGGCAACGACTCTTCTGTTTCTATTATGTGGAACACATTAAGGAGTATAGGTATTAGCTCTTCTTGGAAGTTCAGGTAGAATTCTGCATGAAAACCATCTGGCCCTGGGCTTTTTTTTGGTTGGGAGGTTTTTGATGACAGCTTGATAATAGCACTGGGATTTGTCTCTACTGCATGTACTGGCTTTTGTGGACCCTAGTCTATTTGGATTCACACCTTCCTAAGCCTGGATGTAGTGGGGAGGGCCTTGGACTTCCCACAGGGTAGGGTAACTTGCCCTCTCTTAGGACTGGAAGGATTTGGGGGAAGGATGGGTGGGAGAGCGGGAGGGAAGTGGGAGGAGGGGAGGAAGTGGAAATTTTAATTGGTATTATTTATAAAGTAATGAAAATAAAATATTTTTATTAGTGATTAGTGCCCAAGCCAAGCAGATTCCCTAGTTACTAAATTATTCCCTATGCTTACCTGCCTCAGTTTTAAAATTTCAACCCAGTAACCCTGCTGAGCCCTCACTACTTCGCATACACTAACACCAGTGACTTTTTAAACTGTGCAGGAAGCCAGATCGTTTGTGCAATGAGGATAACTAATGCCCTTTGGGGCAATTTAAATGTTTCGACTTTTGTTTTGATTTGTATGGATTCTGACTAAAGTGCTTAATCACAGTGAAAGGTCTCATTGAAACAAAGAAAAAAAATAAAAATGTGAAAATATGCCTATGCTTGTGGGGCAAACTTCGTCTGCATGAGATGATCAGTTGTGAGTGTGCTCATCCCCCTTCCCTTCCACTATGAGATACTTAAGCAGCACTGGGGCAAATGTACCGATGCCTATCATCTTTGTTTTCAGTGTCCTATCTCCCCCTTTTCTGCCTTTATTTTTAAGTCTTCCATTAGAACAATAAGGAACAACAACAAAGGATGCAGAATGAAACTCTTGCCAGTTTTTGTTAGAAACCCATAAAACAGCTGCCACCAGTACTATGGAAAACTGCCCTAGGAAGATTAATAACGGTGTTCTCACTCTTCCAATCCACAGGGAGTGTTACACGCTCTCTCCATGTGTATTTAGGAAACTGTAATAAAGATTATTGCTTTTTCCCATTGCCTTAGGTCAAGAACTCAGTGCTGAGAATCAAAGGCGTGTGAGGAAGATGATGATCTATTCACCAGTGATTGCTGCACTAGAGATGAAACTGTCTGTCTCTCAAGCTGAATTTGGGCACCCTTTGAAATACCATGGGAGAATATTACGGATTCCTAATCAAGTTCACTATTTGAATACAAAATATTTAGATAAAAGAAGCATTTTCATTTCAAAACCAATTGATGTGGCTATGAGGTCAACACATAGTGAATTAATCAGTTTGTTGTGACTTCTCGTCTTTGATCTGAACAAGTCACACACATTGAGCTCTTTCTCCTTGATCTAATGTGTACTTCCCATCCCTGACCTCTCTGAGAATGCCCACCCCACCCCACCTCTCTGAATCTCCCCTTACCCTACTCACTCAATCTCCTTCACTGGCTCCTTTTATTTTGCATCTTAAATGTTGGGATGCCATCCTTTTCCCCGTATACTTTTCCTTTCTGTTTGATTTCTCTCAGACACCTTTACCTTTGATTAAAGGTTTAATGAGTCACCAACAGTTTCACCAATTGGTTTTCATCTGAAGCCATGATTCTACACCTAAAACAATGCTTCCATCTGTGCTGCATGGACTCAACCCAGAGCCCACCGCTATTTTCCAGTTAACATGGACGAACTGTCATCTCTCAAACTAGCCACACCCATATCTCATACAGCAGTTAATGCATTCCCAATCCTCGGGGCACTCATGATAAAACACTTGCTTCAACTGTCATTCGATCTCTCAAGTTGAACTCTGGAATTACTCGCAAGTCCATTTCTTTCTCCCTCTTACCAGGATAATTAGATGCAAGTATCTTCTCTTGAAAGGAATCTATCGTCTTCTTGGCTTTCTTCCTTCCCCCACCTTCTGGACTGCCGCATGTATCACCTCTGGGATACACCTGTCCTCTATGCTCTGAGAAACCACACTTTCAATAATCCTTAACTTTGAGCTCGTAATATGCACAGTTTTTTTTCCCCTGAGACAGGGTTTCTCTGTAGCTTTGGAGGCTGTCCTGGAACTAGCTCCTGTAGACCAGGCTGGTCTCAAACCCACAGAGATCTGCCTGCCTCTGCCTCCCTAATGCTGGGATTAAAGGCCTGTGCCACCACCACCTCCCAGCCTATGCACAGTTTCTGGTCTAATACCCCTTTTCAAATGCAGAAGTATTTCTAAACATAGTAGACTCACAACAAACACCTGCTGAATGAAGAAGTGAATAGTTGGCTTTTTGCATGTTTTAGCAACATCTATGTCATAAAATGCTCTTTTTTTCTCAATATGCTTAGAATAAATGAAAATCATCTCACACATTTTTTCTGAAATTAAACAGAACTCATGTGTCTTCTAAATCCTGCCAATAATAGAAATGACAAACATATAGTTTATGAGCCATATAGATTTTCACTTCACAATTACAAATGGTTCTCTTTGTTTTATTCACCTGTTTCAGGGAAGGGTAATAAAACTATTAATTCTGCAGTTTGGTTTGTGTGGAGGATACTACATGAAAAACAAAGGAAAGGACAGAACTAATAGGATGCTACCAAATTTTGTACACACTGTGGCGGAAGGCCTAATTTTGGAATAGTTCTGACCATTCCTCTCTGTCCCCTTGGATTGGCAGCTGGGCGTTGTATTCATGGCCAGTTCTTGATTAGTCAAGAGAAATGTAGAATTGGTATATAAGGCAGTAGAGTTGATCACAATGATACACAGAAGTTTCTTTGTCTTGGGTGGATGGGAAAGGCTTTTGCCACTATGTCTACAGTTCATATCTGGACGCATACCTGTAAGAACACTGATGCTGCCATACAAGGCACACACCTAATATTTGCTGTGACAGTCTGTCCCATGAAGAGCTATGGAATCCACTGATACAAAAGGTATGGCTGGGGGCCTAGTTTCCCACATTCTAGATTCTTCATATAACAAAGTGGAGAGGATAAAGCAGTCAAAACGAAGAGGAAGGTAATAGACTTGTGTTTATCCAGGGGGATTATCTGGAGTTTATTTTTCATTTTCTATATAAGTGCTGTAAGATCCCTTCCCTTTTAGTTAGCCAACTAATACTATATCAGAAAGTTTGTGAATAGAGATTTATGGTTTGAACCCAGAAATCCTACCTCAAAGTTTGCATTTTAAAGTATTACGCTGTGCTTTCTTTGTCTTTCTGATACAAATGTTGCTTAAAACAGGATCTGCATAATGTACACAAGGAGGAGGAAGAAAGAAACTGTAAATTGAGTGACTTTTCTTCTAATGTTTTACTCTGCCCACTAAATAAAATTCAAATTATTCCCAACACTTGTGTGTAAATAGTCTTTAAGATTTTTTTCCATAGGTCGTAATCACTACCATTATCCACTCCACGTACAAAGAAAGACATTTAAAAAAGTACAGCTCACATGCAAACATTTTTAAATCATCTTACTAAAGGCCTATGTAAAGCTGATTAACTAGACAAACCCAGATGTTTGTGTATCCGGTTGAACTTCAGTGTGGCCCAGCTTAAAATCAAACTAAGTAATAAAGACCTCTGCTGACCCAAGAGCCAGGGGACAATGTGCACTTATGTGCTGGAATTTGCATCAAAACTGTTCCAGAGTTACCACACAAACATCAAAACCAAAATGTCTATTAGGTCTTCCAAGCTTATATGACATCAAACTTCATGTGAACGTATCACACAGTTTCCTATCCCTCCTCAGGGTGTGGTACCTAACAGTTCTACTTGCACACAGGGTAACTCTGGGATAGACTCAGCTTACCTAGACCCCCACTGTCTCCTTCCTTGAGGAAACTGTGCTGCTGAGAGTCTTATGACCATCTAACTCTCTAGCTTTGGACTTGGCCCTGGTAGAAAAAAGCTCCATATGAAGCTCATTTAAAGATGGCTTTCAAATATGCCTTATATTGTTCAACTGCTTTTCTTTATAAAACATAGAACATAGGTATCAGAACATTTTAAAGCACAGAAATGAGTAAGAGGCAATGAAAAAGGTCACAGACAACTATGCTCGATTAAAGAAAATCTCTGCTTAGGATCAGAAATTTTCAGTCCAAAGGGAGACACAGGGAGTTGGGGACTCTTAAAAGGACTTCCCGGCCCTTAGTATATCTGAGTAAAGAGAACCAGCAACGATATTTTCTCTAGGGAGAGAAGCTGAACTGCATTAGGTGTTACAGAAGATTTATTGAGCTGATAGGGTAGTGTGAATGCAAAACCACCACTCATAAAGCAAATCTATTCTGTAAATCTATTCTGTGGTTTAAATAAATGGGGGTTTCAGCTGAATGGAACACAGTACAAATGTAGAAATTAGGAGATATTTATAATAGATGATTTCGTCACATCAAGCATCAATCTCAAAGGTACAGTGGTTTTTGGATTAGCTGACAGGTTGATACATGTTTTGTAGTCAGAGGAACTAATGGTAGAGTTATGTTTAAGACTTGGTCATTTGTACAGCTGTGTAGACAGCTTTTTAAAGGCTTTCCTGTAAAATTTCCTATTTTTAATCAAAAATTAAATCAATAGATATTTACTCAATGATGCCTCATAACTTCCTCCATTCCAATCTATGAGGTATAAATATAAGTATAATCTAGCTCCAACCACCAAGTAAGTTACATATCTAGTTAGTCTCACAGAAATAGTCAGTGTGTGATATGGAAGTTCAATGAACTAGAGATTTTATTTCTGTACTAGATGGGTATCTGAAAAAGTTGAAGACTTCTCAATCAATGCTGCACATGAAAGATGTCTTAAAACATAAATTAGAAAGCTAGACAAGAAGGAGTCAGAGACAGAGGGTGGAGTGTCCACTGCATCCAAATACTCTGGGTTCAATGGAGTTAATGAACAGATTAAAAAAATTAGGAAGTGATTTGATCAGTACTGTACATGCATGATTTTTCCTATCACTATTCCCTGAAGAGTTCCATGTAGCATACACACACCACACACACACACACACACACACACATATATATCACTATATTACATTAGGCATGAAGATACTTAGAGATGGCACAAAGGCTCATTTGAATAAAATAGGTCTTATTAAAGTGGGAAATCATGTAAACTTAACCACCACTTAGGTGGCTGTCCATTCTAAGGAAATATCACGGGGAGACAATCTGTCAAAAACTTCCTGGCAGATTATGCATCTCCTCATGGCAGGGCTAGTAGTGATAAAAAAACACAAACCAAAACATCAACATTTTTAAGACCTTCATGTATTTGGTTCACATGGTTATCTACACTGCTTATGCTTACCAACAGGCTTTGATATTCTAATCCTTTCCAGAATCTGATCTAATAATCTCTGAACCATTAACTTACTTACGTGATGAGTGAAACATGGACATTTCTTCTTTTTTCTTTTTTTAGTTTATTTATTTATTAAAGATTTCTGTCTCTTCCCCACCACCTCCTCCCATTTCCCTCCCCCTCCCCCAATCAAGTCCCCCACCCTTGTCAGCCCAAAGAGCAATCAGGGTTCCCTGCCCTGTGGGAAGTCCAAGGACCACCCACCTCCACCCAGGTCTAGTAAGGTGAGCATCCAAACTGCCTAGGCTCCCACAAAGCCAGTTCGTGCAGTAGGATAAACAAAGGACATTGAGCCTATAATTAGTGATCCTAGAGAAGCTAAATAAGGAGAACCCAAAGAAAAATATATAGGCATCCTCCTGGATATTAACCTTCATCAGGCGATGAAATGAGACAGAGACAGAGACCCACATTTGAACACCAGACAGAAATCTCAAGGTCCAAATCAGGAGCAGAAGGAGAGAGAGCACGAGCAAGGAACTCAGGACCCCGGGGGGGCGGGGGCACCCACACACTGAGACAATGGGGATGTTCTATCAGGAACTCACCAAGGCCAGTTGGCCTGGGTCTGAATAAGTCTGGGATAAAACCGGACTCGCTGAACATAGCGGACAATGAGGACATTTCGTTTTTCTACATGTCAAGATGCTTTCAAATCTTGTGTTTGATCTGTTTCTTCTCTTAGCACCAATTTCTTACTTTGATCTTGCCATGGGAACTTATCACATGGGTTTTTTTGCTTTCCCCAAATTTACTATTTTTGAGCTGCTTTTCAAATTCTCTGTTTTTCTCCCTAAGGCATAACTTTGTTTTAAGCCATCTGAACATCTGCAGCATCAGACAGGCTGCTCACAAAACTTGGTTATTTCCTTCTTTCTCTCTGTTCCCTTACTATAGAACACACAGCAGCAAAACACAAGACATCCCTTTTCACCATACCTGTCAATTTCCATATTTTGTTGGTTCTGTGAGAAGATACTGCTAGGGATTTTTAGCACTTTTTTGTCGGGGGGGGGTATTTGCCTCCATTAGGGCCTTTATATATGTACACATTGCAGGATATATATATATCCTCAGCCATGATCCTAGGATGTCATCCTTTTTTCTCAACCTCTGGGCTGTGTCCACAAGCACAATTGCTTGCTGATTTGATTTCAGTGGGAGTCACAACAATAGCCTTCATTTCTTGCTAGTTTCTCTTTTCCTATTTTTTCTCTATGTTACATTTTAGGTTCTGAAATACATGCCTCCCCGAAGCTCCCTTCATATAATAAAGCAAGCACTCTCGTCTAGAAATCCTATATCTGTCAATCAAGGAGACATAATATGAGCAAGTATAAAGAAGAGAGACATACAAGAGCGATCCATAAGAATCCCCCTTGTGAGGTAATGGTTTCTTGGGCTTGGTATAGCCAAAGAGCATGCACCAGGAGCTTTTGAGAATCCTGAATCAATAAACAAGTAACCTCTGTGAGTTGGTCCCAGAGGATGAGTCCACAACTGCCATTCATCCTATTCACCAGGTTACCATTTCTCACTCCCTGTGGGGGAAAATATGTTTCTGTCCTTAGGAAAAGATGCTATAAGACAGAGGCTTGTGTGTGCTTGCACAGACCTGCACAAATGTGTGGATATAGGTAAACATGTCAATGTAAGACTATTCTCATCCTTACTCAGTCATGGTAAGGTCACCACACCCTCACCTGCTTAGCCCCACGGCTGCTCCCTTTCTGACTAACATTCCTTCCTCCTGCTTCCTCTATTTCCCTCTGCAGGAACATTTCCTACACTGACATTTTCCTCTTCTCTGGAGACCCCTAAGGTTCCCCTGAGTGCTCCTGCACCTTCCCTGTGTTTTCTTCATCAAAGCTGCATCTGCATCTGCAGTCAAAACACATCTCTTTCTATCTCGAAGTCACAGCGTTCTCCCTTGCCACTCATTCCCCGTCTAAGTGTAGCAGTGCACTTTAAATTTTCTGTAACCCTTTTACATTGTCAAAGTAAAGCAGCATATTATTAGTGTGACAAAAGGCAGGGACAAAAAGACAGAAAATGATAACAAATCCCCCACAGAGGCTGCGTGCGTGAAGAGCACAGCGCTGTGAATTACGATAGAAACGGGCACTAGGAAGGAGACTGCACATGTGTGCTAGTGATATTCCTGAACAGCGAACAATGCTCGCCTGTGCCTATTGATCCTATGATAATAGTTTAAAAACTAAGCAGACTCAACTTTTCTAAATTCAATTTGCATATAATGAACAATTTACTATCCTGTCACTTCCCAAGGTACATTCATACATCCACTTCCCAAGGTACATTCATACATGCACTTCCCAAGGTACATTCATACATCCATTTCCCAAGGTGCATGCATACATCCATTTCCCAAGGTACATTCATACATCCACTTCCCAAGGTACATTCATACATCCACTTCCCAAGGTACATTCATACATGCACTTCCCAAGGTACATTCATACATCCATTTCCCAAGGTACATTCATACATCCATTTCCCAAGGTGCATGCATACATCCATTTCCCAAGGTACATTCATACATCCACTTCCCAAGGTACATGCAGACATCCACTTCCCAAGGTACATTCATACATCCATTTCCAAAGGTACATTCATACATCCACTTCCCAAGGTACATTCATACATCCACTTTCCAAAGTACATTCATACATACAATCCCCCAAGGTACATTCATACATCCCTTCCCACTGGCAATTTTCTCTCAAAACAAATGTACCGGCTGCAAAACTTAATCTTTCTTTCTCTATGATGGAAAAGAGCAACAGATTGCTCCAAATTGTTCCTCACACAACTCTAACATTAAATTCCTTCCTATGAAGTATGAACTGACATGGCAAAAGAATAGAGGTGAATATGATCAAAATTCCTTGTAAAAAATTGTTGAAAGTTAATTAAATGTTAGAGCATTAGAAAGAAGAATTGATACATATTGAGTACTTACTATGTGCAATTTTACAGATAATTCACACTGTTTGTTCACTTTGTTCTCAATACCACCTCCGGAAGAATGTTGCTTCCAAGAGGGACACTGAGCTCCCGAATTTGTAGCAATTTTCCTGAGTTTACAGGAGCAGAAAGCTAGTTTGCTCCACATATTGGTGTACTTTTGTTTTATCCCATCACTCTCTCTGCTTTTTATTAATTAGATTAAGTGGGCCATGGATTTAAAGAAGAGTATTAGGGATATATAGGAGGGTTCAGAGGGAATAAGGGGAAGATAGAAATATAAATGAATACAATCTCAAAAGAAACAAAAATGCACGTGTAATCTTTAGGAAGTATTTGCCATCTTGAATCACCTGTGTCCGTGAGGGGCTCTTACAATACAAGAGGAAGTCCACTGAAAACATGTGTTCTAGAGTCCACAGCAAGCATTTCCTCTGAGGTCAGCAGAAGTCCAGGTATACTATTAATTTCAATGGACTTATTCCTAGCTCTGCATAATAAAATCCTAATAAACTTCCAAGATCTATTGAAGAGGCAGATGAACCAGGTTGGATGAGAGTACAGCATGATTACTGGGGTAGTTTTCAAATGCTAGAGTCCTTAAAAACACCTACCAGAACTAGTTATATACTTGCCTGGCCAAGTGCCAGTGCTCAGCAGCTTTTATTCTTTCTATTTAGTGCATGTAACTTGATGTACATAATCCTTTAGAAGCATTAGAGTAAGCTGGAGCTTTTGTATCCTATGTGATTCTAGATCACTGGATTCCATGAGTTAGGAGTGGATTTTAAGAAACGAAATTAAATAAAAATGCCTCACTGGTGCATGCTTCTTTAAGGAAAATGAAATATTCTAAAAGAAGGTGATGACAATGGCTCAAAATTCCCTACATATCCTAAAATGTACCGGATTAGTTGGTACCTTTAAATGGGTGAAATACTTGGCACCTTAGTTGTACTTCTGTACAAAGAAACAACACAAACACAATGAGCACAAGGCCGAGCTAAGCAAGGCTGAACTCAAAGAGGCCAGAAGAGGGATGACAGCTGTAACCAGGAATTACTGCTTTTCCCATTCACTGTTTAAAGCAAAGTAGTTTATCATAAAATGTTCTACTAAGATATATATTATTTGATGATTACTATTGATCATCACCTTGACAGGACCTAGAATCACTTAGGAAACAAGACTCCCAACAAACCTGTGATGATGTAGGAAGATTAGACTTAATTGTGGGTGGCACCATTATATGGCTGGGGTTCCTAAACCGAGTAAAAGCAGAAGGCATGCCAAGCGCTGGCATCCATTCCTGTTTTCTTCCCAGTTGGAACACAGCGTGTCCAGCTGTTTCAAGTCACCCCTGTCATGGTGAGCTACACCTTTGCACTGTGAGCCAAAATAAACCAGTTTTACCTTGAGATTTTTTTTTCTGTTTTAACCTAATTCCCAGAATCAGGAATAGTAACTAAGTCGTGCTCTCCTCTTTGATCCTTTTGGTTCTTTGTTCCTTTCCTCTCATTTCTCCATACTATAGCATTCTTTATCTGGGCCTAATGAAAATATGTTCGAACATGAAATGATTGTCATTCAAGCAATGATTCATTATTTCATGCTCATTGCTATAGGATTTCAATAGACATCCTTAACATGTCATGTTCCATCTTGAATCAATATGTATCTTCATATCATACTATAAAATTTTTCATACATATTGCTTTCTCTATGGTTTCAATGATGTCATATCATTTCCCTTTTGGTAGTGGATATCTTACTTTTTCTAGCTACCAGTTTCTGAGGCATTTATACCTCTCCAGTGAACTCTACTACCTTAATGAATTCTGCCTAGAGAAAGGATTTATAACCAAATATTATGAAGATTGTCTCGTGAGCAACCTGAAATCAGCCACAGGAATCGGTCTATCTCCTTTATATCAGCTGGTCTGCCTTAAGATTTCTTTGTGCCTATAACTCGTCAATGTCTGTCAGGAGAATTTTGCTTTTATATTTGTTTGTAGATCTGCCTGGTGGCTCATATTTTTAATACAGCAATGAAGATATCTCTGCCCTGCTTCCTCCTGAGAAGAATCGTGGAAACACTTTAATTGTTTCCGTGAGAAATGGCACAACAGTAGTCAGATGTTAGGTACAAGTAAATGATGAAGACAGTAATTTTAAGAAAGACAAAGAGTTGTCAGATAAAATACATCACCCAGTAAGCCTGTACTTTCAATACATAAGGAGTACATTTTTTTTGTAAAAATCCATCCCAGATATTGCATGATGTGACATCTTCTGTTACTCTAATAAATTCATGAGATGAACCAACTGATAAAATAATCTAGAAACTTTATGTTCATAGTTTAAACTTGATACTTTGGAACTAGTTAGAATGAAGCATATTGTGGTAAAAAGTGCACAATGGAGCAAAAAAAACATTCACTTCCTGATAGAAAGGAAGGAAAAGAGAAAACAAGAAAAGATGAGACTCACAATTCTCCTCAAACACACACCCCAATGACCTAAAAACCTCCTGCATCCTAAAGGTTCCACCATCTCCCAAGGTACCATAAAGTACAATTAAACTTTAACATATGGCCTTTGAGGGACACTTGAGCATGTATAATACACTTAAAATAAAATAACTTGTTCATTTATAAAGTATTGAGGAGCGGGCTGCATCCTGCCACCCAGCTAGCTTAACCACTGAAATAACCACACAGAAATTGTATTAATTAAATTACAGCCTGGCCCATTAGCTCTATCCTATTATTGGCTAACTCTCAAATCTTGATTAACCCATTTCTATTAAATCTGTATATCACCACGTGACTGTGGCTTACCGGCAAGATTCTAACCTATGTCCATCTCAGGCGGGAGATTCATGGCGTCTGTCACGCTGTCCTTCTCTTCTGTCTACTCTGTCTACCTAAGATGCTGCCCTATCAAAAGACCAAGGCAGTTTTCTTTAATAACCAATGAAAACAATACAAATACAGAAGACCCTCCTACACTACATTTGAAATTTGAATTTAGCTGATTATCCTGTATTTTTATTTGCTGAACTGTGCCTAACAGGAAGAGACCAATAACAGGGTATGACTAGCTCAAGAGGAATGCAAAGATTGAGTTCCTTCTTACGGAGGAATATGAATGTGTAAAGATTACAAATCATGTATATGCAGGTTGTTAGCAAGAGAAATAGTCAGAGGGACATCTGAAGCTCAAAATCTCTGAGGATTTGAAGCAGCAGTTGCAGAAGAACCAACTTTGTGTTGTTGGGGAAGAGGAATAGGAAAGACTGTCTGAAAGTCACTCATTTCAACCCCTTTAAAGGTAACGTAGCAGTAAGAATCAATTTTATGGTTTAGGTCTTCCACAGAGAAGCCCTTTTCAGATTTTATAGGGCTTTTTGCTTCAATAAGATCCCATTTTCCTTTTTATGTTTTTCTTTGGGTTTTTATAGCTCTCCTTTGTTCAGGATAAAAACGATGATGGCTCTAACTTAGGAATGTGCAAGGAATCAGGTTTTCCATTACTGACAAATAAATGAAAACATAGATGGTGTAGAAACTGAAAAAGGCCAAACAATAGAGTCTTAGTCATATTGCTCTGAAGCAACTCACTATATTTCAGTACAGATTACAAGTCATCTTCCTGAGCCCTGCTGAAGCCCAGGCCTGCCAAGAGCTAGTTAGCTGCACTGACAGCGAGAGGATGAGCAACAGAAGGCTCTGTTTTGAAATGATTATGAGGTATTTAATTTGAATAAAAGGAGCATCAGAGAGCAGCAGTGAGCAGGAGTAGCAGCCAGCCAGGGAGTGCACTTGTGCATGCTTATTTGGTGTCAGACCCCTCCATGGCAAACGTATACTGGCATAAATGTGTCAGACTTGAGGACAGCTTCCAGAAGCAACTGCAGAAGCAGGTGGCTACTCCAGTTGTGTGGAGACTGCTTCCCCTGCAGTGATTGTATTGTGGTTTGGTCCTTAAGTGTCTTTCTGCACTTGTGATCAGTGTTCAGGGCACGATGTGGGATGCTTGGTGCTCAATGTTATGAATGATTGAATACCAAGCTAACAGACTTTCACTGATATGCCAAACACTTCCTTATGCTACTTCATTGAATGCTTTTACAACTGTCACTATGATAATGCTACTCTCACTTTTGACATAAAGAAGACTGAGTATCTTGCCCATCACTCCCACTCAGCTGTTTTGATTCCTCTCTGAGTTCCCAAAGTCTGAGAACACAACAGTGCCTGCATCTTCAGCTCTGGTTTTCTGTGTGGCTTATCCTCACTTCCATTCTAATATGAAATTTTAAAAACCCGTACTTTCATTCTTACCCGAGGGTTGAATTCTTTATCCATGTGAGTTGGTAAAACACCTGGATGCAGACTGGGTTGCCCTGTCCTGTTTCACATGGGTCACCTACCTGAACGAATATTCTTCACCACTGACCTCAGTGAGTCGGGTAGAAAGCACTGTTTACGTGGGAATCTGCTGCTATATGGAGAATTGCTTTTTCTTCTTTTCAAAGCAGATTTTTAAAAACCAAACAGAACTTCTTCTACAAGAGATGTATACATCTTTAAGGGTTGTTTTTAAGCATATGTTTAGGCTTCTCTTGTAGAAGAAGTTATGTTTGGATACATAGAGTATTTTTTGTAGCACATACAAGGTTTTCCCTTTAAAAACAGCACCCGATAACTTTCAATATAGCTTATGAGACATTTCAAGTGTGATGAGATATATCGAGGAGAAGGGAAGTCTGTATAATTATCACCAAGGTGGCACAGATGTTAATACATTGCCATTTGGTACAGATGATTTGTTAAAAGAAATAGAAGGTTATATATGTTGCTAGGTTGCAATCCTATCTCTTACCCAGCCTTCTCTCACCATCCACTCTGTTGTAGGTGGTGTAAACTATTCCTATGCTTGTTGTGAAGCGTCTGTGTTCCACCATTGACAACGCTTTCAAGTTTTAGAGGTTAATATAGCTAAAATTCCATCACACACCTTTTATAGTATGCTTTTCACCAAATATTCTAGATGTCTATGTGGAAGAAGGATGAGCACAGGATAGAGGTATGAGTGTTCACTGAGTGGCTGAGCTTTCCAGTAAACAAAGGCATTGATAACAACCCAATTGTGCCATGTTCTCACCATTTGATTTATTCATTTAATGTAATCCCATCAATACGATCTAGCCGTAAAAAATAAATCAACAAGAGCCGCACATAGCTATGGAATTTAAACCATTTTAAAGGCACATAGGCCAAAGAAAACAATGAATATAAAGTGGATTTCGTGTGAGTGTGACAGTAGCTTTTCTGTTTGATTTAAAGAAAGATTAATCAAACTATTGAATGATTCAGTCCATAAATTTCTTAGTGTTCTTATTCAGGGAGTAAAGCAATATTGTGGGATAATGTATATTTTATCTCACCTCTTCTCTACCTTCAGTTTATATGTTGAATTCTACAATGCTTTAATGAGAAGATGCAGAGTTTAATTAGATAATAAATTACACCAACTCATCTGCAAACTATCAGTGAACTTGCTAAAACGCTCCGGATAAAGGACAGTATACCCACCTCCAATGTCTGTAGCATGGTTTCCATCTTCCAGTCTTGGGTATGGTATTAGATCTGGAGTGCCTCTCTGAATCTTGCCTTTTTTTTTATTCTTTTGTTGCACCAAGTTAATTCTAAAAAGACTGGATAGCTCATCTGTATGCAAACTTGAGTTTCCAAATTGGCAGCTCTACCTACCACAGCACTTGAACTGTCATCTATAAATGACAGTAAATTACTTTCTATATTACCTTCAAGCTATTAAAGCTACAGTGCACCGGAATAATACATGGGCCCATATTGCTACCGTCAGTAGGTACTCAATCAATAAAACAAGATTGCTCAGTATTTCAGCAAAGCACAAGTCCCATAAGGTAATGGTAGCACGAAATATGTTAATAAATTAACTCAGCAAAGCCTTTACTAGTGAAGAAGACATTGCTATGAATTGGAGTTGTTAGCATCCCAAGACCTGGGTTCCTCAATGATTATATTCTAAAGAAATTGTTGCTGTTGAACCTAGAGAGAAAGTTATATACAAGTCAGATAAAAAAAGGCTGACCGACTGATAGCTGGGAAACCTGCATAGGATCGAACTAGGCCCTCTGAAGATGGTGACAGTTCTGAGGCTTGGGTAGTCCGTGGAAATGCTGACAGTGGGACTAGAATTTATCTCCAGTGCATGAACTGACTTCTTGGGGTCCATTCCCTATGAGAGGATACTTTCCTGGGCCACAGTACACTGGTGGGGGAAGGGAGGGGATTTGATCATGGTAACGGCCAAAAAAAATGCTGAGCTACTCAATTGTGTTGATGAGCAAAACAACCTTTTTCTTATCTTCCAGAATTGGTGAGAATACCCCTCATTTGCTTTTATGATATATTGTAGACTTCTTTGATGAAGCTTGTCAAAACTCTGATTATACAATTTTTATAAATATTTTATCAAAGTTTATTTGATCTGCTAGTCTCTAAATTATAGACAGACTAAACCTGTTTCATCACATTTTTTTTTCAGGGCAAAGAAAGTCCTTCTACACAGTTTTAAATTGTGTCCCTTTTGAGTAGCATGGTGAAATTTTGTAAGCTCCACTCTGTCCCAATTAGGACATGATTAAACTTTGTCCAGTGTGTTCACACTGTATGCTGCCCCCACCCACTGATCACTGGGAAGCCATTTAGATAACAGATCCACTATCATGATAGCACACTGCTTCCTTTACATAACGCTTTTTTGTTACTTAACAATAGCCATAAAGTACAAATTAGTGATAACGATGCTTTGGATAGGAAAATAAGAAGCCACAAAGTGCTCTTTTGAGTTCTAAACAGAAGGAGTGATTAATATCGTATGTTGAGTTGGGAATAGCTACAGTTAGAAAAAAACATGGTAAGAACTGTGGTCCTTGTAGTTTGAGACATATACCTTAAATTAATCTCCTTGAATATAAGAAAGACAATTATAGTAAAAAAATAGGAAAGTAGAAACATTATTTTTGTGTCTCTGTCTCACCTATGGCCAGTCTGACAGAAGAAAGCAAGCTAGTGAGTTGAGTGCAAAGTGGATAACACAGGTTCAAGTGGGACCACTAGGGTCATACTCAAGTCTATTGCTTACCTAGTAGGAGACCAGGGAATTTATTCAAATTTCCTAAGCTTTTGTTATTCCAAAACCAAAATAAAAATCAGCTGTGAACTATTTTAACAAATGAGGTATAGTATGAAAAATTTTTGTTCAGTACCTGTCTTCTACTATTACTATTATTATTCAAGATTAAAACAGATGCCGGTGGAATTTGCTGAGTTAACAAAGACCATAGGCACAACACTAAGCTCCAGCTATTAGTTTGGGTTAGGAAGGGCTTTCATTTCAGATATGGGAAGTCTCGGAAGGGATCATTAGCTTAACTTAGAAAATAACCTGGCTCATGATCCATGCTCAATAAGGTGAAGTGTGTAGAGAGGTTGTTGAAATTTGAGGTATTCAGGACATGAGCTGGAAAACTAATAGACTATTGTTCTAGATGAGAATAACTTTCACTCTTAGGAATAACAGAGAAATCTAATAAATCTTCACTAGGTGCTGGCACAAGGACCATTTTATTTAGAATGAGTTGACGCAATTTTAAAAGGTAGCAATGAGGGAAGAAATAAGTTATAGACTGAAAAGTCCATTCTGTTGGGTACCTATGACTTTCTGAGAGTTTATGCAGGAACATAAGAGTGACAATCAAAATAAAACTCTGAAAGCCATTGGAAATGGGGCATGGCAGACACACAGGTATCATATATCTATTGAAATTAAATACCTCAAAGCAGAAACTTCATACATTACAGAGCTTGGAGTGACGAACTGTGTGCAATCAGTGAAGATTTAATCTATGCAATCTGGTACAAGAAATGTCACAGCATACCTGTTGTCATTGTTGAATCATATTCTTAGCAGACTTGAGGGCAAAGCCTTTCTTTTCCCCTTGAAAGCTCATATGCAACCTCAAGATGGTTCTCAATACAGCACTCCCTCTTCTTCTAAAACGCCATTGTCTCCAGATCCCTTACATGGATTAAATCCCTTGGTATTTAGGTAAGAAAAACAGAGTCTTACTGAGACAAATGCACCTTCAACTTCAAATCCTAAAGTCAGTTGTTATATGTCCTCTATCAACTTCACTTAGGCAAAGTATAAGACAGTAAATAAATATAGAAGTCAAGGAAATGACCCATCTTAAAGTTACATAGACACCCTTTCAATGAAGAAGACATTTATTGAACATAACAGTGATCTTTTTTAGTATAAATAAAGTTGCCTGTAGAAGAGGACAAGTCAGAAGATTTTTGAGTGAGACCTAAAGTTACCAAATTATCTTACTTTCAAGTGCTATAAGTTCAAAACTATAAAAATAACTGCAAAGCTTTTTCAGCTTCTATAAAGACTAAAAATAAATTTACAATCAAGACAATTATATTTTGAATCAAGAACCTTTTGCATCTATAGTACACTGGTCAAAGAGAAACACTAAATCATTTCACAATGATCTAAATTTGTTGTAGGAGATGAGGCTGGCTTTGGCTTTCTTTTATCATAAGGGTGGTTTCATTGATTAAAAGGCATTTGGTGTGAATTTCTCGAACTTCTTTCTTAAGAGTATACTACCTTTTTATTGTGACCAAGATTCCCAGAAATACGTAGAAATAATATGAACAAAACCGAATGTGGAAACTGATTTGGGTCAAGTGTAGGATGTGAGAGTAAGGGCGGCTTTCCAAATAGAAGTTACTAAGAACAATGGGACCAGAATGCTAGGTGACATTTAGGAGGAACGTAGCTTTCCTGCGGCTGTTGCTCTTTCGAATAGGAGAGCAAAGGCAGGGTGGGATGGAAGAAGGAATCAAGTCATTTGTAGTCTCAAAGCCCTTGTTGGGAGTTACCTTTGAGTTAAAGTTCATTGGGAAGTCATCTGTGAAATTTAGACAGATATATGAATGATCCACTTAACCTTTGAAAATGAGGGTATTTGCTATTTTGGAGTTATTCTTAGTCGATTCAAGAGCCAGACTCAAGACTTATATGGAATGCTTCATTGCTGACTCTCTGGCATTGTTGACTTCAGAACACAAACTAAGTGCTACTGAATGACTGAGATACTGACTGTGCTGCTGAATGACTGAGATACTGACTGTGCTGCTGAATGACTGAGATACTGACTGTGCTGCTGAATGACTGAGATACTGACTGTGCTACTGAATGAAGGAGTTCTGAATTCTGAATTCCCTGTTCATAGAACTCAAGAGACACACTGAAACATGTCTAGAAACATCAAAAGTCTGCATAGAGAAGAGGTCTTAAAATTGCAATTGGTATTTATAGCCAGGGCTATAATTAGCCCCCAAACATATTCTCTTTCCAAAAGTTTGTTTATTCTTTGATTCTGTGAAAATTCTTACCTTATTTAACTATTTTTCTTCTGATACTCATGCATATATGTAACCAGGGTAATTAAGTCAAATTATATCAATTTAAAGAGGCAAATTACCAGTAATTATACATTTCCAATATATCATTATATGTAAATCTGATAATGGTATATTATTTACAATGAATACAACAACAGTAATCCAAAAACGTTGCCATCGATTTAGGGCTTTAGATGCTATTAAACAACCCATTCAGTTCATTTGAAAAACTGTCCATACAGACAGACTGTCATGAGGATAAGAGCATAGGAAACAAGGCCTTGTGATGCTAAAGTACATTAAAATAGTGATTGTTTACAACATAATAAGGATAGTAAATTCAGAAAAAAATTCAAATTTTTATTTTCTCTATGATTTCACTGTGTATTGGTCATGTCTCCATTACACTAACAAATACTTAATACATAAGGAAAAGGGGTTCCTTTTGACTTACTGTTCTGGAGATTTGGTCCAATCAGTGAATTTGGTCCAATCAGTGAATCTGATTGATGCTCTCTTATGGGTTCTGCATGTTTGTGTGTGTCTCTCTGTGTGTGCGTGTATGTGTGTGTATATTTGTGTATGTGTTTGTGTTCACATTTGCAAATAAATAAAAAATTAAATTAAAAAATTAAATGATAAGCCTCACTTTAAGGTGCTCAGAATCTAAATGGAGAGACAGAAAAATAATGTAAGTCTTACAACTAGGTTAATATGAGAAGTGGCATAAGGCTTGAGATATTGAGAAAACATGGCTAGAAGTTAGATTTGGGGGTACTCAGTACCATGGGAGCAAACACTCATTCTAGGAAGCAAAGATGGTATGTATCAGGTTTGGCAGAGCCAGTAGATGGAGGCATGTGGCCTGTAAAGAAGCCAGTTGCTCTTCAGTGCCAGATACTTGGTTTCCAACTGGTTCACTTAATCATCTATTCTCTGAAACTACGGATTAGACACTTACATTTTCAATTTAAAAGCCTCTTGATTGTTGAGTATTTCTTTCAGTGTTGTGAGAATAAAAAATATAACCGCTGGACCAGGCTGCCCTATGATCCCAGTTTGTAACTTTGGATCATTTAATGATAATAAATGTACCCAACGAGAGGAAGCAGAAGAGTATTTTTAAAAAATGTTTAATATAATGTGACAGAGGATTAATATTCCAACAGTAGGATTAGTGAAGCACAGGAATTTTGCCTAAAGTGCTGACATTCTAAGACACGAAATTGTAAATGAATATAAAACTCTCAGTATCAGTCACCAAATAATAAGCACAAAGAGGAAGCCAGTAATCACATGCTATGCATTGCTAATGCCAGTGAAAAGCATCTGTATTTTAAGTTGTATGCCTTAACCCCTGTACTGATTGACTTTGCACAGAAACTGCTAATCATGTTTCTATCTCCATTCTTTCTAAATAGTTCTTTGTCATACTTTATGTTGATAGTCTTGCTTCTTACATAGACTAGAATTTCTATGGGTTCTTATCACCCAACAACCATCATTCCTGCATCTCCGTTTCCTTCTTTTACAATGGACCATGTATCTATACAAGATCATCTCTCAAGCTTCTCTAGCCAGCCAGCCGTCAAGCTTCCTACAGGTAAGATGCTCCAGCATCTCCACCCCATCTATCAAACCCTGCAAGTTACTAGTCTCACTCTGGCCCCCAAATCCCTTCTATGACCAGCAATTTCATAGGATCTCTGAAGCACAGGCTGCAACACAGATGATCCAGAAAAGAGCTCTGAAAAACAGGCTGTGGCTGAACAGACTGAAGAGAGTGAGCCAAAATAGCAGACCAAGAGAATGGAGCAGTGAGCATGCCAAGAAACATCTCAGCAGCTCCAAAGACACAGGCAGAGAGAGTACAGACCAGACCAAGAACAGTTTCCAAAGACACAGTCAGCAACTGCAAGGATTGAACCAAAAGGCAAAGACACAGATGGCACCTTCTGCTGTAAAAAAAAAAAAAAAAAAAAAAAAACCTCAAGGAGAGACATTACCCAGAGTAAAGGATTGGGAAAAGATTTTTCAATCAAATGTACCAAGCTGGTGTAGCTATCCTAATATCTAACGATATAGACTTTAAACTAAATCAGTAAGAAAAATGGAGAAGGACACTTTATACTCATCACAGGAACAATCCATCAAGATGAAGTCTCAATCCTGAACATCTATGTACCAAATACAAGAACACCACATATGTAAAAGAAACATTAATAAACTTAAATCACACATCAAATACAACACACTAATAGTAGGAAATTTCAACACACCACACTCCACAATGGACACATCAACCAGACAAAAACATAAAAGAGAAATAAGAGAATTAACAGGTGTCATGACTCAAATGGACTTAACAGACATCCACAGAACATTCCACCCAAACACAAAAGAATATACCTTCTTCTCAGCACCCCATGGAACCTTCTCTAAAATTGATCACGTACTTGGTAACAAAGCAAACCTCTACAGATACAAAAAAGTTGGAATAACCCCTTGTATCTTAATAGCTCACCATGTTTTAAAGTTAGAATTTAACAACAACCCTAATTGCAGAAAGCCTACAAACTCAAGGAAATTGAACAGTGCTCAACTGAACCACCCCTGGGTCAAGGAAGAAATAAAGAAAGAAATTAAAGACTTCCTAGAATTCAACAAAAATGAAAGCACAATGTACCCAAGCCTATGGGACACTATGAAAGCAATGCTAAGAGGAAAAAGCTCATAGCACTAAGTGTCTACATAAAGAAAGCAGAGAAATCTCACACTAGCAACTTAACAGCACACCTAAAATCTCTAGAACAAAATGAAGCAGATCACCCAGAAGGAGCAGACAACAGAAAATAATAACCAAATTGAGGGTCGAATTCAATAGAATAGAAACAAAGAAAACAATACAAAGAATCAATGAAAGAATTAAGTGGACCCTCCACTCTCACAAAGAGGTGAAGTCCCTAGTGCATAGAGATGGGACAAAAGGAGGAGCTCCTTCAAGCAGGCTTCAGTGGGATAATAGGAAGTCCAAAGAGACCAGAATTGAGGACAGGAAGCACAATGAATGTGGCTTATTAAGTCCAAGCATAGTGTGGCCACTGGGGAACCCTGGAAGCATTAAGAACAACAACAGCAAAACAAAGCCACAACAAAAATCAATACAAAGTATCAATTAAATGAAGAGGTTGTTCTTTGAGGAAATCAACAAAATAGAACACCCATAGCCAAATTAGCTAAAATTCAGAGAGAGAAGACACAAATTAATAAAATTAGAGATGGAATGAAAGACTTTACACCAGTCATCAATGAAACTTAGAGAATAGTGCAGGCATAAATTAAAATCTGCATTCCACCAAAAACTGGAAAATCTAAAATAATTAGGATGGATTTCTTGAGATGCATATGATGGAAAAAGTTAAACCAAGACAAAATAAACATTTTAAACAGACCGATTACTCTAGTAGCATAGAAGGAGCAATTCTAAGTATCCTACCCCCAAAAAACCCACAAAAACACAAACAATAAACAAAACAACAACAACAACAAAAACCTTTTAGACTAGATGGATTGCCACACAGAATTCTACCAAAAATTCGAAAAACTTACTTCACTATCTGAAACAATTTTTCTGATACCATATCACTCAATTTTCTGCTTCACTAAAACCCTTTATGCACTTATCATCAACTGACATTTTGAATTCATTCAGTATCTTCTTCTTTCACTAAAATGTAAACTGTAAAAGAGTAATGACTATTTAGCATTTCATCCACAGAGTTTAGAACAGCACCTAAACAGCATTTAAACAGGTATTTATTGGATAAATTATTCTTGTCTTGGGTGGAGTAGTGGTCCTCTTCAGACTAACATAACCTGCCTTACAATTATTTTTATTTGCAAAACCTTCAGAAATTTCAACAGCACTGGGATGAGCCAGATTTTTCCTACAATAAACACAGTCATTAATTCATATGTCCAGATAACCATGGCGGCTCAAGGTGCCAGCAACTTTAAGGACACAGTTTACCAAGGATATCAACACCAGTTTGAATTTATACACCAAATGGCAAGGGAAGCCCTAATCTGAATTTGAAACTTTCAAGATACATCAAGTGGCTTCATGATAGAGTCTTGAGGAATATGAGTCCTAAGTTGGAATCCAGAGGCTCAAATGTCGTAGACTTTGACAAACTACCTCTTCTCATGTCACTGAGTCAGAAAACTGACCTTTCCCCTCATCTGCATGTCTGCTGCTAGAGAATCTGTAAGCAGTGTGGTTCTGCTTCTGCTGACTTAATCCTGCCATGGCCTTCTCAGAAGGGGCACTGTGAACCAGGGAACTGGGTGTTTTCCAGCCTTAGACTGTCAAATGTATACACACATGTTTTAAGAACATCCCAAAGACTCTCCAGGCAACAAATAAATTTTGTTCTATTAAGGCAAACTCTTACAAGTTTGCCTCAGCTGCCTAAATTTGTCCAAATCAAGATGGCTAACAAGGCATGCTTTCTTGCAGTTCTTCACGTTAATGGATGAGTCAGAGCCAGGCATTATTTTACTACAGTCCATTATTCATTGACATTGTTGTAAATTTGGATGATTTGCCTCTCACCCAATGGCACATCAGTCTGCAGTATTGGCTGTGAAGCAGACATGTTTATAATCTTAGAGTGGCTCTTTCCTTTTATGTGAATATTAGTCCACTTAACATGATGGTTCCATGTGATCTCTGTGACATTTTTTACTCTGTAGGTTTGGCAAGTAGGTTCTTATAGAGATAGCACTGGAAGGGAGGAATGCAGTAGGCAGGCAGAGATTTATGACATTAGTTCTTTCTGAAGCGGCAGCTAAAGAAGAGAGAGAATTAACTCCAACAGTCAGGCATGCTGATGCTTAGACAGGAAGCCAATGATACACTTAAAGTCGTCTATAATAATGCTATTATTTTTGTTTCATGTAGAACTAAAATAAAGCACTAGGAGACAAGATAAAGCTGAATGATACACTTCTCAGTACCCCCATGACCCACTGATAGATATAACACAAACAAGAGTGACAACAAATCTATAGGTAATCAATAGTGGGACAGTTTAGAGGCTCAAATAGCCGTAGCCATAAGATTATTTGACCAATGTGAAAAAGATTTAGATAGACCTCCATGAATGAAAAATTAATGGAGTCCAAGCAAATGCTAGTGACCATGGTCAGATAAAATGATTTAAAATATATGGCGGAAAAAGATCGTTGCTGATTATATGCACATGTGCCTCATTTAGAGTATAAGAACTCTGTGTGCATTTGAATCTGTGGTAAGCTTAAATCATGAATTTAGTGAGTGATTTTTGATAGTAATCATCATACTAGGAAAATAAACTAAATGGTTAAAAGAATGCAAAAATGGCATTATGCTTTTTTTTATTGAAAGAAAGAAAAAAAGAAATTCCCCCTCTTCCAGCCTCCCATTTCCCTCCCCTCCTCCCCCACTCCCCCCTCCTATCCCGTCCGAGGCGTCAGGGTTCCTGCCATGTGGAAGGTCTCAGGTCCTTGCCCTCCATCCTGGACTAGGAAGGTGAACATCCAAACTGGCTGGGCTCCCCAAAGCCAGAATATGAGTATGATCAAACCCAGTGCCTTGTCTTTGGCTTCTCGCGCCCTCATTGTCCGCCATGTTCAAGAGTCCGGTTTTTCCATGCTTTTCGTTACGTCCAGCTGGTCTTGGTGGCTCCCAGTGGGCCCCCACTGTCTCAGGCGTGGGTGCGCCCTCGTGGTCCCTACTTCCTTGCTCATGTTCTCCCTCCTTCTGCTCCCCATTGGGACCTTGGCTCGTCCTGTCCGTGTGGCTTATGCTTTTTAAAAGGGAAGATACAAGTTGGGATCAGAAATGGAAGTCTTTGTGGTCTCAATTACTGAAAATCACACATTTTTTTTAACTTGGCATAGACTTCATGTTTATATGACTATCCTCTAACATACCCAACGGATCAGTTCTGTCCCCCACCTCTGCTAGAGGATTGTCTGATATCTGACACTCGTGGTTTTAGAGAGCATGAACCAGACAACAGAGCTCTGTGTGCTCATGTGTGAACAATCTAATTTATGCTTAAATCTTCCAGAACCAAATCATTATCAGGAGTTTTAACTCAGTCACCAATTGTGTACCCCCCTCCCACAGCAGAATAGCCTAATTAAAAAAGATTGCCTCCTATGTTAGTCTATTAATTTTCTTTTAATTATTTGCAGATGTGTTTCATATTCCTTCCTGCCATGGTAGTTTCCTTTTATAGTTCTCAACCAATAACGTGAATTTCCTATGTGCACTTTCCAAATTATTCACGAGTTTAAGGTCTAGGTTTGTTCACACAATAAATACTAAGCCTAACTATATGCCAAGCACTCAGGTTATACTGATAAATAGAAAGATTCAGTACTTGTATTAACATATACTGAGACAACAAATACTTTAAGCTAGATTACTTAAGATGCAATGAGTACAATGAAGGGTAACATGATGAACTTTTATTTTATTTTAATTTATTTTATTAATTTCATTTTACATTCCATCCACAGTTCTCCCCCCTCTTCCCAGCCCCCATCCTACCCTGCCTCAGCCCACCCATCACCCACTCATACCATCCATGGGTAAGGGCTCCCATGGAAAGTATGGCACATTAAATTAGGCAGGACCAAGACTCTCCCCACTGCATTAAGGCTGATCAAGGCATTGCACTGTAGGGAATGAGCTCCAACAAACTAGCTCATGCACCAGGGATAGATCCTAGTCAATTTTTTAAGTGACATTTATAAAAGATAGTGCCTGGAACCATTAACAAAACTTCCAAAATTTTTTATTGAAGACAATAAGAATTATTTATCAAATTAGATCCATCATGATTCTTCCCCCCAACATGTTTGTGTGTGTGTGTGTGTGTGTGTGTGTGTGTGTGTGTACTGACCACCAAAATAAGTGTCTCATGACTATAAAGAAATCAGTCTATATGGTCTCATGTTCCTTCCAACTTGTCTAAATATACAAATTCTGAAGTCACACTACAGACTACACTAGGGAATAGTCGTATTAAAGCTAAGAACAGCTGCAAAGCCTATGTACATTTAACTCATATACTTTCTCCTAACCCAATCTTACTACTGTGGATAAAACTGAAAGCTAACCCCAGAAGAAATCTTAAGAAACCCCACAGTTCAATGAGACACTGAGCAAGTCACATAAGCAACATCTATCGGGTTAGCCAGGATACCTGAACAAGCCTTTCAGTTCTTCATAAAACATCTATTTTTCTGTATGATACCTTTAAATTCAGTTTCATTTAATTAAGGTGATATACTTTGATCATATTCACTCAGAATTTTATTTTTTATTTTTATGAATTCCTCGAGGATTCCATACAGTATATCTGATCATATTCAGCCCTCTCTCCACTGCTCCCAGATTCAACTTCTCCTTCCTTACCCACTCAACTAGATGCCCTATTTTCTTAGTTTTAAATTCACTAAGTACAATCAGTGCTATCAATATGCTCTTAAGTGTGTGGCCCTCCATGAAAGCATGGTCAAAACATAAGTCTTTTTTTTTTAATTAAATTGATTTTTAAAACAATCTTTTCTCATTTTACATACCAATCCCAGTTCCCACTCCCTCCCATCCTTCTGCCCCCACCCAGGTTCCCTCCACCCAGCCCACTATCCACTTCTCAGAGAGGGGAAAACTTCTCAAGTGGAGTCAGCAAAGCCTGTCACATCACTTTGAGGCAGGAGGGGGGCCCTCCTCCCATATCTAGGCTGAGCAAGGTATCCCTCCAAAAAGAATGGGTTCCAAAATGCCAGCTAGGAATAAATCAGGTCCCACTGCCTCACAGACTGCCCAAGCCACACAACTGTCACCCACATTCAGTGGGCCAAGGCAGATCCTATGTAAGCTCCCCATTGTCAGTTCAGAGTCAGTGAACTCTCATTAACTCAGGTCAGCTGTTTCAGTGGGTATCACAATGATACCATCAGTGGGTATCATGACCCCTTTGCTCCTTCTTCTCTTGGACTGATCTCCAGAAGCTCAGTTCAGTGTTTAGCTGTGGATCTCTGCATCTGCTTCCATCAGTTGTTGGATGAAGGTTCTATGATGAAAATTAAGGTAGTCATCAATCTGATTACAGGGGAAGGTCAGTTCAGGTGTACTGTGAACTACTGCTTAGGGTCTTAGATACGGTCATTCTTGTAGATTCCTGAAAATTTCCCTAGTGTCAGGTTTCTTGCTAGACCCACAATGGCTCCCTCAATCAAGATATCTCGTTCCTTGCTCTCCCTCTCTGTCCTTCCTCCATCTTAACCATCCCATTCCCTCATGTTCTCCTCCTCCTTTTTCTCCCATCCTCCTCCCCTTCCACCCTCCCTTCTCTGCCCCCACTCCTATTTTCCTCAGGAGATCTTTTCTAATTCCCCTTCCTAGAAAGATCCATGTATGTCTCTCTTAGGGTTTTCCTTGTTACCTAGATTCTCTGGGGTCATGAATTATAGGATGGTTATTTTTTGATTTATGTCTAATATCCAACTATGTTTGAGTACATACCCTGTTCATCTTTCTGGGTCTGGGATACCTCACTCAGGATGGTTTATTCTAGTTCCAGCCATTTCCATGTAAATTTTGAGATGTTATTGCTTTTTATTATTGAGGAGTTTCATTGTGTAAATATACCACATTTTCTTTATCCATTCTTTGGTTGAGGGGCATCTATGTTATTTCAAGGTTCTGGTTATGCCTTGTGGTATGAGCGTGCATCTTTTGGGTATATGCCCATGAGTGGTATTTCTGGGTCTTGACGTAGATTGATGTCCAATTGTCTAAGAATCTGCCATACTAATTTCCAAAGTGGCTGTACAAGTTTAGACTCCTACCAGCAATAAAGGAGTGTCCCTTACTCTGTAACCTCTCCAGCATAAGCTATCCTCAGTGTTATTGATCTTCACTATTATGACAGGTGTAAGATGGCATCAGAGTCATTTGATTTGCATTTCCCTGATGGCTAAGGATGGTGAACAATTCTTTAAGTGTCTTCCGGCCATTTGCAATTCTTCAGTTTAGAATTCTCTGTTTAGATCTGTACCCCGTTTTTGGATTGGATGATTTGGTATTTTGATGTTTAATTTCTTGACTTATATTAAGTCTTAGGACAAAAAAACTTTGTGCCCAATATTGCTGTTGCCTCAAATTTGCATTTCATTATAACTGAGTATCTCAACTTCATTCTCGTCATTCATTTTGCTTTTTGCAGAAGCATGACAGTTGCTTGCATTAACCCATATCTGGAGTGCATGAAGTCTAACTAAAATGTATAATTTCTCAATTTTTGCTTTTATTCTTTAATCATGACACTTGGCCTTCTGTGTCAGAAGTTGTGTTCTGATGTTTTCCATGTTCTTTAGGTTTTTCTTTATTTTTTTCTTTAAATGATACAAGATGTATTTAAAATTTATTCTTCTCTTATATATTACATCCTACCTGTGGGTTTCCTTCCCTCTGCTCCTCTATGTACCCACCCACATACTTCCCCTTCCCCCCAGATCCACTCCTCCTCCAATTAGAAAGGGTACACACATTATGTACACTGCAGAAAGTTACCATTAATTATTATGGTTATAAATTCTGCTTTAATTTACTATTTTTATTTCTTCCTATATTTGATAATAAAAATGTACAAGCAACAGTTGTGAAGTTCTCTCAAACTTACTACCTTCCTTACTCAGTATATCATTTAAGATGTCTATGTTATAGGAAAAAACCTACAGTACTGCATTTTATGGATGTTTATTTAGAATTCATCAGCTAAAAAACTTTGAGTATACTCAATATCTCTAGTATTAGGTATTTATGTAAATTACATGATATATAAAATAGTAGTTTTGAAATGTTTTTAAATTAAATTTTAAAGACTTAATTTTTAAAAAAGAAATTGTAATGTCTTTACTTGAATTATAGTAGTGTTTCTAAAAAGAAAAAGTATAGGATTTGAACTGTTTTTTAGTTATCATAGGCAACTAAAACTTAAAGATTTATTAGTTGTATAGTTTATTGACTTGTATTTTAGGCAATCTTGAATTATTCTTTATTACACACAAGTAAACATATACAAAAATGATTTGTACTAAGTTTTCAAATGCCATTCCTGGTATGATTCAATACAGACACTCATGAGAAAAGATAGTGCTACATGATTTGCCCAAACTTAACTTCAGAGTACTTTATCATTACCCTGTTATACCAAGAGAAACTTCTTCCATAAAGTAAAACACAAAATGAAGATCCATACATTTCCAAATTTCTAATTATGAGTTTTAGACTATTTTAAGGCTACAACAAATTTGTTAATTTATTTCATTTTTTTTCCCCTAAACCAATGCTGAGGGCCGGGGGAAGTCTCAGCAAAATGCTTAGTAAACCTGTATCTGATGCCCAGGACCCACATGCTAAAGAAGATAATGAATTACTGTCATTGGTTCTTATATATGGGATTCTCCTCTGAATGCTATGAATATGTTTTATTACCATTGGTTTATAAAGAATACGCTGCTTTGGTCTATGGCAGATCAGAATATAGGTAGGTGGGAAAACTCAATTGAATGCAGGGAGAAAGAAGGGGGAGTCAGGCAGACATCATGTATCTGTCCAAGAACCAAGATGGGAGATAACAAACCATGAGCTTTGTGGTAAAATATATAATAACAGAAATGGGTTAATTTAAGATGTAGGAGCTAGCAAATAGTAAAGTAAGGACTTTTGTTAGCTCACTCCCTTACTACAGCAACAAGAAGACCTTTGTTGAGACTGAAAGTTGTAATGCCACTGATAACACAAAGCCATCTTGCTAGTCACACTTATGAAGACAGTGAACACAGATTTAGTGGAATTTTTAAAGTACAATTTGGTACATTGCATAATATTTGTAATTTGATAATAAGTTTTAACCTAACATTGTTATTTGCAATACTTCAACATTCTACACTATAGAAGTTAACAAATAATTAAGATAAATTCTGAAAGTATTCAGTTATTAAAAGTATGTAAAATTTTAATATTTTACCTTCAAAACTGTGATAAACATTAAATAAAGCTCATGCTCAATAATAACCCACCAATATACATTGAGATTAAAGCATAAATTTTACTTATTACTGAGTCTGTGGTCTTTGATATTGTGCATATGTTTTTTCTAAGACAAATTCTGTCAAAGTCATTTCATAACTGATATTAATTTATATCAATGAACATTGGAAAACCTTTATTTTATGTGGTGGCTCTCCTTTTGACCCTTGCCAATGTAATATTTTTAATGTGGCTGATTGTATTACAATAAGAACAACTACTGATAACTCAATGAGAGGAATTCATCAGGAAGTAAAGGGTAAAATGAAGAACATGTGGTACCTCTCCCTCTAAATCATAAAAAGACCTTTCAGCATTTCAACACTAAAACCTAACTACCTTTCTTAGTCAAGTACATGTGACCCAAAGGCTATAAAAGGAAGAAAAAAGAAACATAACTTCAAATGCATTTCAATGTTTGTTAGATTTACAATATAGCCAAATGAAGTATAAGACAGCAGGAATAGCAGCTATATTTGATAGAAATAGGAAAATCTCTTTAAAAAGCCCTAGTATATGGCTACAAAATAGATCACTTTTGACAGTCCTGAATGCTTCCTGGGCTTTAAATATTTTATGCCTTCCTATTTGTTAATGCTTACAGTCAAATACCAAGATAGAGTAGAATGGATCAGGTTGATGGCCTAGGTCATCAGACATAGATTTACCAGACTATGGAGAGGACCTGGCTTGTAAACAGGTTTCCTTTCCTTCAGCCTTTAAATAGACAGTTTTGGAGAAGTTCTCACAAGACAACATCACTTTGGGGCACTGTTTTGTTGTACACTCCAGTGAAGCTTGTCTCATCATAAATAAGATAAGCATGTTGAGGTTTTTGGTGCACTTTAGTCAGTGTTTCTTTCCAAGATCACACAGCAGGCTTCTTCACATAGTAATCTATTGAGTTAGCAATACATTACACTATAGACGGAAAGAGAAATGCTACATCTTGGGGATTCTAAAACGACTTTTCCTGTTCAGAGGATGCCAGAAAAGGCAATGTACACTAACTGAGGCCTGTGATCTCAGTGTCAATCCCGCTATTCCACAAAGCTGGAAACATAGCAACAGATGGAGTGGAGAATTTTGTGTACATCTAAACCACTACACTACAACAATAAGTCTTATCATGTTAAACACTGGTCTAGACTTAAATCCCTTCACTCTGTAGTGTTCTCCAAGATACTTAACAGCAGCAGGTTTCAACACACTCTTGTACTGGCTTTGCGGAGTGCTTACGACAGTTCAGCTTCCTTCTCATTGTCTCTCTTAAGGGTCTGTTTCAAATGCTGCCATGAGAACATTGAAGTTTATAAAGTAATGGGATAAAATAACAATAAGACTTTTGTATAAACTATCTCAGTGAAATAAACAAGAAGCAAATACAAGACTGTCTTAGTCTTTATCTATTGCTGTGAAGAGATCAGTTTAACTCTTAATATAAAGCATTTAATTAGGGACTTGCTTGCAGTTTTAGAGGGTTAGTCCATGAATATTGTTCTAGGAAGCAGACAGACATGACACTGGAGCAGTAACTGAGAGCTTTACACCCTGATCTACAGGCAACAAGAAGCAACAGAGATAAACAATGAGTTGGGATTGGGCTTTTGAAACCTCAAAGCCTACCCCCACTGACACACTTCCTCTAACAAGGCCAAACCTACCCCCAAAAGATCACATTTCCTATTACTTTCCAAACAATTCTAATAAATGGGGACAAAACACTCAAACATATGAGCCTTTGGTAACCATGTTCAAACTACTGTAGAAATATTCTCTTGAGTATGCTTGGTTTTCCTTTCTTGTATTTTTTTTACATTTTCTGAGCTAAAATGCACTGGTAATATGGGTATTATTTTTTCATTTTATACATAAACACTATTACATGTCTTGAATCCATTACCATCATCTGTGTCGAAAATCCCTAAAGTATATAATTTTGATATCTCTTCCCCTGCCAGACTGGGAAGAAAGCTATTGTTCTTTTTGGCTCTCTTGAGAATATCTTCCTGCACAGAAATGCCAATGTGTTTGCATGTATTTGTTCTGTCACTGGCCCCATTGGGGTTCTTACAATGTCTGTGGCAAATACATCATGTTGTATTTCTAAAACTTGAAACTGTCTCAATTCTGGAATTAATCTCAGTCAAATATCGGATCAAGCATCAGAAATATATAGTAATTCTTTTAAAATAAAGCAGTCCCTGAGGCTATAATACTACACACGATCCGATTACAGTGTAATTCCATAGATAGAATAGATTCTTTATGCCATGATAAATCTTCACGTGCGGCCTAGCTCTCTGCTTCCTGTGTGATCAAGATGTGAACAAGCTGCAAGCTTGCATTAAAAGGAACAAAGCTGTTTTAGCCTCTCTAGCTATTCTGTCTTCTCTCACTCTCCCTCCTGATATGCTCTGAAGTAGGAGCCAAAAATAATAATCTTTCCCTTAAGCTTCTTTTGCCAGATATTTATCATGGTTAACAGAGAAGTAATGAATACACTGGTACTGTTCAGAATGGTAAAACTATTGATCTTGGAGGTAATTGGGAATACTCCAATTATAACAATTATTTCTAATTCCTGTTATCATAGGTATACTTTTTGTGTTAATGTTTTGTTTTTATGGTACATTAAAAGACGCTTTTTGTTTTTCTTTTTTAGTCTACTTTTATAGTTTTGACATTTTAAGTATTATTTAGAAAGTGAAAGCCTATTGCATGTTTATATGCACACTTACACAAATAAATATGTACTTTAAATATACATATATTTATTTTTATATATGATATGTATATATCAAGCACATAAATACGTAAAGAAAAATAAAGAGTTCACTATCTAATTTCTTAAAATGAGGTTCTGAGTATATACAAATTGAGGGGGACCTTTACACAATGTGCATTGTTTTCTGTTAACAATAAATCTTCATGAATTCACAGGGAAATTTATTTCACAAGGAATATATTGGATATTAGGTCGAACATCACTTAGGCAAACTATAGAATGAAGTTAGTAATACTGTATTTGTTCGACTAAGAGATGGGTGTGTCTTCTTGATTAATACTAGGACAAATGTCACTTAAGCCAGGTTGTTTCAAATGAGATACTGTTGAAATTCCTTTCTAATATGTGAAGCAGAGTAAGATACAGAGTGTCCTTTGCCTGTTTAAGGTGACAGAAACACATTGGATATAAATGTAGCAAGTGTAAACGTAACATATCTCTGGGTGCTGTGGTTTGGATATGGCCTGACCCCTAAAGACTTATGTATTGAGTGAAGGCTTCATCTGCACAGTTGTGTTGGCAGGTGGAGCTTTTGGGGAAATCAATTGGATCATCAACATCCTGACTTAATATCCTTGATTAATCTTTTGTTTTGTTTTTGATTTTTCAAGACAAGGTTTCTCTGCAGCTTTTAACAATCAAAATCTAACGACCTTATTGGAAGGTGGTGAAAATTAGGATTTAGGGCCTAGATGCTAAGACTACATAACTGGAGATATACTCTTGAAGGGTAGACACTGTCCATGTCCTTCCTCTTGCTCTCACATTCTCTCTCCCTCTCTTTATCTATCTCTCTAGCTCTCTTGCTGTTGAACTCTATACCTCTTCTTTTCTTTTCCTTTCTCATTCCCTCTCTTCCTCATGCATGCACGTCCTGAAAGAATAAGATGGAAAAAATATTTCCCTCCTAGGAGTTTTTCTTTTGTGCATATTATCACAGCAGCAAGACTCACTAATATATGGGTTTTACGTCTCCTCTTCTAAGCTGTCCATGGAAGATTCATCAAATAGATATACTCATCTCCATGTCATACTGGAGGACATGTACTGTATGGTTCTTTGGTTCTATCTATGTGAGGTCCCAACAGAGTAAAACCTTGGACACTGGAATAGTGGTGATCAGGGATGGTAGGGGAGGCAATGGAGTGCTACTGGTACAATGTTTTAGTTGGTGATAATGGGAAACATCTAGTTATAGACAAAAAAAGTTTAAACATTCATGCCAATGAATTTAGTGTCATGAAAATGTACATTAAAATTATTTTGATGGAAAATATTATGTTCTGCATGCTTGTCACAATAGAATCATGTGTTTATAATCAGCCTTAAAAGATTTATAATCAATTTCAACATATATTTTAATTATAGATTGCGGCTATTCACCCTGAAAGCAGTAAGCACCTGCCTGGACCCTACAAGGGCCTTAACTGGACTACTTCTGCCTCTAGTATTACTATGATGTCTGTTCACAGAAGCTTCAAATCTCTTCTGGTTGGTGGTATTATAATCTAGGAAAGCTCCAGAAATACTTAACATAAATTTAGTCAACTGAACTGCCAAATGCAGACAGAATTTTTACTTTCATTTACACTTACTTACATTACAGTTGTATTCTGAAGTTAGTAAAGTGTAAATATATGGGGATTTTGATGCTGGTTCCAACAGAAAACATTTTGGTATATTTAACTGTTAGTATCACTAAAAAGTTAGTAATTGCTTTTGCTTTGAATTGCCAGTCTGAACTACAGTCAAAAAGTTTTTGTATTCATTTATTTTCATATTTTTTAATCTATGATTTTCAGGGTTTGTTTATCAGGCACAAATCTTTCTTGTGCTCACAGTATTATAGAGTCTGTGAATTTTCTCCATGCTGTTTCTTATAATTAGATCCCACTTAAGTTATAGCCCAACAAAACCAACACTTTCCTATGAGCAAGATTTTTAGATCTTGATCGGTGGGCTACCTTTAAAGGACTGGGGAAAACATTTATGGAAATATTAGACTCCTGGGGAAGAAGAAAACAAATGACCTGGTCAGTATAGAGGTTCCTGATGACCAACCACAGCACTTCTCATGGGGAACTGGCACTTCACTCCCAGGTCTGTGGGGTTTTTTGTTTGTTTGCTTGTTTGGTTGGTTGGTTGGTTTGCTTTGTTTTGGTTGAACTTTTTGTACCTCTTCTAATTTTGGCTTTTCTACCCTTCTCTGTATAATTATAATCCAAGAAATAAAGCAGAATCACCACAAGTGTGCACTTGGGAACCAGAATGTTTAGGTTAAAATTGCAGCCTTATCATTGACTGTGTAGACTTGCACAACTTCCTGAACCTTATGGAAACTCAACTTCCTTATTTTAAAAATGGGCATAATAGCGCACCCACTTCAAAGGGTAGAATGTGTAGAATACATATAATGCTTAGGATAATGACAAGCATATTAGGAAAATGTAAATGCTATGAACTATCTTTATGAATGTAATTTTTTCTTCTCTAAGGCTCTTAGTCTTTATGAGATATCAGAACTCTTTCAAACAACCCAGTTAACTTGATTGCTTTTCATGTTTCCATCATTCAATTTACCTGTATATGTTCACTGAAAAGAATGCATCTTTGTTATATTTCTTGATAGTGTTAGTGGGGTCATAATGCTGAGATGCAAATTCTAGTTAATGTGAGTGTATAGTTTAACCCAATGAAGCACAATTCCCCAATTGGGAATACGGAAATATAGCCAATACTTATGTAGTAATGTATATTAAAATAATTAGCTCAATGTTTATTAAACAGTGCATCAAGAAGTAACATACATGAGTGTCAGATATTAAGACAAAAAATAGTTCTTTGTGTACAAAGGAGAAATAGCAGGCCCAGAAACAATAAACATTAGAAACGTTATCAAGCACTAAAGAGAAAAGAGTGATAACATAGCTACAATTAGACAATGATTTAAAAGAACCTACTGAATATGTGAAGTATGAAAATGTAATGGTAAAAAAAAATGACCTTATCTGATAGTTGATACAATAGAAACAGTCAGATTTGCTAAAAAGAACTGGGTCCAGGAAAGACAGTAGAAAACAGAGTGATGATACATCCTTCAGAGGTAATAAGATATTTGCTAATTCTTCATCTAACAAAGTACCAATATTCAGAATACACAAATAATCAAAAGATTCTAATTGTCAATGGGGGAATATTTAGATGTTACATTATAACACTGAAAAGTGTGCAATAAAGACTGATAAAAATATCTAAAGCAGATATAACCAAATACAACATAAAATAGGAAAATACAATTCACATCAGGAAAAAGATAATATATCTAGAACTTATTAAAATTGTGCAAATAATTATAAAGTTCTAGAGTTTTTAGCCTTATTTGATCTATTTATCATAATAAAAGACTCAAATGGATAGTTAGACCATATTTGCTGAGAAACAAACTGTATATGCTTTACTTCTCAAAGGATTTTATAGCGAAGAGTTTGGAGAAGAAACATAGCCATATTTCAAGACACAATGAAGAAAAAGAAAGAATTTAAATGCCTCCAGAGTTGGCAGTGAAAATAAAATGGAGATGAATCATTACCAACAATACTATGTGCTTCTATGTCAAAAATAATGGAAAGAAAATAACTCAGGACTGTAGAAGCTGGAGTTATGGATGTTCAAAGCTCCAAGCCCAGTCCCAGGAATACACAAAATAAAAGCAAATAAACTTATTTTAAAAGAAAAAAACTAGAGAGGCAATAAAAAGCAAGATATTAAAAATAGAGAAATCAGTGCAAACCAAGATGAGAGAAAACTGCTACCAAAGGGAGCCTTACACTCAAAATGCCAGCAGTTAAGAGGCTCTGCTGCCCACTTCCCCCTTAAAAAAGCGGGCCCCCCCAAAATCCTATAAAAAAAATAAAAAAGGGGAAAAACCTCAAAAAAAAACCCCACCGGAGAAGACTTATAAAAACCCAATACCCTTCCAAAAACTAAAAAAAAAAAAAAAAAAAAAAAAAAAAAAAAAAACAAAACAAAAAAAAAAAAAAAAAAAAAAAAAAAAAAAAAAAAAAAAAAAAAAAAAAAAAAAAAAACCAAAAAAGAAACAAGAAAAAAACACATCCCCGCACCATAAAAAAAAAAAAAAAAAAAAAACCCCCCAACCTAAAAAACAACAAACCCCCCCCCAACTTCCGTCAAAAAAAAAAAAAGAAAAAAAAAAAACACCAAAAAAAAAAACCCCACAAAAAAAAAAAAAAAAAAAAAAAAAAAAAAAAAAACAAAAAAACAACCAAAAAAACAAAAAAAAAAAAAAAAAAAAAAAAAAAAAAAAAAAAAAAAAAAAAAAACAAAAAAAAAACAAAAAAAAAAACCCACCCCTTGCCCACCCCTCCCCCCCCCCCCCCCCCCCCCCAATAACACCTAACACCAAAAAACCAACCCAAACAAAAACACCGGAAAAAAAAAAAAAAAAACAAAAAAAAAAAAAAACCCCCACCCTTTCTAATCCAAAAAAAAAAAAAAAAAAAACAAACACAACCCCCCACCACCCCCCCCACCCAAAACCCCCCTGAAAAAAAAAAGATAAACCAATAAAAGAAAAAATAAAAAAAAACAAACACCAAACAAAACAAAAAACACCCCCCCCCAACCCACCCCCCACCAACCCCTTCCTCCCCCCCCCCCCCCCCCCCCCCCCCCTCCCCTCCCCCCCCCCCTTTTTCTTTTCCTCCTCCACCCCTCCCACCCACCCTTTCAAACACATCACCACCCCTAACCCCCCTTTCCCCCCCCCCCCCCCACCCAAAAAGCTCAAGGCCCCACCCCCCACCCCCCTCCCTTAAGGCCCCCCCTTCCCCCCACCCTTTCCCCCCCCCCCCCCCCTTCTCCCCCCAAAAATCCCAAACAAAAAAAAATATAAAATAATAAAAAACAAACAAAAAACCCCCACACCCAACCCCCCACCCCCCCCCCCCCCCCCCCAACCCCCCCCCAACCCCCCCTTCCTGGCATAAGGCTGGCCAGGGTTGAGGTTCAACCTTCGAAACTACCAAACAAAAAAATTATCCCTCCCCCCCCCCCCTCCCTACCTTTTCCCTCTACCCCTCCCCCCCCCAAACACCCTTTTCCCCATTCTTTTTTTTCTCCCAATTCTTATTCGGCCCTTCCCTCCCTCACACCCCCCCACCTCATTCCCCTCCCCCCCCCCTCCCCACCCCTTCCCCCCCCCTCTTTTAACCCACCCATTACTTAAACCTCCCTTCCCCCCCCCCCAAAAAATTTCCTTTTTTTCCCCTATTTTTTTTTCTTTTTTTTTTTTAATACAAAAGTTTTTGCAAAATTTGAAAACAATTAAAAAAAAAAAAAAAAAATAAAAAAAAATAAAATAAATTTTGGTTTTTATTATTTTTTTTTTTTTTAAAAAAAAAAAAAATTAAAGAAATGGGGCAGGCAAAGTAGCAGCAACTGGTAGGGGTGGTACTTTTAGGATGAATTTGACAGGACAAATGTAAAAAGTCATGACAGTTGACATGTCAGGACATTTGGAACAATAGTTGCTGTGAACAAGAATTTTCATATCGCCTCACACTTCATAAATCTTGCAAGAACCTGGAGCACTAGTCTGCTTGCCTCTATACACCATGATGAACATTAAAATAATACAAACAAAATAACTTGCATTCATGTCCCCATTTAAGTCATTTCCTTATTGTTTGCAACCTTTACCTTCCTTCTAGGTCTTCTATAGTATACACTAGGTTAGAGTAGGCTGTAATCAGCCTGCACTCGATGATACACTGGAACTTGTTGCTACCTTGCATTTGATACTTGCCTTCCATTCTCACTCTAGCTCCAATATCCTTTTCCCTTCTTATTTTGCAGGAATTTATATTCTGTTTTCCTATTTTGGGGAGGGGTGAGAAAGGATCTTTTCTTTTCTGTGGCTGGATTATTTCACTTAGCCTAGTGCCCTCTAATTCTACCCACGTAGCAGAATTCATTCTTTTGATACTTAAAAAATGGTCCTCACTACAGAAATATTTCCTATTTCCACTATTCATCCATCAATGAATATTATAGATTATTTAATCATTTTACAAATGAGATTTATTGGTTATCATGTCCACCTTTGATGTGAATATTTTGTCTCATCTTATTATATTTTATGTTGTCATGTTTGGTTGTTATCTCTTAGCATCTTGTTACTTTCTAATGAGAGACAGATGGAGAGTGGATCAAGGTGGGAGGAGAGACAGGAACTTGGAGGAGCAGATGGAGGGGAAACTATAATTAGGATATATTTTATGAAAAAAAGAATCTATTTTCAATAAAAAAGAAAACTCATGCCATTTTTTTTTTGCCTATTGTGACTAGTGCTATTCTGAACACCGGTGAACCTGTGATGAGCTTTGATGAGCTATGTCTAGTTAGGGGTTTTTATTGCTGTTAAGAGATATCGTGGTCAGAGCAATTCTTATGAATAAGAATGTTAAATTGAGGATGTTTGCTTATAGTTTCAAAGGTTCAGTCCATTATCTTCAGGATGGGGAGCACGGTGGCCTTCAGGTAGTTATGGTGCTAGAGTTGAGAGTCCTACAACCTGGCTCAGAAGCAACAGGAAGTCAATTGACATACTGGGTAGTATCCTAAGCATTAGAAACCTCAAAGCCCACCCCAACAGTGACAAAACTTCCTCCAGCAAGGTCATACCAACTCCCACAAAGCTGCACTAAATAGTGCCACTCCCTATGAGATTAAGGGGGCCAATTTCATACAAAACATCACAAGTTTTTTTCATTTGATTTAGATATAAACACAATAATAGGGTAAGTGGATCATATGCACATATGTTTTTAATTATCTAAGGAGGCTCCATATTTTCTATAGTAGCTATACTAATTTACATTCTCACTGAGTATATTATAGTATTTTTCCCTCTGCATTCTCACAAACAGTTGTTAGTTTTGAAAATCTTTTTGATAGCAATTGTCTATTGTCTTGCTTGGGTTTAATTTTGTATCGTGCTTTTAGTTTACAATTCCCCAATGGCTAGTGATATTGTATACTCTTTCATGTACTTCAAAATTTTTGAAATGTCTATTTCATTCACTCACCAATTTTACATTTAATAGTTAGGCTTTTATTATTTGTTTATTCTGAATGGTGACACTTTGTGGAATGAAGAATTTCTAAGTATTTTCTCACCTCTAAAGGCAGCTTCATAACTCTTCACCTTTGCTGTATGGAGGCCGCTTAGTTCACATAATCTTTTTGTATATTTTAACTCTTGTTATCTGATGTGGAATTCCCCTCTGTATGCTGTGAATGCCATTGGTGAATAAAGAAACTTCCTTGGCCTGTTGATAGGGCAGAACTTAGCTAGGCAGGGAAAACTAAACTGAATGCTGGGAGAAAAAAAGGTAGAGTCAGAGAGAAGTCATGTAGCCTAGCCAGAGATAGATGCCAGGAGTTTACCTGGTAAATCACAGCCACGTGGCGAAACATAGATTAATGAAAATGTGTTAAATTAAGATGTAAGAGTTAGCCAGAAATATGCTTAAGCTATTGGCCAAAGAGTATTGCAAATAATATATTTTCTGTGTGATTATTTCTGGAGTCTGGGCAGCTGGGAAACAAACAAGCGGCCTCCTCCAACAGTTGTCTATGCATTTGAGCCTTAAAAAATAAAATCACTATGCCAATCTCTCAAAGTGTTGCCTTTATCCTTGTTTCTAGAAGTTTCATTGCTTTAGATCTTACCTTAAAGTAGTTGGATCATTTTGAGTCAACATTTGTCTAGAAAGAGAGAAAGGGATCTAGGTTCAATCCTCTGTGTGTGAATATCCAGCTTTTATGACACCATTTACTAAGCTCAGTAGCATTTTATATACCAGTTATGAGCTTGCCAAGTAGATTCAATGAATAAGTAAGTAAATATAGACAGCATTTATGAATAATAAATTGAGTATACTGATTTCTATAAGGAACATTTAACAACACTAATAAAGGAATCTATGAAGAAACAAAAACTAAAAGGGAAAGGCAACTGATGTTCATGACTTGGAAGAATTAACGCATAGTGTCCATCCTGGATAGAGTAATTTTCATATTCAATGCAATTACTATAAAAATATCAAAGCCATAGTCCAAAGAAATAAAAAGAAAATGTAAGTCACAAGAAAACAAAAAAAAATCCAAATAGGCAAAGCAATATTGAGATGAATATACTTAAGCTGGAGGCATCAAGACACCAGTCTCAAACATGCATAATACTATAGTAACAAAGATACCTTGGCACTGTCATAGAAATCAACAGAAATGGGGAAGAATGAGTGTTCAGTAAATAAATATGCACCTACAAGCAGCTAATTGTTAGGAAGTCTCTAAAACCAAACATTTGAGAAAGAGTAAACTCTGGGGTCTTTTCTTGTTACTCACAAGGCAAGAAAAGCATGTACAAAAGCTACTGAAGAACTGGGAATGTTTGTTGTTTTCCTTATTAAGACTTGAGCATGAAATTAGCAAGGGCAAGAGCTTGAATAAAAAAGAGTGATGACAACAAGAGAAGAGACAGAGTTAAGCTGAAGACAGTGATGCAGGTCAGAGAAGTGGCCCTTATTTTCTAAGGCCATGTAGGTAAAAATGATGCTTCTGACATCTGAACAAGAACAAAGGTTTAAAGAAAATCCTATTATGAACATAGTTGGGTTGGTTGGAGACTGGGTATTTTTCTTATGAGTCCTCTTTCTGTTCTGCTTTCAATGATAATAAAAAGCAAGACAAATCAATATTAGAGATAAAGGTATTTTCCGAATCTAGCAGCTACCATGACCTTGGAATGACATGGGACAGTAAATAAAATATAACTATTAGAGGAGCAAGTCTTGGTTAAAAGAACGAAACTGATCACAGTGAAAAGGTGGCTGCATGATAGCTTTCCATTAATACCTACACCTAGAGTCACAAACGAGCAAACCTTTTGCACATACTAAAATCTGCTTCTCTACAGATTGAAGAAGCCAACGCTATAAACCCCAGTCATTCTTACAGCAATAGTTATTCCAGTGGAAAAAAAGTGAAAGTTCCTGTAAACCAAGCACATTCACGGAACTCAAAAGCAAACAAAAGCCTCTATCTATCTTCTCGACACACCTCACGTTCAGTTGCGATGGCTGTTCTATGCAAATTATCTAAGAAAAGAGAGAAAGAGAGCATCTTTGACAACATCTGCCTGCAAATGTTCAGAACACTTGGCATTTGAATCCATGTGGCTAAGTACAAATGTTAAGGACTCCGAATTAGATTGGATGGAGTGTGGAGAGTGCCAAGTGTGACACAGAGATCCGCATGAGGGCAACAATCTGTGTGCTGGACACATTTCTTATTCCGGATGAATGCTAAAGTGCTGAGACACTTCAAGGAAATCCACGCGTTAGCCAAAATGATGCTGGGATTTTTAATTTGCTTTCTTGCTTCCAGGATCAAACACCTGCTAAGTTTGTTCTTTTTAGGAGCTAAAAAGCATGGGTTGGCTTGGATAAAAATTTTCCTAACACAGAAATTGGAGCTACATGACAACCGTCTTAAGAGTCCCTGACAAGTTGTAAAGTGTGACTTGTGCTGTGTCTGTGGAGAGTAACCTCAGTTGGGCTTTCACCCCGCTCTATCTCCTTTCAGCTGCTCCAGTGTGTACTTTATGAAAAACCATTGCTCACTTTTCACATCAGTGGTTGTCACTCTTTTTTCGCTTGATGCCCTTGAGAACTACCTTAGAGACACTTGGATAAAACTAAGCGTCCTTAACATATTGGGTGCTTACCTACTTACCTCTTCATTCCAAGTGTGTACCATGCTCAGCTTGCCTGCCATTGTCTCCATTGGTCTCTTTCACTTTCCCCACACCTTATGCCCCACTACCTTCAGAGCACAGCTCTGAGAAAGAATAAGGAGGCCTGGATCAGATACTGGCATTTTTGTGATACCCACTGCTGACACTGCCCTCCAGAGCAGATTTACCAAGTGGTAGCCAGAGTAGAAGAAAAAGAACTTGGTAAGTGACCGAAAGTGTTTCTAGGTGACAGGCTGAGTACTGGGCTCGGAGACTTCTATGTACAGAGCCTATCTTGCATATCACCATAGAACCTTCATCTGGCGATGGATGGAGAAAGAGACAGAGACCCACACTGGAGCACCGGACTGAGCTCCCAATGTCCCAATGAGGAGCAGAAGGAGGGAGAATATGAGCAAAGAAGTCAGGACCACAAGGGGTGCACCCACCCACGGAGACAGTGGGGCTGATCCATTGGGAGCTCACCAAGGCCAGCTGGACTGTGACTGAAAAAGCAGGGGATAAAACCGGACTCTCTGAATATGGCGGACAATGAGGGCTGCTGAGAAGCCAAGGACAATGGCGCTGGGTTTTGATCCTTCTTCATGTTCTGGCTTTGTGGGAGCCTAGCCAGTTTGGATGTTCACCTTCCTAGACCAGGATGGAGGGGGGAGGACTTTGGACTTTCCACAGGGCAGGGAACCCTGACTGCTCTTCAGACTGGAGACGGAGGGGGAGAGGAGTGGGGGGAGGATAAGAGGAGTGGGCGGAGGGGAAGGGAAAAGGGAGGCGGGGAGGGAAATGGGAGGCAGGGAGGAGGAGGAATTTTTTTTTCAATAAAAAAAATAGAAAAAGACTTTTTTAAAAAAATACAATCTTTTCTAGAAAAAAAAATGCTACCTGACTTGTGAACACAGGTGACACTTGATTCGAGTAAAATGACTTCTCAAACAGTTATAAGAAGAGAAAATAATGGGTCATCCTTGTGGATTCCTTGGACTTACTCTAGTGCCAGGTTTATTGTTAGCCTCATAATGGCTCCCTCAATCAAAATATCTCTTTCCTTGCTCTCATCTCTGTCCTTCCTCCATCTCGATTATCCTGTTGCCTCAAGTTCTCCCCCCTCCCCTTTTTCCTCTCTCTTCCCCTTCCTCCACCCTTCTCTCCCCACCTCCATGCTTCCAATTTTGTCCGGTGATCTTTTCTATTTCCCCTTTCCAGGTGGATCTGTGTATGTTTTTCTTAGGGTTTACCTGGTACTTAGTTTCTCTATATCCTTTGTTTTAAAGCTAGTATCCACTTATGAGGGAGTACATGCCATGTTCATCTTTCTGGGTCTGGGTTACATTACTCACGACGATTTCTTTCTAGCTCCATCAATTCGCATACAAATTTTAAGATGTCATTGTTCTTTACCGCTGAGTAGTACTCCAATGTGTAAATGTGTCACATTATCTTTATCTATTCTTCAGTTTAGGGGAATCTATATTATTTCCAGTTTCTGGCTATTACAAATAATGCTTCTATGAACATAGTTTAACAGGTAACAAAGCTGAGGTTTCTGAGGAAGCGGTTGCTCTCCAGGCTCAAAAATCATCACTTTGTCATCTATAAAGCAGACTTCAAAAGGAAGGAAGCAACCAACAGTCCTGCCCAGCTTTTAAACCTATAATCTGAAACAATGAACAACAAGTTGTGGAAAATCTAAGGGTACAGTAGTTGCACCTAAACCTTGGTAGCAACCAAGACCTCTGTAATTAGATTTAAATCTCTCTCAACAAGAGGGAAATCATGCCTGGCACCATAAATGTAGATGGATATCCAGGGAGCGTAAACTCATGAATTTTGGAGATCCTACAGGTGCCCCTTTACTAAACCAGCACAATCACTAACTACATTCCAAATATTTGTTCATATACTGACAGATAAGTCTACTAGTCATCATCTCTCACCAATAAAACTTCTTTTTGCACCATATAGAGACTACAATAGAAAAATACAGCCAACCATAATGCAGAGTTGTGAATCTTAATACTAATGAATACATCTACAAAATACAACTGCCACTCATAAGGCTCAGGAATCACTGGATAGGAGGGGGTAGAATGATTCTAACAGCCAGATAAAACTTGAACAGGGAGTTTGCGCAGAAATTGTGCCTCCAAAGAGGGTCAGAACCTACACACATAACATGACCTGAACAAGGACAACAACAACAGACATGCTAACATGTTTGGGGGAAAGGCCAAGAGGCTTCAGTCCTACACACAGAACTACATATAGCTGAGGGATACCGAGGGCTGGAGAAATAGTCTCGCCTAAAGATCAGTACCTCAACTGGTTTTATAATACCAAATGATAAGCCCTGAAAACACCATAAAGTAATATTGACAGACTGAAGAAATTGTACTTATGTATTTAGGAGTACACACACACACACACACACACACACACACACACACATACACATACACACAAATGTAACAACAATTAATGAAAAAGAAGCCATAAATTTGAAAAATAGAAAGAGGGATTGGTGGACCATTTGGAGTGATGAAAGGGGAGAGGGAAATGATGCATTGTTTTATAATATCAAAAGATAAAATAAATGATTTTTAAATTATGGAAATGTGTGTCTAGTGATAATTACATAAAATTCCTACATTAATTAAGCTAATGTTCACAGATGCTGACAACAAAGAATGTGATGGCTTTATAATGCCTCCTTCAAACTCTGTATTAAATATTGCTTGATAAATAGAAGATATATGAAGAGTTTGGAATTTGTAAAAAAGTTATTTTTATATGAAATTCTCAGCCATGAATTTAATTGCACTCAACAGCTAGCAATATTTCACTCATCAGGTTACCTGGATATGTTTGGAATAGATATAAATAAAAAATTTTTAAAAACTTTATAAGAAGATACTTTAAAAAATCTTAATAAATTAGTAAAGATGTGGACACAATCCTGCCGAACTCTGGAACTCAGTCCACATGCCGCTTTCTAACATTTATCATCACTGACCTTTCCTGCTTTATTTTATTTTTTTTTTTTTATTTTATTTATTTTATTTTTCTCCATTAACAGCTTCAACTGGGTGTGGGGCAACAGAACCATTCCCAGCACAACCATGGGTGTGGGGTTCCCCGCAGTCTCCCCAGGGCGATGGTTCCTGCAATGATCTCTAGGGGGAAAAGGCTCCCAACAGATCCCCTCCCCCCTCCCATACAAAGGCAGGCAGCTATCATGTGGAGAGCACCAGTCAGAGTCAACCATGGTGTCAGACCAAAGGAGAAGGGACTGAGACAAGGAGAGACCCTCCTCTCGAGTGGTGAAGTGAGTTACTCTGTGTGTATGGTGTTGAGGTGTGGAGGAGTGCCTTGTTAAGCCGCTTATGCTGGTCTTGAGCTTTGAACTTGCTGCAGTATTCTGACCTTTCTCAGAAGAATGAAGCTTCCCTGATAGTAAAGAAACCTCCTCAGGGCTTATTTCAAGGTGCCAAAGGTTTATTTTGTGTGAATTTCTTCATTAGATCTTGTCTTATGCATGTCTGAAAGTTCAGAATTGAGCTCACACAGATCATAAAGTCCATGCAAACAGGCATTCTCCTTGCTCCCACCCGTGTCTGCACAACGATCACAAACTGTAAGAAAATAGAGATCTTCTGGATGAAAGCAGGGAAGGCTGGCAAAATACTGAGAAACTGATTATACGTCCTGCTGAAATTAATATTCACAGGGTTAAAGGCTTCCAAAACCAGGAATCAGAGAGAATACTCAGGTTAGGAAAGCACACTGCTCTTGCACCCCTAAGTTCAGTCTCAGCACACACACCTTGCAGTTCACAGTCAGCTGTAACCGTAGACCAGGAAATCTTATGCCTTCTTCATGCCCTCAGGGTCACCTGTATTCATGTGGCTGTCCCTCTTCTCTAAATATACATACTTAAAAATAATAAAAGACATTTTAAAAAGGACTTCTACTGGACTTGTAGTAGGCTTTTTCAGACTGCCAGCACCCAAATCATGGCACGGTGACTTATTATAAGCTAGAAACGCTTGGCCTTGTCTTATGTCTGCCTCACTAACTCTTAGTACTTATTTTAACCTGTTTCTATTCATCTACATTTTTGCCTCAGGGAGTTTTACCTTTCTTTCATTCTGTACATCCTATTTTTATTGCTTGTTCTGTGTCTGGCTTGCTGGTGGCTGCCTGGCTGGCTGGTCCAGGGTGTCTCCTTCTCTTTTTGCCTCATTCTCTCCTCTCGCCTCATTCTCGCTTTCTGAGCCTAGATTGCTCCTACTGCTTATACTTCCACCCTGCTAGCCCTGCCTATCTTTCTCTGAGCCTAGATTGCTCCTACTGCTTATACTTCCACCCTGCTAGCCCTGCCTATCTTTCTCCTTCCTGGCTATTGGCCACTCAGTTTTTTTTTTTTTATTAGACTGATCAGGTACCTTAGGCAGGCAAAGAAACACGTTTACATCATTAAACAAATGCAGTATAAACAGATGTAAAACATCTTTACCGGATTAAAATAATATTTCACATCACAGACTAGCTTTTAACTCCTCTTAATTCGACTAATTTAATTAATTCAATTTGCTATTAGAGAAATTTAAGGTAAAAAGAAATACAAATGCAAGACTTGCTTCAGTAAGAATCCCATCATCTGATAAAATCAGATGGGAAATCAAAACTTCCATTTCTGTTTGTCCATCTTACCATTGTTTCGTCAGTTAAAGCAACTGAATAGAGATGATCTCAGATTGAAAGTCCAGCATGGCTCTAGGCATGGCTTGTGGGCTCTTGTGTGCCTAATAGTAAGTGTCAGATTCAAGGCAAGGACTCAGATATTGTGATACATCCCAGCCCTAATCCCACAGGAAAGTCTGCTTTGGGATCAGTAGGTCTGAGCTAGTGTGAAATGCATGTTGATCTTACTCAGTGGTCAGACATCACGAGACAAAATAGTCTCTGTTCTTAGACTCACTATTCCACACCCAGGTCAAAAAATACAAATGCTCAGAACAAATATGAATCATGCATTCAGACTTCAGTTTACCCACGCTAAAGGGTTTAACCTTGACTGGATCTTCATTGCCACGGTACATTCCACTTTAACTAGGCTATTTTCCCATGGCACGACCCAAGGAAAGATCAGAGACAGTCATGAAGGAAGCCAATGCGCAGTCTTATGACAGGTACCAAGTATCACGCCAATGTACATGTCACAGCTTAATTTGATGTATAAACCCTCGAGTCACATCGCTGTCACAGGGAGTCGTCTGAGTCGCCACTCTTAATCATTCTTCAGCCTTCTCTGCTATCACACAAGTCTTTCATTGAACTTACCCTGTAGTTTCAAGGGCATCGTTTGACTAGAAGAAGGTTCTCTAGGCTTCTTGAAGTTCCTCGGGGCTATTAATGCTCCAAGGCTAAAGAAAGGCAGCACTCAGCTGGAAGGTGAATAAAGCAACTTCGGCAGGATTCATAATCTCTGGTCATTTCAAACCTAAGAACACCCATCCTAAGATTTCAAAAATATCTCTGCCCACTTTTATGAATGAGCTTAAGAGATTTGTGCATCTTTAAAGAGATGAAAATTGAAGACACTATGAAGAAGAATGTCCATATTAGAAGTTTAGAGGTTAAAACATATACTTACCTACTGGATTGCTTATTATGCTGCAATTATTTATTATGTTTCACTAGTAATGATATTTACATGTCTATATAACATGACAATGAATGAGTCATAGAGAAATGGGGCAAATGCTGGTTCAGCACAAATTATGCTTTTCCTATTATAATCCTCTCTGTGGTCATTCTTAGACCACCTCAGATAATTAAGTGATTTTTATAGCCATTTTTGTATTGATTAGTAATACGACATAGCAGAAAAATAAATCATTTATTTTCAAGTTTCCTTAAAAATTTTAAATCCTTTGTTATTTGAGGACAGAAAAAAAGTCAATGACTATGGCTGTGATATTTTTAATGTACAGGTCCTGAGTAAGAAAAAACACAGTTGTGTTATTTGTTTCCTGCTATTATACTTGGACTTGGTTTATCTATCAAAAGGACCCTTTACCTGAGATTACAACTGTTTCCCTATGACTCGCTCTCTATATTTATGATTTCAAATACAGTATTGGTACACATTTGATCGTAGATATTTGTCAATTTCCCATAAATTGGTTCTTCCAGAACTCTGGGCAAATAACAATATGATTGACATGTTCATTATAAATATGAGGAAACTCACCTAACAAAGAGGAAAATGTTTCCCAAATGATAATGATATAAATGCAGGACAATATATTTCTAAATCTGTAAGTTTGTTGCCACCCTTCCTTTATAACCAACTTCCTCTTAAGTTCCCACTTGAATTCTTTCACACCCTAGGTGTATGTATGGTGCTTGCTGGCATTTCAGAGTCTGCGAGAATGCTTCCAAATATTCCCTGCTTATCAACATAGACTTCCAAACCCTCCATAGATGCTTCGTCAGTGGCTCTTCCCAAAGAAAGTCTATTTGGCAGTCACACAATTTACAGATCTTGCTTCCATTGGAGAAGGTAGAGCTTTCTTTTTCTGCAACATTTATTACTTATCTGGTTGGTATTCCTCGTTCATTATTCAAAATTGTCAGTTTAAGCCATTTTAGTCTCATAGCCTAAAACACCTCATATGTGTATGCATATATGAATTTTTGTTTTGGCTACCTTTAAAAATTCACTCTAGTAGATCTACAGGGAGGTGGCAAGATTGGGACTGTGTGCAATGGTACAGTCACACTTAAAAACAAATTATTCATCCTCAAAGGATTAAAAGAAGAATATATGACCAAGAAGTACTACTTCTAGGTATATCACCAAAAGACTTTAAAGCAGCTCCTAAAAGAGATTTATGTTTGTAGAAGAATTAATCCTAAATGTTGCAAGTCCAAAATCCTGGGCTCCAGTGACATAGGATCAGAATAGCCAAATATAAGTATAGCAATAGAACAAGATATTATGATCTACTAAAACGAAGACATTCTAAAACATACCCTAAAGTGAAGGAACATTGTAAAAATTAGAACAGTGAAACTAGGTAAGATCAAAAAGGGAAAAGAAGCTACATTATTATACACATAAAACATACTTAACATTACAGAAAAAGGATTGGTGAGATTGCTGATTTTTATTCATCGAATGGGTATAGGGTTATGGGCACCTTAATGGGTGTAGTGCTTCAGTTTTCTCAGACTTATGAAAGTGGGTGATATACTATGTAACACATTTAACACTGAACTATACACTTCAAGGGCCAGGGTAGGAGCTGCAGAGATGTCTCAGTAGATACAGCATGTGCCCCCATAAGCATGAAAATTGGAGTTTGCATTATCGGCATCACATAAAAATGGCAGAGGGTTGCAGTCCCCTATAATCCTGTCTCTGTCTAAAAGATAAAGGCAACGATTCTTGGAGCAATTTGGCTAGCTAGACCAGTTGAATAAAAGAGCTTTGGAAACATTTATAGACCCTTCTTCAGTAAGTGGATTATAGAGAATTTGAGGAAGACATCTGACATTAATCTCTGACCTCATTCATATGCTCACATGTGTGCACTCATAAATACACATGTATTTCCCACATACATGTACACACACATACAACATACATTGCACAAAATAGTTAATACAATAAAATTTATAATAAAAATATGTATATATAAATATATATTAAATATATACTTAAAGATAAAAAATAGGTGCAGATTACAAGCTAAAATCATGATGGCTTACAAAGACATGCTAGAGCCAGAGATTCATGGAGCCAGAATAGAGGCTCAGACTTGATTCAGCCACATCACAGCCTCAGTCTTTATTCACTAGCATTTATACTATTCAGTTGATCTTCCAGGTTTGTAGAGGAGGGCCCTGAGCATATGAAGAGTGCCAGCAAATTTCAAGCTTTTGAGATCTTAAAAGAATAGAGTAACAATGCCCGGTTAGGTTTCTAAAATTTGTGAAATACTTACACTTCTATCTACAATATTAATAATTTTATGTTAAAACAATCTCATTTGCATATAATACCAAAAGTATGTACTTGGTACAGAGACCTGCATCCAGACATTATGCAGAGAATGAGAGACCTCAGAACACTCAGCACTAATCAAGATGTCTACATCAAGTCCCTCCCCTAAGGGCTCAGGGAACCCTGTGGAGGAGAATTTGGAAAGAGTGTAAGATCCAGAGAGAATGGAGGACAGAAAGTAAACAAGGCCATCTAAATCAACATGACCAAAGTGCATATGAATTCACAGAGACAGAATCAGCATGCATACAGGTCAACACGGTCTGCAGCAGGAAGCAACATGCACACAGGTCAGCATGGGTCTGCAGCAGGAAGCAGCATGCACACAGGTCAGCACAGATCTGCAGCAGGTACAGCATGCACACAGGTCAGCATGGACCTGCAGCATGAAGCAGCATGCACACAGGTCAGCATGGGCCTGCAGTATGAAGCAGCATGCATATAGGTCAGCATGGGTCTGCAGCAGGAAGCAGCATGCACACAGGTCAGCATGGGCCTGCAGCATGAAGCAGCATGCATACAGGTCTGCACAGATCTGCAGCAGGTACAGCATGCACACAGGTCAGCACGGGTCTGCAGCAGGAAGCAGAATGCATACAGATCAGCATGGGTCTGCAGCAGGAAGCAGCATGCACACAGGTCAGCACGGGTCTGCAGTAGGAAGCAGCATGCACACAGGTCAGCATGGGTCTGCAGCAGGAAGCAGCATGCACACAGGTCTGCATGGGTCTCCAGCAGGTCTTCTGCACATACATTATGGCTTCCAGCTTAGTGTTTTAGGGAATTCCTGAGGAAGAAACAAGGGGTATCTGTTTCTTATGCCTTCTTTTGGGCTCTTTTCTTTCTGTTTGTTTCTAATTCTGATATGATAGTTGTTGTTTTATTTTATTTTACTTTTTTATTATCCCTTAGAAATCTGCTTGTTTTCTAGTGAGAAAGAGTAAGGGAGTAGTTCCAGATGGGAGAGGAAGAGGGAAGCAATTGGGAAGAGTAGAGGTAGGGGAAACCATAATCAGGTTATACTAGGAGAGTAAAAAATCCATTTTCAAAAAAAATTACATACACTTAATAAGTCTGTATTGGGGACAGTCCTTCCCTGAGAAAGGATGCAAACTTCCTTCTTCTAACATCAGCTTTGCTAACAGTAACCTGCAAACAGCTTCAAACACAGAGAAAGTGCTTCTGTAAGTGTGCTACTTGTACACAAATTTCATATATAGATAGGCATGACAGTGCATCCCATCATCATATACTAAAAGGCTAAAGCTGGAGGATGATGAGTTCCAGTCCCCCTGAGCTACATTGTGCGAACCAGTCTCTCTCTGTCCCTCTCCCTCTCACCCCATCTCCCTCTAGCTCTCCCCCCCACAAGTCTAATGTATGAGAGGATGTCTGAGATATACAAATGTTTACAGTATGATATGTGTGTTTCTTATTTATATAATATCTGAGCTAATAGATATGAAAGACATAATTGCTTCTTGCCAGTTATTAGATCCTGAGATAAAATCTTAATGTGAATAAATGTTAAACAGAAGAAACCTGCTGAACAAAATGAGAAGCTGGTCAAAATAAACTAAAGTTCAACAATGTTCTGTGATACATTTCTGTGACAAGTTAATGGCAAGCCTTTTCACTGACAGCTCCTAATCAAGAAGTATGTTCTATCCAACCACATAAAACAAGCAAAGGGAAATAGAGTACATTTGTGAAAGCATGGCAGATAGACAAAATCCCTCAGTAGTAAATTTGTAAGCAGAAGGGCTGCATTGCAAGATAAATGTGTTTTCAAATATAACATTTCTACAATTTTAATTATTTCCATCTCCATGGCAACAGGTAACAACTATTACTGATATTCCATAAACAAGTCATTGATTTAAGATGTTGTTTGATCCACCAAAAGAGAAGTTCTAAATTTGCATTATACAGTAAATTACAAAGGATACATAAGTTTGTTGCAGGGGTGCTTGAGAGGATAATAGCAGAATGCAAGTGATATGAAGCTGTAAATTAAAAAAATAATGAAGAGGGGCCTTCAACTCAGATCAGGGGAGAGAGGTCAATACAGAAAGAGAAAGAGGGATAATGGACAAACAATGTTAAGGTTGTTTTATAAACTTCAAGAAATCATGTTATCATATTTGCCTATAATTATATACAATACATATATGTCTTAAGGAAGGTTATACCACTTGGATTGACAAGGCTTCAGACAAAAACCACAGAGTAACAGAAACCCAGGACAAGGCAAAGGAAGCCTCCTTTGAACTGTTGGTCAGGGTAGCCCAAGTGACTCTCAAACCAGTGTCATCAACGCAGCCTTTCAGTTGCTGTCAAGGCTCCAGGGTAGGCCTCTGTTGTAGAAGACACTGTATATACACACTTAAGACACGGGACTCAGCAGATCCTTCCTTCAATCTAGCTTTCATGGTACCAGAAAATGCTCTATGAGATACCAATGAATGGAGGGGATCAGTTAACCGGCTGTGACACCTTTTAACCACAACTCTAACTAGCATGACAATAGATCCATAAAGGAGTAATAAGCGGCGGCACTCATATTGTTGGCAACCAGCTGGTATCAAATTGGATACCAGACCTACTTAACAAGAGGAAAATCATGACTGGTAATAGGAATCTAGTCAACTATCAGAGTCAAAAAGGTCATGGATCTTATAAAATAATCTACTACCACCACACTGCTAGATCAGTTTAATTTCTTACTTCATTCTAAATCTAATCCTTATACCCACATATAAGTGTAGCTATCATCCCTCATCAAAGAAAAGGCCCTTTACATCAAGTGAAGACCATCAAAGAAAATAACAGAACACAATGCAGAGACAACATACCATGGATAACCCAACCCCTGCGGATGCATCTAATTCATAACTCCTTTATCTACACTTTAGGGAACATGTTAGAAGAGAGCACTAGGAAAATGTAAGAGCCAGAATACTAGGAAGTCTGCTATGAAACACTCTTCTAGTAATGAAGAATGCAAGCATTCATTTAAAAATACCTACGGTCTTTGTCAGTTTCCCAAATAATTTTGCTATAGTTAATAAACCTTGTTAAATAAAGTAGAATGTAGAGAAACCAGTGATAGTATGAACACAGAAAAGTAATGAAGAATAGGTATATCTATTGTAACAAAAAGAAGTGCATAACTTCTTAACAAAGATATGGACAATTGCAATACCACTAGACATGTTAATGTGAAAGGGGGAATTTTGCACAGGGTCCTAGCCCTAGACAAAGAAAGAGTTCGCCTCTCCCAGGGAGGCCCCATAATACAGAGTGGTCAGTCTTGAAATGTAAAACCATGTACATACAAACAACAAAAATAGAGGCAGGAAGTTTGTATTTATGTGCACATATCCATGGAACAATAATTGTCAAATAAAAAGAAGCTAACCATTTAAGAGTAGGTGGAACATGAGAGAGGTTGGAGGAAAGGAACCTGGGAGGGGCTGAAGGAAGGAAAGAGAATGAGGTAAGTGATGTAATTCTATTTTAATTTAACATGTATAAAATATATTTGAAAAGAAAAATATTAAAAGTTATATAATTAAACATCTTGTCAATGATGACCAGAGACTTTGCTGATAAGACTCATTGTGGAGTGCAAAGACTTTTGGTAAAATAACCATTGCTAAAAGTTTCATGTTTCTTTTAGACTCTTGAAATTGGAAAATGGCACAAGTAAGTCACTGTGTGTGACCATTGGTACATATTCATTTGTTCTCTCAATATCTGCTTGGGAATGACAAGAATTTCGCTTTTGTCTTTAGTGTCTTAAAATTATTGCCATGACATTTCTATAAAATGCTTGTTATTGATTGTGAAAATATAGGTAAAAATTTTTAACACTATGAGACTCTTTTGTATACCTGTGCAATCAATCATGAGTCAAATCTCTTAAAGTAAATAGAATACTAAATGTATGGCATATTTAGACACATAATTTTATCATAAAATTAAAATATCTTACTACCTGATACATTTATAAAAATGTCATATTGCTAGATGATATTGAATATTTTAGACGGACATGAGGCTTTGAGGTAGAGGATACTAGAGTAAAGAAAAATCACTAAATTACTCAATAAAGGATATGTCCAAATCCCTTCCATTTTGAAGAATGCAAGCATTCATTTAAAAATACCTACGGTCTTTGTCAGTTTCCCAAATAATTTTGCTATAGTTAATAAACCTAGTTAAATAAAGTAGAATGTCGAGAAACCAGTGATAGTATGAACACAGAAAAGTAATGACGAATAGGTATATCTATTGTAACAAAAAGAAGTGCATAACTTCTTGTAAATATGAGAAAGATGGATAATAGGCATATTTATATGTGTATGCCATTTATAAATATATAATATGACTATCACATTTCATAGGTATATAAATTGTCAAAGATTTCTTTTTAAATGAGAGAACTATGAGAGATGGAGAACTTGGCATCAACCATAGATATGGGTAAAGTTTTTATTAGAAGATAAATATCATGAGTAAAGGGATGACATCTTCCTGCAGAGTTAGCTGGATAGTCATTGAAATACCAGGCTGCCTTTCCTCATGTTTAACATAAGAAGAATTTCAGACAGTGACTATATTCCTTGCTCACCTTGCATTATTGAAGTAGATTTACCCAGTGGCGTTTCTGGCCTAATATCTATAAAGTGAATGATTTGTATCACAACTAGGTTGACTCAGTAATCTTGATCACGGTAGAGGCACTGTAGGAATGATCAGCTCTCTCAAATCAATCCTTCAATGACAGCTGCACCTTGTGAGCACCTCATTCTGATACCTGCAAAGAACTTCACATCAATGACAAATTTATCTGGTAAATTATTGAGACTGCAGGACTATTTTTAATAACAGTCTATCAAGTATTATCCTAGCTTTACAACTGTTCAATTCCCATTGCTCAGAACAGACATAAAATATATTATCAATCAGATATTTCCTTTTAAGTTATGTGCTTAAGGTGGCAGAGATGTTAATGAACTTCTTAAGTCATACATGGAAAATCAATTCGTACTTCTTTACTTACCAATTAAGTACTAGGCAATTAAGTGTATCTTCTAAAAACCTTGTCTTGAGTGTATTCTGAGACAGCATGTAGTTTTTTTGTGGCCAACACTCTAAGGTGGGCCAGTAATGCCCCACACTATTGCGAAATAAGGGTGATGGGGACATGTGTGACTCATTGCCACTTGTGATTTTCTAAGTCTCCCAAGTAAGATATTTACAGTCAAATTAAATCGTTCATTAAGTATCAACCAACTGGAAAGTGTGTGTTTGGCTCTCAGACTCTTTGGGGAGTCACTGGCAACTGAATTTTATTATTTTTATAATCCAGAATATTTTCCATTACAATTTTCTTAGTGTTTTGTGTTTGTAACAAGGTAAAATTCATAATCTTGATGGTTAATTAAAATTTTCATTTGAACCAAATTATTTTTCTAGGGTAGATAAAAAAATGATAGCAAAGAATTTTTTTTGTTTTTTGGTTTTTTTGTTTGTTTGTTTGTTTTTGTTTTTTCTTTTTGGTTTTTCGAGACAGGGTTTCTCTGTGGTTTTGGAGCCTGTCCTGGAACTAGCTCTTGTAGACCAGGCTGGTCTTGAACTCACAGAGATCCGCCTGCCTCTGCCTCCCAAGTGCTGGGATTAAAGGCGTGCGCCACCACCGCCCGGCTAGCAAAGAATTTTATTAATAGAATTTAAAAATTTATTAGTCGTTTTAGTGTTTGATAATGTATTTCATCCAATATCAAAATAAAAAAGATGCATAACTTTATAATGTTTCTTCTCCTCCAAATAATCTAACAGATTTCCTATATAAGACAAAAGATTTAATACTTTCTACATATTTTCGCATGAGATGAATAAAGTGATCATCACACTCTTAGTATGTTGACAGTCCTCTAAAATGATGGGATACAAATCCCTACACAATCTGGCATTTCTGCCGACCACTGTCGAGCAGTAAAGTGGAAGCTTTGACACTTGAACTAGAATCACAGCTTCCCAGTCCATGGAAAACCATATGACTTTATGATGTTCAGACATTTAATCAATCTATATCTAAAGACACCCCCAATATAAAAAATAGTCCAACTGTCTCATATTCCAAGGCTCCAATGTGGGTTTTAATGTAATGGTATAAAGTATAATCAAATCATTAATTGCAATTCACTTCTAAACAGTGAAGTACTATGTCCTGGTATCCTTTAAAGCTTTGATCCACAGAGAAGTGAAAAGCGAGTGGATGCTACAGACAGCCATATCCCTTTGAGACGATACAGAACAATGAGCTCCACCCCAGGCAGATGGTATGTTCATGTCTCCAAATAGGTTACTTCCCCTGCAAGCCGAGCCATGGAGCAAGATTCTTCTCTTGCACTACTAAAGCACACACTCACTGATACCTTCATTGAGGAATTTCATGTCAGAGAAGGTACCAGGAAATAGGAATTCTCAGAAACTGCCAACAGTAGCAATTTTGGTGTTAACTCTGTGATACACGTTATGGCCTGACTATAAAATGGCAGTGACAAGAGTTTTGAACAATTTATCTCATACTAACAAAACAATATTCTCCTACCAACTCTACCTGGTTGTCTGGAAGCCTGAGGTTAAGAATTGAAAGAACAACAGATGTGCCACCATGTGTAGAACCAGATAGCTGAGGAGATGGATTTGATAGAATTATTTTAAACACGCTAAATTCATTTTTCATGTGATTTCCACATCTAATCATATGCTTAAGGCCAGTGGAATCAGAAAGAGATATAAAATGTTTACTAAGAAAATAATTTTTCAAGCCTAGGCTCATTACTCTGATACTTATACATGGCATGAGCAATAGCAAAATGTCAATTACATTTTATAGATGAATTCCTGACTGTGAAATATAAATTAATTATACAATCTGATCGACCTTAATAAGTCATATATAACTAGATACGGTGACTCATAAGTTTACAATGGCAAAATGTGACCCTTTGCTTAGCAGGATTTATCTGTCTGGCAACTAGGCCTCTTTGAATTCAAAATAAATGAGTTACTAAATCCCATAAAACCTACTTCATTAGGCAAGTTACTTCTTTCTTCTTACAAAAATGACTGATCAGACACCCTACAACAAAACCACAGTAAAGAAAGAACTCTGACTTGGCTTAATGATGCTACACACGTGCTATCTGGAAGATAACTGATGTTACCTGATAGCTGTACTAGCATGCACTGTTTCATGAACTTTAAGCCTGTCCATTTATTTCATACGTAGGTGAAAGAGTCATTGATTATAGAAATGCATATTCTCTTGGACGGTTAGACACGGAGTTGTAAACAACTGAAAATAGATTGTGTCTGGATTTATGGACTTGTACTAAAAGCATTTTTATCTTTCTGACATATACTAGTGTTCATTGGGAAATACCTTCCATTGTGAGATCTGAACATGAAAGTGAGAAGAAAAATTACTAGATGACTGCATGCCATAATTTCATTTTGATTATCCCGGGGCTACTGTTCCTACTGAGCAGGACAGTCATGATGTCAGATACAATGATTGTGAATACACTCACCACTGACTTATCTGTAGGAGTCATGAATTTTAATCACCACTGAATCTTAGTCTATCAGTCACACATGCATTCACTAAGTCCTTGCTGTGACTTAAGGATATGAGTTGGTCATTTCTAGATAACTAATTTATATCAGAACTTCTGCACTCTGTAGAATGGCATTTTCCTCCAACTAAAGGTGATAACTTTTGCAAATGGTTAAGCTTTCTAAGATGTGCCTGAGCTATTCATTTGGTGCTATGTGCATTGGCTCACTACCTGTGGCAAAGAAAAAGCAGTAATTATGACCTCAGCATGGGATTATCAAAACCAGTATCCAGAAGGAGCCATCTTAAGCGTAGAAGAATGGCTACTACAGTTCTAGGCAAATTACAGGCTGAAATCCAGTCTGATGATTGATTTTTGTACACTCAATAGCCGAACTTAAAATCCTATGTATTTGTTACCTAAAGGTTTCATTCCAGAAACCAAGGATGGAAAAGTAAAGCTTATCCCTTTTAGCATCACTCACAGTGAATATTCTACAAAATACATTCCTTTATCCCTTAAACTTAGGTAGTAAAGTCTTATACTAGGCAAAATAATAACATTCCTATTCAACCTGGAGCTTTAGTGCTTCCTGGTTCACAGTGTATCTTAGAAACATAGAGCAGTTCAGTGTTGATTGAAGTATACATTTATAATGTTAATAAAGAGTCAATGTAGCTCCCAAACTGAGGCAAACAAGAATACGTTTGATATTCAAGAGATCCCACAGGTTATCACTCAGTGCTTCCATACCCAGTTCTGAGAGTAATGTAGGAAACACAGTAATATAACCCTCAAATAAGAAAGATACTAAATATTATATAACAGTGAACATAACATTTAGATCTATCAACTACGTAAGTCACTTGGTCCAATCATATGGTTTCTGTAATATGAGGGAAATTTGCAAGAAATAGTGTAGAAGGGAGATTCCAAATTATGATGGCTGCCTCATAACCAACTACAGTCATTGAGACATAGATGACTTACTTGTGTCTCTTAAATGAAGCTTTCCAAGGAGTGAAGGAGCCTACATTTTAAAGAAAATTTTCTAATTACTTGATTTATTTTATCATTTACAGAAGAACCTTTTTTTGTTATTTTGTTTGAGTAGTTACATAAAATAGGGGATCCTAAACCTGTTTTAAAAAAATTAACTTTGGTGGTGAAAAGAGAATGAAACAAAAGGCAAGAGAGAATAATGTTGTACAAAGAAAGCATCTATGTCCCCTTCACCTTGATAAAACTAGCTAGAAGTAGACTCTGAAAGCGTGTGAAGCATAAATATCTGGAAGGTAAGGAGTAATTCAGGTGTCTTCAAGAGTCCCAGAACATGCCACAAAAGTTTAAAAACACCTCCTAAAATCAGGACATAAAAAATGGAAGCAAAAAAGTGATGGAAAAAGTTATCAATTTCTTAAGTATAGAAGGTAATAATTCTTAATAAAATAAGAATTCTTCTGTGTCATCAAATGAAAAATGTTTCTATAGTTAGATTTCTAACATAGAATAATATTTCCTTGAGGAATAGTTGATAGTATCAAAAAGTGCCTTAATCCAAAGCTGAACCTTGACTTACTTCTAAGATACATCTTATGAAAAAAATCAGTAACATGAAGAACAAAAAATATATAGGTAATTAATATTACCATATCTTGTCATTAAAATATTGTTCAAGAATTATAAGCTGAGATATTCAACTCCTTAACAATTTTTTCATGGTTGATGATGTCAATAATGACCACAATGAGAAAAGTTGGTACTGCAATGGTACCTTAGTACATTCTCACCTACTAAAACTCACATCTATTCTAAGAGCAGTACATATCTTATTTCACTAAGAAACTGAGCTTAGACCAAATTTCTTGATTAAAATTTTAGACTCTTCTTTCAATGTGTTAAATTACTTCAGTAAACAAATTTGGCATTGGGCTCTAACTAGTTGAATTTGATTAAAATATATTAAATAAATGAAGTTGTGAGTGATGTGAACTGTTACCATACTCTGTATTTGCAAGATACTTATTCGCTGAGCAATACTAAGAACAAAAGAAAATGAAAATCTGGGGCTCATAGAGAAAACAAAGAATGGACTCACAAGCAGCAATCAAAACAGATCACGTTATCTAGCATTTGTCCCAAACATTCAAAATGCTTGGGAGAACTCCCTGTACTCCAGCCATATGATGGCACAACCCCTGAGAGGACAAGAAAATAAAAGCCAGCATCCTTAAAGTTGCTGCAATATAAAATGAAGGACCCTGAGTGTTATAAATGTCAATGTAATATAAAAGTATATAAATATTTAATATATTTGTGAACAAATGTATAAACAGTTTATTACAAAAGACTAATCTGAAATTGGCTATTTGTTTTCTTAGAATTAGCACACAAAAAGAATACATAGAAATCCATCCAGGCAAAACAGTATTTGAAGAAAAATCTGAAAAAATATTTAAATTATAGTATGACACATTCATGAACAATAACTGATGAATAGAAATTCATTTTAAATATAAGAAATATAAGAAAAATAAATAGAAATTCATTTTAAGTATAAGAAAACTAAAAACATATATAATCAAATATATTTGAAATGTAAGAATTTCTGTGTGGCAAAATCATCATAAGCCTTCAAGCCATCATTCTACTTCCCCACAATCATTAATTCTTTGTTGTCAGCTACTTCAAGAAGAGCACGGTCCACCCCAACACTAACAAACAAAAACACGGGGTGATCTTTATCTCTCTTCTTACACTTGGCTTCAGGTAAGTGTATAAGTTCTGATAGATGAAATATGAATAGAGTTTTCTTTCAAAACTTAAAAAGCTTTAGAACATTAATTCTGAAGCTCCCTAACTGAAGGATTTCATTCCCTTTGTTTGTTTTACTTGCATGATGCTGTCTTGAGGGTGAATATTGTCTTAGAGCACACAGATAGATGAAAATAAATGCTGTAAGGGGGGTTGGAGCAGAAAGCAAGGTTCTTGGTGAGATTTTTGGGGAATAATACTACTGCTGGGCATATTGGCCATTGCTCAACTCTAGACCTTTATATTACGGGTAAACAACAGGGGCACTCTGAATCTGTGGGTTCAACACCCACGGATTTCATCTCTGCAAAGCACCGTCAATGAACATATATGCAAGCAGGTTCACTTATTATTGCTACCTAATTAAATACTGTGGCATAAAAATGCATATATTTCATCTGAATGTAATACGCACTAAAAGTATCTGGGGATGATTAAAAACACAAGAAAGGATATCTGTCAGCTAAATGCTTCATGAGTTCACAATAAGAAGTGGAGCACCTGTGGGTTAAGGTACCCATGAAAGTCCTTCATGAGAAAAGATAGGACTTCATCTTGCTCTTGTCACAATTTTTGGAGAGTATAAAATTCAGTTGAGTGAATCAGTTATTAAAACTTTCATAATTTTAGAAATTCTAAAGTGATTATATTGACAGTGACTTTTAAAAACAAATTTTGAAAGTACCCATAAGGACTCTTAGGAGACAATCATTCTAGCAGAAACTTACTGAGATATTATATGACAAATTAGCGAAACAATATTACAACTTTGCCTTCCAATTTTCATCACCTAACTTTTAATAATAGAAACCATGAAAGGATATAAAATAAATGTTACAAAGAAAAAGTAGATTATACACAAATGTAACAGCTAAGTACTAACATATTTTTGAAAAGTATCTATTCTATTATTGAATTCAGTGCATGTTTATTTTTTAAATCAATAAATATTTATGCCACCACTGTGGTGGTTTGAATGAGTATGCTCCCATATGTTCAATATTTGAGCAAATTAGTTTGTAATTGGTGGAATAGTTTGGGAAGGATTAAACAGTGTGACTTTGTTGGAGAAGGAGTGTCACTGGGGGATGGTATTTCAGGTTTCAAAAGTCTACCCATTGCCAGTTAGCTTTATCTCTCTGCCTGCTGTTTGTGGATCAGAGATAAGCTCCCAGCTACTGAATCAGTGGCTGCCTGTCTGTTGCCACACACCCCACCATGAGAGTCATGGACTCACCCGCGGAAATGATAAGCCCTCGTTAAATATTTTCTTCTATAAGTCACTATTCCCCTGGTGTTTTGTCACGGTAATAGAAGGGGAAGCACAACCATAATCCTAAAATTCTTCTTGAGATAGAAAGAATTATGTGAGTGCATGTTCACATATAATAGATTAGAGGATAATGAAAAATATTAATATGTTTACCTCTAAATGATGTGTTCTGTTATTTCTTCCTTTTATTATATAAGAAATTCGAAGCCAGCCTGGTCTACAAGAGCTAGTTCCAGGACAGGAACCAAAAAGCTATGGAGAAACCCTGTCTCGAAAAATCAAAAAAAAAAAAAAAAGAAATGTATATTACTCTTAAAGTCAATTAAAACAATGATTTAAACACATTGGTCCTTGGAATCTGAATTACTACAAAAGTTTTACTTTACAATGTCAAGGCTGTCTTTAGAGTCAATCTTGTTCTATAGTTACTATACGGCAGTATGAAGAAGAAGATTAGAAAGGAAATATAAATTTTATTCATGACTAAACTTATTCTAAATAGATATTGTTTATTAGTTTTCTGACAAAATTATATGTAAAAAAGAAAAGATGTCCATTTGATTTATTTCTCATAGTCACATATATGTCTGATAAAACTTTAATTTGCCTTCCCAGAATATAATTAGAAATAGACTATCTTATATAAAAGTGAATGTTCTGGTATGTTTATTGTGCTTAAAGACATTAATCTAATATAATGGAACTTAATTAAAATGGTTAAGTTCCAAATAAAAATGTAATGAACAATCTCCCCCTCTCTACACACACACACACATATATATGTATAATTGATAGATATAAATGTACACATATATGTGTGTATACATACATCGTTTTAATTTCTTGAGAGTTTCTTACATTTATATCATGAAATGTGATCATATATATGACCTTTTTCTTCTCTAATCCCCCAATAAAAATAAATTACAACATGCCAAGCCTCCTCTTAACTTCATGACACACATATTTGACATATATATATGTGTGAGATATACTTAGTGAAATCTATATGTATCTCACTATATACATATATGGATATGTGCATATATAACACTAAGTAAAATCAGTGTAGCCCATATGTGCACAGGTATAGGGCCCTCCACTTACTCATGGAAACTTCTCAGTGGCCACACCCTCAGAAAATAATGATTTCTCCTTTCCGGCAACCATCTCCTCTGACTAGCCCCTGAGTAAGGGGTTGAGTCTGAGATCATATACTCAACTGCTGCTGGGATTTTGGCTGGTCCTATCGTCTATATGTCACATGAACTTAAGCACAACTGCTGTGGGAGCATGCTGGTGATTTCCATGTCACGTACAGAAGACATTTCATGCCATTCTTCCATATCAGCCAGCCCTTACATTCTTTCAACCTTTTAGTATACTTTAAAATTGGAGTTATCAGTCTGTCTTGAAATCAATGCTAACACAGCTTTGAAATTCAAATTTATACCATTTTAAAATAGCAGTGACTTAAAAGTGTTCTACTTCTCTCATTTTGTTTATGTTTTTCAAGACAAGGCTTTCCTGTAGCTTTGGAGCCTATCCTAGAATTAGGCCTTGTAGACCAGGCTGGACTCAAACTCACAGAAATCCACCTGCTTCTGCATCCGAGTGCTGGGATTAAAGGCATGTGCCACCCCCATCTGGCTTACTTTTTTTTTTTATAGGAAGATCTTTAGACCTACACTTTTTTTTGTTTGTTTGTTTGTTTTTTTTGTTTTGTTTTGTTTTGTTTTGTTTTTTTCGAGACAGGGTTTCTCTGTGGTTTTGAAGCCTGTCCTGGAACTAGCTCTTTTAGACCAGGCTGGTCTCGAACTCACAGAGATCCACCTGCCTCTGCTTTCCAAGTGCTGGGATTAAAGGCGTGCCCCACCACCGCCCGGCTTAGACCTACACCTTGAGCAATATATCATTCTATTTCCCTACACCGAGGAAAGAAATCTTGAGTGTCACATAAATTGTATTTGTTAAAATTACATAAAATCATTCACTTTGAATTCAAATACATAATTCATATATCACCACAGGTACAAATTCCACTGAGGTGTAGATTTATCATCTAAAGATAGTGAAAAGTGATGCAAAGAAATGGCATATATGACCTAAATATTTATCAGTTTTGATCATATCAGGTCAATAAGCATTTGCTGAACACACTTGTGTATACTCAAATACTAGCTAACTGATGGAAGAAAATGACTGTGCATCACAACTTCCCTAAAAAAATTCATAACAAGATTTTGCTAACTGGGGTAAATATGATCACTTCCACACTGTTACAGGACTGGCAGTCTTAGAAAAGATAACATAAATAAGTTGGATATTGGTTCAGTAGAATTATCAGCCACCTGTTCAATGAGTAGTACAATTGCTTCTTAGTTTAGTAGTCAAGAAATGGGCTTGGACCTTCCCCAAAGCAATGTGCCTTACCTCCTCTGAAGATTGGATGGGGGTGGGGGTAAGGAAAAGTGGAGGGATGGGAGGAGGGGAGTGAGTGGGAACTGGGATTGGTGTGTAAAATGAGGATAAATTGTTTTTCATTTGTAAAGAAACAAAATAAAGAAGAAAAGGAAAGACTAGAGTTAGCATATAAAACAAGCTTGTGTCACAAATAATGTGCAGTTTAGGCTTAAGACACGAGCAAAATTGTGGTGGAGTAAATTGGTGGGATAGCACCCAGAGAAAAATCATAAGAAAATGTCTGTAAAATAAGTAGCCATGACACATGGACAAAGAAGTTAGGTTTGGAAGCTTCATAATCTAGAATTACAAAAGGAAGAGTGTGGCCACCCCAAGAGGTTACATTTTGTTCCAATGTCCTAGGTAAATATATATTAGTAATTTGGTGTAGCCAAAGAAATGAGTCAAACCTGAGCAAATAGCTAGGACTATAGCAGACATACAACATATGTGAACAAAAATATATAACATAGTTTCTGAGTCTTTTTAAGGAAGAGAAAATGTTGGAAATCTCACACAAGTCTCCTGTGACCAAACAGAAATTATTTAAAAGATTATCGTAACAATTAGATTCTGACTGATGGTTGCCTATAATCAATGGAGTACAGATATAATAGTACTGGGACGTCAAATCTGTGGCTGTGATGCAAAAACCCGTAACACTTCTCTTACACGAGACTTTTCTTGCTGACTTTGATGAAATGAGCAGTCAGGCAGGGCGACGATGAGCAGACAGCTAGAAACTGCTTCCTTTAGGGGAAACAGCTCTGAAGAACTGAAGCTTCCAAAGCCGCACCAGGAAGATGCAGACCGAAGAATGAGACCATATTCCTGGTAACACTGCAGTTAAAGTCCTGTGAGATGCAGTAAAGCAAAACTTCAGCCATCTGCAGAAATTCAGAATAGCGTGGGTTGAGTACATTGCTGGTTAATGTTTGTCAACAACACAAACCGGACAGATCTAGGAGGAAGAATCTCAGCTGAGAAATTGTCTCTACCAGATTGCCCTGTGAATGTGCCTGTAGGGTACTTTCTTGATTACTCATTGATGTGAGAGCCTTCAGCCCTCTCTAGGCAGAGCTGCCCGGGGGCAGGCAGTTCTGGACTGTGTGGGAAAGGAGACTGGGCATGTCATGTAGGGAAAACAAGCAAGCAGAGTTCTTTAGTGGCGTGTGCTCCAGTTCCTGCCTCTAGGTTCCTAACCTTAGTTCCTACTGTGCTTCTCTCTGTGATGGACAGTAACCTGCAAGTTGAAACAAAGCCTTTCCTCCACAAATGGTTTCTTAGTCAATGTTTAATTACAGCAATAGGAATGCAAACCGAAAGTAGGAGTGAGAAATCTTTTATTAATTGAGAGTCAGGGCTATAGTGACATTTAAGAAAAAGTCTCCCATCTGTGACTTCTATTGCTCAGTCTGGGATGTATGTGTAGACATAAGAATGGCAATGCAGGTAGCTCTTGGGGTACCAATGTCATGTAAAAAAGATGCTACTCATCAGCATTAGAAAAGATCCTTCTCACGGGCTCACAACAAAGTTCTATGCGAAGTAGACCAGAAGGAAATAACTGACAATTTTAGATGCTTATTTCATGCCAATTCTCTTAGCACTTTACAAATACTAACTCATTTGATTACCTTTATACTGTATAAATATTTATTTACATTTTATAGATGAGAAAAGAGATGATAAACAACTTTCCCAAGCTCAGAAAGTAACTAAAGTGGCCAACCAGGAGATAAGCCACGGCAGCTGATTTTAAAGCCATCATTTTTGCTCATTAGAAATGAATATTGTGATTTGTGGACTGGTTTTCTTTGCTTTATGTTTAAAAACCACTTATGAGTGAGTACATGTGATAATTGTCTTTCTAGGTCTGGGTTACCTCACTCAAAATAATGTTTTCTAGCTCCATCAATTTGCCTGCAAATCACAATCCCAGAGAACCTAGACAACCATGAGGACTCTAAGAGAGACATACATAGATCTATTCTACATGGGAAGTAGAAAGAGACAAGATTTCCTGAGTAAATTGGGAGCATGGGGATCTTGGGGGAGGGTTGAAGGGTGGAGGGGAGAGGCAGGAAGGGGAGCTGAGAAAAATGTAGAGCTTAATAAAAGCAATTAAAAAAAGAAAAGAAATGAATATTGACTAGCTGATAGTAAACAAGAATTGTCCACAGGCAGAGGTTTTCACTTGTAAATATGATCAAACTTGTTCAGTGTGATTGAAAGTTTGGTGTATCAGCTGGTCCCCTATAACTGCAAGCATTGTGACAAACAGCATATCTGCATGATGTTTTTTGAGATTGAACATAGTCTCTCTCTCTCTCTCTCTCTCTCTCTCTCTCTCTCTCTCTCTCTCTCTCTCTCTCTCTTTCTCTTCCTCTCTCTCTCTCTCTCTCTCTTCTCTCTCTCTCCTCTCTCTCTCTCTTTCTCTCTCTCTTTCTCTTCTCTCTCTCTCTTCTTTCTCTCTCTCTCTCTCTCTGTCTCTCTCTCTCTCTCTCTCTCTCTCTGTGTGTGTGTGTATGTGCAGATATATTTTCAAATATAACCTGTGTATCTGCATAATGCTATTTGTAGGGATATTTTCAGGGTGAGCATTTGATATTCAATAACTAATTGTTGTGTTCTTCCCTGGGCAAGTCTATTTCTCCTGCTCACAGCTCTTCTCGGTACTTTGGAGTTCTTTGTATAGGGTTGAAGCCTCGTTGGGTTTTCTCATCCACTTTGGCAAGTTTATTGGTGCTGTCCTTATTCAGCTCATGTTCAGTTAGTCATCATGGTGAGAGTTTATGGTTGTAGCTCCTGACAGTCCTAGGAGACACGATCTCATAGCAAACAATCTTTCTATCCCCATAAAGCCTCAGCCTACAAATAACTACAGAAACTGAGGAATGTTGAGAGTGGGTAAAATAGCTGTCTTCCTCAGGAAAAGTACAGCAACTGATTATCAAATACCAGTCCTAAAAGAATATATAAAAATACCAATATACAGATTGAACAGGTTTTATTTATAAACATACACCTATATAATCTGAAAAATAAAAATAAAAAAGTAAATATAATTTTAAAATCTACTAAGATGAACAAATAGTTAAATATAAGACATAAAACTGAAATTTCTATAAGTAAACCTCAGGGGAAATCCTTAAAACATTAATACTGAGGATTATTTTTTTTGATAGAATGTCAAAAGTATAGGTAACAAAAGCCAAATAGACATGTGGGATTATATTAAAGAAAGGACTGCATGACAAAGGAGAAAATTAAAGAGAGACAATACATGGAATGGGTAAAATATTTGTGTTTTCATCTTCTATTCTGCAGATTACTATGATAGTGGTGTGTATGTGTTAGAGATAAGTGCTCACTTGCAAGCTCATCCACTTCAAGCCAGAAACTTCATCTTGTGGTGGTGCATTTTCAGCATGTTCCACAGTGCCTGGTACATGGTAGAATCATTAAATATTTACTGACTATAGTAATATGAGATAAGATTGACACTGGTCTATTAAATTTTACTGTTTGCAATTTATTCAAATGTCTGTGAGATTCAGCAGTGCAATCTGATTCCGTATTTATGAAGCTCATGAAGCTCAGTAATATGCAATACTTGTAAATGCCACTTTCCTGTTAGTTCCCTTTTAGAGCTATATTCTATTTAATTTGTTTTTTATCTTCCTTATACCGATAATTCCCCAGTGACCTGCTTTTGAAAAACAAAGATGTCCTTGTTTGTACATGAATAATTTATTCATGCTTTGTTCCACCCACCAATTTTACTGACATTGAAATGTGGCATAATCAAGCATATTTTCATTAATATTAAAACTATGTAAAACTGGGACAGAAATCTGTTTTGCATTAATAAATGTCCTTATCAATGCAAAATATTTTCACATAAAAATTAGCATTGAAAAAATGCAAATGTGGTTCTCCAAGGGTTCAAAACCTCACTTTCTCTGGAAGGTAGATATTCTTGGGACGCCTATAAGGCTTTGCTTGAATTATACTGCTGTGGTAAGTTTATAAATTTGAAGAAGTCACTCTATTTCTATGATAACAGATGTGAGAATTAGTTAATTTATACTAAGAATATGAAAAATGTTTATAATTTCTCATCCTTCAATTCTCTGAGTAAAAATAAAAACAGCTGGAATCTATGTATTCCAGTAACATATCATATAATTATTAGAATAAAGTAACCCAACATGCTTCTTTTTTTTTGTTTTTTCGAGACAGGGTTTCTCTGTGGTTTTGGAGCCTGTCCTGGAACTAGCTCTTGTAGACCAGGCTGGTCTCGAACTCACAGAGATCCGCCTGCCTCTTGCTGGGATTAGGCCCTCACCGCCCAACGTGCTTTTAATATTAGTATTTGGGTTGATTTTCACAAAGGATCATAGATAATGATGCATTCCGGGTTCCAATATATTCCTCAAGGTTTCTGTGAATGATCATTTCTCTCCATATAAATAGCACTATCACTGGAAATTCTCTAAACTATTATCTCAAACTTTCAATCATGTCATTCTCTTAGTATTGGACACCTAGTAGTTCACATGGAATTTCTTAACAGAGTACCAGAAGGACAATATATTCACACAAGTCTGAAAACATTTATTTCACCATTTCAATATTTGCCGAGTTTGTGATTTAAATTTTCTCCCCTAGGGATGTATTTTTGATTATGGAAAATTAATTGTAAATATGGAAACCCAGAGCTGGACAGAACCAGTGGGTGTCTTAGTTAGGGTTTCTATTGCTGTGAAGAGACACCACAGCCATGGCAAATCTTGTAAAAGAAAGCATATAATTGGGGCTGGCTTACAGTTTCAGAGGTTTCGACCATTGCCATCATGGTGGGAAGCATGGCAGCATACAGATTGACATGGTGCCAGGGAGGTACCTGAGAATCTACATCTTGATCAGTAGGCATCAGGAAGTGAACTGCGTCTCATACTGGGCATAGCTTGAACCTATGAGACCTCAAAGTCTACACCCACAGAGATACATTTCTTTCAACAAGGCTACCCTATTCCAAAAAGACCACACCTTCTAATAATGCCACTCCCTGTTGGCCAAACATTCAAACACATGAGTCTTTGGGGATCATATCTATTCAAAGCACCAGAATGGTAACATACCTGTCACATAAGCATGAAGGCCTGACTCCAAATCTCTAAAATCCATGTAAAAACTATGGATCACAGTGAATTATGCAGCCACAGTGCTAAGGACTCAAATGAAGAGATACAGAATTATTTGGGCTTGCTGGCTAACCATTGTTGGTGACTGAATAATAAATAAAGCAGACAAAATTCTAGGTGGATACCTGATATTGACCAATGGTCTCAAAGTACACACTTGTGCATTTTCATATCCACACACAGTTGCACACATACATTCACTCACTCACACTCACACACCCAATGAAGAAATGAATCAAAAGTCTTATTTATCTGCACAAAAGACAGCACAATATTGACCACATAACTGTCACTGTCATTCAGCTTCCAATGCATAATTTTTCAAGCCTCTCTTTGCTTTCCTCTTTATGTTTTTTTATATTTTTCTACAGTATCAACAAGTCAGTAGGCACAAAGAATTCTGCAGTCACTTACAATTTGAATGGAGAAAAATAAAACAAGTATAAACTAACAACTTTATAAATTTATTATAAAATGTGGATAAGGGAGAGTTAATTATTTATCAAATTTATCATTAGTTTTACAAAGACAATGGAGCATGTGATTCAGTTCACAGAGCTAATTCGGAATCAATCAGGAGATCTAGATCCCATTCTTTTGTTATCCAGTTTCCAAGTATTGTGAACAATGTGTGTAATCCATGGATACAGAGCTAACAGGGAGTCAAGAGACCCAGATTCCAACCCAGCTCCATGAATAACCCCATTTCAAATGTATGTCCTATAACCTTGGATACAGTAATTATTGCCTACAGCTCTCTGGAATTCAAAAGATCTAAATGAGTGTACAAGTTTCGAGTGGCTGGTACTCCAGATCAAAAAGAAGTGCGTTCTTCACGGCAGATATGCTTTGCCTTAAGCACTACAAACAACTTCAGTACATTGCAATACAGCAAAAGGAATTTCTGAATTGTTGGATGTGTTTCCATTTCTTTTCTTTGAAAAACCATGCAACAAAAGGCACAGATGTAATCACAAAGTTGCTGTTTCTATTCAAATTATATAACAGGACTGTAGCAAGAGTCAATGTTTTCACAGCAGTAAGGAAGCCAATAGCATCAGAATAAATGCTAAATCTTAGCGACCAGAGGCAGATTTCACTGATAACAGACATGCCAGACTTTACATGCTTCATCTACAATGTGCCAAAGAACAGCCCAAATTACCTGTAGCTAATATCTAATAATATGGACACCATAAAATTGCTAAACGTTGTATTATTTAATTGTCTATTCAGGAGAATTCTTGTCTTTCTCTTCATGATACATGCAGGGAGGACAGTTAAGCTTCCCAGTCACATAGCACAGCAAATGTCCCATCAGTCAGCATAATGCGATGCCCTGAAACAAAGTAACACTGAGACAATATATATGAACTCAGAGATGGGGCCATTTTCCCAATGGTGCTCAACATATCACAAGAGCAAAATGAGGGAAAGTCTTGCCCTGGAGTAAAGTATAAACAAATTTGATGGAGATTCTGTGAAATAGGCACCATTAAGTAGAGGCTGGATGATTAGAGTAAAGAAATGTCACACATATCAAATTCATTCTTCTGGAAATTAGGAGGATTTCTATCACAAAGGGAAATAAATGAAACTGTCACCCCGAGCATGTTAGTACTTTAATCAGAGGTATATTCAGAAAATCACCTCATCCTTTAAATAAAAGGGATAGCTAAAAACACATTCATTTTAAAGATTTCCTTTTAAATTACATGACTATGTTCATTTGTGTGGGGTATATACATGTAAGTTTAGATACCTGTGGAGGCCAGAGGCAAAAATACCTGTTGCAACTGAAGTTGCATGCAGTCAGGAGACAACTTGGGTCTTCTCCAGCTCTTAAAATTTGTTCATTTGCTGGGGGCTAGTGGCACACACCTGTAATCCCAGCACTCGGGAAGCAGAGGCAGGTAAATCTCTGTGAGTTTGAGGTCAGTCTGGTCTATAAAAGCTAGTTCTAGGACAGGAAACAAAGCTACACAGAGAAACTCTGTCTTGAAAAACCAAAACAGAAAAAAAAATTATTAATTTTAAATACACTTTCATTGCTTTGTTGGGGAAAAAAAAGATTTTATTGAATATCTGCCTCGTAGAACATGATACAATAATGAGAGAATTGGTTTGGACACCAGATCAGAACTCACTTATTTAAGAATGGGCTTCTAGTCGTTTTGTTTTGGGAGGAGGGTCATGGGTCATCACCCGCAAGGATGAAGATATGAGTTCAGACTCATGAAAATGACACGGCAGTATTCATCTGTAGTTCCAGGGCCGTACATGATGGAAGGTAAGACAGAAACTTGGTTCCTTGGCCTGGTGCTCACAATAGAGAACAAAAGAGTAGAAGCTGAAGACCAACAACTAACATTCTTTTTTGAACTCCATGCTTTCCTGCTGTCCTCAATACACACATCACACATGAGTGTGGGCGCACACATACACACACATGAGAGGGAGAGACAAAGAAAGTGATATATACAGAGAGACAGAGACAGAGAAAGACAGAGATCCACCCACATGTATGAAAAATTTACTATATTATAGTGATGATTATTAACATTTTTCCTATCAGCACAATTTTCTACTGGTGTGTGATTAAAATGACACAATAAAAATTTAAATTTATCTCATTTCTTCAAAAGAAAGTACAATTCTCTAAATCTCAGGACTTAAGATCCATGTGCAAGTACTAAATCCATTTTTATATACAGCAATAAACTACTAGAATATAAAAATAAAAAATGATTGGAAACACCAAACACCATTGCCAGTCCAATGCATAGGAACTAAGAAAGATGTGCAATAAATGTAGACAGAATATTATGAAATATTGTTGAAAGAAAATTAAGGTCTATCTGAATAGAGGTATTTATTGTTTTGTAAATTTTATAATGAGGTCAAATTTCCCCAAACTGACAATATATTCATTGCAAACAGTAACAGCATTGTAACTCTCCTATAGAAGTGTTTGGTCAGTTAATGTTAGCATTTGAACAGGAAGGAAAACAGCTAGGAATAAAATTTTAGTGAAGAGCAACCAGACTAGTTGTTGCTTTAGACACCATAAAAACATGCTAATTAAGGAGAATGAGGGTAGGCAAGGCATCAGGATGAACTCATCAAGTAATGGAGAGAGGCTGTGAGACTACAAACACACCCACACTTGTTGCATTGTAAATCAATTTTCACCATAAATGCCAAGAAAGGACAAGGGGGCAAAGGCTGTGATTTCAATGAATAATCAGAATATAGTAGCCATGTATGTGTTGGCAAATAAAATGCTTTGTCCCTTGTTTCAAACCACACATGCATACAAATACAAATTGTGTCATTAACCTAAGTACACGAGGGGAGAGTCCAAATTTTAGAAGAAAACTCAGGAGGCAATCTTCATGAACTTTTCCAGAAACTCTCTTGGAATATTAATTTATAGCATATTAAAACACATTGGTCCTTAAGGAAAAAAAAGAGCACACATCATTTTGGTGACCTTTCCTACCTGGCAACCCTTAACCAGCACTTTACAGGAACTGTGGAGGCACCACTGAAGAAGCATCACCTGGGATCCTTGCCGCCTATCTTCTTTACTCTCGCTCACAAGAATTCCCGTGTTCTGCACTTGTCAGTGTGCAGATTTGGGCTGTGGTTCTAGTTCAGGGATTTGTGAATATGGATTTCAAATATAAAGTACGTTTTTACTTTGCAGTTGCATTTTCTTTTGCCAGTTTATATATAATCTTCTGCTCGGAATGATTAATTGTGATGATGAAAATAAAAGATAACTATCCAAAATAGTTGCTTCTTTGGTCATCCTGTTGCTCAGATACAGCCCTCAAACAGGTAATCAGGGTTTTAATCTTCTTCCCTCCGATCTACTAGCTTCAATGGTTTACTGTACTACTATTTAATGGTTCAATGGTAATAACATACTTTCAAATTTTCATAACAACGTGACCAAGTAAGCAAGGTAACTTCCTGCAATTAACCAAAGGCTGCCAAAACAATGCAATATTTTGACTTTCAATTCCTAGTAATAATAAAACACATCTACATAATTCCTTTAAACCTAGAAACTGGCTCTAAATTGACTTTGCTCACTACAAATGGTATCTTCATAATCACAAATATTATTAATTATTTATACTTTGCACAGTAGTCTTTATAATGGTATAGTATTTTCCCTATAATGCAGGCTTATTTAGTTTTAAACTACTGTGGATTCAAGTAACAACTCCTCTGTTTAGAAAATAGTTAATACTAAGAATTTTCAGTGCACTACACACTACAAAATTTCTTAGTTTTAATTATATTACATTATTGAAATAATTTTATTTACTAAATTCTGGTCATGGATTTCACGAGAACATTCACAAATTGACTGAATGTTTTGTTATCATGCCTGAAAGAAACAGATAGATACCCCAAAAAGAAATTACTACAGGTTGGACAAAATAATCAAAGCAACAAGTCACTGTGTGACTCCTGAGGACAAGTCTGTGGTTACAGTTATGAGTACTTGTTAGAGAACCCAGGATCTGCATACATGCACACACCCAACTTCACATCATATTATGTGGGACTTTAAAGATTTGCCTATCATTTCATGTTCTCAGTCATCTTCTCTGAATTATAACTTAAGTAGTGACATCAACCCTTACTCTGATCACTGTCCTATTTCTCTAAAATCTATTTTCTAACATATTTTGAGTGCATCTTTTGACTTTAAGAATTCATTATTTTCTTAACTTATGTCATGCCTGTGTATATTTTCTCTTTTGCCTTTATTATGTCCAAATATCACTTTCTTGTTTATATGCTACCTTCCCTTGTCCTTAGCACCTATCTTTCATCTACCATGTTGTCTTTCATCTAGTTTCTTATTCCTGGCATAATTTCAATAACTCTTCCCTTTTTATTTAATGTTGCCTCATGATATTAACCCTATTTCACGGGATGTTTGTTCTCATCAACCAAATTAATGTCCTTTCTTGTAAATGTGTTTTCCAAAGCCCTATTTCTAACAGACACAGCCTTTGTCCACAAAACTACCCGAAATATTTTGCTCCACAGAGCACTTCAACAAAGCTCTCAGAAGCTAAAGGAAGAAGTTGAACTAATGCACAGGAGACTGCTGCTCCCAGGAGTGCCAGACCCTGATGAAGTAGGAGAGATAAATCCCACTCTTCTTCTACTGACCAGAGTGTCCTTTATTCTCAAATGCTAACTTATAAGCAACTAAAAACTCTGAAAACAGCAATAACCCCACCTTAAAATAGAGCAACCCAGACAATTTCCTCAATTGTCCTTCTATGGCCAGACAAGGATACATCTATTTATCCCCATTTCCCAACTTAACTTATGTGTTGTGTGTGTGTGTGTGTGTGTGTGTGTGTGTGTGTGTGTGTGAATGTATATGCATTTGTGTAAGTGAATGTATGTATATATGAGGATGTTGTTATTTGGTTTTTCAGGAGTCAATCACTTCTATTTTGGGACATGGTATCTCAACTCTTTCTGAGACTTGGGTCTTGCCAATTAGGCTAGTTTCCCTAGTCAGTCAGTTCCGGGGATCATACTGTTTCTGGTTCCAAAGAACTGGTGCTACAAACCATTTCCACCATCCCTGGCTTTTTACCTGTGTGTCACAGATCAAATTTCTGTCCTCATGATTACACATCAATAACTTTATACAGCTGAACTATCTTCCTAGCATCACCAACTTGAGTTTACTAAACCAGCCTTTTCTGTTAGCATTGTTCCCTAGAAAAGTGCTAGGAAAGCCATGTCTACCCAGTTATTCTTCTCCACATGATAGAGATCAGATGTCAGGTGATAATCCAGTGTGCTATGTGTCACGTCTCTTCATCAGCTGAAATCAAAGTGTTTAAGAACAATCTGCCTAGTGTCTCCATTTCTTTGTTACCACCACCATTTCATAACAGCTACAAGAAAAAATTAAATTATCTCAATTGAAAAAAATGAAAAATAAAAAGCTGGGCAATGGTGCCATATACTTTAGATCCCAGTTCTCCGGGAGGCAGAGCCAGGTGGAGTTCTGTGAGTTCGAGGCCAGCCTGGTCTACAGAATGAGTTCTAGGAAAATCAGAGATACACAGAGAAAAACCTGTCTCAAAAAACCTTCCAAGATATTTGAGTTGATAAATATGTTTATTCATTTGATTCATATATATGTAGTGAGATATATGTATGTATATACAAATTAATATTTTGCCTTGTACTCCACAGGCATGTGTTTGTGTATAAATATAACATATAAATAATATAAAGTGCCTACTGTGACACTATAGCGTCTAATAATTATCCTATAGATAAAATTCACTCTGGTTTGGGGCTTTCGGCTTCCAATTTCCAACTGGCTACCTTCTTCCCTGGCTGTCAAATCAGCTGTTTGTCATGGTTACTGTCCTGGATAATAAGCAGGTGGGAAGTCTGCGATTTCTCCTCTAATCCTCACAGTTCATCTGAAAAACTTTATTTTGGAATTGTTGTTCTGCTCCGTGAATAAAGGGAACAGGTGATGTTGAGTTGACTAGAGTAATTTCAATAACTGAAAAAGTTTGTGTACTGGGAACAACTAACACCCTTAGAATTGAAGCACTGATGTTTACAATACCTTGCAACATCTGGAGTCCATGAAGCAACCCCAGATGGCTTTACTTCTCATTTGGAGTCAAAGAATTTAAGAAAGTTCTATAATCTCAATAAACTCTGGGCTCTTAATTGTAAAATTAATATAATATAACCTTAATTTGCTTAAAATAATTAATATAGACTTATGGCTGTCAAATACAGAAAGCAGTGTGTGGTATGCAATATGGTAATAGGGTATACAATTATGTATGAAATAGTTATCACACTGATGCTATAAAATTTCTCTCAATCCCCAGGTTTGCTTGTAACCAAATATTGTATCAGTTAGAAGCTAAATATGTAGACTGCTTGTTTGCTTTCCAGCCACCTAGACCCCCCAAAAATCACATAGAAACTGTATTAATTACAACATTGGTAGGCCTATTAGCTCAGGCTTCTTATTAACTAACTCTTACATCTTAAATTAACCCATTTCTATTAATCTGTGTATTGACATGAAGATGTAGCTTACTGGCATATATTTGGTGTCTGTCTCCTTTGGTAGCAACATGGCATCTCTTTGACTCCACCTACTCTTTCTCTCTATCTCTGTTCTGATTTCCCACCTGGCTTTACTTTCTTAAGCCATTGGTACACACAGATTTATTCATCAACCAATAAAAGTAACATCATCACCCCTTTTCTTTCTAAATAAAAAAGGTTTTAACTTTAACATAATAACATGACATATACAAAACAGGTATTAAGCAAGAATTACACTTACAATATTTAGTCTATTTGTATCTAGAAAGTTTCATATCTAATTTGTTGTTTATCATAACTAAGGAAAACTATAATTATAGCTATCTGTCTTCAACTCTTCAAAGACCCCAGAATGATATAATATTACCTATGTAAACAGGAAGTACACTGTAAGCAACTTCCAAAGTTCAGAATTGTCAGAAAAAATTGTGCTGCCTGGAGAGTCACCCAAAGTTCTCCTGTAACATTGGGGTATCCATCTTCAACCTAGAGTCCCATAGTATCTGGTAGACTTTTCCATGAAGCAGGAAATTTGGAGATCTGTTCTGCCTTATAATGGCAAAGTTCATCAGATGCTTTCTTCTGTGTCCTGCCGAATGTTTGGCAGTTTCTTCTGTGAAGCAAGAACCATAAAGGGACATCTTGCTTTTTGGAAAGTTTGGCAGTCACTTTTCTGTAGGTCCTGCATATCCAGTTTATATAGCATGCCATAAAGCAGTCCAGGTAAGAGCAGTCTCTTGGCCAAATGGCTAGTTTTGTCACACTGAAGGCAAATTCCATAACAAGTTTCTTCAATGCCCATACCTCTCTTAAGTAATTGTTGCTGCCAGAAGCAGACATGTCTCATAGTCAAGAAAAGTCTAAGTTCTTAAAACATTTTAAATGCCATATTCTGTAGGTCTTTGAAAGGCTTGAAGATTATCTATATAACTGAAATATATCTCTATATATCTAGAAAACCTAATCAACATGACAACAAGTTTAACATTATAAATGATTATTAATCTGTTATCTTTATATACTACATTTTAAAATGATCATGTAATAAACATAATGCCTTAAACTAGATAAGAAACACATATAACAAAATTGACCTTATATTTACATCAATAAACCAAGATACTTACTAAAGCAAAGAACTCATCTCTATATTATATCACCCATTAAATAAAAACAAACATTTATAAACAATTATTTTGAAAATTTGGGCATAATTTTCTCCAAACTGCTTCCTGTTTTTTGTTGGGTAAAGTAATTTTAGGGTTAATGGAGAACTTTGTGGGGTCTTGTTCCATCAAACCACATTAGCCTCTTCATTTGAAGAAGCAGAACCTCTTTTCCAAAGCAAAATATATTTAGACCCAAGGTTTGAAGTCAAGATACCTTTATGCTGGCTCAGTTTAGCAGACTCCAGAATCAAATATCTCTCTGCAGTCAAAAAAAAATTCAAAGAAAATGCAATAATATAAATAATCCATATTCTCTGTGTGTATTCAATCTTTATGTGGCTTATTTTTCTTTACTCCTTTAATCTATGACTGTCTTGCGCTTTTCTATCACTTTTACTGTCTCTTTAAAGACTTTGTTTTATGTTTTTAATTGTCTATATTCTTTTTCTTCTCTCTCCCAAGCCTATGTACATTTATCCAACACTTTGACACATTCAGGGGTTTATTTCTTTCTGAATCTGTCTTTATTGTGTATTTGTAATCATTTTCTGACTAGGAATGCTTTTAAAATGATACACAGATTGGTCACAGTGGCCCTGAATGCTGACTCTATCTCTCTTGGCCTTTCAATATGGCAGAGGTATGTTTACTGCCAACTCTGTGATACATGCTCACTGCCCCAGGTCCAGGGACACAACAGATCCATGTCACCAATAATCAGCTTGTAGCACTCTGATCACAAACCCCATTCAAGTGTTCCATAGCCTGACCTCCCAAAAGAACCAGAGTCATTTGTTTGTTCTGCCAGTACAAACCAGGAAGCTGGGTTTTTTCTTTTTTGTTTTTGACTTTTTTATTGATTTTTATTGAGCTCTACATTTTTCTCTGCTCCCCTCCCTGCCTCTCCTCTCCCCTTCAACCCTCTCCCAAGGTCCCCATGCTCCCAATTTACTCAGGAGATCTTGTCTTTTTCTACATCCCATGCAGATTAGATATATATATATATGTCTCTCTTAGGAAGCTGTTTCTTAAAGAGGCCTCACCACCACTCACTGCTGACAAACAGAACCTATCTGAAAAAAAAAAATATGACTACCAAGAAACCATGCCTTACTCTGTTCTTTTGTGTTTAGAATTTCATCCCACTCTTTCTCAGGTTTTATGTGGATGCAGTTGGCTCATCATGTTGGCATACCATTTGTAAACAGAGTCTGCACATTTGTTTCCTGGCCACCCAGACCCGAAAAATCACACAGAACCTGGATTAATTACAACCTGTTCAGCCTATTAGCTCAGGCTTCTTATTAACTAACACCTACAACTTTAATTAGCCAATTTCTATTAGTCTGTATGTCAACAGAAGGCTGTTGTTTACTGGTATGGGTCTGGCGTCTGTCTCCTTTGGCAGCTACATGGCATGCCAGTGACTCTGCCTATTCTCTCTCTCTCTCTCTCTCTCTCTCTCTCTCTCTCTCTCTCTCTCTCTCTCTCTCTCTCTCTCTTATATTTATTACCAGATTAGTAAATGAAAACCTAAAACAAGTTAGTGTGAAATATATTTTAATTATTTAAAGATGTTTGGAAGCTGTTTTCTATAGCAGTAACTTACTGGGATGCCCCACAATGTCATTAATACCTGTGAGGTCAGCTGCAGAAGACACAGATCACAGATGAGAAAACCCAGGTAGGTTAGATAACAAGCACAAGGCCTCGGTCAGTTCTGGAGCTGGTGATGAAAGTCTAGTCTGAGACCAAATATCTTTTATCTAAATCAGACAATACATATTCAATAAGAATTTAACCCTCCCATAAATTTCGTAGATCAGAGCCCATCATAAACTCACTCGGGCATTTACCATTATTTTTATTGTTCTTACAATTTATTTAAAAATTAAATCCAAAAAATTAATTAACTTAAGGTCATATTTTTGCCATGTTTGACAATCAGAAACTGGCATTCTTAATGAGAGAAAATCATGCTTTCCCAGTTTCCTAATCTTCTTGCTTCCAGATATTCCAATGATAATAATCACTGCAACTTATCAAGAGGTATGCCTGCTTAGAACCTATCCATTAAAATAGAATAAGTTTCAAAATAGTAAGTTTAGATAGATAAAATATTATTGGAATCTTACAGAGGCTCAGATGAGAGTAGAAAGTGATAAGTAAGTTGTCTGACTTTTGAAACTAGCAATGTGACTTTGTCTTTCCAGAAGTAAAGCCTGTTATCATGTCCTAAACTCTGTCTGGAAGAACTCACTCTTTACTCCACAGAACAGTAGGAAATTAGGTGGAAGAAGAGCATGAAACATCATCATGCAGGCAAGAGGGAAGACCCAGGACAAAGCACCTTCCCAGCCAGACCCTTGAGGAAGCTGAGCCCTATGTGGAGGAGAGGTCACTGAGAGGAAGAGAGATGAGCCTCTCTGGTCATTTACTCTAGGAAGAGTATTATCCCAGACTGTTGAATTGGTAAAAATACAGTAGCTAGTATGAACCTCACATATATTATGATGTATGAAAGCAAACAGTGCAAAAGTCTCAACACTTTAGATTCTATTACTGGGTCACTCTGGAAAAGGCAAAAGGGCAGGTGTAAGAAAAACATTAGTAGATACTGGAGGCTGGGGCTATACTGACTACAGAAAGACACTGTGGGAGAGTTCCTAGTGCAGTGAGACCAGTCTATATATTGATTGCTACTGTGGTTACAGAGTACATGTTAGCCAAATCCATACAGCTGTAACAAGGAAATATGAGTGTTATTGAACTCAATTTTAAAAGTGCTTCCTTATCCCACATGCTAACTTTGGAATTGTTTAAAGTGATTGGAGCTGACAATAGAACGTTCTGAATCATTTGAATTCTTGATCCATTTTTTTTTACCACTGGAATGATTAAATAGCTAGAGTAATTTTTCTAAGTCTTAGTATATAAATAAAGACAACTCAACTCACCTTAGTTTTTCCTGTCTTCATACATGACATTAGGGAATACTCTAAAGTCAATATACAGAGTAAAGTGAAATGTAACCGCTCAATATGAAAAAATGACAATGCCGATGATTTTGGTCATCTCCACAAGAGGGACATTATTCACATATGTGCCGTCAGAGATGTACTTTTGGACTGGGATCATATATTTTCTCACATTTTAATAATTAAACATTTCCAGAATGAATGAATTCATCATTTTAGTATATATGATTAACTATAATGTACAGAATAACACCAAATAGATGTCCTATATAATCATTTAAATAATAATTTCTTGAAAACATTTTATATCTATAATGATAACTGGTGTACTGTTGACATTTTGCTTGATTTGGGATATCCACTCTTAGTCTTCTTGCTATCTCTGAGATCTGTGTGACAGTCCTAAAGGATGACAGAATTTCAATGTATAGCTATCAATTTTATGGGTGAAAGTTTTTTTTTACCATATTTTACTTATGTTTTGTATGTCAAATTCTTCACATCAAGAAAGTCATTTGTACAGAATTATTTTTGGTGGTTATCGATGAAGCTACTAATACAAAGTAATAGATCAGATACATTCAATGCAAGCCCTAATATAGATGGCACACCTTCACTGGAGGGAACAAAGGGGGGTCATTGAAAACAGACGTTTCTCTGTCCCACCCCATCCTGGAACCACATCCAAATAATTATTCAGAGGCTTATATTAATTATTAATGCTCTACCAATAACTCAGGATTATTACTAGCTAACTCATAGTTTTAAATTAACTCCTATTTCTATCTATGTTTTGCCACTTGGCTCATGGCTTCTTACCTCATTTTCTATATATTCAACTTGTTTGGCAGCTGGCTGGCATCTCTCCCTACTCTACCCCTTCTCATCTGAGTTCTCAGTTTGATAGTTCTGCCTAACCTTATCCTTCCTGGCTATTGGTCAAACAGGTTTTATTATTAATCAATGAGAGGAATCTGTATTCAACGCACATAGAATGACCATCTCACAGCAGGCTTTGATATTCTACAGTCAGAGTCATAGACATGAGTAGCAGGCTCTGATATTCTACAGTCAGAGTCATAGACAAGTGGTTCAATTCAATCCAGCTGTTTAGGTAACTATTTTTCCTACTTGGGGAAGTCATAAAGAAATGAATGTACATTCGTATTGTTAAATATTACTTCCATTTCTTGTTCTATGTTACATTAGAGGTGTTAATTTTGTTGAAAGCACTAGCTGGTAAAGTACTTTTAATGTTCAAGAATTAAATGTTTGACTATTGAGGCTTAAACAAAAAACAAAAATTACATTCTTGTATAAACTGGCTTATGCATAAGTGATGCTCTGGGCTAAATATAAATTTTCAGCTTGAATTTGATTGACAAGATAACAATGTCTTAGTGAATTGCCAAGAACAAAGATTGTCCATATTTTCAAAGTTGCTCATACACAGGAATAATGTTTGACTACAGGAGAAAAGGTCAGTGCCAAGGGGAAAGAAAAGCAAGCTAATTAAAGCTCCACACATTCAGAAATAATAAAGGGTCTGGGGAAGGGTGGAAATGCACTTTATTCACCCGTATGGTTCTAGAAAAGTAATATGGAACAAAGCATTGTTAATTCATGATTTTAATTGTATAACTAAGCCATCAATATTTTTTAAAATGAGTATATCTCCATGGGTTTTGTTCAATAGGCCCCATAAGAAGTAAATTAGGAAGTCCACATTTGCGCCTCACAGGAGAACACTCCATTACATTTGCTCTTTATTGGCATAATAGTTCTTCGGAGCAGCATACCACCCAGCTTATATTTCACACAGGAAAACTGATTGAATTCGCCTGTTGTGATCTGCCTTAAGTGCCCGCATTTTCAGTCACAGCAGCAGGCTGCCAGATCGGAGGCTTTTACAATGTTTGAAACTAATGCAGAGAGCTTTTCTTTCTTTTCTTTTTTTTTCTTTTTCTTTGTCTCACTTGAATGTTAAAGAGAAATTACTTAAGTTTGGACTAAGGATTGACAATGGGTATTCTCTTATCTAAGAGATTCGATGAGGCCAGCCTCATCATCACTTCCCTGTAACAAGGCTTGCCTCAGCATCAGTACGAGGGCCACCTAGCCCTGCTCACTGTCACATTGGCTGACACCTTAGCATATGCATGTACTTAGTAGCTGCAGTGACTATGCTACAGGTGCTCGTCACCAGTGCTCGCTGTGGGCTTGTTTACTAAATCAGGAGACAATGGTATCTAAGAATGTGACACCTGATAGGAGAAGGGGATGGGAAAGCCCATGAAATAAAAACGGCTTTCTATCCAGAGGAGTAAAGACATTTGTACTTACTGCAAAAGAAAGTATCCAGAGGCCCAAGTGGTTATCTTTGCTATCCTGAAACATCACACCAGTGTGTCATTTATCTTCTGCAAGCACAAAATATTTCCAAGCAAAAAAAAAAAAATTTCTCATGACCTCCTACTCATTAAAACTATGCAAATATTTTTGATCCTTTAGGCAGAATTCTACATAAGCTCCTTCAAGCAAAATTTTAATTGTATGTATATGTGTCTATGTGTGACTCTGTGCTCATGAATGTGGTTGTTCACAGAAGCCGGAAGAGAGAATGTCTGATCCTCTGGAACTGGTGCTGGAGCTGCATGTGGCTATAAGCCACCCAACCTGGGTACTGGAAATGGAACTTGGGCCTTCTGCAGGTGCAGTACCTACTCTCAACCACTGTGCCATGTCTTCAGTCCCAGGAAAGACATCTAGCCCATGATACACATGTTAAAGTATTACCCACTTAATCTTGCCGCTCAACTAGTTTCCTTGTAGACAATTTTCTCTACATATACTAACTTGCTTCTGACAGAGGTGATCTACCCAAACTCGATCACAGCTCTGTGGCCTGTGAGTTTGGCCTACGTGTTGTTTTCCTTATCTGTAATATGTCCATGTAAATAATGTCTGCCACCTAGTAAGTTTGAGACTATATATATATATATATATATATATATATATATATATATATATATATATATATATCAGACTTTAGAAAATGCAATACCTCATATCAGTCATATCCTTCCCATTCCTCCTTGCTTCATATGTAGGTTCAGAGTCCACTAAAGCAAGCCTAAAATTAAGGAAAAAATTTGAAGATGTAGCTAACATGCTGAGGGTGATTCTGAGTAAAGACTCGTTTAACAAACAAGCCCTTTGCTATTCTTAAAGTCCTAAGTAAAGAATTTGGGGCACTTTGTCCCGCAGGAAAAATGAGGGAGAATGGAGCATAGACATGTTTAAGTGTATGAATGCATCCTGGGTGTGTGTGTGTGCATATGCGTATAAAACAATAGACACTTTAAAGACTGCATATTTTCGAAGAATCAATATTTTTCATACTTAAAATAAAAGTTCTGTGGTAATTAAATGCTAATTAGATAGTAAAGTGCATTTTAACTCTGTTAATTTTCCATTGCATTAACCTTCTCATCAAAGCATGTTTATATACTAAGGCTTTCTAACAATTGAACTTCATGAAAAGGGTTTAGAGTGCTTTTCATAAGATGCAGGACTTCCAACAGAGCTATTATTCTGTGTACTATAGAAAAATTTTAAAATGCACATAAAATAAGTATAGAAGTAGCTTTTGTGACTTAAGTGTTTTCTAAAGAGGCTTGATTCTAGATAGGTTAAATTAAAAAAAAATGGATAGAAAATTACCAGTCTCCACAGAATCATATTTTTGTCTTCCTTCTAAATTGGGTACAACAGAATTAAAAATTAATATTCACCTAAAGAAAAAAGTCTAAACATATTAGCACTTCAAAGTCCTTTAAGAAGATCCCTCTTATTCTCCACGTACAATGTCAGCCTTTCTGCAAGCTTCTGAGGAAGGTGGGTTTTGGCATGCCTATCCTCCAGTTTGTCACAGGTTATTCACTGTTCTCCATGTCAATACCTCTTTTCCTGCCAACATTTATTCTATGGGGGTGGTCAACCAGAAAGCCCTCTTCTTGTTTCTTCTGCCGACTTTGTCTGAATCTTCTTTAAGGATCAACACATTCATCACTTTCATAAATCTTCCCGTTTGAACCTCTTGCTCATACTCCTGCATTCCCATCATCATATAATATAATATATTAGAAACGGGTTAATTTAATATGTAAGAGCTTGCTAGGAATATGCTATAGTGATTTGTCCCATAGTGAATTAATAAAGTTTCTGTGTGATTATTTTGGGGCTGAGCAACCAGGAATGAATGAGCAGGCTCATACAACAGAGAGATTATGTTGTGACAATCGCAGAACTGTTGGTGTAAAGGTACAAGCAGAGCCCACATCCTTTGAGAGTCGTCATTTAAGGAACAAAGTACAGGCTATAGCAAAGAGGGTATCCTGGAAAGCTTTCCTGCAAAAACGACCATTTTTTAATTTCATTTTAGATATTAGCAATCAAAATCCCATTTATATCTTCTAGTACCGTTCATACATACAGCATCTATGTTGGATCATAATGTAAAGGCTCAAGGGGTTCAGAGTAGAATGGGAAAGAGCTCCCTGTCCCTGGGTGGGAGAATATTCTCACAGCCTTGCATCATCTTCTGTCAAAACAATCAACCGGGACGTATTCTATTCTGCATTTTATGGCTTCACTGCAGTGATTTGTGACAGTGGCTTAATGTGAGAACCATTCAGGCAAAGGTGATGTCTCCTCTCTTTTTTTTTTTTGTAAGTTCCAGCATCTACCAACATGCTCATCAAAAGAAGAGAAAAGAAAGAAAAAAAAGGAAAGGAAAGGAAAGGGGAGAGGAGAGGCCAGAGGGAAGGGAAGGAAAAGGAAAGGAAGGAAAAGGAAGGAAAGGGAAGGAAAGAAAAGAAAAGAAAAGAAAAGATGGGTCAGAGCAGTCATGAATAACATGATGACCCAGAGTAGCAACAGCAAGACACATCAACCAAAACTTTGGCAAAGAAAACTTGAAAAGGTATTATCATTAAACACTCTCTTTCAATTCAAATTGTAGGTACTTGTGAGTTCAACAGTTTCAGATTCGTTAAATCTCTGTCTGCAATCTGTTGAAATTTGTGCCAAGCCATCCACCAGGATAATAGGGTGAGTTCTGTCACCTTACTTGGAAAATTCCACCTTTCATCTCTGATCAATAAATTAAGCATTTAGATTGGTATTTGACAGTCCTTTATTTATCTTTATAGATCAAAATCCTAACTGATGTTTTAAATAACTGAATAAATGGCAGTTCACCTCATGGCCAAGATGCCTGCACAGTGTTGAAATCAGCCATATGACTTTCCAAACCTAAGCATTTCGTACAGCACATGGCCCAGAAGGCATACCATGCCCTATGGCTTGCAGATAGTAGATTTCTGGGCAGACCAGGGTCAGGCTTTAAATGTGCTTTCAAAGGTAAATCCCACAGTGTTTATCAATATTGACATACGGCATCTGTCCTGCACTTCAGCCTGTATAGCCTTCCATAATGGATATTCACATTATGTGAAGAAAACAGACCTGACCACATTAGTCACACGTTATAGGAACCAGATTTGAATCTCTGAGTCTAAATAGCGTGCTTACAATCCCGCAGCTGGTGGGCGAGAGAGCCAATCATGTTCACGCCAAACCTATCAGGTTGACTTTGAATGACACAGAGATCCATCCATTTGCTTCAATAATGAACCTCCACTAAAGGAGTGATTTAATTTCTGTTGGGAATACAGAGCATTTACACAAAAGAACCACTCAAACTGGAATACTCGAAGGTTAGCAAACTCCTTATTAGGAGGGAAACCTTGGTCAGCTATTAGTCTGTATATTTGAGTTTTAATTGTGATTACTTTTCTTGCCATTCCGTTTCTCATGTACAAATCACTCACTTTATTTCAGACCCATGGACTGGGCAGATGACATGCAGCAACTGTGCACACTGGTCAGCTTAGAAGAGCTCCCTGCCTGTTTGCTGAGTTTCCACTGACTTCAGCTTTGCCATGCCCCCATCAAACCCTCTCTCCCCTCTATCCTGGATGTTCCAGGATTTCCTTTGGAAGGTAAAAATCATGAGCCTATGAGGAAGTAAAACCATGAAAATCAATTGCATCAATGTGGAATTTGCCATTAAGAAACCCTCATATTGTGATCCACAGTCACACTTGAAAATGACAATCTTTTAGGAAAGAACTGTTTTCTTGTTTCCTTAAAGTGGCAAATCCTTCATCTAAACCAGACTCCTACGTCCTCTAGTACCTGATATAGAATATCACTCCTGGGAAATCCGCTCCATAGTTTTATCCACTTTTCCAGTTTTGGTTAACTAGACTTAGCATGCAATTTCCGGAAACCATCAACATACTTATTCTCAGTAATATAACATATCTAGTCTCAGTAGAAAGCCTAAATATAATAAAGAAAATAATTTATATACCATTGCAGTGAAAACCACTAGCCAAGAATGATTTCATGCTGAAGATGACCACTGATATTGGTGTTTTGAGAACTGTATTTGCAGGACAACTTTCTGATGTAAGGGAATATTCTACTGCCAGCACCCAGCTCAAGTTTATTATTATTGCAGAGGCAGTGAATGCTCCTCTGATAAGAAAGTGCCTTAGTGATGGACTGCTGCAATTAACTGCAATTCATTTCCTCTGTAAAATAAAAATGAAAATTAAATCTCCATTTAGGAATGTTTTGTACTTACTTTGTTGCCTTCCAGCCTTCCATCAAAAGAAGGGCCTACTATTTAGACTGTAAAGGTGCTACATGGCAACCCAACTGTAAATCTGAAATAATTTATCCCCAAAAGCCTTGGCTTAGAGGATTAGTAAATTTCCAAACTGACAGAACACACTAAGATTTGGGAACAAAGAATATCAATATAATCCCAGCTCTCTTCGTAAGAAGAGGGTGACCCTAACATGCTAGTGGGCTGACAAGATCTCAAATGTTGGCTCATGTGGCCTTCTCCATATTTATGAAATTGTATTAAATTTTAAAATAACATTTGAGGAATTTCAACATAGAATATTCCCATTCCATATGTTGTTTGAAATAATTATTATATAAAATATATATGGCATGATTCAAATGAGAATGGTCTCCAGAGGCTCATGGTCCCAGTTGTCTAGTTGTTACCAATGTTTTGTAACGATTAGGAAATTCAGTCATATTGTAGGTGGTGTCACTTGGCAAGGCTTTAAGCTTTCAAGAGCCCCTGTAAAACACTGTCACACACTCTGTCTCTCTGCTGCTTTTGGATCAGATGTAAAATTCTCGGCTACTGTCCCAGCATCATGCCTGCCTGCGTGCTGCATTGCTTCCTGCCATGATAGTTAGGGATCTACTGTCTGACAATGTAAACAAGCCCTCAGTGAAATGATTTCTTTTCTAAGATGCCTTGGTCATGGCATCTCTTTATAGCTGTAGAACAGTAAAACAATACAATATAAATATTTTCTTTTATTTTCAAAATTTCATCAAAAAATAGAGTAAGCTTATATCCTGTGCCCCACCCCCACCCAGCAAAGCCCAAGAGTCTTGGGAGCAACCTTCCCATAACTGCAACCAGTCCCCACTGTATCTACGACCACCTGAACCTTGGCCCTGACTTCCCTTGGGAAAGTGAGTGTCTGAGTTTCCAGTTGGAGGGCCCTGCTCTCTAGGTCTTAGCCCAAAATGGGACATCCCATGCCCCACCCCAATGCACCAAAACCCAGAAACCCCAGAGCAGCTTCCCCACACCCACAACCAGCTCCCATCATATCTGTGATCACCATTTCCTTGGCCCTTACTGCTTCTGGAGAGGTGAATGTCTGGGCTCTCATTTGGAGGACCTTGCTCTCTAGGCCCTAGCCCCCAGATGCATACCCAATAGAGCCCATCCTTACCCACAAAAGGGAGCAGCCTCCCCATACCGGCAACCATCCTCCACTGCCTCTGTGATCTTACTGTCTTACCGCCTAGGAGAAGTGTCTGGGCTCCTAGCTGGAGGGACTTGCTCTGTAGGCCTTTTCCCCTGGAAGCACATCTCACAGCCTATCACCATCCAAAAGAGTGCCAGAGACCCTGGAGCAGCCTTTCCATACCTGCAACCATCCCACACTGCATCTGCCATCTCCAGAGCCTTGGCCCTGATTGCACCTGGAAGGGAGCCCCCAAAGGCACAGCAGTGACCACCAGAGACATGGCCTGCCTGAACCTGGAGGAAGAGCCACCTAAGCCACAAACCTTACCTAAGCCCATTGGAGGAAGAGATGGGGAAACAGCAACTTAAAAACACAATCAACAGCGTAATGATTAATATGGCAACACCAGAATATAGTGGTTCTACACTAGCAAGACCTGAACATTCCAACCCAGATGAAGCAAAAGAAAATGACCTTAAAAATTATTTTATGAAGATGATAGAGGCTTTTAAAGAGAAAATAAAAAATTCCCTTAAAGACATGGAGGAAAAGACAATGAGAAAATTAGAAGAAATCAACAAATCCCCAAAAGAAAAAACAAGTAGTGAAGGAAACAGTTAAAGACTTGGAAACTGAAAGAGAGCCAATAAAGAAATCACAAACTGAGGGAATTCCGGAAATGGAAAAATCAGGGTAAAAGATCAGGAACTACAGATGCAAGCATAATCAACAAGAGATGGAAAAGAGAATCTCAGGCATTAAAGAAAATAGATTCCCTGAACAAAGAAAATGTTAAATCCAACAAATTTTTAACACAAAATATTCAGGAAATCTGGGATACTATGAAAGACCAAACCTAACAATAATAGGAATAGAAGAAGATGCATTCCAGCTGAAAGGCAAAGAAAATATATTCAACAAAATCACACAATAGAAACAGAAGGAACATTGCCAAACTCATTTTATGAGGCCACAGTTACTCTGATACTGAAGCCATACAAAGATGCAACTAAGAAAGAGGATTACATACAGATGAATCTCCCTCATGAACATTGATCCAAGAATACCCAATAAAATACTAGCAAACTAAATCCAAGAAAACATAAGAAAAATCATCCACCATGATCAAATAAGCTTCACTGCAGAGATGCAGGAAGGGTTCAACATATAAAAATCTGTTAATATAATCCACCATATAAACAAACTGAAAGAAAAAATGACCATCATATTAGATGCTGAAAAAGCCTGTGACAGAATACAACATCCCTTCATGATAAAGGTCTTGACTAGATCACGGATAAAAGGTATATACTTAAACATAATAAAGGCAATATAGAGCAAGCCAAGAGCCAACATAAAACTAAATAAAGAAAACCACAAGACAATTCACTAAAATCACGAACAAGACAAGGTTGTCCACTCACTCCATATCTATGGAACATAGTACTTAAAGTTCAGTCTAGAGCAAAAAGAAAACAAAAAGAGATTAAGGGGACAGATTGGAAAGGAAGAAGGTAATTTTCATTATTTGCAGGTGATATCGTAGTATACATAAGTGATCCCAAAAATACTACCAGGGAACTTCTACAGCAAATACACCTTCATTAATGAAGCAAAAAACAAGATTAACTGAAAATAATCAGTACTTTTCTTATGTACAGATGACAAGTGGGCTAAGAAAGAAATCAGATAATCTTCACCATTCACAGTAGCCAAAATTAATATAAAATACCTTGGGGTACCTCTAACCAAACAAGTGAAAGAACTGTATGACAAGAACTTTAAGTCTTTGAAGAAATAAATTGAAGAAGATATCAAAAAATGGAAAGCTCTCCCATGCTCTATAATATGTAGGATCAACATATTATAAAATGGCAATCCCACCAAAAGCAATCTACAGAGTCAATGAAATCTGAATCAAAATTCCACCCCAATTCTTCACAGGCATTGAAAGAAAAATACTCAACTTCAGAAGGGAAAACAAAAAAACCCAAAATAGCTGAAACAATTCTGTACAATAAAGAAACTTCTGGAGGCATCATTATCCCTGATTTCAAGCTCTATTATAGTGATATAGTAATGAAAACAGCTTTGTATTGCCATAAAAACAGACAGGTGGACCAATGGATTTGAATTGAAGACCCTATGAAGACTGGATTTTCGACAAAGAAGCTAAAATTATACAAAGGAAGAAAAGAAAGCATCTTCAACAAGTTGTGCTGGCATAATTGGATGTCAACATGTAGAAGAATACAAATAGATCGCCATGGACAAAACTTAAATCCAAATGGACAGAAGACCTCAACAGCCCCACTAAACCTCACAGAAGAGAAAGTTGGAAGTACATTTGAATGTGTTGGCACAAGAGACCAGCAGCACAGACACTGAGAGTAAAGCAAGGAATAAGTGAAGACCTCCTGAAACTGAGACACTTCTGTAAGGCCAAAAATACAGTCAACAAGACAAAACAGCAGCCTACAGAATGGAAAAAAATATTCACCAACCTCACATCTGACAGAGGACTGACCTCCAAATTGTACAAAGAACACAAGAAACTAGTGATCAAAATACAAAACTATACAATTTTAAAACGGGGTAGAGATGTATACAGAGAATTCTCAACAGAGGACTCTCAAATAGCATAAAGGCACTTAAAGGATTGCTCAACATCCTTACCCATTAGGGAAATGCAAACCAAAACAACTCTGAGATGCCATCTTACACTTCTCAGAATGGCTAAGATCAAAAACACTAATGACAACTAAGGATTCAGAGTGCAAGGAATACTCCCACATTGCTGGTGGGATTACAAACTTGTACAGCCACTTTAGAAATCAGTATGCCAGTTTCTCCAAGAATTGGAAAACAATCTACCATGGCACTTAGCAATACCACTCTGGGGCATATTCTCAAAGGAACAACACTCTTACCACAAGGACATTTGATCAACTATGTTCACAGCAGCATTATTTGTAATAGCCAGAACCTGGAAACAACCTAGATGCCAATCAATCAAAGAATGGATAAAAAGTGGTACATTTACACAATTGAGTACTTACTACTCAGTGGTAAAAAGCAATGATATCTTGAAATGTTCAGGCAAATAAATGGAACTAGAAAAAATCATCCTGAGTGAGATAACCCAGACCCAGAAAGACAAGCACAGTCTGTACTCACTCATAAGTGGATATTAGACATAAAGCAAAGGATAACCAGCCTAAAGTCTACAACTCCAGAGAAGACAGGAAACAAGGAGGCTCCTAAGAGAGACATCCATGGATTTTCCTGGGACATGGAAATAGATAAAATCTTCTGAGTAAAGTAGGAGTGTGGGGGAGGAGAGAAGTGGAGTGAGGAGGGCAGGAGAACATGAGGGATTGGGAAGGTCAAGTTTGGGGAAAGCACAAAGAGGGAGAGTAAGGAAAGAGATATCTTACTAGAGGGAGCCATTATGGGGTTAGTGAGAAACATGGCACTAGGGTTTTCCCAGGAATCAAGAAGGATAACCCTAGCTAAGAATGTAAGCGATAGTGGAGAGGGTGCCTTAACCGCCTTTCCCCTGTAATCAGATTAATTACTACCTTAGTTGTTGTCATAGAACCTTTATCCACTAATTGATGGAAGCAGATGCAGAGATCTGCAACTAAATACTGGGCTGAGCTCCTGGAGACCAGTCATAGAGAGGAAGGAGTGATAGAAGTAAATGGATCAATACCATGATGAGTAAACCCACAAAATGGCTAACCAAAGCTAATTGGAGCTCACTGACTCTGGACTGACAGGTGAGGAACCTGCATAGGACCAAACTAGGCCCTCTGAATGCGGCTGACAGTTGTGAATTGGGCATTTTGTGGAGCCACTGGCTGTGGAACCAGTATTTATCCCTAGTGCATGAACTGGCTTTTTGGAGCCCATTCCCTCTGGATGGATCTATTGCTCAGCTGAGATACAGAGAGGAGGGCCGTTGTCCTGCCTCAAGTGATGTGTGGCACCCAACATGGGTCTCTTTTGGCTGGGCAGTTGAGTAGGTGAGATGGTTGTGGTTTGGTTCCTTTTTCTCTCTTACCTCTCAGCATTTTCTCTTATATATAATTTGGTGTGTGTGTGTGTGTGTGTGTGTGTGTGTGTGTGTGTGTGTGTTTATTAAGACCCATTAGAACTCATGCTATAGATGTGACAGTCTTCGTTGACTCTCCACGGGAGGTCTTACCCACTCTGAGGAATGCATGGAGATTGAGGTAGAGGGAAGGTGGTATTTTAGAACAAGCTGATGGGGGATCAAATTAATTGTCTAGAAGCAAAATTTTTGATGCAAAACAAATTCACAAATTATGCAATTAAAAATTATTTCATAAGCTTTTTTCTGGATTGTATTTGTCTTACCAATAGATAGAAAATAATTGGCAAAACCAAAAATGTTTATTTGATTTTAAAATTACTAGAAAGATGAAAAACAAAAATTTTAAAAGAATTATTATAAGATTAAATCGTAAGGCACACTAAAGACAGAGATGAAACAAAAGCCCACATTCCCTTTATTCTTCTGTTTCTATCATTTTTGAAAATGTTTTAATTATAAAGAAAGCAAAGGTGATCCATATCATAAAGATAAAATTTCTATCAAATGGACTAAATTTAGTTAAACTACAATATTACTTAATGCACTGATGTTAACAGAATTTTCAAGTGATATATGACTAACAAAAAACTTTTGATGTTTTTATAAACATGAATGACAACCCACGGTTTCATGAAGATATGCTGTTAGATGCATCACCGATTGACTTGTGGGAGAAAAATAAATGAACAAAACTAGAAAAAAGAGGAGAAAATCTACATTGTGATTCACTGTCCTGAGCAATGCCAGGAGCTGAATCATCTCTGCAGGTGTTGATGACTTCAGAGTAACTTTTTAAGTCTAATTAGGAATAAAAGAACACACCCTCCAGCATGGCTCTGTGGTCTGTCCACGTCGAGACTATGCTCCTAAGATACAGGCTTTTGCATTGGTTAAAATGGGGGAGCTCCCACAAGCTTTTGTATTTACTCAACAGTTTAAGTCACATTGGGAAGGCAAACACTTTTCAGGCAGGTGTTATGGCCAAGAGAACCCAACTGAGAAGGAAATTTTAGACCAGCAGCTTTGGAGATTCAGAACTTTTAATGACCAAATAACATCATATCTCGAAGGCCAGATCAAATCAGTGGCCACTTAACTCTTCTTCTCGATAAGCAGTTCTGGCCCTGTTTCTAATTTCTTTCATGTAGCCACTGGAGAGATTCTATTTGTCTTGTCTTCCAAAGTTTATATGGAATCACGGATAAAAGAAATTTAAGCCATACCATTTATTTAATTTTATACAATTTAATTCATCAAGAAAAACTTTGTTAAAATTCATTTTTTAAACCAATATTAATAACAAAGCAACAAATACAGTAAATTTATATGTTCTTTCATTTTTGCATTGGCCCTTTCCTTGCTTTGAAATTCCTTTAAACACATACTTTCCATTAAAAAATTAAGACATAAATACAATAATAAAATCTGCCCATTTTAGCAAAAAGTTCCTTAAGTAGTGGTAGATGTAGACAATCAGATAACCTTAAGCAGAGTCAAGATGTTGAACACATGCTGTTTCCCCAACTCTCTTCCCTTCAGCACTTGATAAACAATTTATCTACAGTATTTCTTTTTACAGAACACCATGGAAATAGAATAATGAAATACTTATTCAACCTTTGTACCCAGCTTCTTTTAATAGGCATAGTTCATCTGAGATTCATACATGTCATTGCTTACATCAGCAGTTCTTTATTTGTATTGCTGAATAGTGCTCAAGTGTGTAGACATACCATTTATCCATTTGAAGGCATTTTCATTATAAACTTATATTTTATGCTCTTTTTCTTGTACAAAGGATATTTGTAGCAGTCATGGACATGCATATATGGAATCCCAATAGTTGGGAGATAAAAACAGACGGATCCGGAGTACTAGGTGGGTTTAGCTACTGAGCAAGACTTAGCCTCAAAAATTAAAATATCAACAAAGGGAGCAGAGAAAACTGTATAGTTTAATAAAATCAATAAAAAAACTAACGAGGACATGGTCTTCTTTAAAAAATTAAAATACCAATAAATAAATAAAAATTTAAAATACAATTGCATCAACAAATTTGTCTTTTTCAGCCCATTTGTAAAACTCTTGTCTTCAGATTGTATTCATGCTTTACTTTGAATTTTCTTAATCTTATGTTATCATTTTTTCCATTCTTTTATTATTAAGAACTGTAAAGTAGCCAATAAAGCTATTCGACTTTTTTTAAGTTGTCATCTACATTTCAAAGCAATATTTAATCAAATGAACGCACAAATTTTCAATAGCCGAGCATGTCTGAATGTATTATTACCTTATTAAATGAATCAAGGACCAGGAAATGGGAGGCTGTTTGACATCATGGACATGGGTCCATGCAGTATGTGGAAGTCTTTCCTCAATAGGGAAAAAAACAGTTATTTTTCTGTGAACTTACCATTGAAGTTGTCCTTGGACCATGATTAGAGTAATACTATATGACTTGAAATTTAAATATTTGCACAAATTGGATTTAATAAAATATTAGTATAGCATAATATTGAACCTATTACAAAGAGAAGCCTATCTGTGCCTTTATGTGTGTCTTTTTAGTAAGTACTTCACAAAATTGTGACTTTATAAAGTGAGTATTGGTTACCGTAATCTTCATAAAATGGCCTGGAAACATAAAAAGGAATTGAAAACAATACTATTCTAAAATTGAAGACAGCATGCAAATAAACATAAAATTCAAATTCTATTTATCAAAAGGATAAACAGGCATAGCCCTTGTTAAATAACTTTTAAATTTCCAATTGCTTATGATATAAAATATGCAATGAGAATATCTAAAAGCAAAGAATTCCTAATATTTGCATTTTGCTGATGGTTTTTGCCTCCATTGAAAAGATAATTGCATATTTTGTCAGAAACACAAAAAGGAATATGCTAATGCAACAGTTCAGAAAATTTAATAAGCTAAACCTCATAAAAATGAAGAAAAAAGTTTTAAGGAAAAAATAATGATATATGGACTCACGTAGCCCAGGCTAGCCTTACACTTTGTTTGTAGCCTAGGATGATTTTCAACTTTTGAACTTCCTACTTTGACTGTCTAAGTGTTGGAATTATATGACTGTACTACTATGCCTGATTTTTTAAAAAAATTAGATACATCTATTAATAAGAGTATATTAAGTAAAGCTTAAAGAAAAATAGTATCAATTAGCAATGTGACTCATGTACATAAATATTTAAAATATAAAGGTCTACATAATATAATGTATTCTACTTTTAAGTGAACTCTCAAATAAAAGGCAGATAAAACTCACATGAGTATATACAGTTTGATAAAATTCCTATTCTAATCTTTTGATTATCTGCCAATCTCAGCAAATCTAATCACAGTGGAATTCATTCTACATTGATTAGTTGAAGCAGTACTAAGATGTAGATATATAATCAATATCCTTATCATCAAATATTAGAAAATATTAGAAAAGTGTGACATTTTGACAATTCCTCAGGAAAGAAAAATGAACATTTTAAGAAATGACATAAGGGTGAGAGATAAATAAATTAGTGTAGAAAAAAGGAGACTTTAGTAACTTGATTTACATTTTCTCTATGCTGGGAAGAAGAAAGGGATAAACTTAGAGCAGCACTACATAGTGATATGGAATATATAAAATAAGAAATCAAAAATTCTCTCAGAATTCAATAGGAAACCCAAAGATACAGCAATACAAAAACTACTGAAAGTACATAGGGCAGAATATCATCATCCATCCCAAGGTGGAAGAATGCTCTTGTACACTGTAAAGACTTGTCACTTGCATCTGTTTAATAAGATGCTGATTGGCCAGCAGCCAGGCAGGAAGTATAGATGAAACAACCAGACTAGGAGATTTCTGGGAAGAGGAAAGACAGAGACACAGTCACCAACCTGATGTAGAGGAAGCAAAATGAGAATGATGTACTGAGAAAAGGTACTAAGCCATGTGGCTAAACATAGAACAGAATTATGAGTTAATTTAAGATGTAAGGGCTAGTAAATAACAAGCCTGAGCTAAAGGCCAAACAGTTTGTGATTAATAAAAGCCTCTGTGTGTTTTCTTGGGGGACTGATGGCTACTAGCCCAGGCAGGTCAGAAACAATGGTCATCACTATTCCCCCAATATAGCACTGTTCACCAGGTGACCAGTCAGTGACCATGACAATCCTAGTGACCCACTATGAAATGTTTTCCTTCCTTCCTGTCCCATGATGTTATGCTCTGCTGGTTTAGAAGGGTTTTTTTTTTGGGGGGGGGTTGTTTTGTTTTGTTTTTTTAGCTTTTTTAGACCTTTTATTTTTAGCACCAGTGAGTTTCTTTAATTGTGTTTCAGGTATAGTCCCCTAATGTATACAATGAGTCTTTTGAATCTTTGTCAGTATTTATAGTGATTATTCTTTAACATATTTTCTGTACATAAACAGCAGTTCCTTATTGGAATTGCCTAATTTCTTTCTTTTATTAATTTTTTTAATTAAAAATTTCCACCTCCTCCCAACCTCCCTTTCCGCTCCCCCTCCCCCAACTCCCCACACCCCACTCCCCTCCCCCTCCCTCTCTAGTCCAAAGAGCAGTCAGGTTCCCTGCCCTGTGGGCAGTCCAAGGTCCTCCCCCCTCCATCCAGGTCTAGGAAGGTGAGCATCCAAACCGGCTAGGCTCCCACAAAGCCAGTACAAGCAGTAGGGTCAAAACTGAGTGCCACTGTCCTTGGCTTCTCAGCAGCCCTCACTGTCCACCATATTCAGTGAGTCCAGTTTTATCCCATGCATTTTCAGTCCCAGTCCAGCTGGTCTTGGTGATCTCCTAATAGATCAGCCCCACTGTCTCAGTGGGTGGGTGCCTCCCTCGTGGTCTTGACTTCCTTGCTCATGTTCTCCCTCCTTCTGTTCCTCATTTGGACCTTGGGAGCTCAGTCCCGTGCTCCAATGTGGGTCTCTGTCTCTATTTCCATCACTCGCAAGATCAAGGTTCTATGGTGATATGTTGTGATAGGAGCGGCGGGGCTGCGTCCCCAGCACCCCGGCCGCCCACATGGCTAGCTTTACCCGAAATAATTACACGGAGACTGTATTCTTTTAAGCACCGCTTGGCCCATTAGCTTCAACCTCTTAACCCATTTCTAATCATCTATGTAGCACCATGAGGTGCGCTTACCAGGAAGATTCTAGCCTTCGTCCATCCTGGGTCTGAGCTTCATGCCTCTGCCTCAGAGAGCAGAGCTATCGCGAGGGAAGCATGGCATCTCCGTCTGAGGCGTCTGGCTCTGAGCGGAGCTGCATGCTTTCTGACCTCACTTTGTCTTTCTCCCAGAGTTTTCTTCTGTTTACTCCACCCACCTATGCTCTAACCAATTGGGCCAAGCAGGTTATTTATTGCTTAACCAATGAAATCAACAGATTGATATATGACACTCCCAAAACAGTGATATGCAAGATATTCGTTAGTATGGCTATAGGATCCGGCCATTTCAGGTTCTCTCTCCTCAGCTGCCCAATATAGTGCAGTATATAGTGCAATATAGTAAGACAACATAAGGGGATCAAGGGGATTCAAATTGGAAAGGAAGAAGTTAAACTGTCGTTATTTGCAGATGATATGATAGTATACATAAGTGACCCCAAAAACTCTACCAAAGAACTCTTGCAGCTGATAAACTCCTTTAGTGATGTGGCAGGATACAAGATCAACTCCAAAAAATCAGTTGCCCTCCTATACACTAAGGATAAGGATGCAGAAAGGGAATTCAGAGAAGCATCACCTTTCACGATAGCCACAAGTAGCATAAAATATCTTGGAGTAACTCTGACCAAGGAAGTGAAAGATCTATTTGACAAGAACTTTAAGTCTTTGAAGAAAGAAATTGAAGAGGATACCAGAAAATGGAAGGATCTCCCTTGCTCTTGGATTGGGAGGATCAACATAGTAAAAATGGCACGTCTCCCAAAAGCAATCCCCATCAAAATCCCATCAAAATTCTTCACAGACCTTGAGATGACAATAATCAACTTTATATGGAAAAACAAAAAACCCAGGATAGCCAAAACAATCTTATACAATAAAGGAACGTCTGCAGGCACTACCATCCCTGACTTCAAACTCTATTACAGAGCTACAGTATTGAAAACAGTTTGGTATTGGCATAAAGACAGAGAAGTCGACCAATGGAATCGAGTAGAAGACCCGGATTTTAATCCACAAACCTATGAACACCTGATTTTTGATAAAGGAGCTAAAAGTATACAATGGAAGAAAGAGAGCATCTTCAACAAATGGTTGGCAGAACTGGTTGTCAACCTGTAGAAGAATGAAAATAGATCCATATATATTACCATGTACAAAACTCAAGTCTAAATGGATTAAAGACCTCAATATAGGTTTAGAAGTTTTATGTCTAGAGTGAGGAGTGGTCCTACCAGGAGAACAATAAACATTCCATTGATCCAAAAGCTAAGAAGCACCCTGACTATCTTGGACCTCTGATGTCCTTAAAGTCAACAGAAATAATAGTGTTCAGAGGGCTTATTTATGTAGGCCACCTGGAAGCAATTGGACTGTTTTTCCACAGTGGAGTTACAGAATATCAGATTATGTCTGAAGTGCTGGAGATTATTTAGGGAATCTCTTGATGCTATCGTGTCCTGAAATTAAGGTTAATGGAAAACTATACCAATTCAATTATAAAAGAACGACAAAGGGGGCTGGAGAGATGGCTCAGTGGTTAAGAGCATTGCCTGCTCTTCCAAAAGTCCTGAGTTCAATTCCCGGCAACCACATGGTGGCTCACAACCATCTGTAAAGAGGTCTGGTGCCCTCTTCCGGCCTACAGGCATACACACAGACAGAATATTGTATACATAATAAATAAATAACAAATAAATATTTAAAAAAAAAGAATGACAAAGAGCCCGGTTTCTTCAGAATTGAAGGAAAGGGTCATCCCTCCAAAAAAATAACAAAAGACTCACTGAGGTGCTTGCTGATGGTGGAGGAAAGACAAAATAGGCAGTAAAGGAAAGTAATTATAAATATCAGCTAAGGTCATGTGACAGTTTCAGAAATGAGCATTGTAACGGTATAGGTATTTTTGTCTTATTTTATTAAGAATAGTTTTGTGCATAAGTAAATATATATTGTGTGGATAGCTGAGTTTGTTTCATTTATTTCTGTGTCACATAATTGGACAATTGGCATAATATCAGTTTTGTAGGATAATATATTTTCTAAGCTATTATAATATGCCATTATCTCATATAATTACAGTTTCATAATTATATAATCTATAGTGGTGGTGGTTGGTTGGTTATGCTAAAGATTGCCTTGACTGAAAATTCTCTCTCTCACAGGAGAAAAAAAAATCTCATGTGTGTAAAAGGCAAAATTTATAGAATGGCTCACTGCACTATTCATACTAATAAAAATTAGAAACGACATGAGTGTTCATTTTCCCACATAGAATACTGGATAAAACCAAAATCTGAGTGTAGTAAGCCATGTAGACTGTTGCTTAGATCTTTTTATACAGGAAGTCTATCATACAAATTAAAAGTCAGGTCAAATTCAAACTCCGGTACAAGTCCATATCTGAAGTTACAGGGAGCTCTGTGGCATGCCAATTCAGTAGTGAATGAGACCTTTGGTTTCAATTAATTCATCAGAATCAAATTCCAAAATTATACATACTAAGTTAAACAAGGGGGATTATTTCTACAAAAGTTTCACAATCACCTTTGAGGCATTGCTATAAATCTTGATTTGGTAATTGACTTTTCATATTTTAATAGTCTTGGGTCAATTAACAGACACTTTAAGTAGTGCCCTGATTTATTTCACTGCTTTCATTTAATAGAAATTCAACAGAACATATACAGAAAGCTCATTAGCATGGCTAATAAAAATTCACTTTTCCTTATATGCCAATGGATTCTTAGAGAAAAAGACACATGAGAAAAATTAAACTCACATAGATCTCTACATGGAAAAAATTAAATGAAAAATGGCCTTTGGGTACCAATTTCTCATTATTAGAGAACAGCACAATATCCTACATAGGTTTTCCTTTTATTTCTAATCTTTCTGAAAAATAGAAATGGAGTAGCTAATTAAACATTTTCTACTTCCAAACCAGTGTGTCGTGTCTTCTGCCTAAAATGCTGAAGCTACATCAGTCTTTCAAGCAGAATGAGCTACTGCTATGGCAGAGGTCCTAACAACTTTGGATAAACATTGACCTGCTGAGAGTTAACTTATCGGACACACACAAATTAATTTTGCACAAATCATTGCAAATTACCCTAGTGTAAAAGTAATTTTCCATCGATGATATCTAAGTCACTTGTGATACAGAGTTTGAGTTTGTAATTTTAGAATAATGTATTAATCTACCCCAATAATCATCACTTACAATTTCCTACCACATTAGCCCATGCCATCACAGAGTCAATGACAGGTGCGTTAGAAAGGAGAACGGCAGCCTGGCCTAAATCTTCATGAAAAGCCTCCAAGAGAAGCCTTAAGTCAGTGCAGTTATGGTTCTAGTCACTGCAAAGGAGCTGCCTGCTGTTTTCCTGCAGAGTCTCAAGCAGTAAGAAATCCAAGTTACGAATTGTAAAGAGGAAGATACCTTGCCGAGAGAAAGCTTCAGTAACAGGACCCTGGCTATCACTACATCAGTTCATGATTAAGAGAACATAAACTGCCAGAGGATTTTCAAGGGTGCAGAGAAGCATATGTGTGGTGATGGCATCATCAGGGCATCATAGGGGACTTTTCTGATGTCTGCAGAATACAGTTCAATTCTACTTGTTTCGCAAGTTTCAATGCAGTCTCCAAAACCTTATCCCTTTCTACAGGGATATATTGCTGAGTCCTTAGGGTACTATCTTTCACATGGTCATTGTCATCCCTGCACTAAACAGTTGTCCTTCCATTACCCATGTGCTCATCTTTACCATTCCTCTCATTTCCCCCACCTGGGAGACTCCCTGGATTTGGCTAGACTTACAGTGCTCTATCTGTAGCCACTGCTTCTACACTGGTTTGTCACTAAACATTTTCCTGAGTGTTATGATCCGTTCTCCTTTGCTACCACAATTGCAAGTGAAGATTCATAATTACCTAGCATTATTAGACAGACAGAGCTAAGTTCTTAAAAGCAAGCAGCCTCATGATAACTGAGTTATACAAGACAGTCTGAGTTTATTCTGATTCTAGCCTCCTGGTCTATTCTGGTTTCCTAATACGGGTCCAGTTGAGAACAAATCTCAGAGCATGCCCACTTGTTTAAGCCTTGATGCTCCTTCATTCAGTCTTCCATTAATTCAGTGTTTATTAAAATGATTTGTTATGGCTCTCCCACCGGGGTTAAAGAAATTCATTACTGTTTGGGGGAGTGGACCAATGGTTGCAGTGTATCATAAAAGTAACTGGAGCAGGTAACTCAGAAAGTATGTTATGCCCATCCTAGGGAAGGAACCTTGATGAAAGACATGGAAGTAGAATTACATAACAAATGTGAACTAGCCAAATGAAGGGGAAAGAAACGCACGCCAACAGCAGGGGAAACCGGATACATCAATTCCAGAGCCAAAGTGAAGCCAGCACAATCTGGTCCTTGCCGAAATTGCTAGGAAGGATGGAAAGTTTCACTTTTCAGCACTTAAGTCTTCACAGATCACCTTACACCAATTGGCAAAAAATAAGTCATTAACCACATACTTGCACAGAGTATGAGTCACTGAGTATATTTAATTTAAATAAATCGTAGATCAATGAGGATTTGCAAGAATTAATTTATCTCATCTCCTTAAATATTTTGAGTTATTAATATTTTTTCTGCTTCACAGTATGTAATAAGATAACAGCCTAAGTAAATAATATTTTAACTTCATTAATTCATTTAATAATTATACAAATATTTAACACAGTCATGCTATTCCTAACCACTTCTTTCATGGTACTTATTCCACAAATGAAGAAAGTCAGTGCCAACACTAAAACAAGCAAACCATTAAATCAATTATACAGCACTTCATATAAAATCATCAGAGGCAAAGCAGAGGCAGTGATCCATAAAACTAAGGCCAAGCCCCATAAAATGTCCATTTAGTAAAAATATTTTTTTTCAGGATCAAATCAAACACTAATGTTTTCTTCTAACAAATGACATGGGTTATATTCCATTTACAACTCCCTAAATAACTGCAAGTCACAGATTAATGGTCTTAAATCGGGCAGTTTGTTAGAGATAACTGGAGGATCCATGACATCTATCGGAACCAGTGCGATGCCTGAGCTGTGTGATCTGGCCATCAAGAGGCCAGACCTTCTCATCTTCTTGCCAGGATTTCAGTCAGTTGTTCAAACTTCTAAGAACACCACTGCCTCTTTCTTAATAAAAGAAGAAAATGATAACAACAACAAGTGCCAAATACAAGCTACATTGGAGTTCCCAATGCTTTGGATTCACTCTAATCTAGTTAATTAACATTGGGCTCTTAGGACAGTGCACTAAACTTTCGAAATACACTAGCTATTTGCATTTCACTTCATTAGCAAAAAAAAAAAAAGAGCCTTGTTCAGAACCACTATAAGTTTTATGTACTGGCTCTGCTTTCTTATACTCTCAACAGCTGTAATAAAAGGGCTATTTATTGCTATGCTACGTGGGTTTCAAATAGCAAAGAAAGTTTATTTCTTTGCAAATGACCCACATAAGAAGAGTATCAACACTCTTCTTATATTCTGATTCCAAATTTCTTTAATATAAAATAATCATACCAACATTCTCATGAAGAATTATGGCTGTCAGCAAACTCAATTATTAGGACAGATACAGCTTTCCCTCTTCTTTCCCAGTACACCTTCTTGGTGGCTTCCATCTGAGAAATTGAATAGAGCTTCCCAGGACCCATGTATATGGACTGAAATTGCTATATGCTCAAGAGTGTATCCTGATGTGGTTCAATGATTGGGTTAGGAGCCAACATAACACCTGGTCTGCCTCTGTCTATTCAACCAGGACTTCTAGCAGCAAGCTCCACTGAACTTCTATACAACAAAACAAGACATACATTTGTATATTCATGCTTTCTTTGAGACAATACAGGACAGTGACAACTACGCTTACTAGTGTACACTGTGAGTAACCCTTCCAAAGCCTTAATATGTTACTCAAAACAGATTTAATAAGAGTTCATGAGAATAAGCAATAATGGTGTCCCTCCTCTGTTTTCCAGAAAAGACCTGATCTGGCTTTTGCTTCCTCCATAGTCCTCTCCACAGAGAAGGAATGAATAACTTTTTGGTGGATAACAGACGCTGTCCTTTCTTTTGGGTAGAATATAGGAGATTTTGCTTCATCTGTCTTCCTTTCCTGAACCAAGGACAAGAAGGAAATGTCTTTGTTGTACTGGGTCTTCTCTTTGGAGTATTGATTCACACTCTAGTCTGGGAATCACAAAGTGTGAGTTTGTCCATCTCTCAAGCATTAGAATCGTTGAAATGCACCACCATATCTTATTTATGTGAAGCTGGGACATGAATCCAAGGCAGTATAAACATACTAGGCAAGAAGTCTACTGAGTGAGCTTCACTTCCAGTTGTATATGGGACAAAAAAAAATGAATGACTATTTCCATAAGTCCATTTCCATGTGTCAATTGTTTCTAAACTAAGTAAGTATAATGAATGGTTTCTTGATATCTTCCAGTATCGACACTTAGTTGTTCGAGACAAAGTTACTTTAAGAAGTAAAGATTTATCTAAGATAGTACTTTGTCACAGATGCTAAAATCGCCTTTTAGGAAATATAATCTCCACCAGAATGTACCCTTTCCACTAGTAATTTTTATGGCTTATAAGATTTGTTGACCTATGTAAGTCTTCAATCTATAGTCTGTTTTAAATAAGACAATAGATAATAATAGATATAGACAAGTTATTCTTTTGTATTTAGAAGTAAACATGAAAACATAATGACAGAAGCTATATTGAAAACTGACTTTACAATTTCGAGTATGATTTTTTTAGGTTTCCCAGTACTGAAAGTGTCTTTCCCAAATATCAATTAAAAGTCTATTGTATTTAAGGAGCCTAAGGTGAAGACATGCTGGCTGCTGGACCCATTTCCCACATATTGTGCTTTCTGTTATTCATATCTAAGAGGAAGTGTCAAATATTTGGAATGAATACCTGAGTATATAAATTGGAACTCATTTATATCCAGAGCTAACATATAATGGATTAAAACTTTTTCATTTGACTTACATAGCATTTTCCACCTTATCAGCTACCATTAAAATGCATTAAATGATTCTCATAATGATGAGCAATGGATACTTCAGCTCTCCACATCATGAATAATGAAAGTGAAAACAGCAAAATTATTAAACTACTAATCTCAGGACTTTTGAGAATATTAATGTGCACATACACACACACAAAGACATAAATTTTATTAGCTTCAACTCAGTCTTACAGATGTGCGTGCCACCCACTGAAAGCATTAATGGCATGAGGCATGTTTTGTCTTTATCCATTTCTCCAGGATATGAACAAATCCCAGTCTTGATAAGTCACATACATCGTATACTGCTTTTTCACCCCTTATCTTCAGTGTACAAATTACATCAGAGTGAAATCACTATAGTGATTTTAAACACCTTACTGCCAAATAGCAATTGGTGTTTAATTTAATCTTACAAAAGATAAATGCTATCCTCAAAGAACAAAAGACTTGATAATGTCCACATGTGTTGCAGAAAAAATAGTAAGTGCAATATTGTTATTATCTAAACAAATGTAATAATGAATTTAAAGAACAACATTAATTACACCTTTAAATGTGGAAGGGATTACATATCACATATGGAGGAACTTCTACCTCTTTCTTGCTTAGCCATATTTTCAGTCCCAACCTTAAGAATTTTGAATATAATATTCTATAGAATTTTAAATTTTCTTTTAATGGGATGCTTTATTAAGAAAAAAACTTAGAATTTGACCCTGCATAATGTATTTTGGGTGTGCTTAGGGAAAGGGGAGTCAGGTGGAACCTACACTAGAGTAATGGCACTGTTAAATTCTGATTATTGATAGACATCCTAAATATCATGGGAAAGTTGCTATCATGGGAACTATGGAGTTTGCCAAGACAAGATGAGCAAGTTCAGAACAGGACAAGAGGATTTAGGAGAGGGAGCTCCGATTTTGTTGTCAACTTTACTGAATCAGAATTAACTTAAACACAAGCTGCTGGATACTTCCTTGAGAAATTTTTTTGATTTAATCATTTGAAGTAGAAAGACACATTGCAAATGATTGTGGTGCTTTCTGGTGGCAGTCCAGATAAAAGGACATGAAAGAAGGAATCACTGCTTTTGAATTCTTGTCTTCAGTCCTTCTGGCAAGCTTATCTTCTGTTTCTGCAACATTCCTCCACTGTTGATGGAACCAGAATCTTCTGGCTTACAATATAGACTGAAGACCAGCAGCACTCTAGGAATTTTTCCAAGCCCCCAGCACCAGATTGATTGTGATGAACCATTCGGGCACATGGACTAAGCAGCTATTCAATTCCTAGCTTCTCCAGTGAGACTGCCTCTGTTGGACTACCTGGACCATATTGGATAATCCAATCTAATAAGCTCTCTTTTAGTATATCTACACATTCTACCAGTTCTACTCCTTTAGATAATCCTGATCAGTACAGGGCCATAGGATGGGGATATATTGAGAGACCAAAATGACACAGTGGAACTTGGTAGCTTGTTTATTAGAAGTATAGATGAAAGAAGCCATCCATATGAAATGTTTAAGTGATGATGAAGGTTAATGCCAACTATAAAGAGAGAAAGGTAAGAAGGAATTAACTTAAGTAAATATATAAACACACACAAATTAAAATTCTTTTAATATTCCCAATAACTCTGAGGTTTTGGCTTAATGTATATTTTTGTTTGTTTCAATGATAAGGAAACAGAATAAAATGGGAAATTTCTCATCTAAGATAAGTTGTTGAAGTTAGGCTAATATCATGTGCATAATCATGTGATTCTCCTCTCTTCCCATAGAAAATATCTCATGGTAGCCCAAGATATAATATGACTTTCTTTTGAAAAGACTGGCTGAATCTCCCATTTCTTCCAAATGACTAGATTCAGGGTCCAGCAGAATGAACTGACCAAAAGAAAGGCCCAGCAATGAAAGCTTGCCTTTAGAGTTAGGCTTAGGTCAACATCCCTGCCATAATTTGTCTCATGTAATTCAAAATATTACCTGGAAAAACTACGGTCACTTCTAACTAGTTCTGACCTACACTTACATGCTGCAGCACCAGATATGCATGTGCATGTATGTATATATACATATACAAATTTAATATATAACTTTAAGATATAAATGTAATGCTAAAATTTTAAGAAAATCAATGTGAAGATTGAGCAACAAAGACCCCAAGGCCAACTTCTATCCTCTTCTCATACCTGTATCCACATGTGAACATACCCACACAAATACACACACACATACAGGCACACACACACAAATACATACCACAGGCACACACAAATACACACAGGCACACACAAATACACACAGGCACACACAAATATACACACAGACACACACACACGCAAACTTTATTAACTTAGATTATCAAAAAACTAGTCCTCCAATGTGGGATTCCCCCTCTATGCTATGAATATGTTTTATTGCCATTGGTTAATAAAGAAGCTGCTTTCGGCCAATGGTTTAACAGAATATAGCCAGGCTGGAAAAGATACAGAGAGAGAGTAGGAGTCAAAGAGATGCCATGTAGCCATGGGAAGAGAAAGACATGAGCCTCCAGCTAGACCCTTCCCCGTAAACCACAAGCCTCGGGGTAAATATGAAATAAAAATAGGTTAATTGAAGATGTAAGACTTAGTTAATAAGAAACCTAAGCTAATAGGTCAAGCAGAGTCTTAATTAATACAGTCCCTATGTGATTATTTTAGGTCTGGGTGGCCGGGAATGAACAAGTAGCCTCCATCTACAGTCCTTATTAAGAAAACGGGAGGATTAGTTTATTTGGCCCACATTTTAATTTGTCAGATACTTTCATGCATATAACTCAGTCACTTACATGATCCCAAGGGCATGGTTGTATAAGAAAGACACCAACTGTTTAAATCCTGTCCTGAACATTTTATGTTTACTTTTCCACTTAGAGGGATCACGATTTCTAAGCACTGAGAAGAAATGTTATTTAATGCTTTCTATGTTTATAGAGAAATAACATGGCATTCTGAAAGAGCCCTTGGCTTTCAGGACCTTCCACAAGTGACATTCTACTGCGAGAATTCTCTGTAGACTCTCATATTCTACAAGTCTTGGCAGCGACGTTCCATTACCCTTTGTTTCTTTGTTTTCTAAGCTGTTTTAACAGCCAATAGTCCAGGAAGACAAAGACAGTAGTTCTCTCTAGAGAAACAGGCTGACATGTTTGTTCTGGCACATAGTAACTTACTATCTCCCAGCAAGGGAGAAAGCAGACTTGCCTTTTCACTCATTGGAAAAGGTCCAAGTCCTTAAGTTCAGGATCAATTCAGTGTCCCACTGCCTCTGCATATGCCAGATGCCCACGCCATTTTATTTCCTCTGGGAACTGAGACTTGGAGGCAATGTGTTTAAATGCCAAAAAAAGTGACCACTAAAATCCCAGTGAGCTGTGAACTCTCTTTCACCTCTTACCCAGGAGCCTCATTTCTTCTGCTAGTATTTATGAAACTGTGACAAGCTAACTTTCTACTTTGCAACTAGTGGTAAAAATCTTAGACTTTGCACAGCTCCATTATTATTATTATTATTATTATTATTATTATTATTATTAGTTGCTCATACAATATATCCCAGCAGCAGCCTTCACTCCCTCTCCTCCTCCCAGGCCCCACATTCTGCTCTTATCTCTCCAGATCCATTGCTGCTCTATTTACTTTTAGAAAAGAGCAGGCAGACCTCACAGAAATATAAAAAAAAAATGTCATAACAAGATGCAGTAAGGCTAGGCACAAATATTTACATCAAGGCTAAAAGAGGCAACCCAGTAAGAAGAAAAGAGTCCCACAAGCAAATGAAAGAGTCAGAGACACCCCCATTCCACTGTTATGGACCCCACAAAACCCCAAGCTAAACAACCATGCACGTATGCAGAGGACCAAACTCAGACCATGCAGGTTCGATGATTTACATTTCAGTCTTTGTGAGCCCCCATGAGCCCTGCTTAGTTGATTCTCTCTGGACCATGTTTTCCTGGTGTCCTTGACCACTCTGGCTCCTACAATCCTTTCCTTCTCTCTTTTACCCTGTACAGTTCTTAAAAATTATTTCACACCTCCCTTTCTTCAATATCATTTGTTGCCTCCCTGGCTGGATCACTGCACATAAATCGTATTAAGGACTATCAGCAGCCATAGCAGGCACAGATCTTTCCTGTGTGACAGTGTAGCTGCTCTTAAAGTTGTGTTTCCTAAACACCTCTACCGTTCCCTGATTCTCTTTAAGAAAGAGAACCCAAAGAAAAACATATAGGCATCCTCCTGAATATTAACCTTCATTAGGCGATAAAGGAGACAGAGACAGAGACCCACATTGGAGCACCGGACAGAAATCTCAAGGTCCAAATTAGGAACAGAAGGAGAGAGATCACGAGCAAGGAACTCAGGACCGCAAGGGGTACACCCACACACTGAGACAATGGGGATGTTCTATCGAAAACTCAACAAGGCCAGCTGGCCTGGGTCTGAAAAAGCCTGGGATAAAACCAGACTTGCTGAACATAGCGAACAATGAGGACTACTGAGAACTCAAGAACAATGGCAATGGGTTTTTGATCCTATTACACGTACTGGCTTTGTGGGAGCCGAGGCAGTTTGGATGCTCACCTTACTAGACCTGGAAGGAGGTGGGAGGTCCTTGGACTTCCCACAGGGCAGGGAATCCTGATTGCTCTTTGGGCTGACCAGGGAGGGGGATTTGATTGGGCAAGGGGGAGGGAAATGAAAGGCGGTGGCGGGGAAGAGACAGAAATCTTTAATAAATAAATAAATTTTAAAAAAAGATAATGATCTGCTTACATTTCAACACACAACCTGCTCTATACAGAGCCCCCTGCCAAGCATCCCCAGAAGAACTATAATAGCTTCAAACCTCCACAAGCCTCCAATGATAACTTGCTTCTTTTGAAACATTCTTTCAGATATACCTTTAGTTTTGAAATTTTCCCAGTGCGTAAAAATGTCTATTAACATTGTAGCTGTGAACTCTCAAAATAGTTTATCTGTTTTATCTCCAAATTGTGTTTCTGTTCCTGTTTCATTTCTTCCAATATTCAATACAAAAAAACACTAAAACACTACTAGCCGCAGCCAATAAGATTACTCATATTTAGAAAAATTTTCTGAGTAGAAATTTATTCATTACTAAATATTTATTGAGTTCCTACTGTGTACTAGAATGCAATGAGTTTTATAATACAAAATTAACATATTTTTGATAAAATGTTCAACAATACAGAAGTCTAAAATCTAATGGCATATCTTTTATAGCCTCTATTTCCTTAGAAACTAATAATATATAATTTTTACATTAATAAAATGCTTTGAATGATAGCTGAATAAATGAATAGATGAATAATCAATGAGTAAATTCTAATATGCAAACAGAGAAGATACCAGCTTCTCTACCACGACTATGTTTGGGAGGCCTGAGGATTTCTGGAATCATTTCAGATTAGTGATGTCAATGAAAACTCATTTCTTTGTAGAATGTAGGATTTAAATTCTAATTGCACTAAAATCCTGGGGCTATTGCTATTATGAAGAATGCACATACAAACTATTAAATTACATTTAAACTAGCTGTTAAGATTGACAATTTTGCCTTATTTCATGAAGCATGCAAATGTTCCCCAGGCTGTATTCACTCCTGGGTATCCGAAAGCAATTGGTTTAAGGACCTGCTCAGATATGAAAGTCTATGGATGATGTATATAAAATAGCATCTTTGAATTGCTTACAATACTTCATGCATTGTGAATATTATATGAATTGTTATACCGCATTGTTTAGAGAAATACAAGAAAAATACTGTGTGCTTGTTCAGTGCACACAGTGGTCACATTCAAATGACTGTACACAACGAAGACCGAAGAGGAGTAATGCTCAAGCAGTGGGTGCGGGACAGGGACTGATGGTCTATTCACTGGCAGGAAGCTAGAGCAGGGCATGCTATATATCACTTCATCTAAAAGGATTTACTATGATAATGCATGTGGCAATCTGACTTTTTGCTTTGGTTTTGGAATTTTCTGTCATTTCCCTTGCTCAAACTTTTAAAAGTAGATTGATTTACCAAGAATGATGCATTTTAGAATTAACATAGTTCTCCAAAGCCAACTTCTCAGTTCTTTCACAACATTTTAAATAAATAGTTGATTGACTAATGGTTGTAGAAGCCAGGTAGTCACACCCATGTCACAGACGTGTTTCTCACTTTCCTTCACAGAAGTCACAGGTCTTCCTGGCACTGGGATGCACACTCAGGCTTTGTGGTTTGGGGCTTTAAAGGCACACATTACCCTCTATTACGGAGTGTGGACTGTTGGTTTCATTGGCTGTTAATCTGACATGCAGACAGGCAGAAGACAATTCTTCCTCTAATACCAACACTCAAGAATGTCTTACTCTACCAAAAGCAAGACATATGGGCCTTCAAGCTAGAGCAGTCTCTGTTATGTGGTGGAGTTGTTGAGCTTTACATCATTGATAACACTATAAATGCCATAGTGTACACCCTAGGAAGAGTTATGGGAGACACCCAGAGATGAACAGTTTTGGTGAGCCTAAGACTCTGGTGCGGGGAAGGATGAGTGATGTTCTCTTGTAGGTAGGAACTCCTGTGAATTTTAGCCACTTTGGGATGACGTGATGACACGAGATAATAAACAGTCATTTTCGTTATTCTTCCTCTTCTAGATTAAGTGTTCCTTTAAGATCAGCAGAGCTGGAGAAAATGTACTCAGCTTAGTTCTTTTCTCACTGAGAATCTTCCAAAACCTTAGTGGCTCAAGCACTCCATGGCTGGATGCTAAATGTTGGTTTTTGACCTGACTGTATCTATACTCAACTAGTAGGTATGCAACTGAGCACACCTCTGAGGCATGTTCCCCATCAGTGTGACTGAAGTGGAAAGACCCAATCTAAATGTGAGCCTTGAATTTGACAGCAGATCAGGTAAAGGGAATTCTGAAAAGGAAAGTGTTTACGTTTTTGCCTGTTTGCTTTCACATGGTGCTAGCAAGCTCATCTACTCTTTCAGCATCTTGCTGCTGCCTCAGCTACCATGGCTGTTGCCGTTATTTGCTAGCAGAGATGTGCCAATGTCTGTTTGCGCTTCTGCTTTTCATGCTTACGTGTATATACTCAGAAGTGAGACTGTTACATCACATAGTAATTTTGTTGGGCTTTCCTGGGAACTTCTCTGTTTTTTCCATAGCAGCTGTACCATTTTGCTTTCCCACAAGCCACGGACAGGAGCTTGTGAACAGTACAGAGTCAGTCACAAATATTAATTTTTCCAGACAAGTGGGTGTCTCTCCAGATACAATTTAACATCTCAGAGTAGCAAGGATGATGTAGGTGAGTCCTTAGGTCCATGGAAAAGGAAGAGGGCTTCCCTTGTAGAAGATCATGTTGAGTCTGCTTTATTCTCTCGAACTAGAAAGGCTGAAAGTTTACCTGCTGGCTAGAACTAGTCTGGCAGACCACACACTCTTTTCCTTGTTTAGACTGACTTTGTGGGATTTGTCACTGGTCTTGGCTTATTTCTTCCTTCAGATGAATCCAGGTCTATTTTTTGTGTGCTGGATTCTCTTGAGTCTCAGACACACAGCTAATGTCTGATTAGCTTCAGTGTTTCTGAAACTAACAAATTTCAATCTCCTCTCGAACCATCCTTTTTCTAAAGTTTTATCTCTTTTACAGCATTACGTAAATGTTGTGTTTGGAGCCAGTGCTAATCACCAAATGCAGCTAAATCACAACCTGTCTCTCTTCCATGTCCTATCTAATCTTTATGTGTTTCACTTGGTTTCTGCTTCTAAGATTACTAAATTCATTCATTGTTTCAAATGTGTCAGTCCAACCCTCTGGTCCTGATGGAACTTATTAGCTCATGACAACATTCCCTTGCAGAATGAAGGAGTAAAGAGCCCCACTGTTATGCTTGCACACAAGGCAATGGGGGAGATGAGTTTGTTGTTGACACAGCTTCCACAGATATTCTGGCAGTTTGAAGGTAATTGGCCCCCATAAGCTCACAGGGAGTGGCACTATTAGGTGATGTGCCTTTTTGATGTAGGGATGGCCTTGATGGAGAAGTGTGTCAGTGTGGGGATGGCTTCATGGTCTCACATATGTTCAGACCACACTCAGTGTCTCAGGCAACTTCCTGTTGCCTGTAGGTCAAGGCATAAGAACTCTCAGCTCCTTCTCCAGCATCGTCTCTGCCTGCATGCTGCCTTGCTTCCCGCCATGATGACAATGGACTAAACCTCTGTACTATAAGTATGCCATCAAATTAAATGTTTTCCTTTAGTTGTGGTGTCTTCTTACACTATAGAAACTCTAACTTAGAAGATGTAGAGTAGTCTAGATAAGATATACAAGATGTTAAATAGTTAGATTTTGTTGTCTGTCACATAGACACCTTTTATATGACTACCACCAGTACTGCATACTGTAGACCAAGGTGCGTTTGAATAATTGCTGCTCCAAGACATGTAGCCTGAAAACAAAAGAAGCTATTACATCCACTAAATTAAAACTGGAAACTTAAAGCGGGCCTGTCAAAGAAAGAGATTGTCCTGTTCAGTGGAACACATGGGCTTTTAGTCTGTTTTCCACATTTCTTTATTTATAAAACTGAAATTAAAATATAATTATATAATTTTACTCTTTCCTTTTCATCAATCCAAACCCTTACATACAGGCCCATTTTATACTCTCTCAAGTTTATAGCCTCTGGCCTCCTTTTCATTTCTTGTTGAAAACATAGGCAAATATAATGCAATATATTATTTCTCATTATAGTAATACAATATGCTCAGTTCATATGATGGTATACGTGTGTGTGTGTGTGTGTGTGTGTGTTTCCAGTTTCTACTTGGTATTGGATTCCCATCTTGGGGACTCTTTTCTGAAGAAAACTATTTTTTCCTCCTTTCAGTTTTTTCTTCCCACACTTTTGTGGTTTTTGCTTTATTTGTTTGGTTTGGTGTGTTTTATTTTTGTTCTGGTTTTGATTTTTAATTTGAGCTGTGACTCAAATTATTATTTCTTTCATTTTAATATGCTTAATACTTTCCAAGTTAGTGTTTCCAACAGTTTCAATCTAACACCTTGGTTTTCAGTAACCTATGATAAGGATATGTTTATCAACCCATCTTACAACTCACATTCCAGGAAGATGGGATGCTCACAATGAGAACTTCTCTGTGGAAAAGTTCTGCTCCTCTCAGATTTGCCTGCTCAGAGCATCTTTAGGTGTTAGGCACTCTTATTATTAGGCCACATATATACTGAGCCAACTTTGAGCTCTCGGTTTGTTTTCCGATGAATGTTATTACTAAACAGTCCTCTATCCTGTGTATGATAAGTCAGTTTCTCAAAGTATAAATTATCTCATCTATTTGTTTTCATCATGGAAATATAGACATATATATTCATAATGGATTTTAGTAAGGTCATTAAATTTATCTTCAACTCTTTAAAGACTAAATCATGTACTAATAATTGTATGCTTTGTGTTACTAGCAATCCACTAGGAAGGAGGAATTTGTTCAAGTTGGATGTTTCAAAAACGTTATTGAGCTTGTGATGCCTTTGAGAATGACAAAATGATTCTCATGGTGTGTGTCTTCTGTTTACTAACACTTGCCAGGGTTTAATAAGCATCATAATTAATTTCTGACTTGTTCATTTGTTCCTCAATTATGGAAAGTGGCATCAAGCTTGCTTACTTCTAGCGGTCTACCCCACTTAGGAACAAAGAGATTTCTTTTATAAAACAGTTATTCACATTGACTCAAAATTTATATCTTCAAACTTGTGTAAAAACTAACAGTTTTCCTGTTTGATGTTTGGATAATTTAACATCATGTACACTCTTACTTTCTAATCCTCTATCTGAATAATGAAACTACCTCAGATTAAAGTGCATTCTCTTTCTCAGATTAAATACGTAAGTGGGCGAACATGCCGTTCTTGCTATTTGTAAATTCACCCTTTGACTTGTTCCTGTTTTAACAAGATTGCAAACACATTCCTTAATTGATTAATCTTAAAATAAAACCCATACATAGTACTGTTCTAGGCATTGTTCTGGCACTATTTATCTATGTTTGCTTGTATTTTCAGTCTTTTTGAGAAGAGATGCCACTCCCTTTGATACTTTATCTACTACTACCTCGTGAAAGGTTGATTCAATAAAGACCTCCTTAGATCCTAGAGAAATGGTTCTTTCTGGTCTTCATCAAGATCATCTGTAGCCAGCATTTGTTTTTCAAATCTTTCTATTTTCAGATAACCTCTCTTTTTATACTTCTGAAAAAAAAAAAGGATATTTATTTATTTATTTATTTATTTATTTACAAAACTCTCCTGATGCTTTCTTTAAAAGCCAGAATTCTTATCTGGAGATGCCTATTTCTTTTCCTACAAACTTCACTGCCTGAATTCCTTTAGATAGGCTGAAAAACTCTTATCTTACTTCATAAAATGTGTAATTTTTAAGTTGTACAATATACTGATAACCCAACTATTCTTCTAGTGATTTGATCTTAGAGTAGACACCACCAAGAAATACGGGCAAGCACTGCGTTCTGAGCACAGGTGGTCTTACTGTAGATTCTTCAGCAACAGGACTCACATCCACTCATTCATTCATTCATTCATTCAGTTCTTTGGGTGTCCTTAGTTTCCCTGCCATAAGCTATCACTTACAACACTTGCCTTGAAGACTTACAGTTTGGTCACAATGAATGGCAAAGTTGAGACACACTGTCATCCTTTTGTTTCTGGCATAAGTAATTGATTTTCTTAAATACTGTGTGAAGGTTCCTGAATTAGAGATGTGAGCCACAGAGAACTCATTCTGTATCCCTGTTGAAGCACTTATGGTGAGCCTTTATAGAGGTGCTCAAGTAGGGTGTCTGTACTCAGATCAGCCTTTCTGGTGGCAAGCAAAGTCCGTAGCATCTACAACTAGAAACTTAGCAGACCCAGCCACAACTAGACCTTCTATGTCTTCTTGCCTAATGTAATGGGACTAACTGCATTAATACCACTCAACCCATCCCACAAGATTATCACTTATTCTGCCTGTGCTTAAGCTTTTATAATACTGATATAGGAGGGTCTTCTATCTCTCTGTTGCTTTCATTGGTTAATTAATAAAGAAAAGTACTTTGCCTGATAGGTCAGAACATAGGTAGGTGGGGAAGAAACAGAATTGTGGGAGAAAGAAAGCAGAGTCAGGCAGACGCCATGAAACTCCTGCCCAAGATGGATGTAGGTTAGAATCTTCCCGGTAAGCCAACACTTCGTGGGGCTACACAGATTATTAGAAATGGGATAATCAAGGTGTGATAGTTAGCCAAAAAGAGGCTAGAAATAATAAGACAGGAAGTAATTTAATTAATACAAATCTCCGTGTACTTATTTTGGGTGTAAAGCTAGCCGGGATGAAAAGCAGGCCTGCTTGCCTCATCACTATATAATACTTTTCTAAGTAATTGTTCCCAGGATCATTTTAATGTAAGAAAAGAGTACTTGTTAGTTTGCTTGTTGAATTAAGTTTACAAGTTAATACATTCTTGCTTTTATTTTGGGCTAATACAGTATGTCTACAATTCCAAAATTATTTATTCACTAGATGTATCTATTAATGTCCAGACAGTCTACTATCAATTTAATAATATGAAAACTGACCTGCATTCAAAAATAGAGACATCTAAAAGTCATGTCTCCTGTGAATGAATGTCCATGTGTAAATGTCAAGATATCTAAATGAAAAAGCTAAAGTGGATGTGTTCGTTGAAAAGAACATCTTGAAAGTCCCCATACCAAGATACAGAGCTTTGAAACATCACTACACAGGCATTACCATGATAAAACAAACAATGTAGACATCTGTAAAGTCATACAGAGAGAGCATAAATGCAAAATATGTTCATAAATATATAACATACAGGTAATATAGGTAGCATTTACATCATCTGTTCCAGAAAGAAGTCACAGAGATTAGACTCCTTGACATTTGATGTTGCTAAACACTTGTGTATCGTGGACATGTGAAAAACACATTACATTTAGAATTCAAACCAACCGCTCCAAATGGAAGTTATGAACTTGCTGCTACTTGACAACTGATGAACCTATAGACAATTGCGTGTTTTTAATTGTGAAATAAGCATGGATAAGATGAAAATGTAAAGTTTTGGGTGGCCAAAATAGCTCATAGCTTCCCACACTAAGTCATAAAGAAAAACTTATAAAATACAGAAAAGGTATAAGATTTAAGATAGAGGAAATGTACCTCTGTCTGTGGAAAGCCTTTGGATTTTACTACTCACAAATCTGTCATATATTTTTTTCTCTTTTCAAATACAACTTTCTTAGTATTGAAATAGCAAAAATGCATAAAACAGATAGATCCATGAAGAAATTAACAGAAAAAAAACAAGATATTCCATGACAAAACCAGATTTAAACAATATCTATCCACAATTCCATCCTTACAGAAAGTACTCCCAAGGAAAAACTCCCAAGGAAGTGAGCTGCACCCACAAAAATACAGGCAACAGACAACCTCACACCTCACACAATCAAATGCCAAAAAAGAGACAAACACATAAACACTACCACTGAAAAACTAGAATTAACATAATTGGTCATTAATATATTTTAATATCAATGGACTCAATTCACCTAGAAAAAGACACATGTTAATAGAATGGATTTGAAAATAGGAGCCATCCTTCTGCTGCATACAAAAAGCACACCTTAACCTCAAAGACAGAAATTACCTCAGAATGAAAGGCTGGAAAAGAATTTGCAATCAAATGGAAATAAGAACCAAAATGGTGTAGTTATCCTAATATCTAACAAAATAGACTTCAAATTGAAATAAGTACACTTAATACTCATCACAGGAAAAATCCATCAAGATGAAGTCTTAATTCTGATAATCTATGCTCCAAATACAAGAACACCCACATAGATAAATGAAACATTACTAAAGATTAAATCTCATATCAAACCCCATACACTAATAGTAGGAGACTTTAACACCATACTCTCACCAATAGACAGGTCTGCCAGACTAAAATTTAATAGAGATATAAAGGAAATAACAGATGTCATGACTCAAATGGACTTAATAGACATCAGTAGAACATTTCCCCAAACACTAAAGAATATACCTTCTTCTCAGCACCTCACAGAATCTTCTCTAAAATTGACCACATACTCAGTAAGAAAGCAAACCTCAACATATACAGACAAATTGGAGCAACTCCCTGTATCTTATCAGATCACTTATAGTTAGAATTCAATAGTAACATTAACTATTGCTAATTATTTTGTCTACAAACTTATAAAGATTGAACAAGGCTCAACTGAATCACCCCTGGGTCAAGGAAGAAATAAATAAAAAAAGAAATTAAAGACTAGAATTCAATGAAAGTGAATGTACAACATACCCAAACCTATCATACACAATGTCCTTCCCCCATCTCAACCAGTCCATTTTCTCACATTCTCCTCCTCACTCCACTTCTCCCTTCTCCTCTACTGCCCTCCATTCTCCCTCCTCCACTCTCCCAATTTTCTCAGGAGATTTTTTCTATTTCCCCTTCCAAGGGGAATTCAGGTAAGTCTCTCTTAATGTTCTCCTTTTTACCTAGCTTCTGTGGGGTCATGATTAATATCCTTTGCTTTACATCTAATACCCACTTATGAGTGAGTACATACCATCTTTTTCTTTCTTGGTCTCAGTTACCTCAGGATGTTTTTTTTTCTAATTCCATACATTTACAAATTTCAAGGTGTCTTTTTTTCATTGTTTTGTTTTTGTACTGCATTGTGTAAATATACCACATTTTCTTTATCCATTCTTTAGTTGAGGGACATCTAGACTGTTTCTAGATTCTAGCTATTACAAATAATGCTGCGATGAACACAGGTGAGCATGGTTCTTTTGTGTATAGCCTAAAGGTGGTATTGCTGGATCTTGAAGTAGATTGATTCCCAATATTCAGAGAACCTGCCATATTGATTTCCAAAGTGGCTGTGCAAGTTTGCACTCCCACCAGCAATGCAGGAGTGTTTCCCTTACTCTGCCTCCTCTCTAGCATAAGCTATCATCCATGTTTTTGATCTTAGCCATTCTGCGAGGTGTAAGATATCTCAGAGTTGTTTTGACTTGCATTTCCCTGATAGTTAAGAATGTTGAGCAGTTCCTTAAGTGTCTTTTGGTCATTTGAGATTTTTTTTGTTGAAAATTCTCTGTTTACTTCTATATCCCATTTCTAATTGAATGATTTGGTATTTTAATGTCTAGTTTCTTTAGTTCTTTATGTATTTTGCAGATCAATCCCCTGTGTGATGTAGGGTTGGTGAAGATCTTTTACCATTCTCTAGGCTGTGTTTTGTCTTATTAACTGTGTCCTTTGCCTTACAGAAGCTTCTCAGTTTCAGGAGGTCCTATTTATATGATTGTTGTTCTCCATGTCTGTACTATGGTGTTATATTTAGGAAGCGGTCTCCTGTGTCATTGCATTCAAGACTGCTTCCCACTTTCTCTTCTATAAAATTCAGTGTGGTTGTGTTTGTGTTGATGTCTTTGAACCATTTGGACTTGAGTTTTGTGCATGGAGATAGATATGGTTCTATATTTATTCTACATGTTGACATCCAGTTATACCAGCACCATTTGTTGAAAAGGCTTTCTTTTTTCCATTGTTTAATTTTGGGCTTTTTTGTTAAAATTCAGGTGTTCAAAGGTGTGTGGATTAGTATCAAAGTTTTTGATTTGATCCCGTTGGTCCTTCTGTCTGTTTTTATGCCAATATCAAGCTGTTGTCATTACTGTAGTCCTACAGTAGAGCTACAAGCCGTAAGTGATGGTGATGTCTCTGGAAGTTCCTTTATTGTACAGGGGTTGTTTTGACTATCCTGGGCTTTTTGTTTTTACATATGAAGTTGAGTATCATTCTTTCAAGGTCTTTGAAAAATTGTGCTGTGATTTTGATGGGGATTGCATTGAAGCTGTAGATTCCTTTTGGTAAGATTGTCATTTTTATTATGTTGATTGTACCTATCCAAGAACATGGAAGATTTTTCCATTTTCTGATATCTTCTTCATTTTCTTTCTTCAAAGCCTTAAAGTTCTTTTTGTACAGGTCTTTCACTTATTTGGTTAGCACTGTCCCAAAATATTTTATGATATTTGTGGTTATTGTAAAGGGTAATGATTCTTTGATTTCTGTTTCAGCCCAGTTATCATTTAAGTATAGGAGGGCTACCAAATTTTTTGAGTTGATCTTGTATCCTGCCAGATTACTGAAGGTGAATATCAGCTGTTGGAATTCCCTAGTAAAATTTCTGGAGACACATGTTTCTACCATTTCTATTTATCTTCGTGCTGTCATGTGGCTTATGGCTGTTATTTCTCCTCCTGTATGTCCCATTTGTTATCTGTCTCCTAGTGTCTCTCCTGATGCCAGGAGATTCCTCTTCCTACTTCCTCTCTCTCTCTGCCTGAAGTCCCTTCTATACTTACTGCCTAGCTATTGGCCATTCAGCTCTTTATTAAACTAATCACAACAATGTATCTTCACACAGTGTACAAATATTCCACAATAGTTACCTCCTTCCAAATTTCCTGAAGGTAACAGAGAAGAAACAAGAACCTACGTCCCCTCATTGTCCTTTAGCTTGATGATCAAAAAATAAACTCTTCAAGTTTTAAAATTTGACTCAAATTACAGAGACAAAACTTTATCTTCTCATAAATATTTTTGTACAACCTCTGAAATCCTTTTCCCCCTCTAGGGATAAGTTGTCAAGCATGTAAACACGTTTCTAGTTATGATAGAGTGAACTGAAATTTGTACTGTAAGCCATCAGAGTTTTAGTGTGTTCTGTCAGTGCATTTGTGTTGGAATGAGTTACAACTCCATAGCTCTCTAACAGCATCTAAATGGCTGTTTTTAATATAAATATACACATAAAAGAACAAAGAGAGTTAAGTGGGATATCAGGAACAATCTAGAGAATAAATGGGTTAACTTCCATAGTCCTTCTTCAGATGACACTACAGGTACCGGACACAGTGAGCAAAGGAGATAAGTCAATCTCAAGAGTAGGCCCACAGCTAACAGAAAACCTGTCAAGTCCTCCTCAGAGACAAGAGTCTGTTTTTTGTTTTTTTTCTGAAAAAATGCAGAAACTATAAGTGAAGGCTAAAGGTATTTGAATTGTTCTTGAACAATCTTTGGGGCATTAATCCACTCTGTTCAAGTAAGTTGCTTTTGATGTTCTAAGTTGACAAAATGACATCTTAGTAGCAAAGTGACTTATGTCATAGTAATTATGTCACCTTTTAGGCCATAATATAAGGGTTTTGATTAGTTCAACTTCAAATTTCTTCTAACTCCAAAGCTGTGTCAGCTTTAGGATGAACCAAAGAGTCTTCTATAGTACTGAGAAAATTGTGTTCAATTCGTAAGGCCAGATGGTCATACACTGTAGAAAAACAACACTGTGGTCTGTACAGCTCACATAAGTAGTGGTGACCCCTAAGATTTTCAAAGCACTGAGAAGAAGAAGAAGAAGAAGAAGAAGAAGAAGAAGAAGAAGAAGAAGAAGAAGAAGAAGAAGAAGAAGAAGAAGAAGAAGAAGAAGAAGAAGAAGAAGAAGAAGAAGAAGAAGAAGAAGAAGGATTTATATGTAATAGTGGCCTGAAATCATATAGCTGAAATTTTTCTGCTTCCTAGTAGAGTCATAGCATCAACACCATGTTATAGTGTGTTTTATTAAATGTCTATGTCACTTGTGGTTTATATAAACCTACTGTGATGTCAGACATGAATATAGCATAAGCCACTGTGTAAAGCATAAGACTTTACAGTATAACATGTAGCTAATCCACTGCCTTATGTGTTATTTACATTCTACTTTTTATTAGTATTTTATAGTTAGCTTCTTATATAATTAAGAAAATGTGGCCTGCAAACACAGAGTCCTGGCTGTCCATGCCCTACCATGCCATGTCTTCTGTATCACTTGATGATACCTATTAACTGACTGAGACCATTTGTGTTTGTACAACTACACTCCATGATATTTGCACAACAAAATCATCTAACGATATGTTTCTCAAAACAGGCCCCATTTCTATGTGATTATTGACTCAGAATAAATATTTCAAAGTTCCCACTGCCAGTTTAGTTCTTTAAATGGTACAGATTCATGGCTAGCAAGTGATCTGTCTGTACGTTCTGTAAATTTTAATATAAACTACAGAGAAGCCTTGGCATAGATGGGAGTAGCTCAAGGGTAATCTAAAAGCTCCAAAGGATATAGTTGTAATTTCTAGAAAAATAAAAATGTAAGAACTTTAAAAAGTAGCACATAAAATATAACCATCAATCTATCATCCTTCAAGGCAGCTGTATCTCAAGTCTCTTTTAAAGGATGACGGCAGAATGGCGAACTGCTTTTGACCAATCTTTCCTCAGGCTCCTAAGGCCACTTCTTAAAAAATCTTCACCTTGGTCCTCTCCAAATTCCAATCTTCTCATTCCTATTGTATACTCTGCTTAGCAAATTCCTGCCCAGATCTCACCCCTACTCTATTATTGTGCTGCTCTGTTCTCTAATTTGACTTCCTATTGCTGTAACAAATAACTGAGGTAAAGTTGAGGAAAATGATTCATTTTGACTCTGCATTTTAAAGATTGTAGGTATGTTCAGCTAGTGCTGTTAATTTCAGAACATGATGTAGAAGACCCTCGAGGGAGAAGAGCATAGAAGAACAACGTTTCTTATGTAATGCTGGCCAGAAAACAGACACAAAGAAATCAAAGGGAAAGGATATCACTGTAAGGTATAACTCTATTGTCCCACTTCCTTCAAATAGGCCCTGTCTTCAAAAGTACCTGCAATGTTCCCAGAAAGGTGCCACCATCCAGGGCCTAAGCTTTCAATATGAATCTGCTGAGGACATTCCACATTCAAAATAAAACAGCTACTCACAGCAAAAATTTTGTCACATGCATTCAGCAAGTTTCTCCCAGTCTCCTTCCTGATTTCTGTCAATTTCCCTGTAACCTGATCCCTAGCTATTGCTAGGACTCAGAACATGATGTCCCAGAATGCATTTGCTTTGCCAGGAATTCAAGGACCTCTGAAGTCTTAAGTAGTTTCCTGAATAAGTAGTTCATGAAATTCTCTCTGACCTCTCAGGTCCTCTTTCTCTTTCCCCTATTTCCTTCAAGAAAGGACTACAAATTAGAACTCCTCTTCCCAAAATAAGTCATAACAGTGTAGAAATAACACTTTTGAAATGCCAGTGGTCTCATCTGTACCTGAAGGGAGGATTACAACAAAAAGAAGGCAAAATATTTGACACTTAGAACTTTCGGGGTTCCTCTGTTATGTTCCTTTCCTCTAGGAAACACCCTTTCTTGTATAATCACATCTCTACATGACCATCCAGTCTTAGTCTACTTAAATGAAAAACCAGTTTTACCCTGATCTTCAGTGTGAAAGCTCCCATATCATGCAAAACTTTATACAATAAAGTTCTCTAGCTTCCTCTTACTAATCTCTGAATGCAGGAGAATCAGCCATGACTTTGAGTAACTGAAAAGAAAGAGACATACTTCTTTTTTTGCATCTATGCTAAACTTTAAACTTGTATTTGAGCGTATTCTGTGTTAAATCCCACTTAATTCTTATACTGTTCTCAATACCTATCAAAAGAGTCATGAATATAATTTCCCTAACAGGGTCATGGGCTATATAAGAAAATACCCATAAGCCAAGCACAAGAAACCGCTTTTCAAAGTGTTGGTTGGGGGCATTCAAGATATTCTCCAAAAACAACTTAGGAAATTGCAATTGCCCTTGGTTTTGTCTCCCATAATTTGAAGGTAGATTATAATTTCTTGAAGGTACCACATACTTCAGACACAGGATTGGTAGAATTGAGCTGGAACTCACCTGGATGCCTCTTCCTTGAGGACTATCCTTAACAGAATACAAAGACACAATGCAAGTTGCCAAGGGAAAAAAGAAAATCAATAGTCCAACACAGATGTGACAATTTCAAACTACAACAATGACCAGTTCAACAAGATTTCCACAAAAGTGCTGTAGTGAGACTTATATCACTGCAATAACATACATCTGTCTAATTGGATTTAAGCCCCACTCACTAGAAGGGAATTCACCTCTGTTACTGTAAACTCAGCCAACCACTTTTGGCTGTAAATGCCAAAAGGAGAAACTGCTACTGCAATGGCTACAGTTAAGGGGATTCTCTCTTTACGACACTGTTTATTCACCTGAGCTGTACAGAACACAGACACAAAACACCGCTGTGACCTGAATGTAAAATGCTATTCATAGGCTTGTGTATTAGAGCATTTGTTTCCTTACTCTGTCAACTGTATCTCCTTAAATCATAAGCCAAATAAGTTCTTTTCTGTCAGACATTTAGTAGTAGCAATGAGAAAAGTGACAAATACATACTCTTAGGCCACTTACAAAATAATATGATTTATACAATGAACTATATTTATATTCATGATTTTTCTTTAAAAATGAAGTGGTTGCATATTATTCCCCAAACTGATCATCTTTATGGAGTAAATTATACCCAATTAACATCTTAATTTTTGGGAGAAAAGCCTCTCAAAGGCAAGTGTTGCTCCCAGACCAGATTTTCTTCCACTGCAGTCCCATCACCACATAGTTTAGTTGAGATTCTTAAAAACATAAGCAGGACCTTATCTACAGAACAAAAACACATAAATGGCTTCTTCTGGGTTCAGAAAGAAAGAAAAAAAAAGAAACTTTTAACTCCACCATGGACCGGAAGGCCCTGTCATAAACTCCACCGTGGACCGGAAGGCCCTGCCATAAACTCCACCATGGACCAGAAGGCCCTGCCAGATGTGTTCCTGTCCACTCCTATCGTCTCAGGCAATTACCTCATTTCCTGCCACTCCCACTAGACTTCGCTAACTCTGGAGTTTTAGCCCTTCAAAGACAGAAGCCACCTTCTGGCCACAGAACCTTTCACTGTTCTATACCCTGTCTCTGGAATGTTCTTTCTTTGCCCCAGTCACAGTCTCGATCTATGCATGAATACCTTGCTGTCTGGTCATCCTGTATCAAGGCCTTGACTGACCTATGTAGTCTCCCTTGTTTTTTGTTTGTTCTTTGCTAATACCAATTACAGCCAACATTCATTTCATCTGACATTCTTTCTCTTATACATACTTAAGGAATGTAAGTTCTTTGATGGAAACCTCTTGTTGACCTGCTCTTGGTTGCATTCCAAGCATTCAGCAAACCCTCAGTCCATGGATTCTAAAGATGGTTCTACATCTTATAGTAACATTACAAGCAAATTTATTCCATCTATTTTCCAATGTTTTGTTTTTTTTTTCCTATTTCAAATCTTCAGCTTAAGTTCACAGTTTGGGAATACCCACTGAAACAGCTTACCTGATCTAATGGTAGCTCACTAGCTCTGGCCGGACAGGTAAGGAACCAAACTAGACTCTCAGAATGTAAATGACAGTTGTACGGCTGGGGCAGTGGGACCAGGATTTATACTTACTGATTGTACTGGCTTTTTGGAATCCATTCTCTTTGGAGGAATACATTGCTCAGCCTAGATATAGTAGGAAGTGCTTTGGTCCTTTCTCAAAGCAAAGTGCCTTACCCTCTCTGAAGAGTAGGTGAAGGGTAAGATGGGGGAGAGAGAGGAAAAGGAAGAAGGGGAGGGAGTAGGAACTGGGATTGGTATGTAAAATGAAAAAAATAGTTTTGTGTTTTTAAATAAAATAAAAAGGAAAAAACTGAAAAAGTACATTTTATCAGAAAGTATGGCAACTTCTAACAGCATAATGGTTTTATTCATGACCCATTAATGTTAATAAGGTTTCATGGTTACTTGAAAGTACTGTGCTATCAAAGAGTAACAGAAACATTGATAGCAACACATAAAATAACACATACAAAAAAAGCCAAATTTTTGCTTTGTCCAATTTTGGTATAGGTTGCCCATTTGTTCCAGCCACACAGACCCAAAATAGTCACACAGAAACTGTATTATTACAACTCTGCTTGGACTATTAGCTCATGCTTCTTATTGGCTAGCTATTATATCTTAAATTAAGCCATTTCTATTATTTTGTATATTACCACAAGGCTTGTGGTTTACCAGCAAGGTTCTGGCTCTCAGTTCGTGTCTTTCTCCTCCGGTGTCTACATGGTGTCTCTTTGACTCTGTCTACTCTCTCTATATATCGTTTCCAATCTGACTCTTTTCTGTTAAGCCACTGTCACCCAAAGCAACTTCTTTATTAACCAGTGGCAATAAAACATATTCATAGCATACATAGGGGAATTCCTCATCATTCCTAGAGTCATTAGGGAAAGAATTGATGTGAAAATGTTTTTATATTTCCGTGATGAATTTATCACCAGAACATCACTACACAGTTGTGACTCAAAGGGCCCATGTCTTCTGTTTCTTCCAAAGCATTTAGTTCTCACTCTTTAGAAAATGGAATGAAATTGCATTGTGAAAGCAATTTGGTAGCCTTTCCGGAATTTTTAGAGTTAAAGGCAATGGGAAGAATGGAAAATAGCAAACAATGTTGCATGGGTTGATTTGAAGAGCATCATTTAGTTATATATTTGAACATAACTGGGTATATGTGTAGGTATGCATGTTTTGTATACATGCATACATTTGTGCACATGTACATGTATATTCATAATGTTTTGTGTTATGTACTTCTGTTCTATGTCACAATGTAAGTTGTGGGATGGACAAAAATTGAAATCCATTGCATTTGGTAAGGAAGGGAGATAGAAGCAGGTGCTAGCAGCTGCATTTCAAATACAAGCATGAGCCCAAATTCATGCACTGTTGTAAGAGTACTCATATATTAAATCTGTATCTGTCTGTGACACACTCCATTCTGTCTTGTATGTCACCAAATTTATATGTCTGTTTTCATACTATAACATAAGCTCTTCAAGGTTTACACATCATACTCTGTCAGATGTGGTACCCCTTTCAATAAAGATGACCTTTCCATGAACAGTGTTCACAAAATTCCATCTATCTTCCCTTTCAACCTGAAAGAAGGATTCTATGATTGGATTGATTACTGAAAATGGCACAAGTATCGAGGTCTGCATTTTCTATCTGACCCTCAGGGTGCTGGTAGCTCACACTTTCTGCATCTTGATAATGATTCTTTGAGCTTGAGTTTCCGTGTATGAAATTGGGCTCCTTTGATAGAGAAAAAGACATAGGGAGGCCCTGAAATTACCTAAAAACAGAACGAAGGCCTCTTGAGCCCACCTGGCTGTCTCCATGAAGGTGAATATGAAATATAAAGACTTCTCTGGCCCTATGGACCAGGCATTGACTGATGATTCACAGGGCAGCCACCTATTTCTGTCAATCAACTCAATGGCAGAACTTATTGAGTGTGTCAAACAATATAGAGCACAAGATCTAGAATACTTACTGCACAGTCACTCATAAATAAGTTCCTGACCTCTGCTCTCATAGTGGTGGACTCTTCTCTGTGGAGGCCCAGAAATGCAGGCCCATTCCCACCTTGTCTGATAGTCACAGAGTTTGGGGAGTTAAAGGTTTGATGCACCTTCTAACTCAGGAGGTGGTTACCTGGCCCTTTTGAAGTTCAGAGAGCTAGCTGCCATCCTGAGGGTGGGTGGTCAGGATATGCAGATGTGCTTCTGTGCCTTTCTTTTGTAACTATGAGGTCACCTAGGGAAGGGCTGTCTTCAGTGTACCTGACCTCGAGTATGTGACTTGGGGCATCTTGTTACCTAGACAACAGAATGCTAATGAATGGATGTCTCAGAGTTGACTGTGTGAATTAACCTTGTGTGTCATGCTAATAAAATCTTTTATTACCTTCTCCCCCAGTTTACACTGGGTGCAAAAGCTGTGGAAAAATAAACAAGGGTGATTTCAGGGTTTGAGTAATCCTTGAAATACCCTCCGGATACTGTCTTATGGTTTCTGTCTTGTTATTTTTATGTGTCTTTATATTCCTTACTTATACCTCTTTAATTCTCTCACGCCTACCCTGGCAAAAGTACGTTTGTCGAGGCCCATCCTCAACACTTCCCCAGCTACCCCCTGTGAGCACAGTGGGCAGTATTCAGAATAATACTCTCTCAGGCAAGCTCAGACTATAATTTTAGCCTACATAAATTATAAAATGGAATAAATGATTGATGTAGGCTACTCACTTATATGCAACAACAAAAACTAGACATAATCACTGGATGTGTGTCACTTCTCAACATCTGTAACATCTGTTCCTGACTCAAGAAACAACAGTATATGGCAAGTGGAAAAGGCTCTTCGAGCCTAAATAGAAAGGAGGACATCACAAAGGCCTGGAAGAAAAGGCCTGACACCAACTGAACTGTTGTAATGCCTTTCTGGACATGAACACATGCTACTAGAAGATAAAGATACAGGATGCTTCATGTGTACTAGCAAAAGTTCTGTCTTGTTTTTGCAAGAAAGAACAGAGACGAGCAGACAGGAACCTAATGAATTTGTAAATCCATCAAGGATGATTAACTAGCAGGATAGAGAAAATAACAATAGGCTTCAGCTGTCTAGGTGAAATATGAGACGAGAGATAAAAATGGAATTCCTGAGATGAGTTTGTGAACAGAACTTGGAGGAAATATGAGGATGCCAAGCTAGGCTAAGTATGAAAAAATTAATGCTTCCATTTCCTGTCTTGCCCAGAAAATGACCTGTAAGATCAGAAATTGTTATACTCAACCCACTGTAGATAGGCCCTTAGCTGTCTAATCAAATTAAATGGCTAAGAGTTTCAAGGTATTTCTTTTTAGGAGTCCTAAGGTTATGCCTCTATGAGTCTTAAGAGCAAACCTGTTGATCCCTTTCAACAATAATAGTTCTTTTTGTTGTGTTCCAATCATATCCTGAGTCTCACCTCAAGAGATGACAGAGGTCATGTCAGGAGCAAATGTTTATGGTGCTATTCTTTGATGGACGTGATTATTATCTGATCCCTAGGAGCACCATAAAGAATTTTTAATGAGAAAGGAGTATGATTTCAAAAATAGAGTTAGGAATCTTCACAATTGCCGGGTGGTGGTGGCACAGGCCTTTAATCCCAGCACTTGGGAGGCAGAGGCAGGCAGATCTCTGTGAGTTTGAGTCTAGCCTGGTCTACAAGAGCTAGTTCCAGGACAGGCTCCAAAACCACAGAGAAACCCTGTCTCAAAAAACAAAGAACAAACAAACAAACAAAAAAGAATCCTCACAATCATTCTCAGGGCATAGGAATGGACTCTATTCAGTAAGCTAGTAACTGTCTCTGGTTAGATTTAAAATGATAGAAACGGATGTACTCCCGACCCTCAGCCAGCTTCTTCTTGGAGAAAAATGTTTGTCTAGCTTCTGTCTCACCACAGCATATCACATTGAGAGAAGATACGTTGTTCCTTTTCATTGCAGGTCTTTAGATGAAGCACAAGCATACTAAAGAGTCTCATCTGCAGACTGAGTTGATTTGCAACACCAGAACCTTAACTTCAAGACAATATTTAAATAGAATGAGGTTTGAGAATATGAAAAAAAAAACATGTAAATGAACTATAACCAAAAGCTGGAAACAGTTCCTCATAGGGAGTGTTTTACTTCTCCCCTTAAGTCTGAGGGTGCTCTGTGGCTCCACTGACCAAAGAAGAAAGTTAGGACTATACTGTCCAGATTGTGGGGCTCCTCTCTTATGAGACTAGACGTCACTGATTCCTATCTCTTTCCAGGCTTATTCTTGCGGCATTCAATTGCCAAGTAAGATTTCCTTTAGAGTCATGGAGAAAGGTATCCAGCCCACGTAGAGGGTGAAGGGATAAGTCTGGCAGGGACTGGAGCTATTTCTATTCTCCAGCAGAATCTTTGACAGAATACCAGATATATGTCACAGGGAAGGAATTGTGTGGCCAGACCAGCACAAAATATGAACCAAGAAAATACCAAGATAGATGAGGTATTTGTTGTTTGATAATAATTTGTTCAGCAGGAATATACAACAAACATATGCCATATTGGCATTGTATAACGTTACATTTTTAATATCATTAATTTCAAAGCCTTGGAGTTAGGCAATGTATATCTCTGTTGAATCATGAAAAGGGTCTTGCAGGTAAATTAAGGAAAAATCATACTAATTGTGATGGATCCTGTTCCAAGAACTGGCATCTTTACAAGGGTATCAGGAAATATAAAAACAAACACAGTGTAAAGCAACTGTGCAAATGAGAACAGAGATGGTAGACAAAGGGCATCGGCAGTCACTGTCAGAAACAGGAGGAATCTTTCACCTGCCACTATAGAAGAGACTCACCCTGTGATATTTGAGTTTGGATGCTAGGCCTTAGAAATATCCACCCATTGAGACTGTGCCTGAGTTAATGGGAGCTCACCAACTCCAGCTGGACTGGGACTGAATGAGCATTGGATCAAACTGGACCTTCTGAATGTGGCTGACAATTGGGGCAGACTGTAAAGCCAATGGTAATGGCACTGGGATTTTTCTCTACTGCATGTACTGGCTTTTTGGGATCCTAGTCTATTTGGATGCACACCTTTCTAAGCCTGGATGGAGTGGGGAGGGCCTTGGACTTCCCATAGGGCCAGGTACCCTGCCCTCTCTTAGGACTGGAGGGGGTGGGGAAAAGGTGTGTGGAGGAGCAGGAGGGAAGTGGGAAGAGGGGAGGAAGTGGAAATTTTGATTGATATTATTTATAAAGTGATAAAAGAAAAAAAGAAATATGAAGAGTATAAGTCACTGTTTCTAGTAGAAGAATTTTGTTAGAAAGTATGTCTCCTCAGCAGGGAGTGGATTGCAGAATGTATCTTTATTATTAATGTGGCTGACATCATGCTATTAATCCTGGGGAACAATCTTGACATGATCAACACTACTGACTTCAAATGTGTAGGCTACATCTTCAGTGTTATCAGTGTTCGCTTATGTAATGATGCTATAGTCATTCTTGGTTTCCAGTCCTCCTGGTACTTCACCTCCATGTAATAGAAAATTGACTTTACAGAGGCGGGACAGGTATAGTCATTTAAAAAATGGACAAAACCCAGTGAGTAAAAAACATTACTCACCAGTCATTTGGTGACAGATAACTGTTATTATTCTCTAAAATGAGATTTGGAAACTATCTAAGGCATTAGTTATTCATTAAAAAATCAGATAATGACGCTTAGGCTAAGAGCCATGAATAAAGCATTCATGGTACATATTTTTCATAAAAACAGGATAACTTGGGCAGCTTAAGTTTAGGGAAAGATAACACACATCTCTAAGTGATAAATTATATCAACACTTAGTAGGTCTTCCTCCTAAGGGTGGGGATACACCTGATTCATGAAATGACCATATAAATGTGACTTCTATGGTGTTGCATCAGGGATTTTGCAGTATTGTTTTTGATACTAAGTTTCACTTAAGAAATATCTGGTGCCCCTACACAGAGTCCATAACAATTCATTTGTCAATATTAAAAATGTCTGTCTTATTTCAAAATGGTATTCATTTGACCAATGGGACATGTGCTGTAACAAACTGGTAAAAAATTCCTCTGAGCTATAAAAATAACTAATAACTACATAATAATCTTTGGATGTACAGAATCATTTAATTCTAGACTCATTGGATGTGAAATGAAGCACAACAATAAAGTGCCTGTGAGTATTCAAGAAATAACCTTTAGAGGTCAGTTGCTATAGCTTTTCACTCAATGGAAAACGTGAACTCCACTTGTGAAAATTCATAATTTTAGCAATTTCTTTATGTAGCATTGATAATGAAAAATCTGAAATGATACCAAAATAGTTTCATATATTTTTCTCTAAACACTTCTAGAAATAAATTCTTAAACAAAAACAAAACCAGATATGATGTGGTACACACCCATCAAGTATTAGCACTTGGGCGGTTGAGGCAGGAGGATAAAAATTTTAAAACTATATTTAGTTATGTAGCAAGTTTAAGGTTAGAGGTAAATAATAGATAGGTAGATAGACAGACAGACAGACAGACAGACAAATATTGGATGACAAATAGTTATTGTGCAGCATGGTGTCATACCACAGTGCTTATGATCATGAATTCACAGAATTTCTTTTTTCACTTTACCTTCTCAGATGATAGTCTCCACATGTATGGGCCAAAACTCACTTCAAAAGCATGGTATGGGTGCTATATAATTTATTAGAATAATTGGGGAAAAAATGTCATCCCAAGTTCCTATAGGCTTTTACATGTATTCTCTATACTTTAAGGTTTTTGAACTTAGGTTGTATTTGGTTTGTCCTTATTGCTTTCTAGTGATGAACTTTATTTTAATCAGAATATAAGCACATGTATTCCAAAGCCGTGGTTTATAAGCAGAGAATATTGAGGGTGCGAATAGCAGACTTTTGAAGTCAGGTCCATATGCATCCGAGACAGTCTTACTAATCTTTAGTAATGTCTGCTATTCAGGTTAAGAATGTAAAGCTAGAGAAGCAGCTTCTTCCCTGTGAAGTATTTTTGATTTCACACTTCTCCTTTTCAAAGTCTTTTCAGAAGCTCTGACATATGCCCCATTGAAGTTTCACCAGGAGTGTAGATAGGTTGAAGGACACACAAGTAGAAAGGTTTTCTATGAGAATCAAGATGGAAATAAATCATTAATCACTCTCTTCACATTCAGATGCAGGTCATTTGGTTCATGTTGCTACCCAGGCTATCCAGCTGGGGAGGTGCCCCTGGCTTCAAAGAATTCTCCTCTGGGAAAAGGCATCACTCGAATCATATCTAACAAGGTTAAGCATAACAAAATGGATTTTCAGAAATATATTTTAAAGTGCTATTACAAAGCACTCTTTAATTTCTCTTGCTCAAAAGCACAAAGACACACAATAAGATATTGTTTCTAGTTAGTGCAAATTACTTGTCTTCTGTTCAGGTGGGGGAGATTTGCTTGATAAGTCACTTCCCAGTTGATTCAGGATAAAATCAAATTCCTTTCTGTTGCTCATGAGAAGCAATTACTTCTTTTCCAGATATCAATGGTAAAGAATTCTTAATCTCAGGACTTTCTTCTTTGTATTATATGCTTCCATGGGGAAAAGGTGAGATTTTCTAACGCTCTGTTCATCCATACTCATGTGGTAACTCTTTTGTGCCAGAAATTGTGCTGACAGGAACAGGCACAAGAAAAATGGCTGTTGCCTCAAGAAGTTGAAACTGAGGATGACCTTCATGTGACTCAAAATGGAAAATAACAGGATGAGAGCAAGATGAGATGGGAATCACAGACAACAGCACCTGTGATCAAGACAAGGCAACAAATGAGCTATCTTCAAAGACAAAAGCAGTTGCCTGGGGAAGCGGACATCAACACAGTGCAAGAGTCAACTGAAGGTACAAAACAGATGACAGTTGTATTTGATATGACTTCCAACAGGAATTAGAGGGGAAAAAGGAAGGGGAAGAAGAGGGAAAGAAGAAGAAATGGAGGTAAGAAAAAACAGAGGGAAGGGAAGAACAGAAGGCAGGGGACAACAAAGGCTTTAGGAAACTGATCTGCATCCAAACCAGAATGTTCTTTGTTTCCTCAGTGACACAAGACTAGGCAAGGTATCACAAGGTAAGTGAACAGGCAACTCTCATTCAAGAATTCATGCATGTGTTTGTTTTCAGTGGGTCCTCTATAGTCACAGAGTGTGACAGTATCTGTGATGCACATCACACAAACGCGGGAAAGAAGTGCCTAAGAGTTTGTTTGTGCCTGGAACGGAAAGGAGAGAGAATGAAGCTGGAGTATTTTAGACACTTGGCAAAAGTAATAAACACAGTGGTGAGTGACAGTGAAGCACGTTTCAACTCCAGATGGGAAATTTACTGCAAGACGTGGTCAGGAAAACAGCATTAGAGTATAAACACCAGTGGGTTATGTCTAGGTGCCAAAAGAATGCTTTGCGGAGATTACCAGTGAGTAACAGAGGTCTGTAAATGAAGCTGGAAAACAGAAATCCACAAGAAAGCAATGGACACTGGGCCTTTATCCATACCATTCAGAACAACTTTCCAGAACTGGATCAACCCCCTCCGCCCCCCTCCCAAAAAAAATAAACCCAGAGTGCAAAAATTTTACACCTCAGCAATGATTCCTTGGCTACAATATCAAAGGCACGCACTACACACATGCAAAATGAAAGATTTGCACATCTTAATGTTTTAAACGTTCTGTATGTACTTCATAGGAACACATCAGCAGAATGAGTATACAATTAAGGGAATGACAGAAAATACTTGAAAAATATTTATTGGATAAGGAGTTAATATTCAGAAAACATATAGCACGCCCAAGCTCAATAACAATTATCCAGATTAACAATTTGGCAAAAGACTTGAGTAGAAACAAATGTCAATATGCATGGCCGGGCGGTGGTGGCGCACGCCTTTAATCTCAGCACTCGGGAGGCAGAGACAGGTGTATCTCTGTGAGTTCGAGACCAGCCTGGTCTACAAGACTAGTTCCATGCCTGGCGGTGGTGGTGCACGCCTTTAATCTCAGCACTCGGGAGGCAGAGGCAGGCGGATCTCTGTGAGTTCGAGGTCAGCCTGGTCTACAAGAGATAGTTCCAGGATAGGCTCCAAAGCTACAGAGAAACCCTGTCTCAAAAATCAAAAAAAAAATTCCAATATGCACATGGATAGCATTTGTAGCATTATAATTACCAGGAAAACACAAGTTGAAGGCACAAGGAGGTGCCAGATCATGATCATTACATTAGGATGGTTTCCCCTTTGAAATGTCTCAGAAAATAATAACTAATGAGCATTAGAAGCCTTATACCTGCTGATGGGAACGTAAATGGTGCAGTCACCATGGGAAGCAGTATTCAACAGTTTTCTAAAAAAATAGACAGTATTAGTATATGACTTGGCATTTACTCTCCTTGCATACATACCCAAAAGAACTCAAATAACATCCATCTTTTTCTCATCCTTATCTCAAATGTAGAAGACCGAAAGAATAGCATGGTGTAAACCCTGTTTTAAGAAAACTAAATACAAACAGTTTTCTTCTTTTAAACAACTCCATCAGAACTCATTTCTACAGGAGAGTTCTGATACTCAAAACATCACATTTTAATTTAATTTATTACATTTTAATAACTCATGCGGAAGACAAAACATTAGCAAAGATGCAACTACAGCATTACATATAGATCAATAAAAACAATAAAAAAATTTAAAAAACAATTTACCTTAAACACTTGAAACTGTTCCAGCAGTTAAGAGCATATAGTGCTCTTACAGAGCACTGGAGTTTAGTTCCCAGCACCAAGACGGGGTGACTCACAACTGCCTGAAAGTCTATCTAGTTCCAGGGGACTCAACACCCCCTTCCGAGTTTGTCAGAATCATGCTCAAGTACACATACCTACTCGTAGGCATACACGCACACACACACACACACACACACACACAAACGAGCTTATGCACGCACATACATGGGCAATTTAAAATAAATATTTTTAAAAGGAAATAAAGACAACAAAATAACTGGGAGGTAAGAAAGTGTACATTTCTTTTCGTATTGTATCTTTTCTTCAGCATCAGAAAGGGCATGAATGTCCAATAATTCCATACCCACAGACAAAAGATAGAACACTTTACCACTTTTGGATAATCAACAAACTAGAAAATTGCCTTTCATTTTCTAAGGTAGGATACTGAGACCTACAAAACTATTATTCTCAAGAATCCCACTGACCCTACTAGGGAACAGTCAGCACACATGTGTGCCTTGTTCTGATGGCTTTTATGGAATTTCCTGTTCTCTTTTGCTTTTCAGCTGAGAAAATACCTACCTTTATGCTTAAGGCCACTTAAAAAAAAACTGGTGGCTCAAGTTTGAGCCACCTTTTATAAGGAATAATTCCTGAAAATACATGTCTCTACAAAAAGTTGCTAAAATAGCCTTTCACAAAAATAAGTTATTAAATAATATATATAAATCTATGGCTTTAAAATCAAATAACTCTGGATTTCAAAATACTGCTACAAAGGTTAATTGGATTGGAAGAGATTATGACACAGAAAATAATTAATGCAATTTTGATACTCACAAATACATATTTTAGCTTTATAATCTTATTTAAATGTTTCCCTTAAATACCTCTAAAGGTCCTACTTAATGAAGGTTTATGCTCCATTCAACAAATTTAGTTAAACAATTTTAAGGTTACAGAAATACAACTATAAAGTATGGAAAGTTTCTTTGGTCTCTTTGATGATTCTGCTAGACTCCTGTCCCAGAAAACTCTGTAGGCAGAATAAACTATAAGTTGAAAGTTTTGTTGTTGGGTTGGTGAACCAATCCCTCCACTTAAGGCTTTGCTATATAAAGAAAAACCTATTAGAATAACACCTGACTTCTCAACAGAGACAGAAGGGCCTGGGTAAGATATTCTATAGATTCTAAGTGACCACAGATTCCAACACAGCCTACTAAACTCGGCAAAACTTTCCATCACCATAGATGGAGAAAACAAGATATTCTATGATAAAGTCAAACTTAAACAGACAGCATCTATCCATCTATCCACAAGCCCAGCCTACAAAAGGTACTAGAAGTAAAACTCCAACCCAAGGAAGTTCACTATACCCATTAAAACATAGGTATTAAATAAACTCAGATCAGCAAATCAAAAGAAGGGAAGCACACTACTACTACTACTACTACCAACAACAACAACATCAACAAAATAATAGGAATTGGCAGTCACTGGTTATTAATAACTCTCAATGTCGATGGACATGATTCCCCAATAAAAAGACACAGACTAACAGAATGGATAGAAAAACAGGATCTATATTTCTGTTGCATACACACCTCAACATCAAAGAAAGACATTACCTCAAAAAGAGCCGTTGGAAAAGATTTTCCAAATGAATGGATCCAAGAAGCAAGCTAATTTCTACCAAAATAGACTGTAAACCAAAATTAATAAAAAGAGATGGAGAAAGATATTTCATACATATCAAAGGAAAAACCCACCAAGATGTTGCTTCAATTCTTACCATCTCTACCCAAATGTAAGTGTCTAGACACAATTCCCACCTCCACCCTCAGATTTCACTGTTATTGACACTGGGCACTACTGTGGTATATCTGCTAACCCAGTTTTGGCATTTGGGGAGACAGAGTATCGAATCATATAGCCTGTAGCCTTTAGAGGTTAGCACCACACATTTATGTTTCTCCATGTTCTTCCTTGTCACTTTATTGTTGAAGAATATCCCATTACTTGAATGTACCCAAGTTTACTGCACATATCAATAGAAATTGTGCTGGTTGCTAAGTAGGGGAAACATAAATAAAACTGTTTCCAACACTGCATAATTTTGTTGTAGATACAAGTTGTCACTTCATCTAAGGAAACACAGAAGGAATATGGAGAAAAGGCCATGCTCTAATGTCCTGATAGCCTTATTACAGACTGTCAGATTGTCTTCCAAAGAGAATGCACCATTTTTTCATACCCACCATCACTACAAGAGCATTCCTGCTGTGCCCCATCCTCATCATCTCTGGGAATGGCCAGAGTATCTTGCAGCAATGTTTTACTACTGCTTACTTTGCATTTCTAGTAGTATATGAAGTGAGGCATCCTTTCCTATTCTTACTGGCAACCTCTACATACTTGGAGGAGTTACATGTTCTGGTCTTTTTTCTTCTAATATGTAAAAGTTTGTGATATGTTTCAGAAACTAATTGTCTCTGAGCTATGTTCTTTCGGGGGATATTTTTTTGACTCTATAGCATGGTAAGGTCTTTTTTTTCACTCCACTATACCATGCTGTGTTTTTTACTTAGTTTTAAACAAATGAAACTGAATCTCCATAAGAATGCATGCTGCCTGAGGAGAAAAATTCAAATGGTCCATACATGAAGAAAATGAATAAAAATTCTAATAGTAAAGCTTTATTTATGCCTGAGATTTTGCATTATCTTTTTTTAAAAAATAAATTGTCTTAGAAGACTAAGTTCTGTTATAGATAATTTTAAGATGCATATTGCTACACTTCTAAAACTCTTCTAGAATATATGGGTTGAAGTAGGGCTTCTGCCTCAATTTCCTGAGTGATCCTTTTAAAAATATTTCCATCAGTTCTCTCTTTTCATCTTAAATGATTTTTCCATATAATGTATTATTATTATGGTTACTTCAACACTTCCGAGATCCCCCCCTACTTCCCTACCCACCCAAATCCACATTTTGTTTCTCTTTTTCATTAGGATACAAACAGGCATATAATAATGATGATGATAATAATAATAATAATAATAATAGATAAAATAAAAACAAACAAAAGAAAAAGACCCAAAGAAAAAGCTCAAGAAACACATATAGTTGCAGAGACACAGACATTCACCCAATAATCCCAAAAATCCCATAAGACACAAACCAGAAATCATAATATACATGCAAAGGACCTAAAAGGAAAAAAATTTCTGGCAAAACATTCTGAGATATTGTGAAACAGAACCTCTGAAAATACTATTGAGTAGTTTGTGTGTGTGTGTGTGTGTGTTCGTCATCTATCTTTGACCATTAATTCTCTTTTAACCTGTGCATGACTGTCAAAAGTTAGAACAGTGCCGCAATAGTGCTTACATAACACGTGTTTAAAGATGTCTATTTCAGTAGTCCTCATTGTCCACTATGTTCAGCGAGTCCGGTTTTATCCCAGGCTTTTTCAGATCCAGGCCAGCTGGCCTTGGTGAGTTTCCGATAGAACATCCCCATAGTCTCAGTGTGTGGGTGCACCCCTCGCGGTCCTGAGTTCCTTGCTCGTGCTCTCTCCTTCTGCTCCTGATTTGGACCTGAGATTTCTGTCGGTACTCCTATGTGGACAATGAGGACTACTGAGAACTCAAGAACATCGGCAATGGGTTTTTGATCCTACTGCACGAACTGGCTTTGTGGGAGCCTAGGCAGTTTGGATGCTCACCTTACTAGTTTTGGATGGAGGTGGGTGGTCCTTGGATTTCCCACAGGGCAGGGAAACTTTTTTTTTTTTTATTTTCACATGTTATTTTAGTTATTAAGGATATCTTTTTTTTAGACATTTTTTTTTAATTTATTTTATTTATTAAAGATTTCTGTCTCTTCCCCACCGCCACCCCCCTTCCCTCCCCCTCCCCCAATCAAATCCCCCTTTCTCGACTGCCCAAAGAGCAATCAGGATTACCTGCCCTGTGGGAAGTTCAAGGACCTCCCACCTCTATCCAGTTCTAGTAAGGTGAGCATGGGCAGGGAAACTTGATTGCTCTTTGGGCTGACGAGGGAGGGGGACTTGATTGGGGGAGGGGAAGGGAAATGGGAGGCGGTGGCGGAGAAGAGTCAGAAATCTTTAATAAATAAATAAAAAATTAAAAAAAAACAATAAAAGAATATCATTCTACCAATACTGCAGGGCAAATGTCCTCTGCTAAGGAACAAATGCAATGTGAAACACTTGAGTTCTAGGTTTCTATAAATCCTGTTCCTAGAAAGAAAAGGATGTCTATTTCATGTGCTTACCATTTCTAGTATGAAAACATTTGTGAGTGTTTATGATGAAGGAAGGGGTATTTCTTTCATCATCATAAACAATAAATAAGTATACATCAAGATTTTAGTACTTGAACCAATCCAGAAAGTTGATAAACATATACCAATTTCAAAATGTTTAGAACTACTAATCAATTTCCAAAGAATTACCTGGATGTTAGAAGAGAAAGCTCATTTTTTTCTGACACTCACATAGTAAAGAGAATTAATTATGTTCTAATCTTGCTGCGCCAACCATGAGTGCCACAGCCAATGTCTGCCTTTCTTACCTCTCTGTACCTGCTACTTTCTTTCTTACACCTTAGATACTGAAGCAGGCCTGCTCTTTCATCCAAATGGTCCAAAGAGAGCAGCTTAATAGACTCTCCTGTTTAACCAACTCTACTGAGGAAATATAACCAAAATGATCACCCAGATAGAGATTTGGAAAGATCTTTTCACAATGTGTGCATTGAATCCCTGCAGGTATCCAAGAAATTAGGGTGAAGACATTTGATAGCTGGTTCCTGGGCTGGAAATATAAGCACTAAAATGAACAAAATAAGCACAGGCAATAGTGCCACTTATGACATTGGCTTTGCTTGGCAATTTGGAAAACTGACTGTGTAAGAGCTTTTTACGAGTTCCATTTGAGATAATCATTTCGATTGCGGATTCTTCCTAAATAACTGTAATATACAGTGAAGAGACGAGTGCTGCTTAGATACGATGTGCTTTACCACATTTGGACAGATTTGTTATCCTGTCCCATGATGTCGCTGTCTTAACTTTAATCTATAGAAAACCTTTTTATATCTCTGTCTCCTTTCATCGCCTGATGAAGGTAAATATTCAGGAGGATGACTGTATGTTTTTCTTTGGGTTCTCCTTTTTATTTAGCTTCTCTAAGATCATGAGTTATAGGCTCAATGCCCTTTATTTATGGCTAGAAACCAAATATGAGTGAGTACATCCCATGTTCCTCTTTTTGGGTCTGGCTTACCTCACTCAGGATAGTGTTTTCTATTTCCATCCATTTGCCTGCAAACTTCAAGAAGTCCTTGTTTTTTTTTACTGCTGAGTAGTACTCTAATATGTATATATTCCATACTTTCTTCATCCATTCTTCAATTGAAGGGCATCTAGGTTGTTTCCAGGTTCTGGCTATTACAAACAGTGCTGCCATGAACATAGTAGAGCATATACTTTTGTTGTATGATAGGGCCTCTCTTGGGTATATTCCCAAGAGTGGTATTGCTGTGTCCAGACGTAAGTTGATCCTGAATTTCCTGAGAAACCTCCACACTGCTTTCCAAAGTGGTTGCACAAGTTTGCATTCCCACCAGCAATGGATGAGTGTACCCCTTTCTCCACAACCTCTCCAGCAAAGGCTATCATTGGTGTTTTTTATTTTAGCCATTCTGACAGGTGTAAGATGGTATCTTAAAGTTGTCTTGATTTGCATTTCCCTGATTGCTAAGGAAGTTGAGCATGACCTTAAGTGTCTTTTGGCCATTTGAACTTCTTCTGTTGAGAGATCTCTGTTCAGCTCAGTGCCCCATTTTATAATTGGGTTGATTAGCCTTTTACGGTCTAGTTTCTTGAGTTCTTTATATATTTTGGAGATCAGACCTTTGTCAGTTGTGGGGTTGGTGAAGATCTTCTCCCAGTCAGCGGGTTGCCTTTCTGTCTTAGCAACACGTGCAAGGAACTCAGGACCACGAGGGGTGCACCCACACACTGAGACAATGGGGATGTTCTATAGGGAACTCACCAAGGCCAGCTGGCCTGGGTCTGAAAAAAGCCTGGGATAAAACTGGTCTCGCTGAACATAGCGGACAAGGAGGACTACTGAGAACTCAAGAACAATGGCAATGGGTTTTTGATCCTACTGCATGTATTGGCTTTGCGGGAGCCTAGGCAGTTTGGAAGCTCACCTTACTAGACCTGGATAGAGGTGGGTGGTCCTTGGACTTCCCACAGGGCAGGGAACCCTGATTGCTCTTTGGGCTGACGAGGGAGGGGGACTTGACTGGGGGAGGGGGAAGGAAATGGGAGGCGGCGTTGGGGAAGAGACAGAAATCTTTAATAAATGAATAAATAAATAATAATAATAATAAAAATATGTTTGAAAAAAAGAAAACCTTTTTATACAATGAATTATAGCAAGCACTAGGCTCTTCTAGCTCACAGAGTGAACTTCTCCCTTTACACTAAGTATACTTTTGTATATCAGCAAGCTTTTAACTCCTGCAAGTTGGAGATTTCAAGATTTAGTTACTTGAAACAAAGCTGTTATTTTTCATCAAGGAAGAACATTTTAATATCTGCAGGATGAGAGAGTTTGCTTTGAGATTGCATCTCCAAGTAATAACAGAAGCGATACCCATAAAGTCTCACTAAGATGATTACCAAATATGTCCGCAACAAGGATGAACATGCCAACTAGACAGAGAAATTCCCATGAGCCCACAACCCTACACAAAGAATTATAAGCAACCAATGAATGCCAAGAACGGGAGAAGTGGCCTTCTTCATGGAAGAGCACACCAATTGGTTGCCCAATTCCAAATGATACTTCCTGAAAACACACATATATTTAATACTCCATTGACAGAAGAGGTTAAACTGAGGAACATAAGTGTAAATGCATATATTATATGCAATAACAAGTAATGAAAAAAGAGGCCACAATTTTGAAAGAGGAGGTATTATATGGGAGGGCATGGAGCAAGAAAATGGGAAAAAAAACAAAAAACAAAAACAAGCAAACAAGGGATAATTTAAAAAAACTTGATTATAAAGTATGAAGATTTCTCTAATGTCTTCACACATAAAATAATGTATTTTCTTATTTCATAAAGTGTGATTAGGTCCTATTTAGTGACAGATTACTACTCCTGTCTCACATACTGTACATGAAACTCTCACGAAAAGCACACTACCTTTCTGCATTCCTTTCAGAGTTTTGCTAAACATGTTTGTTGAAATCATGTGACATACAGAACAATAATATAAAATAAAAAATTATTTAATTTTGAATCCTACTGCTGTTGTTTGTCAATATGATAAATATTTATTTTACTGATAAAAATGTTTTCCACACTGTAAAAAAATTATAATATCAAAAATTAAGATAAGCAAATAAGCAAGAAAAAAGAAAGAGTTCTGAGTTATGTTCATAATCTCTGTTATGTTGAGGTTGTCAACTTTAGATAAAGTTTAAAACATATAATGCACATATCCACTGCCAAATAAGTTTGTTTTGATTATTGACAAATAATACTTAGCAAGACACAGCCTTATTAATGATCAATCCCCATCTGAACAGGTGTAGTAGAAGGCTGCTTGTTGGTTCCTGGTCACCCAGACTCCCAAATAACCACACAGAAACTTTAATTAAATCACTGGTTGGCCTATTAGCTCTAACTTTTTATTGGTCAGCTTTTACATCTTAATTTAACCCATTTCCATTATTTTATATTTTACCACGAGGCTAGTGGCATACTGACAAGGTTCCAGCATTATCTGTCTCCAGAGCAGGCTCCATGGTTTCTCTCCTGACTCTGCCTTCCTTCTCCCAGCATTCAGTTTTGTTTTTTTCTGCCTAGCTACGTTCTACCCTATCAGGTCAGGCCAGTTTCATTATTAATCAATGGTATTCACACCATATAGAGGGGAATCACACATCAAACAGGAGTCTCTCCAACTAAAGATACCTCTTCAGAAAAAAGTCAGACTCCCAACTCAACACAAGTAAGGGAACTAATTCTCAGGCTCAGCTCCTGCCAGGGAAGGGGTCTGTGACAGTGTGGCAGGTATTGACAGCTGACAAGCCAGTCCCTTCCACATGAAAAGATCCAGTTACATCCATACAGTTAAGCTGTTCTTCAGAGAAACTGATCTGAGATCAAGACAGAAGTTTGGTTTCTCTCTCACAACAGATACAAGGACATTTGCTTTGTGCAGTTGGAATGGGCAAAGTAAATACTAGTCAGAAACCTGACTATGGAACATTCAAATTGTAGTCTCCGGAGTAAGTCAGCAGAGTGACAGATGTAGGGTAGGTGTTCTTAGATACTGAAAGAGTCAAAATCTACCCAGTAACCAAATGATTTAAATTTTTCATCCTCTGTGTGTTCTAAATTTAATTAAACATTGTAATAACTGAACAATATGTTAACTTATCCCTTAGCAGAGATGTAATTCAGATTTTCTGCATAGAAATTCAAGAGATAATTACCCAACAGCTGTTGAGATGGGTCAGTGGGTGGTAGAAGCATTTGCTGCCAAACCTGATAACCTGAGTTTGAACCACATGACCCATACAATAGAAAGAATCAACTTCTACAAGTTATCCTCTGACTTCCACATGTGCACCATGGCAGGTGTAAATATATATACACATAAACATAGATGCATATAAAGTAAGTGAAATAACATTTTTGAAGAGATAATTACTCAGAAGATAGAATCACCTACAAGAACATACTTATACTGAATCTAATGTGGGCATTTACAGACATGATAATTTTAAAACTACACTTGTAGATTGCTTCTACTTCCAATCTTCCTCTGGACACAGATGAGAGTCACATTATTTGTAGTAATATCTGCAGTTCTTTATACACAAAAGATACTTAATAAATACTATAGAATGGACAAATAACTGTGTGGAAAATATGGAGCATTCAGGGTAGAAATATCTTTGGTGTGAATATGGACTTGCAGCATCATGAACGGCTGTGCTAGTGAATTATATTTATTATAAAAATATTGAAATACTTGCAATATTTTATGTAATATGAAAAGTGGTGGTCATGTCTTTTGGTACATGTGAATGAAATATTTAGAAATTTCTCAACATAGAACCAAGCAGTTTTAGGCATTTCCTCCTCTGTCTATTATTCATGACAGTAATGTCTACTTTCCCCCCTCAAGTCTTTGGTGATGAACAGCAGCTCCTTCAAATTGCTCATACTTTCACCCTTGAGCCTTGCCTTGCTAGAGAAACAATCTGATGTACATCCTAGGGAGACTTATGAAACAGATGTATCAGTTCTCACATAATTATATTTTCTGCAGCTTCCATGATGGATAGAAAGAGAAGTATGAAATTTTATATATAGTTTTGTAAAAAAATTAATGTATTGTTATATAAGGACATAACTTCCTTTTGTAAATGGCTCAGAGCAGTGACTTTACTCCATTCAATCTGCAGAAATTATTTTCAAAGGAAATTCTCCATCATCTGTTTGATCAATAGCAGAGCATGCTTGAATAAAATAGTCTACACAAGTCGATGTTGGGCAGCAGTTTCTGCAATTCAAGTCACAGATGCAGGACTACTTTGTAACAGGGATATAAAATGTCAATAGCCTTTGCTTCTTTTCTGGAAATAAGATATAATATTGTGATGAAGACTAAAGCTGCTAACTAAAGGTCTACATTTCTCTATGAATCTATTAGTCTGATATTCATTTGCATATGTTCCTCCTCCTGACAACCATCTACTTTTCTCCCCACTTGAAAACAGGAGTTTGAAATATACATGGCAGTTTATTAAGAAGGAAGTTTGGACATTCAGCCTCAAATATAGTCTTCTTGCAGTAATTCCTTGAAATTTACAGTCTTTAGTTTATAATCCCAGAACATGTCAATCATCCAAAGCATTTTTTAATTTTAACTAAAACTGTGAATGTACATTGAAACTAGAAATGGAGACACTCTTATACGTTTTTCCTTTTTTCATTTACCAACCCTCATCCTTTGTAGATTGTTGGTAAAGAAGGTTCCATTCAACTCAAAAATACCAGAAATGATATTGCCTAGCAATATGCTTGCTACATGCTCATACCCTTTGTTATAGTTAGGGTATGAAATGTACCTCCAAATATTACATAGTCAAGATTTAGTTTTTAAGGCAGCATGTGAATAGGAATATAGTGGCATATTATTTGTATTTTAATATTAAGCTTTCCTGAAAATCAGACAACAACATAGCCATACTAGTCAGCCATACAGGCCAGGCAGTGGTAGCACAAACCTTTAATCCTAGAACTTGGGAAACAGAGGTAAACAGATCTCTGTGAGTTCAAGGTCACCCTGGGCTATACAAGACTGAATCTGTCTTAAACAGAAATAGAGCAAAAAAAAAAGGTGATACCAGCAGTTGAGATCATACACCTTTAATCCATGCACTAGGGAGGTGGAGACAAGAGTTATATGGCTGGGTGGAGAGAGGAATATAGAGGGGAAGAGACAGGAACTCAGTGGAGTGTGGAGCCTGAGGTTGATAGAGAACATTGCAGGATCACCCCTTTGTTTGTCTGAGCTTTAGTAGAGGTAAGATCTCTGTAGGGGCTGGGCTGCTTTGCTTTTCTGATCTTCACCTTGAACACCAATATCTGTCTCTGGGTTTTTATTTGTCATGCCACAAAGAGGTGAGATTAGAAGGAAGCAATCAAATCATGAGGTTTCTGACCTCATCATTGGAGAGGTCTGTTAATGGAGTCATAACTTGATGAGCTCTGGAGAGGGGACAGAACATTTGGAAGGTGGGAAAATTCGGAGAAAATTATTCACTGATAATATGTTGTAGGAAGATATATTTTGTTTAGGTCCTTTTCTCTCACTCTACTTCCTGATTGTCATAAGATAAGGAAGGAATGTTGCTCCCCACCATGATGTCATCCTCAGCAGAGGCCCAAATCAACAGAGGCCAAGTGATCATGAACAGAAATTTCCAAAACTGTGACTTTACAGAATTATTTGTTACATTTGTCAGGTACTTTTTTTAAATCATAGTCAGGCAAAGTTAACTACTGACCCCTTCATTTACTTCTTCCCAAACCCTCACATAATTTTATATAATTGGCATCTAAAAGATTAAGCAGTTACAAAAGGTGATGTCTGCATTATCCACCAGAGTCTAAATTTGTCCATCAATAGATATAGTATATCAAATATCATCTAACGCCAAAAAATATGACCAAGTACTATTATTAAGTGTCGAAAGTCTTAAGTACTCTTGCTCTCCTTGAATGACCTTGAATACTTCCTTCCCCATAGTGTTTTATTCTCTATAAATTTTTATTTCAAAATTTTTCTTTATTCTCAATACTTCTTCAATCAAATTGTCTATAATTAAGTTTTTTTCTGTCATTGTGGACTACTTATCTTCCAAATTATAAAATATTCTCTTGGAAAGTTCTCTTGCCTTGACTTTGACTTCTCAGAAGAAGATAATATTGTGGAATTATTAGTGGGCCAGAGGTAAGCCTTTATTTCTCAGGGGAAAAGAATGAAATTTAGAATTCAATGTGGGGGTATAGGACCGGGCTCAAGCCCAGGCGGCAGCGGCGGACCAGACTCAAGCCCAGGCCCAGGCAGAAGTGGCGGACCGGGCTCAGGCTCAAGCTCAGGCATCAGCGGCGGTCCGGGCTCAAGCCCAGACCCAGGCGGCAGCGGCGGATCGGGCTCAAGCCCAGACCCAGGCGGCAGCGGCGGACCGGGCTCAAGCTCAGGCCCAGGCGGCAGCGGCAGACCGGGCTCAGGCTCAGGCCCAGGCGGCAGCGGCGGACCGGGCTCAAGCCCAGGCGGCAGCGGCGGACCAGACTCAAGCCCAGGCCCAGGCAGAAGTGGCGGACCGGGCTCAGGCTCAGGCCCAGGCGGCAGCGGCGGACCGGGCTCAGGCTCAGGCCCAGGCGGCAGCGGCGGACCGGGCTCAGGCTCAAGCTCAGGCAGCAGCGGCGGTCCAGGCTCAAGCCCAGGCAGCAGTGGCGGATCGGGCTCAAGCCCAGACCCAGGCGGCAGCGGCGGACCGGGCTCAAGCTCAGGCCCAGGCGGCAGCGGCAGACCGGGCTCAGGCTCAGGCCCAGGCGGCAGCGGCGGACCAGACTCAAGCCCAGGCCCAGGCAGAAGTGGAGGACCGGGCTCAGGCTCAGGACCAGGTGGCAGCAGCAGACCAGCTTAGGCGGCGGCAGACCTGAGGGGACCTGAACGGCGGTGGACGACTTGTTGGCTACCTTGGCGGCAGGGACAGCGCGGACTGGTGCTCAACACCAAGAGCAGATCTACCCACTACATAAAGCAAAGAGGTAGGCCTATGATCGGTGAGATCCCTGACAAAGGTGGAGTGGGGTACTGTTCCTGAACACCCTTCTGAGGGGAGAGAGGGATATTGGCCCCCAGAAGGAGCCATGAAACAGAGCGAGGGCATTCTGTAAGAGGAGCCGCTGGCCAGCAGGGAAACCTGATCCGGTTTTAAAAGACACATTAGATAGCTTTGATAGGAGGAGATGGGCAGGCGTCAATGTAAGAATTCACCCAATAATCGGAAAAACAACATGAAAACACCAGAACCCAATGATCTTACAACAGAAGGACTTGAACACCCTAATACAGAAGAAGTGGAAAAAATTGACTTTATGAAAGCAATAGAGTCTCTTAAACAACATGTAAAAAGAACCCTTATAGAAATAGAGGAGAAGTACGACAAAAAGTTCGAAGAAATGAGTAAAAAGTTTGAAGAATTGAGTAAATACGTACATGAGACCCTGGGAAACCAAGAAAAAACGAACAAACAGGTAATGGAAACAGTCCAAGAATTGAAAACTGAAATGGAAGCAAGGAAGAAAACACAAACTGAGGACCAGCTGGATATGGAAAATCTAGGTCAGCGAGCAGAGCCTACAGAAACAAGTATAACCAATAGAATACAAGAGATAGAAGAAAGAATCTCAGATTCTGAGGACACCATAGAGAAAATAAATGCACTAATCAAAGAAAACAGCAAAGCCAACAAATTCTCATCACAAAACATGCAGGAAATATGGGACACAATAAAAAGACCAAACATAAGAATAATAGGAATAGAAGAAGGAGAAGAGTCACAGCTCAAAGGCCCAGAAAATATTTTTAACAAAATTATGGAAGAAAACTTTCCCAACATAAAGAAAGATATTCCTTTGAATATTCAAGAAGCATACAGAACACCAAACAGACTGGATCAAAGAAAAACATCCCCTCGCCATATAATAATCAAAACACAGAATATACAGGTTAAAGAAAGAATATTAAGAGCTGCAAAGGAAAAAGGCCAAGTAACTTATAAAGGTAAACCGATCAGACTTACACCCGACTTCTCTATGGAAACGATGAAAGCCAGAAGATCCTGGATAGACGTACTTCAAAAACTAAGAGACCATGGATGCAGACCCAAACTTCTATACCCAGCCAAGCTAGTGTTCACTATCAATGGAGAAAACAAGACATTCCAGGATAAGAACAAATTTAAACAATACGCAGCCACAAATCCAGCGCTACAGAAGGTAATAGAAGGAAAATCGCAACCCAAGGAATCCAACACTGCCAACTCTGACTACAATAACTAAAGCATATAGCGAACATTCACCAGCACAACTCAAAGAAGGGACACACACAAACTCTACTACCAAAAACAATAAGAATAACCGGAGTAAACAACCACTGGTCATTAATATCACTTAATATTAATGGTCTCAATTCACCTATAAAAAGGCACAGGCTAAGAGATTGGATACGAAAACAGGATCCAACATTCTGCTGTTTGCAAGAAACACATCTCAACCACAAAGACAGGCATCTACTCAGAGTAAAAGGTTGGGAAAAGGTCTTTCAAGCAAATGGTCCTAACAAAAAAGCAGGTGTGGCCATACTAATTTCCAACAAAACTGACTTCAAACTAAAATCAATCAGAAGAGATCGAGATGGACACTTTATACTCATAACAGAAACAATTCATCAGGATGACATCTCAATCCTGAATATCTATGCCCCTAATATAAAAGCACCCACTTATGTAAAAGAAATATTACTAGAACTCAAGGCAGACATCAAACCACACACACTAGTAGTAGGAGACTTCAACACACCTCTCTCTCCAATGGACAGGTCAATCAGACAGAAACCGAATAGAGAATTAAGAGAATTATTGGAGGTAATGAAGCAAATGGACTTAACAGACATCTATAGAACACTCCACCCAAATAGGAAAGAATATACCTTCTTCTCTGCAGCTCATGGAACCTTCTCAAAAATTGACCATATACTCGGAAACAAAGGAAGCCTCCACAGATACAAAAGAATATCAGTGTCCACCTGTGTCTTATCAGATCACCACGGATTAAAATTAGAAGGCAATAACAATGCTACACCCAGAAAGCCAACAAACTCATGGAAACTGAACAATAAACTACTGAACCACACCTGGGTCAAGGAAGAAATTAAGAAAGAAATTAAAGTCTTCCTTGAATTTAATGAAAATAAAGAGACAACATACTCAAACCTATGGGACACGATGAAAGCAGTGCTAAGAGGAAAGTTCATAGCACTAAGTGCTCACTTAAAGAAAACGGAGAAAGCATACATTGGGGACTTAACATCACACCTGAAAGCTTTAGAAAAAAAGAAGCAGACGCGCCCAGGAGGAGTAGAAGACTGGAAATAATCAAACTGAGGGCGGAAATCAACAAAATAGAATCACAAAAAACAGTCCAAAAAATCAATGAAACAAAAAGTTGGTTCTTGGAGAAAATCAACAAGATCGACAAACCCCTATCCAAACTAATCAAACGGCAGAGAGAGAATATGCAAATTAATAAGATCAGAAATGAAAAGGGGGACATAACCACAGACATAGAGGAAATTCAGAGAATCATTAGATCCTACTACAAAAGCCTGTATGCCACAAAACTGGAAAATGTAAAAGAAATGGACACTTTTTTAGATAAATACCATATACCAAAGCTAAATCAGGACCAGGTGAACAATCTAAATAGACCTGTGAGTCGCGAAGAATTAGAAGCTGTTATCAAAAACCTCCCTACCAAAAAAAGTCCAGGACCAGATGGTTTCAATGCGGAATTCTACCAGAACTTCCAAGAAGACCTAATACCTATACTCCTTAATGTATTTCACAATATAGAAACAGAAGAGTCATTGCCAAATTCCTTTTATGAAGCTACAGTCACTCTGATACCAAAACCACACAAAGACTCAACCAAGAAAGAGAATTACAGGCCAATCTCACTCATGAACATCGACGCAAAAATCCTCAACAAAATACTGGCAAACCGTATCCAAGAACACATTAGAAAAATTATCCATTATGATCAAGTAGGCTTCATCCCAGAGATGCAAGGCTGGTTCAACATACGAAAATCTATCAATGTAATCCACCATATAAATAAACTGAAAGAAAAAAACCATATGATCATTTCTTTAGATGCTGAAAAAGCTTTTGACAAAATTCAACATCCCTTTATGATAAAAGTCTTGGAGAGATTAGGGATACAAGGGTCATACCTAAATATAATAAAAGCTATTTACAGCAACCCGACAGCTAACATTAAATTAAACGAAGAAAAACTCAAAGCCATCCCACTGAAATCAGGAACAAGACAAGGATGTCCACTCTCTCCATACCTCTTCAATATAGTGCTTGAAGTTCTAGCAATAGCAATAAGACAACATAAGGGGATCAAGGGGATTCGTATTGGAAAGGAAGAAGTTAAGGTCTTGTTATTTGCAGATGATATGATAGTATACATAAGCGACCCCAAAACCTCTACCAAAGAACTCCTACAGCTGATAAACACCTTTAGTAGCGTGGCCGGATACAAGATAAACTCCAAAAAATCAGTTGCCTTCCTATACACTAAGGATAAGGAAACAGAGAGGGAAATCAGAGAAGCATCACCTTTCACGATAGCCACAAAGAGCATAAAGTATCTTGGGGTAACCCTGACCAAGGAAGTGAAAGATCTATTTGTCAAGAACTTTAAGCCTCTGAAGAAAGAAATAGAAGAGGACACCAGAAAATGGAAGGATATCCCTTGCTCTTGGATTGGGAGGATCAACATAGTAAAAATGGCAATTCTACCAAAAGCAATCTATAGATTCAATGCAATCCCCATCAAAATCCCATCAAAATTCTTCACAGATCTGGAGAAGACAATAATCAACTTTATATGGAAAAACAAAAAACCCAGGATAGCCAAAACAATCTTATACAATAAAGGAACGTCTGGAGGCATTACCATCCCTGACTTCAAACTCTATTACAGAGCTACAATATTGAAAACAGCTTGGTATTGGCATAAAAACAGAGAAGTCGACCAATGGAATCGAATAGAAGACCCTGACTTTAACCCACAAACCTATGAACACTTGATTTTCGATAAAGGAGATAAAAATATACAATGGAAAAAAGAGAGCATCTTCAACAAATTGTGCTGGCAAAACTGGATGTCAATCTGTAGAAGAATGAAAATAGACCCATATCTATCACCATGCACAAAACTCAAGTCCAAGTGGATTAAAGACCTCAATATCAGTCCAAACACACTGAACCTGATAGAAGAAAAAGTGGGAAGTACTCTACAACACGTGGGCACAGGAGACCACTTCCTACGTATAACCCCAGCAGCACAGACAGTAAGGGCCTCATTGAATAAATGGGACCTACTGAGACTGAGAAGCTTCTGTAAAGCAAAGGACACTGTTGCTAAGACAGGAAGGCAACCCACTGACTGGGAGAAGATCTTCACCAACCCCGCAACTGACAAAGGTCTGATCTCCAAAATATATAATGAACTCAAGAAACTAGACCGTAAAAGGCTAATCAACCCAATTATAAAATGGGGCACTGAACTGAACAGAGAATTCTCAACAGAAGAAGTTCAAATGGCCGAAAGACACCTAAGGTCATGCTCAACTTCCTTAGCGATCAGGGAAATGCAAATCAAGACAACTTTAAGATACCATCTTACACCTGTCAGAATGGCAAAAATCAAAAACACCAATGATAGCCTTTGCTGGAGAGGTTGTGGAGAAAGGGGTACACTCATCCATTGCTGGTGGGAATGCAAACTTGTGCAACCACTTTGGAAAGCAGTGTGGAGGTTTCTCAGGAAATTCGGAATCAACCTACCCCTGGACCCAGCAATACCACTCTTGGGAATATACCCAAGAGAGGCCTTATCATACAACAAAAGTATATGCTCTACTATGTTCATAGCAGCACTCTTTGTAATAGCCAGAACCTGGAAACAACCTAGATGCCCTACAATTGAAGAATGGATGAAGAAAGTATGGAATATATACATTTTAGAGTACTACTCAGCAGTAAAAAACAAGGACTTCTTGAAGTTTGCAGGCAAATGGATGGAAATAGAAAACACTATACTGAGTGAGGTAAGCCAGACCCAAAAAGAGGAACATGGGATGTACTCACTCATATTTGGTTTCTAGCCATAAATAAAGGGCATTGAGCCTATAATTCGTGATCTTAGAGAAGCTAAATAAGAAGGAGAATCCAAAGAAAAACATATAGTCATCCTCCTGAATATTAACCTTCATCAGGCGATGAAAGGAGACAGAGACAAAGACCCACATTGGAGCACCGGACTGTAATCTCAAGGTCCAAATCAGGAGCAGAAGGAGAGAGAGCACGTGCAAGGAACTCAGTACCACGAGGGGTGCACCCACACACTGAGACAATGGGGATGTTCTATCGGGAACTCACCGAGGCCAGCTGGCCTGGGTCTGAAAAAGCAAGGGATAAAACCAGACTCGCTGAACATAGTGGACAATGAGGACTACTGAGAACTTAAGAACAATGGGAATGGGTTTTTGATCCTACTGCACGTTCTGGCTTTGGAGGAGCCTAGGCAGTTTGGATGCTCACCTTACTAGACCTGGATGGAGGTGGGAGGTCCTTGGACTCCCCACAGGGCAGGGAACCCTGATTGCTCTTTGGGCTGTTGAAAGAGGGGGTCTTGATTGGGGGAGGGGGGTAATGGGAGGCGGAGGTGGGGAAGAGACAGAAATCTTCAATAAATGAATAAAAAAAAAGAATTCAATGTGGGAAAAGAAGCATAATTCAAAACACAAGTATATTTTAAACATAACACTATATAAAAGATAGTATGAATATCAAGAACCTCATAAACATAAAGCAAAGAAAACCAGCCCATAAATCACAATCCTAGAGAACCTTGACAACAATGAGGACCCTAAGAGAGATATACATAGATCTAATCTACATTGGAAGTAGAAAAAGACAAGATATCCTGAGTAAATTGGGAGCGTGGGTACCTTGGGAGAGGGTTGAAGGGGAGGTAAAAGGCAGAGACGGGAACAAAGAAAAATGGAGAGTTCAGTAAAATCAATAAAAAAAACTCATACCAATCTCCTGACGTCTTCATACACAGCAAAGCCATAAGTGATCTCTACAAGGTAGTTGCAGAGCACAAACTCCAATCTGAAATCTACCCTGTTCAAGGCTTGCTACTATTAAGAATCAAACACAACCTTCAGTGACTTTGCAAAAGTTCACACCAGCCATAAGTTCTCAAGAAAGCCTGGGGATGAGGTCATATGTCCCTGCTTCTTGTTCTCCATTAAACAAAGCCTTGGGAACTAAGGTCCCATGGAGCATGCAGTTAAACAAACATGAGTCAGATAACCTATGTCTCTGAGACTGAATTTCATCAACTTATAATTGGGGATAATAATGTCTGCCTTTGTTTGGCTTAACTAAAAAGCATTCTTGACCTGTCTATCATGCTTCACATTATGCTTCTTTTGACCCTTTTCTATCTTCCTCCTTCATCCAGGAAGCCAACATCTCCTTCTATATTTATCTCATTAAGTGTGTCTGTGTGTGTGTGTGTGTGTCACTGGGCATATATGGCAGTTGGTTATAGGGCCCTCGGTAGATAGAAAACTCACTGATGTCTGGTCCTTATAACAACCTGTATAATGTTTACATATAGCCTACACACTTTAAGTAATCTCTAGGTTACTGTATTCCTTACTTCAATATAACTGCCAGGTAAATTAATATTAGATTAAATTATTTGGGGAATCATAACAAGCAAAGACTATACAGATCAGACTCATCCTTTACAAATACCTTTAATATGCAAAATTTGCTTATGTAAGCTCATGGATAGTCATACTTTTTAAAAGATTTATTTTTCACTTAAAATAAAATGAATTAAAATAATATCAAATGATGCACTTTGCATGTGTCCATATTTCCTCCCTCTCTCCCTTCCTTCCTCCCTTCCATGCTTTCTTTCTTCTTTTATTTTTTGCACTTTAAATAAACTTTCTAGGCCTGCATCTAAGGGATGATCCTTCCAAAGATGAGATTTCAGTTATAACCCAGTAGTGAGATGAGTCTGAGAGCTGTGTTACATTGTTCACTCTTTATTTTCCTCTTCTTTTAATCCACTCCCCCCTCCATTTCCTTTCAGGAAAGAGAAAGCCTCCAAAAGACAACAAGCAATCATGACAAAACAAGATACAAGAAGACAAGGCAAAAGCTCCCATATAGAGGCTGGACAACCCCATAGGAGGAGAGTCCCAAGAACAGGCAAAAGAATCAGAGACACACTCACTTCCAAGGTTAAAAGTCCCACAAAAACATCAAACTAAAAGCCAAAACATATACACAGATAACCTGGTTCAGGCCCTATGCTTGTCGCTACAGTCTCTGAGTCCATATGAACACTTCTTAGTTGTTCAGTGGGCCATGTTTTCCCAGTGTCCTCTACCCCTTCTGACTCCTACCATCTTTCCTCTTTCCTCCCCCTCTTCCATGGGGTTCCACATTCTCTTAAAGGAGGGACATTATAGAGACTTCCAATTTAGACTCTCTATTCTCTTAATGTCTGGCTGCAGATCAGAGGAAGCCTCTCTGATGATGACTGGACAAGGAACAGATGCTAGGTCTCTTAGCACATTCTGCTTCTCAGATGCTCTGAGTACGACTCTGGATTTACCTCAACAGTACTAAAGAGAAGAGTTGTGAATGTCAGTCTCCACATCCACCCTGTTCTCTCTTCCAAGATTGCCACAGTACTTCATAGAAAAGGATTCTTTTCCACAATGTGCGAATTAATGTCTGCAATGTTCTTTGTAAGGTTTTAAACACAGCCACCTCTCACATCCTGGCTTCTCTTCCCAACAGTGATTACCTTCCACTGATCATTTTCTGAGATATAATACTTTAAAAAAATCCTGATTTTGCTTACATGGAAATTAGTTCAACACTACGTTTCCTATTTTCCTAAGTTTTAAAGCAACTTTCTTTCCAATAGATATCACTTACATAATGAAACATGCCTATAATCTCAGAACTGAAGAAGTTAAAGAGGAAGGTGGAGAGTTTAAAGCTACCCTTGGCTAGATAGAAAAACTATTTAAAAATTATATCCTTTCCATTTATCATGTAGCTTCTCTCACACTGCAGCATTTTATAAGCATCAGTGGAAAGAAGACAATATCAAAGTAAATGACAGCAAATATTATTTTATGAAAGCAACAATCTGCCAGGTCATCAGGCCAACATAGTGTCATTAACCATTCTACTTCATGAAAAATGTCCTGGCTTTGCATAGCTGTATACAGGATACGAGTTTTCATTCAACACTTTGGAATTTTCTTCATAAATCATAGTTTGTGAAATTAGTTTTTGGTTATAATAGAAAGTAAATATATGTGTTATGTAAAACATATTTATAAGTGAAGGTATGCATCTATTTCTATGTAGAATTATGAGAAACAGACAAGTTTCAGGGACATTCTGTCATATCTATTTTATGGTAAACAGTATACAGATTCTCTGGAACTGTTGGAGATATACTGGTATCAAAAAGTTTGATTACACCTATTCTTCCCACTGGTGAAGTATAAAAATGACATCTGATCTCATTGAAGCTGAAAGGAGAGTGGTGGCTGCCAGAAGAGGAGAGACTAGGGGATGGGCACGTAGGGCTAGTAGTGCTGTTATTATTACATAGGAACAAAATAATGTAGTGTGATACTGCATAGTCAGTTGAAACAAAAAAAATGAGAAGAAAGGATATTGAGTGTTTTCACCATGAAGAAAAAATGGTAATGTCAAAAATAAATGTCAGAGAGCATAGAAATCATCTAAGCATTATACAATGTACTCATGCATAGAATCTCATAAGTTGTACAGCTGTAAGTTTGGTATCAATTAAAAATAAGACTTGATTTAAATGTAATAGTTTCGCTACAAACAAACATGTCTATTTTAAACATATAAGAGTTTTTTACTTGCCCACCAAATATGACAAAGAAACTTATTTGAACGTGAGAATGGTGCATGCCAATATCATCTCCTTACTCCAGGCCTACCTGGGCCCATTCAGCTTGTACACAGCCTAACTGGATGAGTGACTCCGATACTTGATCTCCTGTGCAGTCTCCATTTTTCCAAAAAGTTCAGCTCAGACTGTGTGGCTCATTCAAAATCTTAGCCTGTTGATTGCCTCAGAACACCTAATAAATTTTTATTTTAACTACAACAGAAGGTCTGAACAATCTCAGTTATGGATATTTAGATAATGTTTTTCCAAATATGTATGGCAAGGGTTCAAAGTCTTACAGTAGTCATGTGTTCTCTAGGACAGCCACCTAAAATTTGGGGTCTCCATGCACAATTATCAACTAAGTCCTCTAAACTTAGAAACATTTCCTCACCAGCTTCCAAGGTGTTTCCAGACTGAAGTGAAAGATTAGTTTTGTGTTTCATCATGGATTAGAATCTAGAGACTTCTGTACCTCTGTGCTTTTCAAATGTATCTGAATGGGACCCGTGCACATCGTCTGAAAAGGAAATGTTCCAGCAAGACATTTTTTTCTTCTTTGTAAACACAAGATGGTTCTTACAAGCATATGTGACTTAGGAATTCAGAAGAAAATCTATTTTGACAAATTTTTCATGCTATGCTAGAAGTTTTTTTTGAATTGTGACTGAACAATCTTGTTTCCATTTGAACATATAACAGATGGGTAAATACTACTACTTTTTTAAAATTCATTTTCACACATGAAAATGAACACTACTTTTGAGAGGGAAACTTGTGTTTGAGTAAAGCTTCATAATATGTGCTTATTTGAAGTGCTGAAATTATGTTTTTTATAACTCACTGTGCTATGGGACAATGGTCTTTTATCCTGTCACTTGCATTATTTTTAATAAAATGTCAATTGACCAGTAGCCAGGCAGGAAGTATAGGTGGGGTGACCAGGCAAAAAGTAGAGGCAGAGTGACAAGAAGAGGAGAATTTGGGAGAGAGGAAAAGTCAGTCTGCAGTCAACACAGAGGAAGCCAGACACAGAACGAGCAGATGAGAATGCCTCACTGATATAGGTACTAAGACATGTGGATAACACAGAGAAGAATTATGGGCTAATATGTAAGAGTTAACAAGTAGCCTGGGCTAATAGGTCAACCACTTTATAATTAATATAGCCCTCTGTGTGTTTATTTGGGACTGAAAGGCTAAGGAACCAGATAGGACAGAAACTGCTGTCAACCAATGGTACCCAATGTGGGGCAATTACATTCTCATAAAGCCTGAGAGAGCTTGGGAAGACAGAAAAAATAGAGCTAAGCCTGGATTATTGATAGCAGTACTTTCTCCAGTGGGCTCTGTTAGCTAGTTGAAAGCGCTCTCATTTAAAAGAGGCTTCTTGACTCAGCTTTAGCTACAAAATCTTGCATCTCTCTCAAGTGGCCCTGGCACCAAACGTTTAAATGGTGTTCATGAATTGCCAAAAGCATGCTTCTTGGTGGTGTCAGGGATCTTGAAATGCCATAGGATTGTGGCAATAAACATGGCTCTGGCCAGTACCTCGCCATGAGACTAGACTCTCAGAAAGCTAACAAATGAGCTGGATCTAGCTGTCAAAGCCAAGGCTTTAATCCTAGCTATATCACTTAGTAAATTAAAGACTCATGTGGTCAGAAAAAGAGAGATACAGTAAAAATAGTTTCAGAAGAAAAAGCTTCTAAACAGTTTACACAGTGTTTAAAAATATATGTAGGTTTGAGAGAAAAAAGAAAAAGGATAGAGTCCATAAAATAATAAAAGAAAGAAAGAGAGTAGTTGGTTGTGTTGGCACACACCATTAATCCCAACACTTGGGAGGCAATGGCAGGTGGATCTCTGTGAGTTCAAGGTGTGGTGGAACACACCTTTAATCCCAACAATTTGGGAGCAAAGCAGGCAGATATCTCTGTGAATTCAAGGACAATCTGCTACTCCTCCCCAAACTGTTCCATAAACTGGAGACCAAGCATTCAAATGTATAAACCTATAGGGGCCATTCCCACTCAAACCGGCATAACCACCATGTTCCATGACATGCCTTAAAGTCTTCACACTTCTGTATTAATGAACTTCTCATTTCTTAAGTTGTAAATTGCTCTCACGGATCCCCTCATATAGATGCAGGTCTTCTGACCTGTCCACCAACATGCATGAACTCATGTTTTTCTGTACTGACAAGTTCTAAATTTAACTTATACTCTCTCTAGGTTGGGAGTAAGGCAAGAAGGTCTACATGACTAAGGACTCTGGGAGATGAACAAACTCTGAGGTAGAGGTAGCTCACCAGAACACTGGAGACCATCTTCACACACATACACACACACACACACACACACAGTAACACACACCATCCTGTAAAATTAGTCAATTAGTAAGATCTTCCTACAATAATTGGGGGAGGGGGACTGTGTTTCAGTTTAGCTCTCCCACTAAGCCAACTCTACCAACACTGTAGATCAAGTTCCCAACTTGTTGCTGTGCTCTCTTAACTACACAGTCTGTGTCTGTAGGAATCCTAAGTCCTGGTGTCTCGGTCACGTCCCATCAGTTCTGTCACCTGCCTCTACAAACGTGCCTTCACTCTGTCCCTAGACCTGACTCTCACATTCATTTAGTTCTTCATTCAGTCAGTCAGCTCTTTCCTCCACAGCCTGCAACCACTTACCAGACCCAAGGGTACATTACCTAAATGTACTATTGCCTCTTATCTGCACAGCATGTTGCATAATTCAAACATGACTTTTCACGCTCTGCACAGAAGTTTCTCCTCTCATAGTTCCTGAACGTTTAATATCACTTCCTAGGACATAAACAACTGTGCTTCAAGCCTTATGTAACTTTCAATTCAAAACAAAACAAACAGAAAACCCAACGATAAAATAGTGCCTGAGCAGAAGAGAAGGAGGGAAATGTTATGCTTTGGGAATTGAACTGGAGAAATGCTGCAAACCGAAAGTGTATTTATGTTTCTGGCGAAGCTTCGTTTTGTTATGAAACAGTTTCACTGTACAAACCAGGCTGCCTAGAATTTTCTGTGTACTGCAGGCTGTCCTTGGACTTATAATCATCCTGCTTCAGTGTCCTAAGTATTGGGGGAGTATAATGGCATGCCACCCCATTTAAGTTTATTTCTTCCAAAAAAATTACAAGGATTTTATATTGCCATTACTCTATAAAATGTCTGGTAGACAAAAGTGTGAGTATGTACACATGCATAAACACACACACACCACAAAGAGAGGTAGAGAGAAGACAAGTAAATAAGAAAGGGGACAAAGGAATAGTGCGGGAGAATAAAACAAGGGAGAAGAGAAGATGACTGGAGAGGAGGAAGAGGTGAAGGGCAAGAAAAAGGAACAGGAAAGAAGTAGAGGGAAAGCTAGTGGAAGCAAAGGAGAAGAGGAGGAAGGAAGATGAGATGAATATGTTTCATATCATTTTTTGACTTAGTGATCTCCAATGACTTTCAGGAGAAAGAGTCTATTTGTACAGAATATTTATAAGCAGAGAGTGAATTAAATTATGAGCAAAAGAAATGATGGTTTTCTATAGGTAAGTTAGCATTTCAGATAATCAACTGTGGAGCAGTAATGTGTTGCACAAAGCCTGCTCCATGTAAGCCCAAGTGTCCCAGGACAGCAGCAGGCTGTCAGAATCAGTTCCTTGGTTCCATAAGCATGGGAACATGCTGCTACAATAAGATATTTCTCTGGAGGATTTACAAAGGCCCAAACTCTCACAAATCAAAGTGACAGACTCTGTACATGTGCACTGAAGACTGACAAAGCCTTGCACAGCTGTGCCCTTGTGGATATATCCCACGTGATTTCAGACACAAGGGCCAGTAGTGTTTGGTAAGTAAGGAACTCAGGATCTGGGAAGCTTGTTCCATGCCTTCAAAAGGGCAATGGCAAAAGGCTAAGATGATCTGTGTATCTCTTCACTCAGTAATGATTCTGTAATCTTGATCTTTGAATATAACTATTAATAATGGCTATGATTCTACTAAAAATGTCAGCGGGCCTTACTTGTCTTCCTAAATGCCCCACTCATGATTTAGGTCTATATCCCTCTCTACTCACTTCCCTTCCTCCATCAAAACACTTGTATCACACACACACACACACACACACACACACACACACACACAGCCTTCTCTTGACACAATAATTTTAATCTTATGATTATATTCATCCAGTTACTTATCTGGCCCTAAAAACAGTCTTATTCAAATATCCACACCTTTTGTCTTCTTCCATTTCATTTTAATATGGTCTATTCTTTGCACTGTTTTATTTCCAATAATTCTAAATTTTTGGGACATAACACATTAGTGCTATTCATCTTCTACATGTAATAAGAATATCAGTGTCCTCATTTTAATAAATCTTTAAAAGTTATAAAGTTTTTTCCACAAGAATAAAACATTACAGAAAGAAACAGAAAACATACAAAATATAGAGAGTAATATAGAAAACAATAAGAAAATTGGCAATGGTGCTTAAGTATGGAATCTAATAAACAGCACAAAAAATGTAGAAGCATTGAACTTATGGATGTAATAAATTGAATTGTTGACCTCTAAAAGATGAAGAGGTAGTTCAATAGTGTCTGATACAGGAAGTTGTTGGTCCTTCAGAAAGCAGAATTCATGGAAAATGGCAGATTATGAGGCACTTCCTTCCTCTGCCAAATTCCTTGGTGCTCCTCTGAGCACTGTTCAATCTGATTGTTCTAGATCTCAAAGAAGTTCAAGTTATAGGGAGCAATACAGAAAGCTCATGGCTGTGTTGGATAAGATCACCATTTTCCAATGACTTGATTAGAATTAGATTAGAATTAGATAGATTGAGTCAAGGTTTTCAAACTTCATCTTTTATCCAAAGATAGAAAATATTTATAAACCAAGGAGAATGTAGTTTGAGATTGGTCATACATTTTGTTTCATCCACAGCTGCAGTGGATCCCATTGTCAAAAAGACTATATAGTACTACAACACTTATATCTCTAGAAGACTTACAGGATCTTGGACAAACATCTTAAAATAACACAGTAACAGAAGAGTGACTTCCACAGCCTTTAGAAAGGAAGGCCAACATTGCTTTATAAGGTAGTGGTTCTTGAAAGTAGTTTTTCTTTTCAGTGAAAAGCCAAGAGTCAGTGAGTGCTAAAGAAATGCATGAGACCATGTGTTTTCTTTTACAAAGTTTGCAATAAGATGTGTTTTTAAAGCTGTTGTGGTTTTTTTTTCAACAGTTTCTTTTCAAATTTCAGTCTGCATACATTACTGAATTCTCTGACTCAATTTTTCTTTTTTGTATTTAAAACTCACTTTCTACCAGGATGATTAGTAATAAATTAGTAATAAAAGCTTTAAAGTAACATTTACTAGAAATGTGTTTTATATAATTAAGAGTTAAGTGATATATTAGTGAACACAACTAATGGTTAAAGAAGGCCACTGTGTTCCTATTTCATTTTCACGGGAGCCCATGGCTGCCTTCACATTTTGTATAAGATATTTAGCTGACCCAGTATCTCAGAGCTATGAGGATTAGGACAGATTTGGTCACATTTTAGCTCTATGTATCTTGCTCTTCCAATATAATAAAGGCTTTCTTAAAAAACAAAATAGAAAAAGAAAAAAGTTTCCTTTTTAATTTTGTTTTGGCCATGCTAGGGTTGAAAGCAGCGTCTCTCACCTGTAAGGCCAGGGCTGTACTGTTGAGCTATAACAGTAGTCCTACATCTTCCCATGTTGGTGTTAAAGCAGCTTTTGCTGACTTTTGAACTTTGAGCTAAACATTCACGTACCATGGGCATGACCTCAGGAGGACAATGACACTCACATGAAGTCAGAATAGGAGCTAGCATGTTTGCTAAGCTATCCAGTGGTGTTTGAACTTCAGGCTTATGAACATTTTAAATCATAGACTTTAGACCTCACGGTTTCAGTAATTACACTTAAACATCTGGCCAGCCAGCAAGAGTTTGAGACTACACATGCTGACTCTCTAGTCCTTTCTGTCTTATTCCACGTATCTATTGCTGTGGTGTAAATGACCTCTCCCAAATACCTACTGAAATTCAACTGTCACTGCAATAGTACTGAGGCAGAATCTGAGACCCCATGAGACTGTGAAAGATCTGTCATCATGAATGGATTAGAGCCTTTTTCATGGAATCAGGCTAGTTATTGATAAAATAGAATAAACAATTTCTCCTCTGTACCTCACTTGCTTGCTTCTCTCCTACCATGTTACAGTATAGCACCAGCCTTTTCCAGTTCCACTACCATGCTATAGGACCTCCCAACCCCAGGAACATTAAGTCACAGACTCCTAATTCCTTCTTGAGGTACAGTCTGTGGTATCCTGTTACAGCAGTAGATAATGGAGTAAGATACATAATTCTATTTCAATAGTCATGTGGAAATACTTACCGTGACCTAGGATAATTGTAGAAGATTGGATTATTGTTCATTGAAAAATAGTTGTTTTGGGGCACAGTACAAACATAAAGCAAAGTGGAGTACCACAAAGAAATAAGAATATTTCTGTCATGATGTGCTACCTTCCAGTGGCTTCTGACTGGGGCCAATTGGTCATGACAGTCTCCAGCATCATCTGTCTTCCTGGTCCATCCTGGTGGGACTCAGCAACCACACATTTGGCAAAGCACTCTCACTCCATCCCTTACAAGGTCTTGCTGTGCTTGGCTAGGCCTGTCCTAGTTCACCTTAAGTACAGAGACAGAGGTCTGTCTAGGACCCTTATGTCTTCAGGGAAAAGATAAAGTTTAGTTACATTGTCTGCTTCCTTAATCCTCGCAACATTATTTTTGTTTTTGCTTTTATCTGTCTTGCATGCATTGCATCCAAACAACAGTTTCCCCGTCCTCCCAATGTCCACCTACACAACTTCTCTCTTCCCCAAAGTCTCTCCTCCTTCATTTCCCTTCAAAAAAGAGCAGGCCTCCGAGACATATCAGCCAAACACGGCATAACAAGTTACAATAAGATGAGACCCAATCCCTCTTCTCAAGACTGGATGAAGCAACACAGAAGGAGAAGCTAGGTCCTACGAGGAGGTCAGTTGCTAGATTACACTTCTCTGATTACAATACTAGGCACCCATTTGTGAATATAGCAGAATATCATTAGGAATTATGTTATTTGCTTTCTTCCAGTTGTGTTTTGCTTCATCTTAGATCTCTGGGCTACCAATCTCAGGTTCCTGGCCCTTCAGGCAGTGTTACGCATGGGCCCCTTCACTTGGCATTGATCTCAAGTTAAACCTGTCGTTGGTTGACCACTCCCACAAGTTCTGTGCCACCATCACTCCAGCCCATCTTGCAGGCAGGAAAATTGTAGGTTGAAGGTTTTGTGGCTGGGTTGACGTCCCAGCCCTGGTTATAGAAGCCTTGCCTGGTTATAGAAGATAGCCAGATCAGGCTCTAAATCCCCCATTATTGAGTCTTCTCTAGGGTCACCCTCATTTTAGGGAGTTTCCACTATCTTAGGTTCCCATATTGTTCTCCAAGTTGCAACCAGTTTCAGTCATTTCTTCCAGTACTCTCTTCCACCACATCTCGGTGCCTGATTCCTTCTGGTTGGGTAGCATCTAAGTTGTTTCCAGGTTTGGCAATATGAATAACTTCTATGAACACACTTGATCAAGTGTTCTTGTGGTATGACAGACTATCTTTTGGGTATTTCCCAAGAATGGTATACTTGCATCTTGAAGTAGATTGATCCCCAGTTTTATAAGGAATTTCCATATTGATTCCTAGGTAGCTGTACAAGTTTGCATTCCCATGAGCAATGGAGGAATTTTCCCGTGCTCCACACCCTCATCACCATGAGCTTGTCCTGGTGTTTCTGATTTCAGCCATTCTGACAAGTGTAGAATGTAATCTCAAAGTAATTTTGATTTTATTTGCATTTCTTTGAAGGCTAAGGATGTTGGACATTTCTTTAAGTGTTTCTCCACCATTTGAGATTGTTCTGTTTTGGATTCTCTGTTTATACCTATAACCCATTTGGTTTTTTAATGTCTAATTTCTTGAGTTCTCTTTATGTTTTGGATATTAGCCGTCTCTCTGATGTAAAGTTGGTAAAAATCTTTTCCCAATCTGTAGGTTGCCATTTTGTCCTCTTGATAGTGTCCTTTGACTTACAGAAGTTTTTCAGTTTCATGAGAATCCATTTATTAATTATCTTGGTGCCTGTGCCATTGGTGTTCTGATCAGAAACTTATCTCCTGTGTCAATGCTATTCCCCTTTTCTCTTCTGTTAGGTTCAGTGTGTCTGATTTTATACTGAGGTCTTTTATCCACTTGAGACTGAGTTTTTGGCAGGGTGATGAATATGTTTTCATTCTTCTATATTCAGATATCTAATTAGACCCACACCATTTGTTAAAAATACTATCTTTATTTACATTATATATTGCTAGCTTCTTTATCAAAATACAGTTATCCATAGATATGTGAAATTGACATCTGGGTCATAGATTCAATTCCATTGGTCAATCTGTCTATTTTTATGCCAATACCATGCAGTTTTTATTACTATAGTTCTATAGTACAGCTTGAAATCAGGGGTGATGATAACCCCAGAACTTCTTTTCTTGTTTAAAAGAAAGTTCTAATATTGTTTTGAAAAGAATTGAAATTTGAAATAGTAGATTAAAAATTCCCTTGGAAATTAAATCTATAGATTATAGCAATTTTAGCAATATGAACCACTTATTTTTATTTTATGCATTTAAGATATTATAACACTAAAAATAAAACATTTGATTATAAGTTTTTGTACTCCTTTTGTAAACTGGGCAATAATTTAAGTATGTGCTTTAGTTATAAAATTTGAAGAAATTTTCTGGTGTCAAAGTGATCCTATTTTCCAAGTTAAAATTTTCAAAAAGGATGTTTTATATATTATTTTTTAAATATTTTATGGTCTATTTAACTTTATTTTATATGCATTGGTGTGAAGGTGTCAGATCCCCTGCAACTGGATCTTCAGACAATTGTGAGCTGCCATGTGAGTGCTGGGAACTGAACCCAGGTCCTCTGGAAGAGCAGTCAGTGCACTTAATCACTGAGCCATCTCTCCAGCTCTTACATATATTATTCTTAACTAAGATGTTTCATGTCCTCTTTGAGACAAAAGAAAGTTTAGTACTCGGTGGTGCTACTTCCTGATACCTTCCTACAGCATTCAAATTACATATGCAAATTCTTTTAGCTTATTGACCTATAATTCCAAAGAGAGTCCTCATTTTAAGGCCATCTCTCTGCAATTATCATGATCTGATTTGGCAAAAGACCACTTGGGTTCAATGAAGTATGGGAAGATGCTGTCAGCAATCAACTTTTGGGAGGAAAAAAAAGTTATTAAAAACACCAGAGGTAAGCAATGCCTGGACTTGTAAATTGGATCTTCAGTCTTCAGTGGCTTTTCAAGGGCTAGGTGAGAAGCTTGAGCAAATTAGAATGGGAGCTTTATTCACATGGTGGAGCATTTCCAAAGTGCTTAGGCATACCAAGGATCACGCTGCAGTTTCAGGCATTTCACTTTAATTGTCACAGAATTAGTATCCAAAGAGCACAACTGTTACAAAAGGAAACAGTGAATCATCCACGGGAGAGCACACTTCCCAATTCTTCCTAATCATTTGCATTCTAAACCTCCAAAGCCATGACAGGGAAAGGAAGGCTCTTAACTATATACCCCTCTGCACCAGCAGTCTGGATGCACCTTAGGAGATCTGCCACATGGACACTACAAACAACACATAACCAAGTGTTTGAGTGACACAATGCAGGGAATATTAACAACCCAAATCTTTGGAAAACAACACCCACAGGTGGTGAGCAAACAACAAACATTCATCTTTTGACAAATACACACTAAGTCCTGTTCTGCTGATCACTTGAAGCCCTCCCATCACTCGTGTGTGTTTGTTTATCAAGAAGAGATCAACTTTTACCATTTGCTCTGAATATCAGCTATACGCCACGAACTGTGGACCAAGGTGGAAAACAGGATTTTTATGTGTATGCAATTCATAGCCATAGAGTGCACTCCATGAGCCTGGCATTAGAACAAATTCCAGGCATAATTTTAAGACCTCCAACTCCTATAGTAATGTACCTTATGGTCAATGACTTGTCCTAGTCTAACTCCAACAGAGCATAAGTTTACTCAAAATGATATTTTTAATTAAACTTCCTTTTTTAAATTACTTCCCTTTTTATTAAGTCTGCATCTGAAGAAAAGCTAAAGGAGGAAAAGTTTTTGTATAATTAAACATGAATTATTGTCCTGAATAGCCCCTAGAAAGGGGGTTTTATCTTTGAAATTGAGCTATTTCCATGTCCATGGATGCAAGGTTTTACTAGAGATGCTTGGAACCCATCAGAGGTAAGAGGGAAAACTGTCTTTCTGTGGTATTGTTTATGGAAATAGAAGAGATTAATGAGTAAGTACGGAGACATCCTTTCTTCCTAATGACCCGTAGCACACATGCAGGTTCTGGTTTGCCCATATAGCAGAGCTGAAATAGAAACAAAGTCCAGTCTCAATCTGGTAAATCTGAGCATGGAAGAGGCAGTTTGCAAAGAACATATCTGTGCTTTCAGATGAGATTCAGAGTGGTTTGGCCTCAGATGAAGGAGGGTGTTTTTACTCACCTCCAGTCCTTGTAGGATGTACAGAAGTGAGGATGCTTACTTTGCTAAGCATGATATTTGAGTTCATTGTAGTAAAGCTTGTGGTAACCACTGACCTAAACCAAGAATGGCCAAGAGATACTTTATAGGGTTTCTTGAGACGGGCCCTGAAGGTAGAGGCCATATTGAGATTTCTATTTGATTTCATCTTTGATTATACGGAGCAAGCATAACACAACTGCTGTATTTCTTTGTTCGCACTGCAAAAAGAGTGATTAGCTCATAATGCAAAATCTACTAAGTTTTCAAGTGGTAGTGTTGTTTGAGTAAAGGTCAGAAGCAGTTAAGCGTGTGTGTGCGTGTGTGATTTGAGTGTGCATGCGAATATGTATGAGTGTGTGTATGAGATAGAGAAGGATATACAAAAAATAAAACAATAAATAGAGACAGAAAAACAAAATTTGAGAAAAATAAAACTTTTGAATATGTTCACATTTTCTCCTTTCAGGTTTGCCAGCGTAAGTTCAAATGTGACTTGGTTCTATTAGGGACTATTGACATGATAAAACCCTAAATATGCTCCGATTTTCCATGTACCCTTACTGGGAACTTACCAGAAGGTCAGGCCTTAGGTTGCATGAGTCCCAGACCTGGGGAAAAGCTGTGCAAGCAGCTATTAGACAGCAGGGATGTGCCCCTTTTCTAAGGGCAGGATTCATTCTGTTCCTAATTTGGCTCTGGTAGGTGGACAAATGTCCAGCCTCCATGAGGAGGAACGAGACAGAGAGTACTAACAGCATGGAACACTTCTCAACATTCCAGAGAGCCTTTCATACAGAGGCTGGCATCTCTGCCATTCTGCCAGGAGAAAACTGGAGTTACATGTCCTCACTGTGATGCTCTTCGGGTTTATTCACTGCAGGAGAAGAAACTGAATCATAATGCTGAAGCTGCTTGCTTTTTTCCCCTTGACTGTGCACTCTAGCACATTGGGTTACACAGTAGAAAATGTGTGGGCTCTAGACCTGTGAAGCATCACATGGAAAATGTCAAATGTTCACTAACTAAAGGATTCCTGCTTGCTCAAACCATCCACATTTCCCTCCACTGAAGCTTTTCTTTCCTTTGCTCCCTTCTATTTGAAAATGAATATTAAAAGATGTTTACCTTTGCAAAAGCTCCTTGCTTGGCCTGTTTTGTTTCACACATGACACAAACATTTTTCAGAAGGAAAGACAGAGGGAGGGAGGGGAGGAGAGAAGGGAGGAGGAAGGAAGGAGGGCAAGAACAAAGATTGAATGCTCTGATACTGAAGGGCGAGCGAATGTGAGTAATGAACAGCAGTGGCAGTGGCAGGAAAAATGTGTGCGGAGTCTATTGAGTCAGTTCCCCACAGTATGGGTTTCCACCTCGGCATCAGGGGCCTTGCAATATGGGACTGTTTACTTCTCTGTGTTTATAAAATGAAGTTTTAGAATGGACATTACCAGAACATCTCGTATGGAAGATACTATATGTGCATAGAATTTTGTCTGAAAGAGACTCTAGGGTGATGGAAAAGAAATGAAATATGACAGGGTAAACCTGCTTTGTGTCTCACACTCTGTGGTCAAGCGAGCACCATATTATTCCTTTGGGACTCTTAATGACTTCATCCAAATGGCAAGGCTAGAGAGTCTGAGTATATTGATCCACTAAATCATTTTTACAAGGGGAAAGCTTAAAACCAAGTTCTTTGCAGAAAATAATCACAAGGCACTTAACCATGTATCACACTTCAGAAATGGTTCTTTAGGAATATTTGTAGCATGTGCTTCTTCACACTCATTTTTCATATGCAAAGTCACCCACAATAGATAAACATTGCATAGCTCTTGTATGGCTTGAAATGAGATTCATATGTGTATTCATTGATTTATTACTCTTATCCAGTTTGTGAGCCAGAACACCAAGGACAACCATTACCACAAAGAGAAGGCCAAGTCTATCATCAGTGAGATCATGTGGGAGAAAAAGACACAGATTTATCACTAATAAACCATAGTTTATAACATGTGGTTTGTTGTTGGTGTTTGTGGATATTTCCTATGATTTCTGCCTTCCTCTTCATCTAGCAAATCCCTTTGCATCTTTCAGGACTCAGCATGAGCATCACCATTATAAGGATCCTTACCATCCTCTACACCTCTGCACAGTGCTCTGGCTTCCTCTTGTTTTAAAAAGCCCAGCTATTTCTCCTGTCTCCACATCTCCACAGAGTTTTATTCCACATTGCCTGGCAGGTGACGACAAGTGTTCCATCAATGCTGTGTAAACACTTTTCAGGGGCTGGAAGTCAATTCTCATGGAAACTGTATTACGTAAAACTGAGAAAATGCAAAGAAAACTGAGAAATGCTCTATAAAAGTCAAACAAGGTCAAAGTTTAAAAAGAATACTTTTTAAAAATCTATGTCACAGTGTAGTAGGAGTGGCGGGGCTGTGTCCCGCCACCTGGCTATCTTTATCCGACATAATTACATGGAAACTACATTCTTTTAAACACTGCTTGACCCATTAGCTCTATCCTCTTACTGGCTAACTCTCACATCTTGATTAGCCCATTTCTAATGAGTGTAGCATCATGAGGTGGTATCTTACCAAGAATATTCTTAACCTGCATCCATCTCAGAGAGGAGAGCTACGGTGACTGCCTGACTTGGCTTCTTTCTCCCAGCATTCTGTTCTGTCTACTCTGCCTACCTAATTTCCTGTCCTATTAAAGGGCCAAGGCAGTTTCTTTATTAGCCAATAGACAGATGACCCTCCTTCATCATCACAGTGAGAAAAAAAATCTGTGCTAAGGCCTAAAGAAGAAGGATCATGGAAGCGAGAGAAGACAAAGTCTATTTGATAAACAAGTTGACATTGAGAAATTAAGTTGACAAAAACAGATTTTAAGAAAACAGATAAAGTCAAAGTCCAAGGAAAAAAAGGAGGAAAAGAGATAGAATGTAGATAAGACAGACATATTTAAGAAAGTAAACTTGGAGGCCATGTGTGGAAATCAACACTTGAAGCATTCTAAATGTCAAAGAATTTGTCTATAATTTATAAAGTACTCCCAATAATCAATTACATATATCCAACAGAAAATCGACAATGGTGCTTTTATTTTCAACCCTCATCTGAAACAGAAAATTGATAGAGTCAGTAAGTGAGACTATATGAAATGACAATCAGCCATGCTAATAATCAAGGAAAACCATGTTAAAGACACCATTAGATACCCTGACATCCTTGAAGAAAAGAAGGCAAAAGACATACAGATGGTAATTTATTAACAGGGTAAGAGTGAAGAGTGGACAATCCAGCGTGAACATCAATGACAGATGAACTTAAAGTGATCTGTCATGATTTGTAATAGTTGTCCCAGGCCATGAAATATATTCTATGTAATAGGAAAATAACATTCCTAAAACTCTTAAAAACCTAGTTAAACTTTCATACAATGGAATAAGACAATGTAATTATAAGACAATGATATTTTTATTACACCATTCAAACCTTCAATGCAGATGGATGATTGCATTCACTCAAGGGTAGGAAACTGCTGAGCATGTACAAAAGTTGTTAAGGGGACTGAAGCCATTGACATAAAAATAGTTATAATTTTGTTTGATTTAAAGCCAACCCCACAAGATGGATAACTAACAAGATACCTAACACTGCTTGAGTAGCCAAGAACTTGAGACTAGATAGTCCATGGGCCTAGAAGAAAACAAAATAACATTTCTTTTCTGCTAAAGGAACATAGTGGTAAAATGACTCCTAATTATACTCCTATATACTCATAAATCAGTGCTTCACCCAGCCATCATCACAGAACCTTCATCTTACAGTAGATGGGACCTAACAAAGATCTACAGCCAGACAATGCGAAGAAAATAAAAGGTTTTGGAGCATTCAGTCCTAAATGGTATGTCTCCATCAAACCCTTCTCCTCTAAGGAATCAATGAGTTATTTACAACACTCAGTCCTAAATGGGATGTCTCCATCAAAACCTTCTCCTGTAAGGTCAGGAGCTGAGAAGAAGAGGAGATAAAAATAAGAGTGTAAGATCCAGAGAAGATGGATGCCCCCAAAGAAACAGTGTCTTCCAAATACAACAGGATTGATATACATTTGAGCTCACAGAGATGGTGACCACATACACAGGTTCAAGCCAGGTGGGGAACCAGGACTAAGATGGGGATTTAGACATGAGCTAATATTCCTGAACAAGTAGTTATCTCCAATCAACAACTGCCTCCAAAGTAAAAACAGTTTCCTCCAATAGAGTCTCACTGGGTATATTAATCACACATGCCGAGCAGTACACCAAACCCAATGGTGTTTTTGTGGACTTTTTGTCTCATAATGGTTTGCTTGAGGTTTTCTTTCCTTCTTTTCCTTCTTATTGAACTTTTCATTGTATATTATGTTTTCTGATTTTAGGTTGTAATAGCTTTGGTGTGTGTGTGTGTGTGTGTGTGTGTGTGTGTGTGTGTGTGTGTGTGTGCATGTGCTTTGTTCTTTTTTCTTTGCTTTTTTAATAGTTTGTTAGTTTTTTTGTTTCCTGTTTACTTTCGAGAGGGGCGTGGAATTATGTGGATTGGGGTCTGGAAAGAGTTGTGAGGGGGGAAGCCATGATCAGCGTATATTATATAAAAACCTCTGGGAGGTGGATCCTATGAATAGCATTAGAACTTTTTCAAATCCTCAGCAAGCTACATTTCTGGCAAAGGCCATTAAAACAAGCTGTTCTGGCTCCATTGGCTGTGAAACAGCCATGATACTGCCTTCCCATCACCAGAGAGCACTGGTCCACAGCAAAAAAGCAGTTCTAGCAGCATGGGAAAGAGGAGAGGCCTTTTTCTTCTTTACACTGATCCACATAAGTAATGTGCAAAAACATTTTCTTTACAAGAGATAAATAACAAGCCAAAACATTCGGCCATATCCATAGCTCCATGTTAGTGCATAAACACTGGCAGTTTACGGATATGAGAGAATAATCATTTCCATATTAAAGGATAACCTTAGAACTACAATGTAAATATCTCATTTCCAAACTTTCATTCATACACTCATTTATTTATCAAACTCATCTACTTCCAGGAACTGTGAGAAACTGCAAAGGGAACAGGGAAAGTCTCCCTGAGATTTGAACATGAGCTAATACACAGGTACAAGTTATGCTAGATGTGGGGAGAGGATAAAGTCTTGCATAAATGTATATTTTTGGCATGAGCAAGGCCATGTCAAGGACCACACTTCCTCAGACTAATGAAAGTGGTAAGGCCTTTCCCTAGTCAAGCTTACAGAAGGGGTGAAACATTCCCCTAGTCTAAGTACAGGTGTTGCCAGTGTGTGCACTGTCTACCTAAGGTCCCTCCTCCTGAGTAACTGCAGACTGCTCTCCTACAGAGACATGCTACAGAGATTTTCTAAGCAACCTCTTCTTTCAGTAGTATATACTAAACCTGCCTTATCATTCAGCTGAAGATCAAGCATGCTGATTTTATGGGTTGCTGATGCATCTCCATTAGAGGACATGACCCATCTGATTTCTTTTTTCTATATGCATGTCTGTCATTTCTTCAATCCCTGTTTAATCAGTCAATAAGGTAATCCTTAAACCATGAATGTCATGGCTTAAAAATTAAGGGTTTGAACTGGTGCCACAATTTCAAGCTAGAAATAATCTCTTTTTCAGAATGCTAGTACACTCATCCTTAAAAGAAAGGCAGGGAGCCCAGTACAGTCAACCTAGAAGAAATAGCATGTGGGAAGGATCAAGAAAGAAAGAACATGGGGAACTGTGGAGGCAGAGAGAAGGTCAGTACAGCTTCAATACACTAGACAATAGGAGATGAAGTACACAATAGGAGAGGGACACAGAGCATAGACTCCACAGTAAACTGAAAAGCAAGCATTATAGCCATTGCAGGGGCCAGCTATTGTCAAAACAGGGAATGCAGTACACTGAAATCAGACCTAAACTATAACTCAATGGCTACCATGTGGAAGACAAGAGTAAGTGGGGCAGTCTACCTGCCAGGTGATGTCAAGTATACACCAAAAGGCATATGCTATAGCAGGCTGCCACAGGGGAGATGGATGAGCTCAATCCATTAGAGAACTATTTGGAGATAAGGGCTAAAGGATGTGGGGATGAGTCTGGGAAAAATGATGAGGAAGACAAGGTAGCTAGATTTCTGTTATAAATGCCTGGGTGGATAGAGGTATTACAAGTGAAAAAAAAAGTGAATTACTAACATACATGGAAGGAAGAGGAAGCAAAGAGTGTACTCCAGGAACCTTATCTGAGAGAAACCAAGGATGAAGCAGTAACTGGACACTTAGAACTGGAAGTCAGGAGGAAGTCTGGAACACAGAGAAACTGATAAATAAGTGGACACCGAAGGGACATAATCATTTTCTCCCTTCCTGTTGTGAATGAGTTAGATTAACTCTTTTACAGTAGTTTCACAATTAAACTGGAAATTCAAGGTGATGTATTGAAGATACTAATTATAGTAACGATAAAATATAGGATTTTTTTAAATTCCAGAAGCCAGGCAATGCCATGATTATTTGATCATGCATTCAGAGATTTTCTTTCAGATGTTAAGTCAGATACTTCTTCAAAATAATTATCAGAGTAGAATTTTCAATTTCTACCACATTCAACTTCTTTATAAACTAGCAAACACGTTTTCAAGTCAGCCTTGCAAGCCAGCAGGAGTTCCTTCTAACCTCTAGTCATATTCCAACAAAAACAACCAGAAACATCCTAGCATTCATTACTTCAGTTTCTCCATGAACAAGTACTCATATATCCTTGTGTCGCTATAATTTATCTTTCTGTTCTCCAAGCACAACAAAGAGTTGTAGCTGTGAGTGGAACTGCATGGATCATAGCAAGCATGAAGAAAGGGTAAATTGACCTAGTGAAAGCCCGAAATGTTATTTGAAATGATTTAAAAATATTCTTGAAGATCAAACGAAATGCATTTTAAATTAATTCTCTGATGTTCACATTGGCCTGGGCTAAAGTGGAATGCTTACACTGTCATATGAGTACATAGAATTATGATGGTTGTCTTAGTCTGTTTTCTGTTGCTCTAATCAAATGCTACAGAAGGGTAAATAAATTTACACTTTTATAGAAAAATAAATGTCTATTCAGATCATGGTACTAGAGGCTGGCAGGCCCATGATTGAATAGAAACATTGTATAAAAATTACTTTCTTGTTGTTAGGGACTCTACAAAGTCCCAAGGAAGCCAGGAATATGCCTCAGTGAAAGGAGAACACTGAGGGAACAGAAATGTATGTCCCACGAAAATACATAGAAGCTAATCTAGCATTGTTCAATAAAACAGAAAGATGTAAGCAAATGTCATGAAAACATCTGCTTTTTCCATAATATCTTCCATCTGAGAACAACTTAAACATCTATCAATGGAAAGAAGATATATAAGTTGTGTTATTCCTCACTAAAAAGAATGAGTTGCAAATAGGATAATACTTTATTGAGAGAAAGAAGCCATATAGAAACTTGTAGAAGAAAATACTGGAATTCTTACTGTGTAATATATTTACATGAACTTTCAGAAAACACTTCATTTTGGTGGTTCCTTATGAGTGGAAGATTGTGACTAATGTAGCCCTAAAGCAGGACAATGGGGGAAGGACAGGATTCATGACAACCCAGGCTCCGCATCATGCAAACACATTTCTCATTTCAACCTCAAGAAGATTCAAGGCCTTCCTTACTCATGCACTTCATATCTTTGTTCCATTACTGTTTTAATGGAGGATTTAAGATTGTCATATTTCATTCACTCATTTGTCTTGCTTTGGGATGTGTATTCACTAAGCCTTCTTTGAAAAGAAGCACAGCACTACAGAAACAATATAAAATTCATTTTATAAAGTGAAATCAAACTACAACAGAATATGTGTTCCTAAATGTAGTCTAAATATGGATAAATACCACAAGGTGATTTCCATTAGCTCTTTGGTGCACCCCTGTAGCTCAATCTTGTAAACTGAACTTGAGTTATTCTGTCCAGAGAACATCACAGATCATGTCCTAAGCCATCCACCCTTAAGGATCAATTCTGACTCTCCATATTAAGATTTGAAAGTAAGAAATTATTTCTTCAACCAGGAATGACTTCCTATGACACAAGTACCCACTAAGAAATCACAATGTGACACGGCAAACATGTCAAAAACACTCGTACTGGGAAGTGATGTTTGTCATGATCTCACTCGTTTAAATTGCATAAAGCCTTTTGTGCTAAAGTACAACACCAGCAGGAAAGTCATACACAATATTCACAGAAAATTCTATGGACAAAATACAGTTCCGGCTCATGTCTGCTAGCTTGGAGTGCAGCATTAGAAAACTGATTCATTAAAGCAAAATTCCCAAATCTCATTTTATACAAATAAAAGTGGCCAAGATATTCACCACTGTATAATTCTTTTTCTTTCTTTCAGGTTAGGTAAACTAAATTGTATGTTCGTTAATCTCCAAGGTAATGCTGGTATATTCTGTTCTGTCAGAAATCAAATATTGAACAGTTTGTTACAAAGGGAATAGTGTGATGAGCTACAGAGCTCAGAGCGAGACTGAAGAGCCAGCTGCAATCTGTCATCATCTGATGTCCAGTGTTGTGGCTTCTTTCCCATACATCATTGTTGGTCTAATTTAAATTTGATTTGATTTGACAAACGTATTAGGTGTTTACAATACAGCAAACACTTGATCAGCCATTTGGATTACAGAAACAAGTTCTTATATTGCATTTTAAAATAATTATATAAGCCAGTGTAAGAGATATATCTAATAAATATACCCACATTCATACCATACAAGATCAGTTGTCTGTGAGAAAGTTCTGCCTAATTTAAGCTTTTTTCTAATACAGATGGAGATAAGATTGAATTGGTAGATCCTGTAAGATTTTTAAGGAATATTGGTGCTGTTTTCAAGCCTTCTTATCCTAATTTACAATTATAGGTTAACAGTACTGGACATATTAAGTACCAGACTTATATATACTTATAAGTACTTTAGACTATTAAGTACCAGGTTTCATCTAGACTTTAGGAGATTGGTTATATCAAAAGTGAATGGTAATATAAGAAGTCATATTTGCATAGAGAACCCTGAAGGGCACTTTAATGGGGGCAGTAGAAGGCCTAAATCAGAGCCATGATATTAGTCAAGGTCCTCTAGAATAGCTAAATTTATAGAATTAGTCTTTCTGTCTGTGAGACAAAGACAGAATAGGTAGGTAGGTAGGTAGGTAGATAGATAGATAGATAGATAGATAGATAGATAGATAGATAGATAGATAGATAGATAGATAGATAGATAGATAGATAGCTCTAGTGCCAGTGAAGGAATGGTTGTACTAGGGAGTTAAAGAGCAAGCAGGCAAAGAGAGTGGCTCCCTTCTTCCATGTCTTCTACATAGGCTTCCAGCAGAAGGTCTAGCTCAGATTAGAGGTGGGTCTTGCTACCACAAAAGATCTGGATTAAAGATGGATTAAAGATCTTCCCACCTCAAAGAGTTAAATTAGAAGTGAATCTTCCCACTCCAAATAATTGAATTATGAGAAATCCCTCACAGGTATGCTCAGCCATTTTTAGGTTTCAGTTAATTGCAAATGTAGTCAAGTAGACTTCCAAAATAGCCATCAAAGACTGCCAGGAAGAAATACTGAAAAGGACATCACAGGAACCAGAGCTCAGAGTCTCTCTTGCAGCCACCCTTCTTCATCTGCTCTAGCCGCAATTTCTGGTTCAGCTTTTTATACTTTGGTTCTCATGACAAGGATCCCTATAAAGAATATTTTCACTTCTGATTACATACATCATGTTAGAATTTTCAACAACAATCAGATTTTCTCTTTTTAGGTGAGCACATGATCTCTCAATTTTTCTCCATCATGAAATTCACAATTCATTAGGAGAATTATTTCACCAAGAGTATATAGCTGGAAACTTCAGATCAATGGGTAAGAGGGCATCCATTCTCAGTTTTACAGTGACTCTTTCTTGTCTAATGGAAGTTATACTGTGGGGTAGAGGGCTAGCGATTATGAAGCCCGAGATACATCAGGGAAAAGACTGAGGGAGAGTTTTTATGATGAGCACAGAAGGACCCAACGACAGGGCCTCTTCATATTCTAGAAATAGCAATATACTTGAGATAAAATTATAGTCATCTAGTGCACTCCTGAACCTGCACTTTCAGATGTAGCTGTGAGAGCTGATGTTCGGCTCCCCACCAGCATACTCACAGATCATACTGGGGTCAGTGAACCCTTGATGACACTGGCCGGCCATTCACATAACTTGAATCTAGGAAGCCCTACTGACTTCCTATAATAACCACTGGTCATTTGCATGGGAGAGATGTTCCAGGCCTAGAGTTTATTTATGCAACTTATTTAAAGCACATTTCTGCTTTACTCAGTTCTTTCTTTAATGATCATTTTGTACTGGCTCTCCTCCATTGCTGCAGAGTGTCAAATGAGCTTCACACACCCCAAAAGCTAAGCACCATGGTCTTCTAGCTTCCTCATAAAGATGAGGTCAACACTAATTAAAATGAGGGTACTAAGGCCACCACTGTCACAACTGTCTTTATCCAAGTAGCACCCACAGAAGTGTATTAGTTACTTGTCTCAGAGCTGTAACAAAATACTTGACAAAAGCAATTTAAGGAAGGAATGATTTATGTTTGCTCACATTTTAAGGGTAAAATTTATCGTGTCAAGAAATCACAACAGCATAAACTTTGAAGCAGCTGGCTACATTGACTCTGCAGTCAGAAAACAGACAGAGATGAATTCTAATGTTTTGCAGTTCAAGACCCCATGGTACCATTCATATTTAATGTGGGTCTTTGCATCTCCATCAGCTTATTCTAGGTAAACCCTCTCTGGCATGACCAAATACATGTAGCTTGGTGATCTCATGGGATTCCAAGCAGTGGGGCTGTCTCTGACTCTTTTGCCTACTTGTGTGACATTTCTCCTCCTGCTGAGCTGCTTTGTCCAGCATTGATGTAATAGTATGTGCCTGGTCTTATGATTGCTTGTTACGTGGTGTTTGGTGGTGCTCTGAGGCCTGCTCTCTTCGGGAGGTAGAGGCTGGGGGAGGGGAAGGGAAGGGGGGGGGGGGGGTCCTGTCTATGATACATAAAGAAGAAAATATTTTTTAAATAAAATAAGTATCTGAAAAATTCTCTATGCTTACCAAAGAGTAGAATGACCAGACACAGGCAAAAGTAACACAAACATGCTATTCAGCATCCAGGGCTCTGTTTGTCTATCCCATTTATGTATTCTTTTTTTTTTTTTTGGAACCCCAATGTCTTGGAGACAACATATCCACATAGCCTTTTGGACTGCAAGAAAAATAGAGGAGGTTCATAAAAGACAAAATAGGGACCTTAGTTCAGTGTACACAAACAATATTTCTGAGCTAGTTTCAACCTTATACTTTCCTGGTCCCATTTAAAAATTATTTATTAAATCAACACATTATTTAAAAAAATAGAGTCAGGTATGGTGGAGATCACCTTAATCTCAGAACTGGGAAGGGAGAGGCAAGTAGATCTCTGTGAGTTAAAGGCCTGGTTTATGTAGTAAGTCCCAGATCAGCAATGGCTGCACAGTTAGATTGTGTCTCAAAATAAATAAATTAATATGTAATCAAAGATCTTCCTGTGTCTTAGTTTTCTTTTTACAATACATAAAATATAAAAGTTATAAATAAGCACTTTAAATGTCATCAAAATAATCACAAGGACTATACTTTGGGTAGCAGTGACAATAAATGAAGATAAAATTATCAATATTTTTAGTTTATAAATTTGTATCACTTACAAAAGACAAGGGAATCTTCTGACATATTATTAGATTCAAGATGAAAAACACATTATGCTTCAATGTTCAGTGCATAGAAAATATAATGCTAAGCAGACAGGATATTCAGATTAAAACACTGGACAGAACAGCACAAGGATCTAGAGAGCTGCCAAAGTCAAGGATCCCAATGGGAGATGTGGCTCTGTTGATAAGAAAAAAAAATCCAGTTTAAATTTTCTTTTTGTTCTATTTTCTTGTTACCCTTGATAATAAACTAGCACACATACCCCTGTCTCCATGACAACCTCAGGAAACTGAAGGATAGTTCTGTGCCCATGGCTAAAGCTAATATATTTAGGGGATGCCACCCAGGAGAGAGTCCACAGTCAGTCAAGGCTAACCTGCAGGATGTTTTAGGACAAGTGGCAATGACAGAATGAGGGACATGGCAGAGGGAGCTTGTTTTTTATTTTGCCCCTTCAAGCTATGGCATTAGTCATGAGAATTCAGAAAGTGGAGAATGTGCTGCCTTTGATTTGAATATATGCTTCCACATTAAAATGTAATGGAATCTCAGAATGCAAAGTGTCTGGATTACACACGCTCATACATTTATATACATATCGATCGCACAAAAGCAGTATGACTAATCACCAATTATATTATAAAGTCAAAGCAATCTAGCCTCTTAACTGGTTTGTCACAATGGATAAGTCTTTTCCTATCTTTATTTTCCAAATTCTCAAGAAATCTGTTATTTTTGTTATTAAAATGAGATTTTTAAAAATAAGAAATAAAAAATATTTGGGGCTTTCAATCAAACAAATTACTTTCCAGGAAGTCTCCTCTGATCTTTTGTGAATAGGTTTGTGCCTCCCCCCAATAGCACTTTTCGTAGCATGCTAAGATACCATATCTTTAGGTAGATATTTTTCTTTATAACCTGATTGCAGAAACCATACTTAGTTTGCAGTTCTCAACAGAACACATAATTTTATACAATGGCCTAATACTTGCTGGATTTAAATACTTTGAGTCATGGCTTCAAATTAAGGATTTTGCACCCATTGTCATCTTTACCAGTACTAAACATGAATATTTTTTTTTTTAGAAAATTAAGTAGACAGCATACAGATAACCCATAGCTGTGATTCCTGTGGGGTCATTTTGTTTTCCATCCCAAGATCTGATGTTATTAGAATCTGCTGTCACTGATACCCTTAAGCATATTTATGCCACAACTTGTCTGCCAAACAGTTAACAGTACTAGGCATTTGGAACTCCCCTAGGGGATATATGTGTTTGTTCCCTGAAACAATAAATCTCAGAAAAAAAGAAAATGAAAATCAAACCTGGAAGAGAGTAACCTATCTTAGTCCCTGCTGTATTATTATAAAGAAGCACCAGAACCAAGACCACTCATATATAACAAAACAAAACAAAACAAAACAAAAAGATTTAATTGGGGACTTGATTACAGTTACGGAGGTTTAGTCCATTGTCATTATGGCAGGAAGAAGCATGGTGGTGTGCAGGCAGATGCTGGAGCAGTAATTGAGTGCTACATCCTGCCTCATAGGCTGAGATTGATAGATTTGAGAAACCTCAAAGTCCAGCCACCAGTACCATACTTCCCTCAACAAGGCCACATCTCCCAATTCTTCTAATCTTTTCAAATAGTTGCATGCCCTGGTGTCTAAGCATCCAAATATAGGAGCTATGGGAGCCATTCTTTTTAAAAACACCATTGAGTCTAGTCACCTGTTTTACAACAGTCCATATGTGCAGAATGGTTAATAAGATAGAGGAAATGCTCTCTTCACTACGAAGCCGCCCAATAGAAGGAGAAGGTGCAGAGTGATGAGTGCAGCCATCACGGTGAGCAGCTAGGGAAGGTAATGAGCAGATAAGTCTACCACACTGGAGTAGTTTGTGTTAAACATTAAACCTCAAAGATTTCACTTTCACGCCACCACGATGTGTATAGAAGTGGCTATTTATGTGCTTTTGATTGAGGGAAGACACATACCCAAGTGAGACATCAAGGTCTCCCATGACGCTTTGAGTGTGTATCAGTCATTAGTACTCTCATCAGCTACCAAGAAAACTGAAGCAAGGAATTCATTCAGCCTTTGCCACCAGAAACTACGAAAACGTTGTGGGCCCTGAAAGTATACAGACATATATCACACACTAAGAATTCCCGTGTTTTCTTCAACAGGGTTATGTCTGGTTTCTCTCTTCAATGAGGTATTATGTTATCTGTAATTTATTCCTTTCAGTGAGGGATGACACAATTTGTATGTCATCGTCCCGGTGATAGATATTTAAGCTGTTCTCAGATGGAGGATGTTATGGATAAAGCTTTTATAAAATTGTATATAATAGTGTAACATTATTTAGCTTTCTAAAAAGCAGTACTAGTACTGCAAGTTACAACATGACTGAGCCTGGAAGACTTTAAGTGAAATAAACCAGTTGCAAAAAGACAAATATGTATGAACTCATTAACATGTTGACACTAGAAACATTGATCTCATGAGTAGGTTGGAGGAAACCTGTTGGGAATTGCTGGTCACAGCACACAAAATTCCCATTAGAAGGCAGCTCAACAGATGCAACTGTACAACATGGTGACTGCAGACAATAACTCTCTACCATTTTATCCTTGAAAATTGCTGAGAGTAGATTTTTAAATGCTCTTATCACAGAAAATAAGGGAAGTCGTCCATATGCTAATTATCTATATTTAGCGATTATGCAAACGTGTACACATTTTTAAAACATGTTGAACATAACAAGTCAATGCGTTTTAAACTCCTCCGTCTGAAAATTTTTAAAATATAAAACTGTAAGCATTTTTATATTGACTCATTTGCTTTTATTATATAAACACCTGATAGTATAGTTATACATAACAGAATTAATATTTGTTTAAATTGCTAAGAAACGGGCCAGTATTCTCAACGGCTGAGCCATTTCTTACTCTCCCAGCAACAGTAGTGTACTATGATTCCAGAATCTCACTCCTGCATGCCACGGTCCTTCAGTGTTGGATTCTCCTGAGCAAGTAGTGTTTCAGTTATTTCTGCCTGCATTTCCTGGGACGCAGTAACTGTAAGAATACTTTCCTATGCTTACTGCCATTCCTGTGTGTCTTCAACCCAGATATGTTAACGGGCCTGCTTACCTTTTAATCATTAGTTCTTGAAGTCAGTTAAACACAAGTCCTTTATCAGGGAGCTGTAAGGTGTAATTATTTTCTTCTCTGATGCTGAGACTCAAACCCAGCACTTAGTACATGGAGAAGATTCTCTACCAGGCAGTTAAGTCCAGAACCAAAAAGATCTTTGATGATGAACACAGTTTTAAACTTTCGTCATTATCTCTTACTTTGATTTTATCCTAGATAGTTTGCACTGTGTGGGGACCTACAGAACCTGGATCCTGGTACTCCTTTATTCAAAGACATTAGGGATTATTCTGCCAAGACAGTTACACTAATGACAGGACAGCCGGGTTGGGAACAGAAACTGGGTCAGTTTTATGTTTCATACGGTAGAGCCATTTGCCTTCCTTACTCAGTCTGGCATGTGACCATGGCTCTCAGGTGTAATGACCCCCTCTCAGCATTGAGAGCATTGTTTCCTTTGTTCCACAGAAAGCCAGGACTCCTAGAACCACAGGGCCCATACCTCTCTGGCAGTACACTTACTGAGTTAGGGCTCATGAAGTTTTATTTTAAGCAATATGGTCCTTTTCTCCATAGAAGAACTCTATTGTTCTGAGTGGCTCCTGCTCTCCATTACCTATATAGATTCTGTCTTTACTTCTCCCACCCACTTCCTGATATCAGAATGACAGCAAATCTCTTGTCACAGTCCAGATCTCTGATGCACATTGCGAAGACACCTGTAGAGTCTCCCTTCTATCAAGCTCAGAGTCCCACATTGTCCAAGTCCACACTAATAACTGCTGCTTGGTTTGTTTCCTACTCTAGAATTGAATTTTGTTAAATAAAATTCACCCACAGTTAATTCATCTTTGCAAGAAGCATAAGCCTAGAGTCCATTAAAGAGGTATTTTAAAAATGGATAAAGTGAACTTTATTTGGCAATAAACCCTGAGCTCGTGTTAACTTGTCTTAATCCTTCTCATAACAGAAAATATTTAAATTTCTTTTTCTATTTTGGAATTTCTAACTAGAAAATGACTTTGTGTGAGAGAACATTCATAAGAATGCCAGACTATTACACAGTTTTAGAGGAGATGATAAATGGCCTGTCACAGTATTGATGCTCATAACAGATAACGAGTCATGCCTCATCCCAACAAGAGGCAGTAACTATCAAGGCAGAGCAGACATGCCTGCAAAAACACTGGTCAGCTCAGGAGGTTGGAGGGTGGGAGAGAGTGGCCAACAGTCATTGGGAAAGGGGGTCCTCTCCCACTCCTCCACATCTCCACAGGTCTACCAAGGCAGACATCTAGCTTTTAAGACCAGCTGCTCAGAAATGCATACCTGCCTCTGTCCAGTTACAAACTAGGAACTATACGGATTCCTCGGATGGTTTCATTTTCAAGTGTGTCTAAAATACTCTAGCTTTATCATAATGAACATCTATTCATTTCTAAGGAATTTGTCCTCAACTTTCAATTAGAATACACAAAAATATATAATTTGTGACATCATTAAAACTGAAATCTAATGCCAATTAAACTGTTTATTTACTAAAAATTAATCAAATAATACACATCAAAAGAAAAATACACAAAGTTCAAATGCATAGGATGTAGTAAAAATACTGATTACTGAAAAATTAAAATTTAGAAAAAGTATCCATTTCCCTTTCATTAAAAATAAACCATAAAAACAGTTCAATAAAATAAATCAAAATGACTTTAAAGTCCTGATTGACATAAACAATTGAAACCACTCCCACTGAAAATAGCATTGAACATCACCATTCTCATAAATCAAAGCCCAGCTGCCAGTAATTAAAATTCTTGGCTTTTGAAATGTGATCTTTCATTGCACAGTACTAAATATTGCCTGCCTCTATCATCAAAGGAAGAGATATGCTAATAATACATAAACTTTCCAGGCTAATTAGAAAAATTATTTCAATTGTCAAAGCTCAAATATGCAGAAAAATCACACTTAACCTGAAGTACTTGGACAGTTCAGGGCACCCCCATCTCAGTTGCCATGATTGGCACAGGACAGAAGTTAGGGTGATCTCAGGCACCGGGGCTGCATTATTTCCAGTTCCTCTCTGAAGTCCAATGACATCACCTACCAGTGCCCTGATGTTTGTCTTGTAGATTTTCAGTTTGTTTGTTTGTATATTCAATTGTTTCTATTCTTTTTTTTTTTTTGAGTTGTATGGTAATTTATTGCTAGCGTTCTGAGAATTCTCCATACTGATTTCCACAATGACTGTACCAATTTGCTATTATTAATCTATGCATTCCTGCTGACTCATGGCTTTACCTGTCCTCTAGCATGTCTCGGTTCCTATGCAGCTGGCTAGTGGCTCCTCACTCCACCCTCCTTCCCATCATTCTCAGCTTGGGATTCCCACCTACATTCCTGCCCAGCTACGCGCCTGTCAGCTTTTTATTAAAAAATGAGAGTAGTACGTTTTATTAGTGGAGAAAATGATTGTTCCACAACAATACTTTAAAGTTCTAAGTAAAAAATTCTGAAGTCATTTTTATCAAAAGAAAATAGTGAGTATATCAGTATACCTTTCTATGTATCAATGTATATAAACATACACATAATGTTTATGTTTTTTTATTTTATTTTTCTCCATTAACAGCTTCAACTGGGTGTGGGGCAACAGGACCATTCCCAGCACAACCATGGGTGTGGGGTTCCGCAGTCTCCCAGGGCGATGGTTCCTGCAATGATCTCTAGGGGAAATGGCTCCCCACAGTCCCTCCCCTCCCATACAAGGCAGGCAGCTATCACCTGGAGAGCACCAGTCAGAGTCATCCATGGTGTCAGACCAAAGGAGAAGGGACTGAGACAAGGAGAGACCCTCCTCTAGTGGTGAAGCAATCCACCTCTCCTGGGAACAGAGGGGTGCTCGATGACTCCTAGGTCGAGTGGGGACCAGGCCTTTTTTCTTTCCCCCTTGCGTCTAGGTTAAGTTATTTTTGTTTTGTTGTTGTTTTTCCTGCTTTTTTTTTGAGGGAGATAGAGAAAGAGAGAATATGAAGTTAATTTCAGATAGATTAGGAGGTAGGGAGAACCTGTAAGAAGTTGGGGAAGGAGAAAGTACATGATCAAAATATATTGTATGAAAAAAATTAAATGATAAATATAAAAAGAACTACCTTGATGTAATTATCAATTAAAATACAAGAAGCAGGACTCACATAATTGACTACACAAGTAACCAGTTAAGCCTTCATATCTATTTTTTCTAATGGCACAACACTATTCTAAGGTCTTATTCCTTAGGTTTAGCCTGAGAGAAACAGAATCTGAACTTTTTCACAGCTACATTATTAGACCTAATAAGGTAATTTTATTTCAACATCTTAGAGATTCTAAGAAAAAAATGAATGGCAGACTTAATTTGAACGAGTAAATATTACCCAATATATTACAAACATTAAAAATAATTAAGATTGGGGCTGGAGAGACGGCTCAGAGGTTAAGAGCACTGACTGCTCTTCCAGAGGACCTGGGTTCAGTTCCCAGCACCCACACGGCAGCTCACAACTATCTGAAGATCCAGTTCCAGGGGATCTGGCACATTCACACCAGTGCACATAAAATAAAGTAAATAAACAATAAGAAATATTTAAAAAATAATAATTATGATTCACATTATGTAATAATATTAAAATAATTCTGCCTATAGTATTTTATTACAAAAATATAATATTTCAAGTTTTATATTTTGATAAATTATACTAAATAACCTGAAATACTTAAATTATTATATTAAATAATTTAAATAATAAAATTTAAAATACCTCCAGGCCAGTGCTCTAGCTCTGTGGTGGAGCATCTGACTTGCATTCAGTAGACACTGGCTTTAATATCCACCACCAAAAACAATTACTAAGAACTTTTCTACCTCTTTAGAAATAGAAATACTTTATTATGTTTCATTGTACTCTGTTAGTTCCTTAACAATTTGTTCTACAACTGAAAAAGACAGTCTGATGAGTATGTTTTAAAGAAACAACAAATATTTAGGATGGATATGAGGGGAGAGAGAGGAAGGGAGGAAGGGAGAAGAAGTATGTCTGTGCAAATGGAAGTAATAATCTTACAATCTGGTAAAAATGAGAGAGAAAAATTAGAATTACACATTTTATTTCATTTTTAAATCCCAAAATGCTGTAACTGATGCATTAAAGGAGAATTGGATTCTAGAAATCAGTAAAGTCTATTAATGACAGTTTTATTTAGAGTAGGCAATAAAAAATATTCTGTAAAAGAATTTATAGATATTTTCTTCTTAGAATAATCAGTTACTCATTCTCCTTGAATAGTTAGTTAGGAGGTCAGGTAGAGGTCAGCATGTCCCAGAATTTCCTGGACACCGATGTGCCAATGGACAAACAGAGGGTCTCAGAACCAGGCAGGCATTTGATGAGTGATGCTACAATCTCATAGATAGACACCGTCACAAATAGCTTAACAAAGAGAAATGGTGTAAATCTAAAGAGATTTATATCTCAGCAAGCTGTAAAAATACTTGAACAAACAGATGATGAAATAAAAACCTGCATTATATGACCATTATTGCATGTGTTGGCTTGACTATAAAGGCAGGACAGGAGCTTGTGATAGACATCAGTCAATTTCAGGAAAACAACTTTTGTGAGGGAAAAATTATTCTGTGTATGCTAGGAGCTTGAGGCCTTGTCATAAATGAATGTCATAAATTGATGTTAAGCAAAAACATGTTTATCAAATTAGACCACTGATCATTTCAAACTAAAAATAAAGTACAGGGTCTTTTAAGGTATTATATGTACTTATGTTAAAAGATTATATGATTGTATGGATTATATGTTTATAAAGAGTATATGGATTATAAAGTATTACATGTTGTTTATGAAGAAAGCTCTATTTATTTTCCTAGATAATAGAAGAATAAATAGAAGCCAGAAGGTTCTCGGAGGTGGGAATTGTTGGCTGAAATCAACAAACTAATATAAACAGTCATAATAACCAAAAATTACACTTGAATTTTAATCCAATAAGGTTTTGTACATAGACTAGCCAAATATTTTTCTTGAGCCAAATCTATTTACTATATACACTTATAAATATAGCCTATTGTAAACACACTTACATGCATTCACTTTTGTTTGTGTGTGGCCTCATTCATGTTTGTAAGAATAGTTGACAGCTTGGAAGATAACTTGGTGGGTAAAGTACCTATTAAGAAAGCCCTGAGTTCAAATCCCCAGCACACATGTTGGCATAGCAGGACATTCCTATAACACCAGTGGAAAGGGTCAAAGATCCTGGATCCCTGAAGTTCCCTGTCCATTAGTCTATCACAAACAGCAAGTTCTAGGTTCAGTGACGACTCAGTCTCTAGAACTGTGTGTACTTCTGGCCTCCACAAGCAAGCACACCCACATATATGAACACACATGCCAACAAACACCAGAAATGGTTACAAATTACAGTTATAGAATGACAGAAACTTTGGTCATCTATAGTTCATGTGAAAAAGGTTTGGAGTTGTAACTGATAAACTGATAACAATTTAGAAATCTTAGAAGACATTAATAAAACAATAGCAGCTAGTCATTCTGAAGTGTTCCCTCTCCTGTCGCCTCTGAAATCATAACTGGGGACTAGTTCAAGTTACACCTCTGCTCACATGAAGACAACCTGGACCAGAAGGGAGTAACATGTGGAAGGTCAGTGGATTCCTACAGGAGTAACATGACTACAGTTGACACTCAGTTGACAAGTGTCAGTTCCCTTGGAGGGCAAAGATGGGACTACAGGTATTAATAGGATTTCTGAGCTTCTGATTAACTACAAGGAAGTCTTTTTTCTGCATTATATGCCTAACAAGATACTCAGTCACTTGATAACATTGCTTTGAAGACTGAACTTTACAGAATCCAGACAGAGTCTTGCTGCTTCTCAATAGACTGTTTTATGGTATCTTAGCCAGGAACTTCTCACTGTATAGGAATTTCTATTCATCAGGGCTACACAGCATTATCATTCCTTTGGAAACCTGAGTGCCAACAGCATATCATGATCTGTGGAATCACATCACTGTAATAAACAAAATGTCCCATGGGGGTCCAGATGTCTTCAGTGTACAGAATTCTAACTCCAAATGGGTTAAAAATCAAATAGGGATGATCTGATATTGGAATCCAAAAGGAAAAGAGGTGAATGACTAAACCAAGAACTTCCACTAACACAATCAACATATGTCAAGTACCATGTGCCTGAGACACATGAATCCACAGTTCATCTACTTTCTCTACTGCTTGTCCACCAATGTACTTCTCTTTATGACCTCCCATGTAAGAAGTGTTTCCATCTCCAAAGCCTGCCCCAATCAACACAGAACAGACCTATGCTCTGGCTCCTTGGTAAATTTGCTTTAGTGTGTGTGTGTGTGTTGTGTGTGTGTGTGTGTGTGTGTGTATGTGTGTGTGTTAGTGAAGAATAAAAGTGAGGATTCAAGTATTTCAAGATTCTATAGAACCATTTGAAGGGTCGTTTGATACAAAATCCAGTCATATGCATTGTGTGTGCACATGCGTGCGTGTAGGGGTGTTATTTGTTTGTTTTTGAGAAAAATTTTCACTCTATACCCTAGGCTGACCTGAAATTTCCTTTTTAGCCCCCAGACAGTCTGAAACTATAACAAACCTCCTTCAGGCTCCATAATTTCTCTGTTACTTCAACAAATCTGAATAGAAGAAAATGACTCTTTTTTTCTGGTGATCATGCCAATAAAACCCTCAGATTCAGACAGAATTAAAAGAACTTACCCTGGCATGATAACTCTTGGCACCCTTTATTACAAGGACAATACAGTATGGAGAAAGAAACAGTATACTTCATGAATATATTGTAACTGACATGCTCAGTTTACATGACTTGTAGACTTCCTAACACTGTCATTGCAGAATAAGAATTGATTTCTGTTGCTCAGGTACCTTTTTTAATAAATTTATCCATTTATAATATATGATAACTGCAGTTTCCCCTCCTTCCTCTCCTCCCATTCCCTCGGCCACATCCTCTCCATCCCCCACCCCTAGTTCACTCTTCCTCTGTTTCTGTTCAGAAAGCGCCAACCTCCCATGGGTATCAACAAAGCACGGAATATCAAGTTGAAGTAGGACTAAGTACTTGCCCCCCCCTTATAGTAAGGCTAGACAAGATGATTCAGTATGAGAAATAGGTTCCCAAAAGCTAACCAAAGCATTAGGGACAATCCCTGTTGCCACTGCCACAAGTAGAGTAAGCTACACAACTGTCACATATATGTAGAGGGCATAGGTTGATCCCATGCAGGCTCCCTGGCTGGCAATCTAGACTCTGTGAGCTACTATGAGCCAAGGTTAGTTATTTCATTGGGTTCCCTTGTGATGTTCTTGACCCACTGACTCTTCCAATCTCTCCTCCCTTTCTTCATCAGGATTCTCTGAGCTCAGTCAAATGCTTGGCTGTGGGTCTCTGTATCTGTTTCCATCAGTTACTGGATGAAGGCCCTCTTATGACAATTGGCGTAGTCAATGATCTATGACTAAAACAGAATATCATTAAGCATCATTGCATTGAATTTTTCCCCTCCAATCATGATTGGTTCTATCCTAGGTCTCTGGGCCATCTAGGCTCTGTGCCTTGGCAGTCCAGGCAGTGTCAAGTGTGGGCTAATTTTTTGGTATGGATATGAGGCTGGACCAGTCATTATGTGACCACTCCCACAATTTCTATGCCATCCTTACCCACTCTCCTCTTATTGCATATCCCATAGGCAGGGCAGAGTGTAAGATGAAGGTTATGTAGCTGGGTTGGTGTCCCAGACCCTCCACTGGTTATAGGTGATGACCAGTATAGGCTATGTACCCACCATTTCTAGGAGTCTTAGCTAAAATAATTATTGTAGATTTCTGTAAGTTTCTTTTGTACCGGGTTTCTAATTGGCCGCCAAATGCCTCCCATTTCCAACCCTCTCTTTCAGTACTCTCCCACGCTATTCTAACCCTGACTTGATCCTTTATGTTCCCATGCCCACCAGTCCCCAGTTCACCCACAAGATCTCTTCTATTTCCCTTTCCTTGGGAGAGCCATGAGTTCCCCACCTTGGGCCCTTCTTGTCACCTAGTCTCTCTGGGCCTGTCAATTGTAGCATAGTTATCATTTCCTTTAAAGCTAATATTCACTTATAAGTGAGAACATAACATGTTTGTCTTTCTTTGTCTCAGTTACCTCACTCAGGATGATTTTTTTTCTAGTTATATCCATTTGCTTTCAAATTTTATGATGTCATTGTTTTTAACAGCTTTGTATCTCATCTTTTAAGCATACATTGATATTTTTTTAAAAAAAAGATATTCTCAATTCTATTTCTTTCTTCTTAAAATTTTTAATATCTGGGGCTTATCACAAATCTTAGTTCCAAAGCTAGCATTAAGAATAGAGCTTATTGCTTTAAACTCTTGTTTATGGTCCTGTCTTATTTTTTAAACTCTTGTTCAAAGATCTGGTTATAGTCAACCATATGCATACTGTACTCCAGTCCTGGCACAAAAAGATGCCCTTAATGGAAAATCCTGAACCATCCTAATGGAAACTGAAGCATCTTGTGAACACTTCAAAGAATACTCAAAAAAACAACTCTGTCTTTTCCTTTGATTAAATGTGAGGAACGTGTATGTTTAATGAGTGATATCTAAAATATATTAGTTGTATTTGTAAAAGCAATTTTAATCTTCCAGAAATTTTGTAAAGAAGAGGAAAAATATATTACTTCTCAGGTCCACCTAAAATTCACCATTACTATTCTTTTCAAATAAAGCAAAGTTGATAAAGCAGTATATTTGCTGTATAAAACCTGTAAGTTTTGGGTGATAATATTGTGGGAAGCCCTGCACATTCATTAATGAGCATTATCAAAGGTTGCACAAGTCAGAGTTGCTGACCTGAGATAACATACAGATGAAAATGATTGCTAATATGTGACTACAAGAGGAATAACGCACTTTGAGGTAGACCAAGGCTTGACAAGTGATAGAATTCTTTGAAATACAGCATGAACTCTGCATATGTAGGCACCAAAAATCTATATTGTCGGAGTGATTTTTCACTACCCTATCAAGTTGCTACCCAGCATGCCTTAGCTAGAATTGAACATCATCAGTAAATAATAAATAAATAAACATGACTGAAAATAATTAGGATCCTGTGCCTAGCACAGTAGAGGAATGATAAAAAGCACTTGTCTATAGATAGATCATCAACCCAATCACAAAGGCAATCTTCTAGAGAACTAAAGTATGAGAAGCTAAGTGATAAACAGCAAATTCAGCACAGGGGATGTTTACCAAAAAGTTATTACAAAGAAATATGTATCAGAAAATTGGTGACTCAGTACTCTTAGTGGTTAAAGACAAAAAAAATCCAGTGTAAGCCTCAGCGGTGCTGTTAGATAGTCTTTCCATCAAAGTTGGGAATGTACAGGTGATGCATATCCATGATGACATGGAGTTTCATGGCACAATTCTTCTAGATTCCAGCATTACAGAAAAGATATCAGTTTCACACTGAGTCCTACTCTCTGACAAAGGAAAACCTTTGATTGCTGGAGAAACAATGGCAAATACTATATAGGATCCCAATTCCATGAATTAAAAGGATCTATGAGCCAGAAACACAGTATTTTTTTTATTTCAGTGTTTTTTTCTTATTTCTTATGAATAAAATTTATGTTTCAAGCCAGTTTCTCTAAGACAGATGTTCTCAGGTTTCTGACACCGAATATACAAGTATCACCTGACCAGATCACATCAGCAACCAATCTTTGCGACAAAGGAAAGAGAATATGAACCTACATATTCTTGGGGCTGATTTTTTAATTCCAGTCCAGCTCTGCTTACCTAATGGTGTGCCTTTGGACAAAAGAAGGTGCTAACCTTTTCCGTGTTTCCCTTGGTATACAAGAGAAAACACTGGAAATACTTAGTGAAGCTATAGGAAATACAAATAAAAACATGAAACGCCTATTATGGATAGTTATTGCTCAGTGACTGTATTTTCTGAAGTGTTATGTGAACTTCAGACACAATAGAACTTCAGAGGATTGCAGAACAGCCATTCTTCAGGGGATTTTGCTGACAGAACTCTGCAGTAGCAATGCTCCAAGGACTTGGGCATGACAGTATTGCAGGGATCGTGCAGGACAGAGCAAAGAAAACAGTCTACATCAATCACACAGAGACATGTGGGAAGTGTTTTCTTTCCAGATGAAGAGACAGACAGGAGAGGTGAGGCTCTTTTGCATCTGTTCATTTCTTTCTTAAGCTGAATATTTTCATGAGAAAATGTGAGCTTGGAAGTACAGAAGATACACTGAAATGAGTCAGAAGACCAGAACAACCCCAGAAAGGCTAATGAGACGCTAATATTGCTCAGCATCATTGAATCTCAAACCAGCAACTTTTTCCTTATTGATTTCTTGTGATTTTATTAATGAATACCAAGTGTCTAAAATCATGCTACCCAAGCAATCTGTATTATAAAAATATGTTGTTTAACCAGGCAGTGGTGGTGCATGCCTTTAATCCCAGCTCTTGGGAGGCAGAGGCAGGCAGATTTCTGTAAATTCATCAGTGAGTTCCAGGATAGTCATTGATAGACACACACACACACACACACACACACACACACACACACACACACAAAACTCTTCACAAAGGAAGAAATGCCAAAAATAAAAACAGTATTGCATAAACATATTGATATTAATGCTGCAGTAATCACCCCCAAAAAGCAAAAATGAGGAAAGTCATGAGCCTGCTGATGATATTTGACCAAAAATTAATGAGATTTCAATAAAGTTCATTGATTTTTTAATAGTCTACTAAAATTAGGGTGTAAGTGATTAAGTTTTCTGTATATGAAAAAATATTTTGCAGAAAAAATCAACTAAGTAGCCTGTTCTGCCACACCAATTCTGAACCGTATCTGCTGACAATTTCACTGTGAAAAACAGTGTCTATTTTCTATAACCCAGAGACAAGTTATTATGCTTCTGAAAATACAGTGTACTGTAAATGTGCTCGCTTGGAATAAGTTTGTAAATAAAGAATGGAGTTTTCTTTCTTTAACTCTTTCTTGGAGTTTAAACTGTAATTACTGAGATTTTCCTACCACTTTCCTAAGCCAGTGTCATCCCTAACTTCACTTTGAATGTGTGTGTTATAAGTACAGATAAGTGAGGGCCTTATCCTTGATCAAGGAATCTTCTCTGTGCAAAAGACAGAGATGACTTCAGAAAGCCACACCAATGAAAACGTAGAGTCATGGAGCCCAGTCCCAGGTGATTCATCGCCAATTCAAATCCTTCACCTCAGGTTTAGGAACCATTATGTAAGAGGCACAGAAAAAATTTAAGAGTCAAAGTATCAGGGAGTTTGTTAGATTATGTCTCCTAGGAACATTAGAAGTTATACCCATAGCCTCAGCAACATGACTGCCTAAACATAAATAGAACAAGGACAACAGACAATTCACTACGGTTATACAATAAGAAATGGTCAGCCCTAAGAACACATATATAAGTAATATCATAAAAATTGAGCAGGTTGTACTTATGTATTTAGAAATATATATATTTATGTATCAACAATTAACAGGAAGAGAGGCAATGAATTTGAAGAAAGAAAGGCGGGTGTAGCATTTTGAATGGAATTGGCCCTAATAATTTCAGAGGAACTGATATTTTTTGGAGGTACGACTTTGTTGGAGTGGGTATGGCCAATTGTGTCACTGTAGGGGTGGGATTTGAGGTTTCCTATGCTCAGAATACTGCCCAGTGTCTCCGTCAACTTCTGTTGCCTGAAATGTGTAGGACTCTCAGCTGTTCCTACAACACCACATTTGCCTGCATACTACCATGCTCCCACACTGTGATAATAATGGGCTAAACCTCTGAAACTGTAAGGGAGTCCCCTCAGTTAAATGTTTTATTTTCTAAGAATTGCCATGATCATGGTTTCTCTTCAGAGCAATAAAAACCCTAAGACAGAAGTTAGTATCGGGGACTGTGATAGGAATGGCCATGCTTCTGTTTGGGTGAATTTGGACTTTGGTAATTCAGGTTATGAAAGCAGGGAAATGCTTTAAGCATTTATTAATGGGCTATACTAGTAGGAGCATGGAAGACAAGCATGCTAAGAACTATTTGAAATGTCCAGGACTCACTCAAGAGGTTTCAGGGGAATTTTAATATGTTGCCCAGAGCTCATTCTTGTGATATTTTGGTGAAGAAAGTAGCTGGCTTTTGCCCATGTCCAAGGAGTGTGCCTGACACTAAAGTGAAGAGTTTTATATTATTTATGTTGGCAGAATAAATCTCAAAATAGCCTAGTATAGACCTTATAATATGGTTACTAGAGTTCATGCTTTAAAAAGGTTTACAGTTAAAAGGCAGAAGCGGAGCAGGGAAAATTACAAAATGTAAATTTTGAGAAGACAAAGAGCACCAGGAAGTGGAATGTAGCTATCTAGCTAAGTTCTGTGTTCCAGAAGATAAATTAAGGAATGGAATACAGGGAGTGGTAACCTCAGGGCAAGATCCCACTCAGCTAAATTTCCAACCCATGAAAAGAACAAAAAAAAAAATCATAGAACTGGGTGTGATGAAGCAAACCTTTAGTCCCAGCACTAGGAAGGCAGAGGCTGGCAGGTTTCTGAGTGTGAGGCCAGACTAGTGTACAGAGCAAGTTTCAGAACAGCCAAGCTCAGGCAGTGAAAAACAGAAAGCTGGTGGTGATGTCATTGAATGAGGGGGATTTGTTCCAGCTCCAGTAAGCAGCAGAAATTGGAAACTTCAACTTTGTGGTTCTAGTTTTAGAGGTAAGGATAGAAAAAATGGGTTATGGAATTTGACTCCAGGCCTAAAGAAAGTCATTGAGGCCAGGCATGTGCACAAGGTGTCCCTGTACAAAAGCCTAGAAAGGTCATTGCCTGAAGCTGTGAGGCTGAATCCTGAATTACTTTGGAAAACCCAAGATGATAGAGATGTCAGAGTCATGGGATACCTACCAAGTATAGCTCATAACAGAAACCAGCACAAGAGAAAGAAGTGTGTTGCAGTAAAAAAATAAAAATAAAAGCTGAACAGAGTTAGAGATCTAAACAGAATTTGATGTTAGACATGAAGGTAGAATTTGGAGATTGTCCAGCTGGTTTTTGGTCTTGATTTGGTTCAGTATTTACTCACTATGCTTCCTTCCCTACATTTTGAAGTGGTAATTTATATCCTGTGCCATTATATGTTGGAAGTATTTCATCTGATTTTTGTTGTAAGAAAGAGTGGCGGGGCTGCATCCTCGGCACCTGGCCACCCACATGGCTATCTTTACCCGAAATGATTACACGGAAACTGTATTCTTTTAAACACTGCCTGGCCTGTTATCTGTAGCCTCTTATTGGCTAGCTCTTAAATACTAATCTAACCCATTTCTAATAATCTGTGTAGCCCATGAGCTGGCTTACCAGGGAAGATCTTAACCTGCGTCTGCCTGGAGTGGGAGAATCATGGTAACTCCTCGACTCAGCTTCTTTCTCCCAGCATCCTGTTCTGTTTACTCCACCCACCTAAGGGTTGGCCTATCAAGGGGCCTAGGCAGTTTCTTTATTAATAAGAAATCACTCCCACAGATTTTTCATCTTAATTTTGCAGGGAATTACAGCTACAAGATTGCCACAAGACTCAGAAGATACTTGGGACTTTGAAACAAGTTTGAGACTGTTCTACCCTTGGGAACTTTTAAACTGGACTAAATACATTTTGCATTATGATATTGTTACAAACTTATGGGAGCCACGGTGTGGAATGTAGTAGTTTGAATGTAATTAGCTCTGATAATGTCATAGGGAGTGCCTCTATTATGAAGTGTGGCTTTGTTGGAGGAAGTGTCTCATTGCCAAGGCAAGCTTTGAGGTTTCCTATGCCCAAGATACTGCCCAGTATCTCAGTCAACTTCCTGTTATCTACAAGATGTAATACTCACAGCTCTAGTATCACATCTGCCTACACATCGCCATGCTCCCCACCATGATGATAGCAGACTGAACCTCTGAAACTGTAAGAGAGCCTCCTCAATTAAATATTTTACTTTCTAAAAGTTGTCATGGCCATGGTGTCTCTTCACAGCTTAAAAAAACATAAAAACACAAAGGGGGAAATAATGTAATCATATTATAATCCCAAAAATAAAAGAACTAAAAAAACACATTATACAAACTGGTATTATAACTTCAATATATCAGTAAAGGTTTTGATAATGCCTATCTAAAATCCAATTTTAATTTCATATATGTGCTTGTATATAAAGATATTTTAGATCAGATCAAGTTATACAAGAAGCAATTTAATTTTTTTTAAGTTGAGAAATTCCTATAAAGTTTATACCATGTCACTTCACATCAAATAGTAGTTTTAAGATTTTTGTCCACACTAAGTTCATTTTCCAAATTAATTTTTACATAGAATTCCATGTCTTGTGAAACATACTTTTTCTTTCTTTTCCCTCTTTTTTTGGTTGTCATGTGTGTATTTAGGTGTGAGTATGATGTAAGTATGTTTTTTGTATACGTGATGGTGCATGAGCCTGTGTGGGTACATGCATGCATGCCAATCTCTCTGTTTGTGGAGATCACAGAAGGGCATCAAGATCCTCTTCTATCACTTCCCACTTACTCCTTTGAGACAGGGTCTCTTGCTGATGGTAACACTAAGCTGACAGTCAGTAACCACAGTGCTCTCCTCTGTCTCTGCCTCACCCAGTGCTGGGGTTACGAGCATTCCCCAAACCTGTTACCTTATTATATGCCTGTTGGATTCTCCATGCTTAAATCACAAACATTCCTTTTACTACAAAAACTATTCATTATTTATATTCTACCAATGTATATGTGTGTGGACCTACATTAAAGTACATCAGAAGCTTGATGCTGTGCACAGAGGTCAGAAGAGGCATCAGATCCCCTGGAATCAGAGTTACAGATAGTTATGAACCACCAGTTATGAGTTCTGAGAGACCTTCTACAAAAGCAGTAAGTGCTCTTAAGTGTGACACATCTCTTCAGCCTGGAAATGCAGAATATTAACTCACCTGTTTACAATCCATCGAGCCTCGGGTTTTTTTTTTTTGTTTGTTTTATTTTGTTTTGTTTTACAGAAAAAGTCACAAATGGAATTCTGGAGCTCTGTCTCTGGGTCCTCTTCTTTTCCCCTCTGAGGATCTGAGGACCCTTGATGGGACTCTAAGATTAAGTGAAAGTAGAGTGGACAGAGAAGAAATGGACCAAGAAAAAAAGCACCCAAGAGAGCTGTTCACTCTGAAGCAAAGCAGAGCTACATTTTAATCAGCCCTTGAGTCATGGAATATCTTGAGAACTATGTCTTGGAGTTGGGGGTGTGTCGCCTTCTACATAAATTCACCAACACCAATATCTAAATACACAAACTCTCGGTGGAAACTGGGGAGGAGCTGGACAACGTTACAAGCTGACTTGTTCCACAGCTACATAGTGGATAAATCTCACGTCCTTTGATGAGAATATCAACACCCAACATTCATCTAAAATGTGCACTGAACAACAACTCTAGGAGTTCACCATACAGTTTCCCAGATGCTCCACCCCTAGCTGAAAACTTATGGTAACAAAGTAACTGACTTATATGCATAAATAAAGCATAAAATACATTTGATTTCACATTTGAATGCAAATAGTTATTCAAATTTACCGTAGCAATGAGTAAACATCAAGTGTTTGATTTACAAATAGGAGGAGCACTTGTAGGTCTATAAATGCTTATTTCATGCTGCCACCAATAACAACGGTTTCTCTTTTCCAGGACAAGCAGATCCATTCTATTTTACTTTTTAGATAACCCTAGAAATAGTTTCCCAAATCTTCCAGAAGCTACAGAACACATCTTGCTCAGAAGGAAGTATTCATAGAATTTCATCCATCCTGTCATTTTGTAGAAAAGCATAATTACAAAGCAGTCACCACAATGGATTTACAAGGAGAGAAAAATCAATGGAGTTAGAGAGTGGTGCATTTATCAACTCCCGAGCCCCAGGTAGCAATTTTAAATAATTAGATGGGAGGTAGACAATTAATAGGTGATCACTTACACACTGAATTAATGTCAGACTCTTTTTCTATAATGGCACCTTTTATGCACCTGTGTAATCTGTGACACTCACCATAAGGTATTGGTTTCTGATGCCACTTGTTCTCAAAATTGTCTTTACTAGAAATTTCTCAGCCATGTGGGGAGGAAACAACAGATTATAAAACATTGCTCCAGGAAGCCCCTGAGAGTTTCCATTAGAATGCCATACTAAAAAAGAAAAAATATATATGTGATAAGTGAGAACTTTGGGGAGACACAGTCAGACTGCTACCATGGGAGCCATAGAATTCATGCCATGAATCTCAGTGGACAAGTGGACATATCAAGTCACAGCTGGCAGCTGCTGGACAATAACCTAGTGTACCTAATATCAGAATGGGCACTTGTGTGTCCTCTTCCTTCTTAGCAGGAAAACACTATTCAGAGATCAGCAGGGCAGGCAGAGCTAATTTCGCTGCAGATGTGCCTAACTACCCACCTATCCCCACAGTCCTCTAGCATAGAAAGGAATCACTGCTTACTAGCTATCAAGCCCTGGGAGCAGCTAGGAAAACTTGGAAGCCATCATAGTAGAGTGAAAAGGGGCCCTAGTTTCTTAGTAAGCTCTCTGCTCTTATTATTCTTCATTCTTCCTGCTTCTAAAGAAAGGACTTAAGTATATTATTTACAGTCTCAACAGAGTCAGTTGTGGTGACAGTGAGGTGCTCACTTTCACCTCAGAGCAAGTGCAAACCAGACTAAAGGTCTTTTGTGTATAGATCATGAGTTTAAAACCTTGCAGTCAAGTACAAGTTCAGGGACCCAGATGTCCAACCAAGGTTACTAAAGAAAGCATGCCAATTCTTTAATAGTCAGTCTACTTGGGATCTGTGTCTCAAAATTGTCGTGGGGCACTGTGCCTCCCCCAAATTGCAGTTTTGTTCCTATGGCCTTTGATCCTTATGTTGCCATGGTAAATCACTTAGCCTAAGAATGTGCTTCTGACCAATGAGAGCTATTCTTTTTTTTTTTTTTTTTGTTTTTTGTTTTTTGTTTTTTCGAGACAGGGTTTCTCTGTGGCTTTGGAGCCTGTCCTGGAACTAGCTCTGTAGACCAGGCTGGCCTCGAACTCACAGAGATCCGCCTGCCTCTGCCTCCCAAGTGCTGGGATTAAAGGCGTGCGCCACCATTGCCCGGCTGAGAGCTATTCTTGTAGGTTCTTGTTTTGCTCCAAGCTACCAGGGGAAGAGAGATTTTGGAAAGATTAGAATAGAAGAAGAAGAAGCTAGAAGAAAACACACACCAAAGGAATGTTATTCAAAAAGAATTTGATAAAGATTTAAAAATAATGAAGAAAAAACAAACTAAAGTTAGAAATAAATTCAACAAAGCAAATAAAAAGCACAGTAGAAAAATCTCACTAACACAATTGATCACATAGGAGAGAGATTATCACTATGGAAAACAGTGCAGGAGAATTGGAATATTTAATCTAATAAAAAAGATAACTGTAAAAAAATGTTGAAGAACTAAAGACAACAGATATATGCCCTTGGTTCTGGAAAAAATGGCTTATCAAGTGGGTTGAGTCAGAACTCACAGCATGGGAGAGTGGTTCCAGGAGAGAAGAAAACAGAGATGAAGAGAGGTGAGGAGAATGTTTTCTTGAGTGTTCTGACACATTTGCTTGAAATTTTAATAATTCATTATTAACCAATGTTTGAATTCCTTCATTTCTCTTCTCAACTACATGTGTTTCCAAACTACTTTTCTGATGAAGTTTGAATATATATATTTCAAAATACTTCACTGTAAGAACTAGAAAGTCACTACTCCTTTTTAAGAACTCCCTGCTAATTGCTACATAGGATGCTGACAAATTTGGGATCTAATATTTTTGCTTAAAATGCTATATAATTGACTCATCTTTTGTCTGTAATTTGTTACTGTTCAATCATCACATCTAGGATAATCTTGTAAAATACCGCCACTACCCACGCTGGAGTTTATATATGAATACATAACGGAATCCAACCCCAAACATCATTTTTCCCAATTACTTGAGAGACACAGAAATCAGGAAATCTAAATACCAGGGACTTCTACAAATGTTCAATGGCTCTATTCCTTAGGGATGCAGATGAGGCATATTAAATTTGTCCTACTTCACTGCACTCTTTTCATTCATATTTAGTTCATCCAGACAACCTATTTCTAATGTCAATCTGTTTCTATTATGATATGCCTACTCCTAACAATGATATCACATTCAGATCTGCTCTCTGCTTGTTTAACTTGCAGCACAGTGCTATATATTGCCTGCCTATCACAAAGGCAGCTTCTGTTGAGCAGGTTGAAGAGTTTGGCTCTCATCAGTTGACCATCCCTCAGGGTAATTCTTAGGCCTATAGAAAAGAAGTGTCTCATTGGTTTCTCTTTTTTTTTTCATCTCAGGGAAAGCATCTGATCACTCTAAATCTACATTTAGATCACCTCTTAATTGAAAATTATTCTGAAGTCCAAAGAATGAAGTTTTATTTACCTAAGTCAGTCTTCTGAAGGCACTTGAAACTTTTTATCAGTAAAATAGCAACTAATTTATATTGTGTAGTCAAATTTTTATGTGACAATTAAAAACTAAAGATGCAAAGTTTATACATCTGAAATATATTTAAATGTAAGAATCTCTTTAATCTTGCTAAAACCTTCCATATGTGAAAATGACCTAAATGTACTGTGACTAAATTATCTGAAATAAAATTCATCCTGATTTTTTCAAATGCCAAGATAGTTCATCTTCATTATAGAAAGATACACTAAGAAAATCAGTATTCTATACTTTGGGTAGTTATAAGAGAAAAAGGGAGCTACTCAAATCATGATATTTCTTATACTGAAGTCCCCAAAACTCTGCCTTCTAACAAAATTACCACTAGTAGTGAAGGAGTTAAAAATAGTGTGTTAAGACACTCCTGGTCCAGCCAAACAAACACATGAATAATAGATGACCAAGGATCTTCCGTATGATGTAGGGACTGTGAAATGTTATAAAACATTCAGTCTCCTACTTGTGAAATGACTCAACAAGGCTTACATGTGCGGGATCCCTGAGGGCAGCTCCATCTGCTTGCTTCCAACCACAGCTCTCTGTGAGATGAAAAGGCTGTTAGAGGATCTTGGCAGGCCCTTAATGGTTGTAAGCCTTCGTCTAATGCTTCTTTCTAAGAGGCCCTGCATTTAAGCCATCCATTCAATGATGTGGTTATAACATTCCGATTTTTAGCATGTGAGTACTCCAAGGCCAAGTAAGAGTTTCTTGTCAGACAGCAAAAAGGATTAGTGACTGCAACTCTACAGAAGAGAAGACACTTGTGAGTACAGATCCCAGTGGGATTAACAGGTTATATCGGGCAGCAAGAAAGCTTGTCAGAAGTGGTTCATCTGCTAGAGAAAATGGAGCATGCAAAAAGCACAGATGTGTTTCAATCTTTTGTTTCAAATGCAACAGGGTACCTCCTGAGGGACCCTAAAAATAGATATCACTAATGAGAAAAGCTACTTTCTTCTGAAATTGCAAACAAAACAAAAGCTGTTTCCAAGAGTTCAACATATCTAGTTGGGACTCAAGTCATCTACATCACACTTTAAAAGTCACATTTCCTGTGATGAAATGGCTTGCTAAAATAATTACACTTTGTAACATCTTTGGCATTAGCCCATTTATTTTAAAACAGCCATAACATTCCACGGAGTTCCTTTACCACATTTTCTACATATTATGATATAACTGAAAGCATTATATGCCTTCATGCATTCAAGATGTACAAATAAGAAAAATATATCACTTCAATACACTCCTTAATTTTTCACATTTCTGCTTTTTCATCTATAAATGACAATATGATAATACCTGCCTCCTGAAGACATTTTAAAGAATGAAGCAAACAAATTCTGGATGTAAGTGGATTGGGTCCATGTTGTATCAATGACTTCTTTTTCAAATATCAGATATTAAATATTATATACTAAATACCTTTTAGTGTATGCTTACTACTTCTTGGGATCTCCTTTAAGGTTAAATGTTTACTACTATTTCATGTGGAGACAATGGAAAATAGAAGTTCTTTCCAGGCTGAAAAGCCAGATGTGGGTATAAAAAGACATTTGAATCCTTTTGATGCTGATTTTTTGACATCCTCATGGGAAGAACTAATTAGGACCAATAATACACAGCTCACTGTGTATTGGAGTTAGCCCTTGCTCATGGGACCCAGTCAATACAAAATAAGTAGAAATGAGTCTCTCATGGGGAAGGATTCTTGTTTTAGCCATTTGCCGAGAAATAAGTCATTTTTTAATTCCTGACTTACTTACACATCAGCAAAATATATGAACATTTTAGAGAAAGATGAACATGATTATTTAAAAGTCAATACCATGATTTTTTAAATATATGCAGGAGTTAGTACAGCAACTTTTAAAATAAAATCTTGTCCATTATGTCTCAATAATTTTACAGATGCACTCAAAGAAATAATCAAAATATCTAAATTATACATTATGCTTTCATCACATGAATTAGTTAATGCATAAATTAATTGTATAAAGAATTAATCAAAGGCTTTTTAACAAGTTAACATTGATAGACATAAAACTGGCCCTCTGATGAAAGACTTCGCCTGTTGGTGAGTTAGTAAATGTTTAATGATGGGCTCTATAAGACATCAGAATAGCCTGACATTTGTATACTTGCATATGGAAATACATCTTCCATAATAGAATTTTTGCTACCAATTTGATGGCACTAGTTGCAAAACTTGGATGAAATGTTCAGTAAACTGCACACTTCTGTATGAAAGTTATACCCAAGAGTACTGTAAATGTAATTCATGCCCAGATGGTAAATATGTTGACTTCTGAATATGCATTACTTTTGTTTCTAAATAATTTAATTATAGCTTATATAGTTAATCTTTAATAAAACTTTGTTTAACAGTTGGCTCACAAAATTTCTGAAAACCTTATAGTAAACTCTTCCCAGCTGGGATAAGCTGGCTCTAGTGCCCAAGTGCCTTAGCTCACTGTTGGCCAGCTAGAAATAAAGCTAAGGTGGAGCAGAAAGTAAAAACTGAGGCAAAATTTCCATTCTAAAGGATGTACAGAGATTTCAGTGCTGAAAGGGCATATGCATTTCTGACTTGTAACTAAATACAAATCTAAAGTATGTTCTTCTCATAAAACACAGTTTGAAAGATTTCCTTCATTAGAAATGTAGGCTTTAGGAACTCAGTGCATACTTACAATTCCAATACTCATGAGGCAGAAGAATCATCACAAATTTGAAGCCAGCCTGGACTATGTAAGACTCTATCTGAAAGTGTGTGTGTGTGTGTGTGTGTGTGTGTGTGTGTGTGTGTGTGTGTGCTGTGTATTGTAGTTATGTTAATGTCTATAACTAGACAAGCATTTCCATGACAGGACATTCAAAGCCCATCTCCCATTTTATTTGAGAATCTTTACAAAATATGCCAAAATTAGAACATAGATTGTTTTTTGAGGCATATTTGTGTTACCTTAGCATTCACTTCAATCATTGATAAAAAATGACCCTTGAGCCGAGCAATGGTGACAAGCCTTTAATCCCAGCACTCAGGAGGCAGAGGTAGGTGGGTTGCAGTGAGTATGAGGCCAGACATATCAACAGAATGAGTTCCAGGAAAGTCAGGGATACATGGTGAAATCATATCTTGAAAAACGAAAACAAAACAAAACAAAACAAAATAAAAGAATCATCCTTAAGGGGAAAGATGATAGTCTATTGTGGATGCATGTGTTTTTTAACAGTTTAATCTAAGATTAAAACATTCAATTTTACAAGGAAAGCTCTCTAAATAGGAAGGTAAAAAACTCAAAACAGTTTCAGGAAGTCCCTGAAACTGATCTGATTCAATCGGCCTTTCCCTGCCAGAGTAAACAATAAAAGCTGAATGTCCCTCTCCCAGGAAGTGAAGCTGAACTTTAAGTGAGGATTCTCAGAAGAGCAGTGTTGAAAAGCCAGAGGAGAAAAGCCGCAACGACTCTGAGCCCAAAACAACTGCAAGAAAGAGGTGAGACCAACCGAGGCACCTGGAAAGGACCATCTCCAACCTGATCAGCTGCCTGAAGGCTGTGCTGTATGCTACAGGCTCCCAGTGTTATGAGCTGTCACCCATGCTGTGATGGGTTTTGGTGATACAGCTGTCTCTGAACCATTTCTGTACCTCTAAGTAAACTCTCACCCGTATTTCTGTAAGTAACCTCAACAAAATATATTGGTTCACCAAACTGGACTTTAGTAGTATCCATAATTTGGTCTACTTGGGTTCCTTATCTAGGTTGATTAGCTGTATGTGTTGTATCTCCCCAGAAAAAGCATAGATATTTGTAGGCATTAACACAAACTCATGTTAAGAGGATTAAAAGCATGAATATTTGTTGCACCTAAAAGAAATGTTTCTTAACCCTTAAGTTTATAAAATATTCATTCAACGAGTATCCCTAAAACTGAAATTCAAAACATGGTTTGAAGGGACACTAGCCCACTCAAACATATGGCCCTTTTCCCTCTCTCTACTGGTCCCTCTGCCTTGCTGAAAATCATTAGATTACTTTCCTAACACTAGCCACCACCACCCTTATTTGGCCATTTCCTCCTCCTGAGGCAGACTACCAAGGACAAACTATAAAAGTATTAAAGTCTGGCAATCAGTCTCCCTTTGGCTACCCTAATTAACACACCCAATTATAATTAAACACCTTGTCCTGACACAGGGTTCTCTCCTTTACCTTTATAAACTGTCATTTGCCTATGTGCCAAGTCTGTCTCCTCTCTATCCAGAAGCAATCCTTTGTCCCTCTTGGACAAATACCCCTTCCTACATTTCCTTTGCCCCCTTTACCTTCTCCTTTGCCTCCTATCCCCTTTACCACTGCATCCTACATTCTAACACAGATCCTACCTTCCCTTCTCCTCTTAAAAATTACACCTACAAGGTCATTTGCTGTCCAAGCTCCCACATTTTACATCAACATATCACAACATTCTAAAATTCTGCTCTGAAACCTTTTGACCCAGGCCCCACAGTTCAGGTCAACCTCAAGACCACTGTCTTCCATGTTCCTACTTGTATAGTCAATTAATCAAGGCTTAAAGTATGCCACCGCTTTCCTAACCCAAACTCCCAAAGTCCAAATTACTCCAAACAAAAGCTTGGTCTGACCTATCGCAGCAATACCGCATCCCTTGCCCCAACTTTTGCTATAGTTAGGGTTGTTTCTATTGCTGTGAAGAGACACCACGACCACAGCAACTCTTTTAAAGTAAAAGCATTTAATTGGGGTGACTTCTCTTTTCAGAGGTTTAGTCCACTATCATCATAGCATGACTTGGGGGCATATAGGCAGACATGGTGCCTAAGAAGCAGCTGTGAGCCCTACACCTTGACTCACTAGCAACAGGAATTAATCTGAGTGAAACCTGAGAAAAAAAGACCTCAGAGTCCACCCCCACAGTGACACAGTTCCTCCAAAGAGGCCACACCTATTCCAACAAAATCACACTTCCTAATAGTGCTACTCCCTATGAGCTTATCGGGGCTAATTACATTCAAACTACTACACCAACCATTCCAAAATACTCTTTAGGAATCCATCAAATTGACTCCATGGCTTGATAGCCAGTAAGCCTCAAAAAAAAAAAAAAGCAACTCATATGCAAAGCTTATAGAGACAACACATTCAGTGACAGTCAGCCTAGGAGACCCAGCTCCTTTCCCTTTCCATTCAGAAATGAAGCATCTGTCTCCTTGATAGTTTTAAGGAAAGTCCAGAGTCTTTCTAAGTTTTCCCAACCCAGACAACTTTTCTCACTTGAGTGCTAGTCCATCCAAACCTTGTACTATTCAGAATATGCAATCATATTGTCTCTCATACATCCCATGTGTCACTCTGATATTGAGGTCCAACAACCCCATGAAGGAACCACCTGATACAGCACCTCAAGCCCAATCTGCCATGAGAAAGTTTAAAAAAAATAAACTTACAGTCTTACAGTTCAGACAGGCCAAAGTACATGACCAAGTGTTCAGCAGAGTCAAGGTCCAGTAGGGAGCATTATGCCTTTTTCTAGCTCCTGGTGGTTTGCCTGCAGTTTCTGAATTTTCTGGCCTGGGGTGACTCACTGTCACCTATTCTTCATTAGCATTCTCTGGGAAACATCCCTTCACCTTCCTCTGTGCTTGTGCATGTTTTTGTACAAATTTCCCTTTTACAGAGACATTAGCCATACTGGCCTATGATCTATATTAATTGTTTTATTTAATTACCTTAATAAAGACAACATCTTCCAATTAGATCCTAACATCAGGTACATCAACCTGTCATTTGTAGAAGGCATAACTCATCTCAGAGAATTCCCATCCATTTTCTACTAGTAGGATGGTCTCTTTACTAGCCTGCATAAAAGCAAGCTGCCATGTAACTTTATTGGTGATTAAACAAAGACACAAAGCTCAGCTTAGTGCTGTGCTAAATCAATAAAATTATTAATAATTCCCATGAGATAAAGTATCTCTGTTGCTAAGTCATGAAATATGACCCAGAAGCCTTTTCATAAAAACTATGATATGAAGTGACTTGGTTTCCAGGAAAAGAACCCAAAGTATCAGTATTCATATGTGTGTGTGTGTTTGTGTGTGTGCATGTATGTATATCACATATAATAGTAATATGTTCTGTGATGGCTAATCTTGGTTATTAAGTCTACTGCTGCCTGAACTTGACCCAAAAGTGAGGTCATTTATATGGGGAGATTTCTGAGTGCTTGTGGGAAAATTCTAAGAAAGAGTCAAGAGTCTTGTGAACTCAGTTTCTTCAAAAACATGAAACTGTTCTTGGATTATGTTTTTGACCTTCTCCACCTCATCCTGTAGCTCCATATTTTGTAGCAGCACAGCTCATTCTTCTGTATATGATGTGTAGGTCAACCCTCAGCCTTGGCTAATACAAGGTGATTTCCAGACCAGACAAAATCTCACCATCAGCCAAAAATTAATTTTCTTAACCTTTTTTAAGTTTCATAGGATGGAACAGAATATTAAAATAAAGGCAAAGAAATAAGAATTACATTGCAAGACTGAAGAGATGGCTCAGCAGTAAAGAGCACTGAATATTCTTCCAGTGGACAAGGGTTCAATGCTCAACACCCTTGAGGCAACTCAAAACCTTCTGTAACTCCAGTTTTAGGAAGTTGGATGCCCTCTTCCAGTCTCAGCAGGCATTGTATGAATGAGGTGCACAGATAGTCATACAGACAGAACACCAATATGCCTAAAATAACATAATCCTTAAAGGGGAATTATAATACACAGAATAAAGAGAGCTATTTAAATTAAACTATGTAAATAAATAAAATCTACATTACAAATAAAAAATGTTTCCGTACTGTCCAGTATTTCTGGGAGGAGAGCGATATATTTCACAGGACTTAATTCAGAACTCAGCACAGATAAGCACCATCATTAATGCACCAACACACTTATGTGAGCCTTCGAATATCGCAGGTGCTCTGCTCACAATATGGCTGGAAGTTAGAACAGAAAGTCTTGAAACTTTGCTTTCACTGACAGCAAGTAAATGCTAATTTTCCTTAACTGGGGAGATTGCTCTCTAAAACAAAACATACAGCCCATCTATATGTTAATAGCTGCTTGTTTAGGCAAATCGCTTAGGGGTTCCGTGACTATAAACATGTCATCTTTCTTTTGACTTTTAATGGGCTGATTACTAGCTCTGACAAGAAATACGACTCTCATGGCAAAAGAATACAAAATATAATAAGTTCTCCAAGTAATGGCATGCCTAGTGTTATTGAGGCTGATGTCTGTGATGCTGAAGATGACTAATACTTTGTGGGAACCATGCCTGCCGTGGTGTGTTCAACACTTTCCTGAGGCAGCTCAGAGAAAATGTTTCTGAAATGCCATGTGGCAGGGATGGAAGAATTTAAAACACACAATTAAGTTTCATTTAAATACGGTGAGTAAAGCTGATTTAGCATACGTATGACTGGGTGTTCATTTTTGCTCTAGACCCTACACACCCGATAGTAGACTACTTGCTATTAGACAAACAAGCAGCACCAAGAGCGTCCTTGCATAAGATGTATTTAAAAGTATTTTTTTTTGCTTCTTTTTTATTGATTTTCATTGAGCTCTATATTTTTCTCTGCTCCTCTCCCTGCCTCTCCTCTCACCTTTAACCCTCTCCCAAGGTCCCCATGCTCCCAATTTACTCAGGAGATCTTGTAATTTTCTACTTCCCATGTAGATTAGATCTACATATGCCTCTCTTAGGGTCCTCATTGTTGAGGACCCTAAAAGTTCTTTGGTGACTTGAGAGATGAGTGAACTGGAAACAAATCACTTTTCCTAGGGAGAATCACTTTACAAGGTTTCCTATGCCCCTGTCTTTATTCTTTCCATCTTCTCTTTAATCTGGTCTGGCAAAATCAGAGCATAAATGTGAATTGCGGGGCAAGCACATAGCACATACGTTTGCCTGGATGAAAGGCAATAAATGAATACTAGGGCAGAAGTAGCGAGGTAGAAAACAGTGTTCACAAATCAAATCAAAGTTCATCAACATTAGCCACCTAAAAATGGTAAGTTCTGGCTAGTTAGATTTCCCATGCTGGTGCTTTTCACTCAAAAGGAAAACCCAATGGAGTTCAAATGAGATGGATTGAGATCACAGAAAATGTCCCATTTCTTTGGCTTTCAGGAGGAGCTCTTGGGCTATCCAGGTATGATGTGTAGCTGACTCTTACTGTTACTATATGAAGTCACTGCATCATGTCTGAGCAACAAAGGGCATCCTCTCTTCATCCCAGTGCTTGTTAAGGTCTCATAATCCCCATCTTCCAAGAGTTGGAGGGTGTAAGGGACAGGGGAGAACTGTATTCAGTGGGAAATGTGCCAGGCCTCGGAAGCTGGGGTCCTTTCACAAGGCATTCTGGAACAGGCCAACATGGGCTCAGAGAGTTTATTTCTTAAATTCTCAAGATTTCTGTGAGACAGTTATCAAACATAATTATTATTGTAAATTGAATTATACACATTCAAATAAATCATAATCAAAACAGAAGTGCTAAATATCTGAAGTGTTGGGAAGCTCCACCCAGCCCAGTTACTCTCTTTTCAGGCCTATCCCTTGAGAAAGCTCATTCCAGAGGGCATTAAAATGCCCCTCCCCATGGTTTCTCTTAGTGGTTTTCTCCTCTTCCCCTGGGACCATCCAAAAATGTTTTGCACTGATTCAACCTGGATTTATTAATTTGGTTCAATTGGCTTATGACATCAATAAAGGTGGATATCCAATAACCAGGGATTCAAAACTTATCATAAAGTTCATTCCTTTATAATTATTTTGACACATCCTTCTTTATCTGTGCTTTTAAAGATTTTTGTGTCTCTTACTTTATCTGGATAGTAGAAATATTGTGCAAATGTTTGCTGTAAGTAGCTGAAGTGGGACTACTTAAAGCAAAGACACTGGAAACGTTACAAATTGGGGTGTGACTTATTGTACACTGAGCAATGGTCTTAGCAAATTTGTGAGTAAACATATTTTAGTAATGCATGCTGAAACTACAATATGTACTATCTGTAACCACTGCATTCTCAAACGAAATTCATAAATTATTTTTCAGTGCCTGAAAATTATTATACAGTTCAGAAAAATAAATCTGGTCATAGTGTTCATGAAATTCCAATATTTCTTTTTTCTCCTTAAAGCAAATAAAAATATTAACCAATATTCATGTCAAAACTATGAATTCAACTATCCACTATAAACCCTTTATATAAATAATGCAATCATGTGTGGTATAATAAAGCAATAGAAAAAAGTGTGTTAGCTGACTTTTTGTTTTTGTTGTTAACTTGACACAAGCTGTCATCATTTCGGAAGAAGAAACCTCAGGTGAGAAAATAACCCTACCAGATGGGCCTGGACATTTTCTTAATTGATGATTGATGTGGGAGTCCCACTCACTCTCGGTGGTATCACTTCTGGCATGGTGGTACTGAGTGTGTATAAAAAAGCAGCTTGAGCAAATCTCGGGAAGAAACCCAAGAAGCTTCTTTCCTAGTGGCTTCTGTTTCAGTTTCTGCTCCTAGGTCCTGCCTGGAGTTCCCACCCTAATGCGATCATGGACTGTGATATGGATTGGAAGCTGTCCTTAGGTGTCTTATCATAGCAATAGAAACTCTCTCTGAGACAATGCATAAGCTGTCATTGGTGTAGGCTCTAGTTCTCACATGCTTATAATCACCCTTCTGCTTTTACCATAGAACAACAACTTACTTTGGGGGGAGGAGTTTAATTTTATGAGTTCCTCTTAGGCAAATTAGTGAAATGGGTATCTCCCAGAGAGTAATTTCAGGAGTCAAAAGAGATGTTTGTGGAGAAACGCTATATAGACAGAATGTAGGCATTGTCATAAATTCAGCAACTATGTTCCCGCTTCTGAGTGCTAAACATTTGTAGTGTTTACAAAGAATGACTTTTGATCCCAACTTCATATTGCTTACAATGATTAGACAATCACAGATGTTTCCGTGCATATATAAAAATCAAGGGTTGACAGAATATACTCAGTTTTCTAATTTAAAAGTCAAGTTCATTTCTAAAAATCACTGTGTAAGTTATCCATTGACTTTTTCCCTAAGGTTGAAGAAAAAAAGCTCACGTGCGGTTTTATATATTTCAAGAAAACACAATAAATACGTTTGGTGCGTGTTTCTCATAGTGCAGAATAGGTTGTCCAACAGGCTTACGAATTTATTTCTTTTGCGTGGATTAAAAAAACAATGAGCACGTAGAAGATGAAGCTTTAGGGGGAAACTGGCAAAACTGGAAAGGTGAAAACGTACAAAAGCCTTCAGGAACAAAGACTAACTCATTATGTCGCCGTCGCCGGATTAATGAGCCCTGCTAGAGTTACAGCCGGTAAAGTTCGCGCAAAGCTTCTCCGCTAGCTTGACTAAATACCCTAGTTACACCTCTGGGATTTGCGACAAAGCAAATGCGATGCATTGCAGAGGGCAAGTTAATCTCACTCACAAAAGTCTGGCACAGGAGGTTGTAGCCTTGACTTCTGGTGACCATGAAACAGACCAGTGTCAGCCCCGATAACAAAAGGATCTCGAGGATTTGCCTAGAGCCAGAAAGGTCTTTTTCTTTCCACCCTGGTTTCCAACTTCCGATTCCACCCATTCCATGGGCAAGGCGCCAAACCGAAGAGAAGCCCTGTCCACTCCCCCAAGACTGCTGTCAGCCGGTAGCAGCTCGAACATGCAACATTTCAAGATAATCAAAAGCAGAAACGAAATGGCAGAGGCTCAACTTGTGCTTCCCAAGCACATCCGCATCCAGTCCTGGACTCCTCAACTATCACCTTCCAACTGCTGGAAGAACAACCTGAAAACTGAGGTTCCTGTTGTCTCAGAAGCGCCAGCTTCTAATTAAGCATTCTGTCTTCTGAAAACCGTCCAGATAAAATCGAGCCCTGAACCCCGCTATAACTTCAGCAGGTTTGCAGAGAGTGCACACGCCAGGTGTCCGACAGAGAGGCGGGGAAATCACTCTCCCGGAGCGCCACCCCAGCTGCCCTAGGACCGCGTGGCGGCGACGCAGCGCACCGGACCAGAAGTAAGACCGCGCCCTCCTGCGGGCAAGAGCTAAGGGGCTGAAGGCACAGACGTCCTGGATGGGACAGCGAGGGTGGGGATCCCTCCAGTGCTTTCAACGTGCTCACGGGTCCTTAGCCCGGAGCTGCGGATCCAAGGAGAGACCTCCACAAGCCGGTTCGGGAGGACGGGCTGCTCCCAGAACCCGGACTCAACGGGGCACTTACCAGCTGCAGCGCGCAGAGACAGATGAGCGAGCAGCGCCCGGTGCAGCAGCCCATGGTGTGGCCGGCGTCCCAGCAGCGCGGCTTGAGAGAGATCTGTGAGCTCAGACACCGGTGCCCGTGACTTCTGATCACCCCGCGCTGCGCGCTCGCCGCCTGAGCAGCCTCTGGGCCCCGTGGCCAGCTTTCGGCTCGCGGCAGTCGGGTCGGGCTGGGGCTCGCTGCCGCCTTTGTTAATCTGCACGCAGGGCAGGCGGAGGTCAGTGCGGAGCTCCGGAGCCGCTGCTTTGCCGGGGGTCCCTGCCTCCTAGCGCGCGGGTCTGCTTCTTGGGGAGGGTGAGCCGGACGGGAGGGCGGGGGACCAAAGAGGCTACAGCTGGTGAGTGGGTGAATGCCTTTTAGGGGAGGGGAGTGTGCTGGAGGTGGGCGTCTGGAAAGTGCGGTGGGCTGTCTGAGTAGGCGTGTGAGCTTGTGTGCCTGCGAGCTGCGAGTCTCTCTCTCTCTCTCTCTCTCTCTCTCTCTCTCTCTCTCTCTCTCTCTCTCTCTCTCTCTCTCTCTCTCTCTCTCGCTGTGTGTGTGTGTGTGTGTGTGTATAAGAGAGAGCCACTGGGGAGGATCGCCTAGTCTTGTTAGGAGTCTGGAGAAAGAGAAAGAGATTGTGACTGAGAGAAAGCGAATGAATATGAATGAGTGACAATCTGGGAAGCCCCTGGGGATTTGCGTCCGTGGTGATCGGGGCAATTTCAGGGTCGCAGGCCTTGGGGTTTTCCCTTTGGGTGTGAAGAGTGGGTTGGAAACCTCTGCTAAACAGGAGGGAGCTAGGTTTAACCAAGCGGCCTGGAGGAGGTTCAAGTTCAGTTTGGTAGTGTATGGAGAAGAATGGCCCAGAGACTTGAAGCTGAGAATGAACGCGCTCTACACAACGCAAGGCAAGATCCAGACAGTGGATGCAGCCACCGCGGAAGGAGGGAAGAGGCAGGCTGTGGGCATGACCGTAAGAGGAGGTTCTATAAGGGTTCTGGCACACAGCTCTGGGTTCAGGTCATGGTCACTATTTTAGCTCAGGGCGCCCCTGCTGGAATCTTGTAGAAAAAGTTGACTAGGATCACAGCAGAGAATAATGTTCCCCCAGGAGCTCAGAGACCAGAGACACTGTGAAAATTGGCTTAGGGATCTAATTCAGAGTGCCCTGGGATTCTTCACTGAGACATTCATTGACAAGGGGAAGGCGAGGGCCGTGCATGGCCTTTTAATAATAATGAGGTAGTCATAGAATAAACACAAATATGAAGTTGTGCAAAGAGAAATAAATTGAGAAAAGTCTGAGAATAAAACCTCATTCTAGTTAGGTAAGGTACCAGACAAACTCTATGAATTCTAAAGAAACTCTCAGATTCCTCTGCCCACCAACAGAACGGAGCCTGGGAGTTCTTCTGACTTAAATTTCCGCAGGGCTCAGCACAAGTAGCTGAAATAACTAGATGAGAACCAGGAATAAAACCCTGACCAATTGCATCCAAAGAGACCCATTTCAGAGTAAGACTCCAAACACTGTTTACCCCTCCTAGTAGGTTCTTGATTTATAGATTAAGAAAAGGTGAGAGCTAGGTGGTGTCTCAGGTCTGCTGTTTCAACACTCTGAAGGCGCGTAAGTCAGCTGGGCTCTTTGAGCTGAAGGTCAGCCTGGTGTGTAAAGACAGGGCAGGTGAGGGATTTTCGTGGTACCTTTGCTCCTTATTTGGAGATTTTCCCAATCCATTCAGGCATAAAAGATATTTGGTTTTTGTTTATCTTGTAGTTAAGTGTCCTGTTCTTCCAATTTTTCCAACAGCATTCATTGTTTTTTCTAATTTAGCAATATTATTGTTTCAAAGAAAAATCTACTTATGATATCCCTGGAATTATACTAATAACACACAAGTTATCTCAAATTGCTGTCTAAAAAAGTCAAGAGGGTTCATTGTTGAAAGTCCATTTTTTTGTTCATTCTTGTGAGAAGGAAGAAGAGTAGTCAGAAGTCTTTTTATTTATTTTTTTAACCAAACTTTAAGACATCCCTGTTCAAGGACCATGAGGGAGTGCTGGTTTCATACACACAGAACATATTCATGGCCATCACCGCTGAGTGAGAGCAATAAAGTGATAGACACTGGCAAACAAATAGTTTAGTGTATGGGGAAAGACTTGCAGAAAGTCTTAGCACTGACTACTCTAGTGGCTGAAGGAAAAGCTTGCAGAAGAGGGAACAGATAAATCTGTCTATGTCTTACATAAACTGTAGCCACCACTTCATATCCTGAGGTTGTGATGAACTGTGAGAATGAAACCAGTGGTCCTTCTCTTCAGCTCGCCCACAATGGATTTTACTTGGGATTTAATTTATCTATTCAGGAAGCGCTATACAACAGTTAACGTGCTCCCAAGGCTTGTCAAGTGCCAGGCAGCAGCCGCTGTGTGTATTCATCCATTTGATCCCCACAACAACCCCACTGAAGTAGATGCATGGACAAGCTGTGGGTACCGACAGAGAAAGTTCCCTGATGACCACCACATGGAGGCACAGGGATGTAGAGGCAAGTCAATCTGACCTGAAAGCCTCTGGGCATCAGCTCACCTTGCTGTCACTAAAACCTACAGCACAGAAACACTCACCTACTGGCCAGGGCATGTAGGGACATGCTGGGGGAGGGTGCTCTCCTAGAGGAAGCTGTGGTGATTTGTACTGGCCACTCCCCAGAAGCAGTGTTAACAGGTGGGATGGTTTTAAAAAACCTGAAGCCCGCTTATACTTCTGCCTCATCTCCAAGAGAGACAGATTGGAATTTTGTCGTTGTATAATTCAAACAGTTGAAAATGCATTGGTTTTAAATGAATATTTTTTTTAAAAAAAATAGGCAACTTTAATAGCAGTTCAAGAGGTTTATGAAGTTTTGCTTTTTGCTGGTTGCATCCTTTATAATTTATATTTAAATGGTACTAGAAATCCTGAGCTGCCGACATACCTGTTATTAAACATATTAGTGCATTGCAGGGCATTTTGTTGCTGTTCATTTGTTTCTTTGTTTCTATCCCCCTCTTGTATCTTATTTATTTATTTGATAAATCTCCTTTAATAATCTTTCTCCCCTAATACTCTGAGGTTTACAAATGAAAAGGCCTATAAGGGGAAGAAAACACACCTAATCTGAAAGTGCAGATTTCTGGATGTCTTAGTTGAGTTGTAGTTATTCAAGGAACTTGGGATCACAGGTATTTTGGAATATTTTCATAAACACAACAAGATACTTAAGGGATAGGACCCAAGCCTAACCATGAGATTCTCTTATCTTTCCTATGCATCTAGTCTAAAGGAACACATGCTTGAACCTTGACAACAACATTTTCACAGGTGAAGTTTCATTCATACCTGTGGCATCATTCTGAATTTTCAGAATTTAGAGTGTCTCATTTGAGCAACTGGTTTCTTGTTTCTCCTTAAATACTCAGTCTGGAAGTTTCTTTCTGATTATTTTGTGGACTTCATATTTCTTTTGCAGTTTTTCTTGGGGTCTGAAATATGTAACTAATGCAAAATAATAATGTATATTATTATTTTCTGTGTGTATCGAAGGCTTTTACAATTCAAAATCTACCGCTTATGAAAATCATTTTAATTATTGTCTTAGTTACTGTTCTATGGCAGGGAAAAGACACCATGACCAAGGCAACTCTTACAGAATAAAGCATTTAATCAGAGAGCTTACTTGGATTTTCAGAGGATTAGTCCCTGGTCATCATGGCAGGGAGCATGGCAGCACAAAGGCAGGCATGACCCTGGAGCAGTATATACCTGAAATACACAGAGAGCTTTATACCCTGGTCCACAGGATATGCGAGAGGAAGAGAGAGTCACCAGGCCTGGCCATGGGCTTTTGAAATCTCCAAGTTCACTCCTAGTGACACACCAGCTCTTCATCCTTCCTCAACCATTTATAAATTGGGGGCTAAGCATGCCAATACATGAGCCCATGGGGAACATTTTCATTCAAACCACCGCAGTTCTCATTTTTTTCCTAGTATTTTAGCATGCACATAAAATCCTGAATAAATACACAAGTATACAAAACACACTATTTCTCTTATTTAAAGGAAACATTAAGCTAAACCTACAGTTCAAAATGAATGCTGTTTTAGTTTTTTTCCTGTGTGTTTAAATGTTTTCTTTCCTGATTTGGCATAAGAAGCAGAACACAGAGCCTTGCTCTAGCTCCGTCCATAGTACTTGCTCTGTCCATGATCTGAATCACTCACTGTCCCATCGGGCATTTTCATTCAGGTAATTGAGACGAGGTTTAAATGACCATTAAAATAGCAAAAAAAAATGCATACCATCCAATAAATTAGTAACAAGAGAATGAACAATCATTTCTTTAATCTGTACTGTGATATATAACTAATGACTCCAGAGAGAGTAAGAATCAGCCTCTTCCAGAGATGAGCCCCTAATTGGTCATCTAATACCAAATGGCCAGCCCTGAAACCCACACACACACACACACACACACACACGCACAGGGTAGTGTTCATCACATTATCTAATACAAAATGGTCAGCCCTGAAATCACATACACACACACACACACACACAGACACATACACAGTAGTGTTTATCTGATCAGGGTAAATTTATTTCATTGTGTATTATTATACATATAGGTACATATAGAGATACATAAGCTGATATACATATGTAATAATAATCAAAGAAAAAGAGACTATCAGTTTGAGAATGAGGTTGCATGGAAGGAAATGGAGAGATTTGGGAGGGGCTGGAGAGAGGAAAGTGAAGAAGAAAGTGATGAAATTATGTTTTATTTAAAAATGTATAAAAATTTCACCCAAGGTAATCCAAAGTTCAGAGGAGTCAAAAGAAAGCCTCTTTATGAAGGTATTTTTTTTTATCCTATGTAGCATTTTGCAAACATAAAGCTTGTTTGGATATTTCAAAACATATATTTCTGGGAATGAGAAGTGGCATTTGAAGATGAACTATATCTACCAGCTCTGTTTGTATTTGGAGTCTATATGTGTCCTCAGTAATGCCGTAGGTTCATCAGAAAGAAGTCTAACTCACCATGAGAGAGCATGTTTCTAATGTGTTTACTTTTTACCAGTGGACTTTCTATAATGTGCCTATGCTAAGAGGAAATAAGGAATGGATTTTTGAGAGGAAAAGAAAGAAACACAGTTTTTTTTTTTAATTCTAACTCAGTACAAAGATGTATTTATCAAAATAAAATAAAAAGCAAAACTGTCCCCAAATCCACTGTCTGGTTACAAAATCACACAGACACTTTCATATAAGTACTCAGGCATGGTCAGACTTCTGCTACTGTAATAGAAAAGAAAACACACAAATTCATATCACCAAACAACAAATCCAGTCAAAGTAACTCTTTAAGGACTGGGGCAGGTGGTCTTGGAAACAGGAGGGAAAGAGTTCTGGGAGAGATAACTAGAGATGAAGAGGAAAGAGCTCACCTCATCTGTGGTTAAGCTTTGGGGAGGATTGAACGTATAAAAATACACTTGGAAAAATATAGCTAGGGCTGGAGAAATGGCTCAGAGTTTAAGAGCACTGGCTGCTCTTCTAAAGGTTCTGAGTTCAATTCCCAGCAACTACATAGTGGTTCAAAGCCATCTATAATGAGATCTGGTGCCCTCTTCTGGCATGCCTACGTACATGCAGGCAGAACACTATACTACATAATAAAAAATACGTTAAAACATTTTTTAATAGAAAATTATTACTAGAAGAAAAGGACCTGTGATGCATGCAGACCGTAAATGAGTGCTCTTGGCTGCCAGTTTATGGAGCCCGAATTCTTCTCTCAATCTGTGTAGGATGGAGGTTCACAGTAAGACTTTGCCCAGATACATGATTCTAGCATGCTATCACATATTCTAGTCCAATGAGTCCCCAAATCACCCCACACTCCAGAGGTTTAGAACAAGTAACCAACACATTACTGGTAACCACTATTTCTTTTCCTAACTCCATATGCCCCTCCCTTTCTTCTCTCTCCCATCACCACCTCATAGCAATCTTTAATCAGCAAACACATGCAAAAACTAAGGAAAGTAGGCTTATCAGGTAAAATAAATATCCAGAATTATAGTGGCTAAAACTATAAAAATTTATATCTTAATTATACAAACATTCTTAGTTGATAAGGACTTTCCATCTGGCATGCCAGTGAATTACATCTATGATCTATATGAACTGTAGCTCTACCCTTCTCATGATGCGCTGAGGTGGGAGATAAAGGAATAAAATGTTGCACATGAGTTTTTGAAGACTAGATGTTAAAGAAAATATATCTGGTTTGGAGTTACAATCACCACCTGACCACAGGCAATTGCAAGGAGACTAGAAAATCTGATTCAGCCACGAATAAGAGGAAAGGGAGTGGATTTCAAGGACAGGTGGATATATATATATATATATATATATATATATATATATATATATATATATATATAGCTTCTAAACTCATTTTTCCTGTAGTCTCCTTTGCTTAACCTACCCACCCACCGAAAGCATTTTCCAATCAGGGTCACTAAGTTCGCATGCTGAAAGACTCCACATAGAAGACACTATTTTCCTTGTTTCATATCCACTTAAACTGTACTTATTTTATTGAATTAATGAACTGTAATGACATCTCTAATATAGTTAGGGTGATACAATTTGCTGAATCAGGAAGTATTTGTTGAGCTTCTCAAAGAAGATAATTCTTCATTCTTCTGCTAAGACAAATTCTCAAGTGGCACCAAGATGATAATCTTACAAAGAGTAGAGCAGCACCTGGATTGCTACACCCAGCACTTGTCCCCACCTGGTCATGTCTCCTTTCTTGCCCTGGGGACACAATATACCTCTCGCCCATACTGAGCTTAGGTTGTCTGTGTGGCTTAGCTTGGCTCCAGAAATGTGGGCAGATACATGCTGTGGGTTTGTATAAGTTATACTGTTTCCTTTTCTCATCACTTCTGTAAGCAAATATCTCAGAGAAACAATGGGGAGGATAAATTTGCTTGGGCTTACATTGAGAGGGTAAATCCATCATGAAGAGGAAGACATCATAGCTGGACAGGGCTAATCATGCTGCTTTGCTTTAATAGTAGATATATATACACACACAAAACTTTTTTTTTCCCCAGGAAACTGTGTCAACTGACCAACTTAGAAATCCTGGAGTAGGCTGCAGAAGCCAGACGAGCACATAGGTGGTCCCGCTGAGGGTCAGATCAGCAGATGCTGTAAGGGAGAACAGAAACATAAGGATGGAACAGCTATGTAGCTCAGAGTAGGGGTGGGGGGGCAGAGAGAAGAGATCCATTGTATAGAGAATCCCAGCATGACCAGATCACATGCCAGGAATGAGAGAGAGAAGTGTAGAGATGCAGACAAACAGCAAATGCAAGAGAAGCATGGGGAAGGGTTGGGTGGACGGGGTTGGGAGCAGAGTATCCAGAAACTGTGCATATGGGGGTTTTGTTACTTGTCCCATACACCACCAAAATTTTTTAGGGGCTAAGGATGTGTCAGATAGCCCCAATTTTAAAAATATTTTATAATAGGCAGCCCAAGGCTATTTGGGGATCTGTCTTGAATTGCAGGTGACCATTTTTGGGACCCAAAGCCTAGTGCAATGAGTCTACTGTGGTAGACTTTGGTTCAAAAAAAAAAAAACAGACGGGTATGAGAAATTCCCTTGAACTAAACATGTTCTGAAAAAGAGATCCCACAGGACAAAGCAGGTCCTTGTCTCAGTAACAGGCTGGGAGCCAATGACGGCCACGTCTCTGGAAGGACAACCTGAAAATCACAGGAGGCCCTGGGCCTCGAAGACAATGATTTGGAAAGGACAATGTACCCAGTTGAAAGTCAGTCTTAGCCTGGTGAAGAGCAGGTACAGGATAGAAAGGTGTTTTTCCACCATGTGGTCCTGGGCTGGTGAGAAAAACAGCGCCTTAATGGAATTTCCAGATAAAAGTTTCTGCGCCCTGATAAGCCTCTCTGCTATGCAATCCAAATCAGACCAAATCAAACCGAGTTAGAAAAGCTCAGGTTTAATGAATACCAATGCTCCCAAATGACTTTCCAGCCCCCCAGAGAGGAGACAGTAAAGGAAGACCAGAAAATCAAGTGTTTGCTTTCTGGGGGAAGTTTAAATACCCTATGGAAGTGGTCCCAACCATCTCTGGGAAGGGGCTATATTTTGTCAGGCTTTCTTAGGGCAGAATCTGGACTGAGGCAACTCCCAGGGGAGGGGGATTGGAGTAGAACTTCTACATGAACACTTACCATTGCCTATAAACATGGACATTTATTTAACAAACATTTATTGAAGCCCTATATATACCACAAACTGTGCTCAGAGTAGGGCAGATATATAATATGAGCCAATACTGACTGTACAGGAACTATAAAGGAATCCTGGTGTATTCTGATATAACATGGATGTCCTTTTGATTACAGCTCTGTATTTACAATGAAGATTATTATCCATTGTTTACAAATGAAAGAATTTTAGTCTCCCAATGTGGATAGGTACAACAAATTTCTTGCTGTTCTTACAGTAGCCCCTCCTCCTTTTTTTCCAGTGGCAAATTGAAACACATTTATCCCCTCCATACCTTCACTACTACAAAAAAAGAAATAGCACACTTCTAGGTTTTTTGTCTCTCTTTATACGGTTACACATAGGAGCAGTCATGAGTCAGGACTTTTATTATCTACCACAAGTCTTCAAGTGTTGTTCAGGCCCAGAGTATATATGTTACTGGAGAATTTGTCATCGCATTAGCAGTGCTGAAAACAGGAGATGAGAAAAATCACTTGAGGTGCCTAATACAAATTTTGGTCTCATAATATTTTTGTGTTTTGTCTTTAGTAAGCAAACATTGCTCCAGCATTTTGAGACTAGAAATAGCTAGAAATTAGGATTATATGCACCAGAAATATAGGGGCAAGTTCAAAAGTATAAGTACATAGACTAATAATTGTGCTTCCATACTGAGCTATTATGCTCATTTCTATGGACTAAATAGTTGAGCTAACTATTTTATCATTTTTTTATATTACTTCTGAATTAAGAGATTTAACTCTTCTAATAAGACCCATTTAATTCTATTATAGAATAATGAATTTGGGGTTAGACAGATGGCTCAGTGATTGAGAGCACTGGCTCTAGAAGACCTGTGTTCAATTCTCAGCACTCAAATTATGGGTGGCCCGGATGGTTTGTAGCTCTAGTTACAGGGGATCCAAAGGCCCCTTCTGGCCTCTCTTGTCACTGCACAGACATGGTAGACGTACATGTGCAGGCAAATCACCTACATACATAAAATAATAAAAATAGGATTTAAAATGAAGCAATGAATTTAAAATGAAAGGTAAAAATACATTAACCTATATCCTGCATAGATGAATACAGTGGTATTGCCCAAACTAAGATAGGAGGGTTTCATCATTTCTTAAACCAAGGCTTCGTTTCCTTCCCAACCTCCCTCTGTTTCTGGGTCCATGTTTGTCTGCCACATGACAATCATTGAGATGCCACAATATTCCATGTGTTTTGGAGTCCTGCCTCGACAGGTTTATATGTTCCAGAGTAGGGGTGTATGGATTAGAAATGTTATGCAGAATGAACAGAGATACAAAAGAAATAGACAGAGACATAGGACAGAGTTGGCAGGGCAATCCAGTGAATGCTGAATCTACCGTTTATTTTTTCACAGGCTTTATGTACCCCAATCAAAAAGGAGGAAGACAACAAAAGACCATTTTTACCAAAATGCAAAGGACAAAAAGTGATTATCTTCTCAAATACCCAAAGCTGTGAGCTGTTGCTGTGGTATTGCAGCTTTTTGCAAATAATGCATTTCATTTGTATACTAACAGTCATTACATTTTTAAAGTTCTTCAGGTTGTAGAAACTACACCCTGCGTATGAACTAATAATAGTCAACTTAAAATACTGTTCCAGCAAATTTAAGATGCTATTTATCAAAGAAAATCACCATGCTTTGTGGGTCATATTACAGCACATTCAAATCTTCCTGGTCCATCGACTGAAGGTAATGCCTTAGCTCATGACTTTATCTCAAGTCAAGCTTGCTCAGTGGTCATGTGCTTTACATCACAGAAGTTTAAGAAAACAATTTTGGATTAACAAGAAAAATTGCTCGTCAAATTGCTAAACATAAATGTGATATATGTCCATAAGATTTACCTGTACCTGATCTTGGAGTCAATCCTCAAGGCCTGCTTCCTAATCATTTATGGCAAATGGACATTACCCATATTCTAGAATATCCAAAGCTCAATCATGCCACAAGAATATATGCTCAACTATGTTCATAGCAGCATTGTTTGTCATAACCAGAACCTGGAAACAACCTAAATGTCCTTCGACCAAAGAATGGATAAGGAAAATGTGATAATTTACACAATGGAGTACTATACAACAGAAAAAATAACTACATGTTGAATTTTGCAAGCAAATGGATGGAGCTAGAAAACATCATGTTGAGTGAGGTAACCCAGATTCAGAAAGACTATTATCACATGTACTCACTCATAGGTGGTTTTTAAACATAAAGCAAAAGAAAAACAGCCTACAAAACATAATTTATGTAGGTTCTGGAGAGCTGTATTCAGGCCTTCACAATTCCACAGCAAGTGTTTTGCTCCCACTAAACAATCCCTTAGTTTGTCTTGTTATGTTCACGGGAATACGAAAATAACTGATACAAATGGTAAACACAAGAACGCGTCTGTTGCCACATCATACTGTTTTAAGCATGACCGTGATTGATTAGCCACAAAAAAGAAATGGAAATGGCTTCTTTTCTACAATCAGAAGCATAGGACATGCTGAGTTTAACCTGGAAAGGCAAAGTATACCTCTAAGATACTGCAAGAATCAAAGCAAACAAAAGGCCTCAATCATTTGTCCTCATCTTCTAATGCCTGGATCAGAAGTCTAAGGATCCTATGGGCTCTAACACTGGTAGAAGAAGGCACTGCACGTCCCTGACAGCTGAACTTTGGTTTAAACCTTGGGTTTTAGTCCTTTGTTTAAAGTTGCCATGTAGTTCTCAGAACTAGAACACTGCTGGATGAAAAGGTACATAAAATCTCACCAGTCAAGGCCTGGTTGAATTTTGTCTTCTCTACAGGAAATCAGTAATCACACTATCATCAGGTCATGTTTTGGGACCCAAGGCCAATTACAGACTGGGATAAGAGTACCTGTTGAAATACAGCTCACATTTTTGTCAATATAATCCAGAGATACTTCAGTAAAGGGACAAAGCTTCCCATTCTCTGAAGACACAGCAAAAATTCTCCTTCTATTGAAATCTATCTGCAATTCTCAAATCAGTACTTACAAAATTTTATAATCATATGCATATGTATACACAACATGAAAAATTTTGAGAATATGATGTATACCTGTTCACTCAGATCAAACAAGGGGATGTCTTACCTTTTCAGTTAATAGGATATGTAGCTATACATATGACTTAATGTTCTGATCTGCATGTACATTAGACAATGATTGAATTAAGTTAAATCAATCCTGACATTCTATCTTGTCAAAACACCATTTTCTCTCTCAGAAAGTTTCATGTGTATAATTAAGTATAATTACTCTACTGTGCACTTGCTCTCCAAAATTCATCCTCCTTTTGTAATTGATACTCTGCTCTACTTGACCAGCATCCCTTTGCTCAATCCTTTTTCCTTGGCCTCTGGATTACATGTTACTTTATGTTTCTCTAGTTCTGAATCTTTAAACTTTATATATCCCTCTTATTATAATACTTTACATGTACTTGAGATCATACATGATTTGGTTTCCTGTGCCTCCCTTATTTCACATTGCACAGTGCCCCTTTGGTTCTTTCATTTTTAAAAAAAATATAAAAGGCTTTCCTTTCCTTTCAAAGTAAACTAGTATTCCATGGCATACAATAGCATACATATTTTTCCTACACGTTCATGCCTTAATATACAGTTGTGCTAAGTTCATGCCTTGGTAATTGTGATGACTAATCTTGTGACAAGACCCAGAATTATCTAGGGACATACTCTAAGCATGTCTCTGAGTGGATTTCCAGAAAGCATTAGCTGAAGAGAGGAAGCTGTTTTCTCATGATTTTTTTCCAGTATTGTTTTTTTTGTTTGGGATCCTTAATCCATAACAAACTGATTTTTATGGTATGAAATAAAGATGCAATTTTGTTCCTGTGTGTATCTAGCATTTCTGCCGTCCTCAGGGTGGGTGGAGCCTCCAGGCAGGGACCCAAGTGTAAGGAAGTATGAAGACAAAGCACTGCTGTTGCATCTGCCATCCTCTACTGACACTGAAATTTAACTCTTTTTAGCTTGACAATGTGGGCTACCATGGGCTCTTCAGGAACCTTCCATCCCAGACTGGGACCATGGAAGCATCTAACCATGAAAACAATACAACTGACCTCCACACTGGGTTTTCTTGAACCATTTTTAGCATTATTTTATAATTTTAGTGTTTAAGTAGTTCTATTTGTTTCTATGTATTAACTGTACTGTTGGTGTAAGTAGAATTCTATTTTGAGATAGGGTCTCCCTATGTAGCCACGGCATTATTTACTCAGGGTCTTTAGCAACAGTTTGTTGATGGTGTAAAGAAACATCACTGTTGCTTGTGTGTTGATTTTGCATTCTCCAGCTTCACTGAACTGGTCTGTTGCTTTAGGTTTTGCTTTGAATATTGGTATTTGTAATGTATAGGATCATATTATCTGCAAAGATGCTGCAAATTCCTGCTTTGTGTTCCTTTTACTTTTTAACTGCCCAAACTGCTTTGACTATCACTTCCTCTATTAATGTAAAAAAAAAATAGTGACAAGATGGATGCTTTGCTGTATTCCAACTTAAAATAGATAAACATTAACAAAACAATAGTCATATTACCACTAATTTATACACAATATGAAAATTAGTAAATTATATGAGCACAAGGTGGGACTGCATAACGAAATTATAGAATGTTTGCCTATGACGGCTAAAACTTAAATATATATATATATGCTTTCATTTTCATTGAAACTAATTTTATACAAGATATTCTGATGAGAGTTTCATATTCCCCAACTCCCCTGAGCCCTCAGAACTTTCCATATACCCAAAGCTACACCTTTTCTTTCTCTCATATTATAATACCAACAAGGATCTAAAAATAATAATATAAAGGAAAACAAACAAGAATATGGCAAAACAAACAAAATAAGGAAAAAAAGAGCCAAAGAAAAAAGCACAAGAAACACATATTGACACATAGTCACACATATTCACACATGCAATAAAGCATTAAAAACAAAATTGGAAATCATATTATATAAAAAAAATCTGGAAAGGAAGAAAAGGGGAGGGCAAACAGGTATTATGAAGCAAACAAAAAAGAACTTCAAAAGAATGGTTAAGTTTGTTTTGTGTCGGCCATTTCTTGCTGGACATGGATCTGGCCTTAAGTGTGTGTTATATATTCAGTGAAACTCCCTTGAAGAAAACTAATATTTCAGTGCAAACCACTCACAACTGGAGAGAGCTTCTGGGTGTGGGGTGGAGCTTGTGCCTACTTCTTTCAGTCCTGGAACCCCATCTGGCTTAGACCTGTGCAGCTTTTCTGCATGAGCAATAGTCTCTGTGACAAGATCATATGCACATCAGCTCCATCGTGTTTAGAAGGTCCTGTTTCTTTGATGTCTTCCATCCCAAAGGCTCTTAGAAACTTTCTGCCTCCTCTCCTGCAGAATTCCCTGAGTCCCGAGGGGAGGGAGGGGCTTAAGGAGCACACCCCACCTGTAACTGAGTGTTCCAAGATTGTCTTTTGTTTCTGAGACAGTGTCTCACTACATAGCTATAACCAGCCCAGAACTCTCCATATCAACTTGGCTGGTCCTGAACTCATAGAAATCTGTCTGTCTTTGTCTCCCAAGTGCTGAGATTAAAGATGTGTGCCACTATGACCAGCCTGTAGAATTTCATATATAAATACCTGCAAATATTCTCTGTAATCCTCTGGGTAACCATTGACTTCCTAGAATATATCACAACTAAATGGGATAGAATAAATATGCATGTTCACGTTAGCATAGCAAAAATGTTCTATCCTGTTTTGAAATGAAAAATGTTATATCATTTTCCCCATTCCCTTTCCTTCTCTAACCCTTCTCCTGAACCCTAACTACCCTCTTTCAAATTCATGGCCTCTCTTTGGTTTTTATTTCCACACACACACACACACACACACACACACACACACACACACGAGGATGAGTAGTAATTGTTTAGAAATGCATGAGGTGAATTGCTCTGGATACAAAAACAGACAATAATAACAGGTGGAAACTATCACCCACTTTAGAGTGTGTCTGTGCGCTTGTAGTGAGGGATGTGGTAGGATAAGGAAAATATAGAGCTTGTTTACAAATGATGCTCTAGTCCAGTAGGCACTGGGTATATAGAGTATGAGGAGAAAGAGCAAACAGTACCTGAGATGAGTCCACGGTGAAGGAGAGCCATAGAAAGTGACCAAAAGACACTACTTCTGGTTAAGAACGCAGACAATTACCAAGAGGAAAGGAATGCAAATTTACCAGCCTAGATAAGATTTTTTGTGTAATAGATTATTTTAATACTGGAATTGGAGGAAGATATAAGACATCATCAGAGCCCTGTGGATCAGAACTTCCTTCTGTGTAGTACTCTGGTTTTCCTTTCACCTCTATTATTCTCTTACTATTTCTCGCTCTTTCAACTGTGCCCATTACGACAGACAAGCAGCCCCTGCTTCACCGTCTCATCCAGACCATACGGACAGTAAATCCTGGCAGCTGTTCAGAAGAAGCTGCACAGTGAAATGTGTTTAGTGCTGTTGCAGGACCTGACTCATTTCTTCTCCTAGCAGCGCCTGGTTTTAAGACTTGACGTCTATTTATTAGTTAGCAGGCTGCTGAGGACAGCGTTTTGTGGCTTCGTTTCCTGGAAACGTAACTAGCTCAACACTCGCCAATCCATCATAGCTTCACAAAAGAGGCAATGAAAAGCAGGCCTGTCTCCTGCACTTAAAACTGAGATTAGCCTGATTGGACTGCACAAGAATCTTCTGGAACCAGCCTTGGTTGGTTTCAATGGACCCATATTTGTTCTGCTTGGGCACTTTTTCCCTTACTGGTCTTTTGCTTGTTTATTTTGATTTCCTGTGTTGTTTTTGTGTCCATGTGTGCATTTTTACTGTTTACTTATTTTTCAGAGTGTGAGAGAAAAAACATAAGTTGAGTAAGTAGGGATGTGGAGAGGATTTGAGAGGCTAATTAGGGGAGGAGAAAAAAAATGATCTTAATATACTGTAGGAAAATAATTTTTCAGTAAAAAAATACTACACATACTTCAGAGTCTGTATAAAACAATACCAGTAACACAAAAGTATAAATGTTTTTTAAATGAAAAGAAGTGTTATAGAAGAATTCAACAATTATTGTATTTATTTGATCAAACGCTGTTATTCCATAGCTACCAATGGTTTGAACATTTCTACTGATTATCTTCCTGCAACATCATGTAGTAATGAGTAAAGAAATAAGATGATATTCCTGAAATTTTGCTAGTCATTGGCCCTTTACATTAGTCCTAACACTAGCAAAGTGTGAAGGCTGGGCCAGGTGACATAGCAGAGTAGTATGAGGGAGGAACTGGGATGCAGGGCACAGGAAACCAGTGAGAGGGAACAGCAGCCATTTCCAGCCACCTGAGTTAGTGCTGCCATGCCAGCTCTGAAGAATATTAAGAAAGTATTGAAAATGGCATGGGAGGCTGTATTTATTGGTATGCTTATTTTTATTTCATGTCTGTGAATGTTTTACCTGTATAGTAAGTGTGTGCACCATGTCCATACCTGGTACCCATGGAGGCCCAATGAGAATGACAGATTCCCAGTTGCTAGCCATTGGGTGGATGTTGGGGACTGAGCTTGGGTCCTCTCCAAGAGCAGCCAGTGCTCTTGGCTTCCGAGCCATCTCTGATTGTATGTGATGTGTTCCAAGTTTCCACAGTTATGATTAGCTTAAGCCCTTAAAGCACAGTGAGGACTAACAAAACAATGAGCAAGTTTATCCTAGAAACCATGGCCAGCACCTCTGCTAAGCAGCCTGTTTTATAGTTAGCCCTCAAAGGAATGATCTTGAGCTTCTTGTGTTGGTTTTAGTTTATTTCTGTTCTTCTACCACAATCTGCGAACCTGGAAGTAGTCTAGCACAGTGAGTTTCCATAAATAGCACTCGGCAATATGAGCATCAAGGTTTGCAAACTGATCACCATAGATACATTCTTCTTTTTCCATCTGCTTCCCCTGTTCCTGCTCTCTATCCAACTCCTCCTTTCCCTATGGAAAATAGACAACAGTTAATATTGTTTGATATTCATGCATTTATTTGTATATTGTATTTATTAAGCTGGATAAAATCGCTGAAAGTAAGGTCTGTTGATATCAGAATTTAGTTCTTTTTTTTCTTTTCATTTCATTTCCCCGGGGGACTGGAGCTCAGTGATACAAGGCAAAGGTGCTATCATGGATCTAGCACCCAAAGTCTTTTCTTATTTCCAACATGTTGCCTCCAAGTAAAGCAAGTTCCTCCTCTTCCCCTTGTTTTCCTTCTCCTCCTTCTTCTCTTCCTCCTCCTTCTCCTTCTCTCCCACCCTCTCTCCCTCACTCTTGCTTTGCTTCTGAAACCAGGGCATGTGCCTTCTAGGAAAGCACTTCCAATCAGCTACAGCTACATCTCTAGACCTAAAAATTTCTTTATTTTATTCCGTGGGTAATTCTAACAATTTGTCACTCACTTGAACACTGTGAAACAAAGAGAAAATGAGAAATCCATACTAATGTCAACCTAAATCCAATGAACTCTGTGACTTCCTTACACAAAGACAGAAACAACAAACAAAACACCAAGCCAAACAAAGCCAGAGCGTAACCATGAGACTGGAGAAAGGCCAAGAGGGTGTGATGACCAAGGGAAACAGGGAAAGATCAGAGAAAATAATTACATCTGCATCTACAAAACGCAAAGGAATGTTGAGGAATCACATGAGTGCTGATTATAAAATTGCTTTTAGGATGTTAAGGACAATCAGATAGTAGTGGGCTGAGTGTGAGTTCAAGAACTAAGAAAGTGAGTCAGTGAGAAAGAACACAGATTGCCATATTTATGTAAAGAAACCCATCCGTTTGGGACAAAAGACATCTCCAAACTATGAAGAACATTCCTGGGAATTTTCCTTTTCCTCTATAACACTTGGAATCAGAGAGCTAATCCTGTGCTCCATGGTACCCCAACTGCACAGTTTTAGAAAGACTCATTCCCCCTTGCTTATGTCTAGACCAACTATCTCTTCCAGTAGATTTATGGTTATTTAATATTATTTTTATTACTTTATATTTTATATTATTATTTTATATTTAATTATTTTAGTAGTTATGATTATTTTTAGTGGATTTATGATTTAGTCACTAGATTTATGAGTATGAAATGATAAATTTTTGCTCCAGGGATGGAATTTTGTAAAGCAATTCTCCAACCTCCACTTTAACCATTTATCAAACATCCTTTCCTGGAAAGCAAAACATGTAAACCAAGAAAATCAAAATTTACAAGGCAGAGAAGACAATTCTACAAGTTTCATGCTAAATATAACATTGAGAAGATTCATTCCCACCACTTGATTTTCAGACTTATGTTTCTTGATTATTGCATTAATCATATAATGCAATGGTTACTAATTCAGAGTATAACATATGCCATAAGACAGAATTATAGCCTGGAAGTGTGTTGGTTACTAATCGTTTATTAACATTTTCTAATATACATAATTCTATTCTTTCATTTAAGGCTCTTCTGGAAAAAGAGAAGGTACAGTAAATATCCTAACTATATATATAGGTGTTCACAGCCATATCTTAAGCTCTATGATTTAAACATTTTAGTAAAAACAATAATGCATTATGAGATGCTGCAATGATGAATGTCAATTTGTAGGTTCATTCATCGTAGTTCTGACAAAATGATTGCAAATTCAGAAGATGAATAATATTCAGATTAAGTACCCATTTCACTGAGGACAAAGTCTGTGGTCTGTAAACGTGCAATTATCTGTAATTGCCTGAGTAGCTACTCTAAAGAAATTGTCCTATTGATAGAAGTCACCTTACATTGATCCAGATATAACTTGTTCTGGATACCCTCTGTTCTATCACACAATGTCACCTTGGCTGTGATCTCATTAAGCAAGATCTAGGTGACTAAGAACTGTGGCACAAGCAATTTGTGCATCTGATTCCTGAGACTATTCTGCAGTGGGCTTCTTTTGGGGGAAAAAATGCATTTGGGGCACAAATGTCTTTTATATCTACTTAAGAGTTATATTCATTTCTCTTCTATGCTTCAGTCTCATTCAGTCTTGTGCTTTTCAACTATAATTATATACCCTAATCTCTCTCTCTCTCTCTCTCTCTCTCTCTCTCTCTCTCTCTCTCTCTCTCTCTCTCTCTCTCTCTCTCTCTCACACACACACACACACACAGGGGAGAGAGGAAGGGAGGAGAAGAAGAAGTGAGGAGAGGGAAAGGGTGATGCTAAGATACTAGATATATCAAAATCAAATCAAAATTGGGAAATTTCTAAGACTCCGTGTAAGTGGTGTGGCTACACAAATGGCTCACTGGGGCAACTGTGTGATGATTCCTGAGTGACACTATCATGTGATGACCATAAGCTGAAATTTGTCTAACTTTTGTAAAAAAGTTAAAGAAAAACTCAAATATTCATAAAAGCAACAGTATAGCTATTCCCCACATACCTATACAGCATGAAAAAAGAATGCATGAACTCACATTTTGATCTCAGGAATCAGAAAATATGACTGTCTCCACATGTTCAGGGTCTAGGCAACCCCAGAAGTTCAGGTAGTTATTTTCTCCATAGCAGAACATAGTGTGTACCTCTGTTTATCCTGTAGAGATACTCCTCTGTTTTCTATATCATTCTTAGCATTCAAGCAGGATAGATGAGTTGTGTACTTTAGAAGTCTCTATTCCTGGTTCCATCTGCATACAGGAAATGAATGGTAGGGGACTGGAAGACAATGAGAGAGAATAGTATATGTCTATCCCAAATCTCCTCTCCTCTATAGTGACAGTACAGGGTGCTGAATGCTTGTCTGATGCTTTCCCTTCAAAGTCAAATTGTCTCTGGGTTCACTGGAGGCAAAAATCAATGATTCATTGCTACAAGGCCAGACGAGTGCTTCTTCTAATTTATCTGTGCCTGATACCCTGTATTGTAAATTGTCCTTTTGTTAAAATATGATAAAATTTGTAATTCCATATAGACAAATAGGTGGTCACCAATCTTGTATGTTCTTAGAATCTATTAGCTTTCCTTGAAGATCACTGAAAGTTCAAATGTCCCATTGGCCCTGACATTAGTTATTAGAACTGGTTTTCAAAAGTTATAATGAAAAAAACATAATGAAAAAGGAAATACAAAATTATTTTGTAAAATAATGTCTTGGCAAACATTAAAATTTATCATAATTGAAATACCTTTAAATAGTTAAACTTTGTGATACATTAACAAGCCAATCCAACGAAGAAAAATGTGTTCAACATCAAGGACAAAATCCATTGCTGGGCTATGGTGGCCATAATCACAGTACTCGAGAGCCAGAGGCAGGCAGATCTCTGTGAGTTCAAGGCCAGCCTGTTCTATAAGAGCTAGTTCCAGGACAACTAGGACTGTAACCCAGGGAAATCCTGTCTCAATCCCTCCCTCAAAAAGAACAAGATCCATAAATAAGCAGAACTTGTTGGCCTATAATTAAAGATAAACAATGATGAATCAGTAGAAAAACCTTCCTGTTCACTAAAAGAAACTAGAATGACACTCTACACAAAAATTAATGTTTAATTTATGCTATGTCACAAAACCTCTCATCTATTTCAATTAAAGACAAATATTAAGATTAAAATTTTAGAATATTTAAAAGCATCTATAGGAAACTAGTAACTTGTTTAATGACCTTGGACTTCCCACAGGGAAAGGAACCCTGACTGCTCTTCAGACTGGAGAGGGAGTGGGAAAGGAGGGGGAGGGGGAGGAAGAAGAGGAGGTGGGGAGGAGGTGGAAATTTTTTCAATAAAAAAAAAGGTGTGTGCCACTGCCTGGCTAACATTTTTTGATATTTTTAAATATGAAAATACAGGATTCTTAAAAGGGCTTTAGGAACCAGTGATTCACATTGCTACACAAGCCTTGAATCTGTTACATTAGAGAGTACTTAGGAATGTGTATGACTAAGTCCGATAATATGCAGTAATCTATGTACATGTTTATAACAAATTGCCACCAAGTAAATCTTCTTCTTTGAGAAACACATCTGGATAAAAAAAGACATGAGTGGGATGTTTGCGAGGTCGCTATTGGTTATTACTGGTAAATACTGGGAATGGAGAATGGTGAAATGGAAAATTAAATTAAGGTTTGTGCATAGACTGGGAAAACTGTATAACAATAAAATTGATGATCTGAGTGTAGCAGATCAACTTGGGTATATCTAGAAAGTAAGCTGAGTGAAGCTAGAAAATACAAAAATGCAAAATATAATTTTGTGGATGAAAAAAGCACATATTGCAACACAGACTGCTTCTGCCTGCACAGAATGTGGATACAGAAAAACTGAAATATGTCAGGAATTGGATGGAAATAAAGACTTTAATTATATATATATATATATATATATATATATATATATATATATATATATATATATATATATAAACTTTACTTTTATGTAAAAAAAATTGCCAAACCAACATGTTAAATATTTACATTAGAAGAGGTAGGACTCACTTGGCTATTTTACTTTTGGGTTTGTTTTTTCTGAGTCCTAATTTCTTGTTTTGATATCAGCATCTATGATTTTCTATGAAAGTTGTAACATAGAATATTGACACAATCAGATTTTTTCTTAGTATTCAGCTTCCTTCTTGTTTATTTGAATCTGGACTTTAAGATTTAAATGACTATCATGAACAAACTCGACTGCTTACCAGAATCTCATGTACAGAAATAATCTTTCCATCATGGAAAGTTGAGAAAGACCTTAGACACTCTTTGGCACTTCTTCTCATTGTCCTGACTCTCTTTTAAGGGTTCTCAGCATTCAAGAATAGCCAAAAAAAAAAAACAATAGAGATATGAAGTTCTGCCGTTGTTCATGCCTGCCCATTCTGCAGTGAGTTGATGAATTTTGTATTTATATCAACTTATTTTTTTCTCATTTTACATGCAAATTTATTTCCCAACCCCCTTCTTCTGCTCCATTCACCTTCCCCCCAATCCCATCCTACCCGCCATCCACTCTTCAGATGTGGATCCAAGCTTCCCATAAGGAGCAATGAAGTCTATCCCATTGCTTTGAGGCAGGACCAAGACTTTCCCCCACTATATCCAGGCTGAGAAAGGTATCCCTCCAGAGAGGATGGCTTCCAAAAAGCCAGAACAAGCAGTAAGGATAAGTCCTGGTCTCACTACCAGTGACAGTCTGCCCCAGCCGTACAACTGTCACCTGCTTTCAGAGAGCCTAGTTTGGTCCAGTGTTGGTTCTGTTGCTGTCAGGTGGAGTTGGAAGGCGTCCATTAGCTCAGGTAAGCTGTTTCAGTGGGTATCCCCATTATGATCTTGACCTCTGCTCATATTCTCACTCCTCTCTTTCTTTGATTGGACTTTGAGAGCTCAGCCCAATGCCTGCTGTGGGTCCCTGCATCTACTTTCATGAGTTATGGATGTAGGTTCTATGATGACATTAAAGACAGTAATCAATCTGACTACAAGGGAAGGCCAGTTCGAACACCCTCTCCATTATTGTTTAGGGTCTTAGACGAGGTCATCCTTATGGATTCCTGCAAATTTCTCTGGTGTTAGGTTTCTTGCTAGACCCATAATGGCTCCCTTAATCAAGATCAATTAGGTTACATTTCTTTCTTCCATCCATAGGTTATAAATTTGCTGGAGTCTACCTCACGATTTTCCACTGCATATCACAACTGGATGTTCCCACAAACTCATATACACACAAACATAGATACACACATACAAACATACACACAATCAAGGTAATACTCTTATAGCTTGCCTTCCCCTTCTCTAGTGTGGAAAGCTGGAAAGTTAAATATGCTTCAGCTGACATACTAATGAAGTTGTCTAAACTCACTCATAAAATTTGAACTCCCTGTTGGGATTTTCTGCCATGGACTCTACTGGCAATGTAATGATGTTTACTTTAACATAACCACTACTAATTGGAATTGCATAGTGAGTGAGGATTTGTTTATTCTTATTGCATAGATCTGAGAACTCAGGCTCAGGTTGACTAAGTGACATGCCCAGTGTAGGACAGTGAGATCAGGAAGAAACATTTCTCCTTATTTAAAATATTACTTACTTTTGAGAGACCAAACAGATGGCTAGGAGTCCAGACAGGTAGCCTGCTCACCAAACTCCCCCACTCTCTAGCTCTCTTGGTATCTGCCCACACCACCACCAGTCCCAGATCCTCCAAGTCTCTGTCCCTGCCTCCAACTGGAGTGGAGACTCCCTGCTCTACCAAACATCACTCCTGATGCCAAAGATCAGCTCTCAGCTAGAGTGGAGACTCACTGTTCTACTGCAGGCTTCCATGACCAGAAGATCAGAGAGGACACAGAAACTAAGGATCAAAACACCCCTTCAACAACAACAACAACACCTCATAAATCAGCAATTAGATTTAAATCAATAAGTACCCTAAACCTAGATGCCTAGAGGCCATCGCAAGAACACAGTCAACAATTTCCAAGGTAATATGTGGCCTCCAGAATCCAGCTATTCTAGCACGGCAAACCTTGAGAATTCCAACACAGGAAAAGTACAAGAAAAAGACCTTAAAACTAATTTATGAAGATGGTTGATGTCCTTAACAAGGAAATGAATACACCCCTTAAAGAAATTCAGGAAAACGCAAGCCACTAGAGGAAATGAATGAATCCCTTAAAGAAAGCCAAGAATAATTTAACACAAGCAGTTTAAGGAAAGAAATACAGCTCTTAAAAACCTAAAAATGAAAATGAAAATAATAAGTATAACAGAAACAGATGGATGTCTTGAAATGAAAAATCTAGGTAAGTGAACAGAAACTATAGACACAAGCATCACCAATAGAATAGAAGAGATGGAAAAGAGAATTCAAACATTGAGATAATATAGAAGAAAGAAATACATGAGTCAAAGACAATGTTAAATCTAAAAATTTCATGACACAAAGCATTCCGGAAACCTGGGACCATATGAAAAGGCCAAGCATAAGAATAATGGGAATAGAAGAAATAGAAGAATTGCAGCTCAAAGTGCAGAAAATATTTCCAGTGTAATCACAGAAGAAAAATCTATAACCTAAAGAAGGTGATTCCTAGAAAGGTACAAGAAGCTTAGAGAATGCCAAATAGATTGGATCAGAAAAAAGTCTCCTCGCCACTTAATAATCAAAACACTAAAGTTAAGAACAAAAAAAATGAATATTACAAGCTGCAAGGGGAAAAGACCAAATAACACATAAAGGCAGACCTATTAGAATCACACCTGACTTCTCAACAGACCCCAAAAGCCATAAGGGCCTGGACAGATGTGCTACACATTTTATGAGACCACAGATTCCAACCCAGACTATTAAATCCATGAAAACTTTCAACCACCACACATGTTGAAAACAAGATATTCTATGATAAAAATTTGAACAATATCTATCTACAAATCTGGCCCTACATAAGGTTACCAGAATGAAAAATCCAACCCAAGGAGGTTAACTGCACCCATGAAAGCACAGGAAACACAGGAGTTACAGAGGTTCAGGATACCAGGAGTATATGGGCCACCAAATCAACTAAGTAGGACTCATAGGTGCTCATGGAGACTGAAGTAATAATCGCGGAGCCTACAGGGGTCTGTGCTAGGTCCTCTGCATGTGTTCTTGTAGGGCCCCTAATAGTGGGGATAGAAGTGTCTCTGACTTTTGTTTGCTCTTAGGACCATTTTGTTCCTTTTGGGGTACTTCACCAAGCCTTGATATGAGGGTTTATGCCTAGTCTTATTGTGTCTTTTGTGAATTGGGGAGCAAAGGGTTTATATAGCTTACATTTCCATATTGCTGCTCATTACTGAATGAAATTAGAACAGGAATTCAAACAGGGTAGGATCCTAGAGGCAAGAGCTGATGAAGAGGCCATGGAGGTGAGCTGCTTACCGGCTTTTTTCCCCTGGCTTCATCAGTGTGCTTTCTTATAGAATCCAAGGCCAGCAGCCCAGAGATTGCACCACCTTCCATGGGCTGGGTCCTCTACCATTAATCGCTAACTGAGAAAATGCCTTACAACTGAATCTCATGGAGGCATTTCCTCAGCTGAGGCTCCTTCCTTTCTGGTGGTGACTCTATTTTGTGTCAGGTTGACATAAAACAAGGCAGGACAGCATCTATATTCTCAAAAATTGTGTTATTTCTTCCTTTTATAAAAATTTGTAATTCTCCTGTTTTTTTTTTTTTTTTTTTTTAATAAACAGAAGATACTATTGTTGTAAGTTGGTCCCTAGCAATGAGATTCAGGGAGAAGGCAAGCTATGTTCTGGAGTTCTATTGCTCATAGGAAGATTTTTTTATAGCTCCATCTTCAAGCCTTCTACAGCTTGGAAGCCTACACCACCCTCCAGTGCTAACCTAAAACCACAGCCATGGTCTGATCCCAGAATCATTTTGTCAAACAAAGCTATCAGTTAGATGGTTGGAAAAGTGTCAGCTTCATGAATTCTGAAAGACACTTCTTGATCAGTTTATCAGTGTTTTATGAAATACTTAAAGCACTAGAAAGGGCTGCCAATTTAAGAGAATCATGAACAACTATAGGGTAAAACCTTTTGCTAGTGTTTCATTGAATGAATGTATGTTTTTTTCAATGGTTAAACCACAGATGCTTTAAATGGAAGAAAGACCAAAAGGCCCATGTGAAAGGGATTCACCCCAAGTCCTCATCTGGACTCATCTTTTTGTTGTTCTTGTTTTATTTTTTTTTAAGGCTAGCTGCTATCTAATGTAGGCTCATTGTATTCACGTCAGGTCCACAATCCCTTGAGACGTGTTAGTGTCTTTATAACCCCATCAGTAATTAGCCAGAGGAAATGCAGCATCTGAAGCAAATTTTCTAGAGAATAACCTTATTCTTGGAAGACAATTAGCTGCCCAAAAGATTTGGATGCCCCTTCTTTATATTTTAAAACTATCAAAGTTATTCTCAAGTAAAATATAATGAAATAAAATTATATGATTCAAGAAAAAGAATGCTCCCATAAGCCCTTTCCAATAAAGATAATTTCCTCCTCTGTTTGAAGTCAAAACTCACAGACAAGATTTCTATGAACAAAAGTTAAATAATAGCAAGCAGTTAAGGGGACACTCTGAAAGAGTAGTGTTTCAAAGGGGCTATATGGTAATGATTTCTACTTATTAATCAGAATCTTGTAGATTTTTACAAATTCAATTCTTTGAGGAAACAGGATGTTCTGTTCATATAGAAAAAAGAGTTAAATGAAACAAATGAATTTAGTTCCTCTTTCTTAATAAAAATAATGACCAGTGATATGCATGATTAAACGCACAGGAGAAATAGGAAGGCAAATTCTTGCTTTCTTAGTGTATAGTTTTCCCCCCTTGAGATGATAAGATGCTTGAGCACAATGGATTACTGATTCTAATTTTGATGAGCAAAAAGAAAGAATTGAAGGCAGACGTTTCTCAGTTAGCCTATGTGTGTGTTCTTAGTCCAGAAGCTCCCACATCCTTACTTCTTAGCATATGAGTGAGTCTCAGCATTCACCTTGCCCTGGTGTTTCCACACAGTTTTCCCTAGCACTATCCAAGCAGCTAGAATTCAACCCAACACAGAAAGCTCTGACCTCTTCCTCTCTACCAGAGAGGTGTCATAAACTAACGACCTGATATTTTATAAAATACACACAAGTCCCTCTCTTATTCTGCATGTATTGCATGTTCTAAGGCTTGTATATTTAATAGTAGAAGCTTTCTACATTATTCAAAGCATTTAACTCAATCAAGATAATTGGTCAGTTTAAAAAACTGTAATTGATCCCCTCTCTTCATCTCACTCTCTTAACTTTTCTTCCCTCCATCTCTCCTTCTTTTCCTTCCATATAAATGTTAGTCAGTATTTCTACTACTAAGTGAATGAAAATACTGAATGAAAATAAAGATATTAGTGGCTAATTTTTCATAGTTAAGAGTCTATAGGAGTATAATAAATCTAAGCAAACAGTCTATAACAAAGACCTGAAAATTTCTTTGAATTTATGTGTAAATATAATATAGGCTTTTCTGAAGCTAACTGCTTACAGTGCCCAGCATTATTCTCCACATCGTCTCTTGTCCAAAATTTCTTAGCTTTTGAAATTGTTTCTTCCAATACTTTTTTTGCAATGCTGGAGTTTTGCTGGAAACTTACTTCCATTTAAAAAGTAAACTCTTTTATCTCTGATACATGTGTTGAAGTCATAGCTCACTCTTGCTACTAACACCTACAAATGAGGAATAAATTCCTGGGAGTAGAGCTGACTCATTCCTGACATCACAGTAGGTAATGGTGGATACAATCAATGTGAGCAGTGGTGCCAGAAGTGGTTTCTCCTTTTTCCATTCTTTGGAAGCCTTGTCAGCGCACCTAGGATTCCCTTTCTCACTTCTTAGGGCAGGTCCCTCAGTACAGAGAGCATCTCCTCATTCATCTCTGCTGTCAACTGCCCTAAAGCAGATGTGTCCTGGACAAATCTGTACATAACTGAGTACTTCCTGTCTTCCAGCTCTGACCTTCATGCTTCCCACTCCCTGTACCACAGCTGGATCCTGAGCAGCACTTGGAATAAAAGTCTTGTCATTAATGTTCTGTATCAGTTAAGAGAACCGAGTGACACATCATGATTGTTTCCTGAATGTTGCAATTTAGTGTTTAATCTACTGGAAGGGATTACATCAGTGATATGTGCCCCGTCTGAAGCATTATTACAATTCTTGTTTCCAAACTAGCAAATTTATTTTATAGCAAGTAGAAGAGAGAGTAAATGCCCAGAAATCAATTGTGATTGTTGTCTCTTCCGTTGTGAACTTTTTTTAAAAAATAAAATAAAATCTCCCCGCCTCAAAAGTCCTTTCCCTGTAGCTGCTTGAGCTGGCTTGTGTGACATCAGAATTTTGCATAGATTATTAAAACCTGTTCCTGGTTTGCATTGATACTATCATCTTAAAAATAACTCAAAGATATTTTAACTTTCGAGAGTAAAATCATCACGAAAAATTAAAACTCACTTCACTACATAAAAGGAGACATTAAAAACTAGCCTTAAGCAAACAGGAGAATCCAAGGTCACAGGAACCTTTTCCATCCCTACTGTGGACCTTGTAAGCCTGGTTTATGGTGGGACTGAAATCAACAGCAATCAATAATAACCCTAATAGTGTGGCCCTATTTCTGCAAAACTATGTCCATAAATTTTCACTTAATGGAATTGAATAGAAAGTGGTTTGAAAGCATTCATGGTACACTCTCTGTCGTGTAGGGACACAGTGAAAGAAGCCTTCCTAATCACCAGATCTCAAGGTTAAGGAGACAAGGCAAACTCTCTGCCTTTGTGTTTCTGCTGGTCCTAAAAGCTAGCACTGTGCTACACAGACACTCAAGGAAAAGTGAAAAACAAGGGTAGAAACCAGCAAAGGTTGCCTCCAGGAACAGCAGACAGAGCATAAATTGGAGCAAACTGAAAATGTATTTAAGAGAAAAAGAAAAATAGTCTTTTTCTCTTGCTTGAAATAAATAGAATGAAACAACAAACTAAGAGTATGCACACAAGGACTCGTGCTCAGTAATGTGTCTCTTATTCCCCCCATAATCCTTTGCTGACACACTTCTCTTTGATTCTGTATTGGTTCCCATTAAAAATGGTAGGATATAAAAAGAAAGCAAAGGGTCATATTAAGCAGGCTGATCCAAACACTAGACGGAAAAGGTGTCAAGGCTTATGTTGTATTACCGCCAGAGATCTCTGAAGACAATACCTCCATGATCCTCACAAAAATGATGTGGTACACTGAACTGTTTTCTGTGATGTGCTGACAGGCTTAAGTAATGACGACGCTGAAAAGGCACATAATGTCAGGGGAAGAAGTGCCGTTTCCAGAGCTGATCTGGGCTTTATCTGGTGACATCTCCTGTTGACAGTTTGCCTGACAATCTCTTAGTAGTATTCTTATACCTGAACTTCAGGGGGACTCAGGAAAGAATCACCCTTCAAGGCTGTGAGTTGCTTATCACCCCATCTTCTTTCACTTCATACCTGCCACTCTTAGCTTTCTGGGGAGATAAAATCAAGAGACAACTGTGCATGCCCACACCAAAACCTGACTTAGATACCTAGCCCCCTTCACGTGGAAGAGCAAACCTGAGGCATTCAATTTGTCATGGTGCAGAATGTTGAAAGATAAATGCTGTCTGGTTCTCGGTTATCACCCAAACAAGATAAATTGCAACTGACTGATGCAGGAGTGTCAGAAGTCTCAAACATGCTGGGCTGCTTATATTCTCTGCAATGTTCTTAACAGTAAATTAGAAAAGATACTGTACAGCATTACAACTGACAGAGCATAGAAACCGGTATCAATAAAATGACTTGGAAATGGAAGGAAAACCCAGCTTTAAACATCGAGTCCAAATTGATCTGTAGACAGAGAAAGACTCCTTCCTAGAGAAATAAAATACAGCCAAAAGCTCATCGATACAGACAAAAGATGAACTTGGCAAACTCATTACAGTGTCTGTGAAGCTGTCTGATAAACTGCAGGACGGACACAAAGCTTTTTGTTAAAAGAGCAGTGTGAGATCTTACACTCCGTCTGCCAGTTACTGTCTACAAGAACATCTTTTAGGAAGACATGTGCAAGGCGTGAGGAACTGAAGGAGTGGGTTAGTGTATGAGACAGACAACTTTAGATCACTCAAAGGCATCGCCTGTAATGTCTCCAATCTGTCTTCTGCTAACTCCCGACGATGGGGCAAATATCTTCAACCAATGGTTATGAAAAGATCAACATTTGGTAGAATCAAAACTTAGCTAACCAAAGATCACCTGAGAAAATTGGGAGTGCAGGAACCATGGGAGAGGGTAGAAGGGGAGGGGGAAGGGAAGAAGTGGAGAAAAATATATAGCTCAATAAAAACAATTTAAGAAATCCTCCATATCTCTGAATGACAGGTGTAGAGGCATTGCATTTGTATTTTAATAAATAAAACTTACCTGAGGATCAGAAATGTATAAAAGCCACACTGGTTATAGACCAGGCATAGGTAACACACACCTTTAATCCCAGTAGCCTCATTAGTTGCCATAGAAACCGGATATGCCTTTAATACCAGTGGTGTTTGCCTTTAATCCCAGCCCTAGAGAGCATTATAAAATGGGAGGAGACAGTTCTCAGACACAGTCTCTTTCTGAGATTCCTGGAAGCAGGATCCCTGTTTTCCAGCTGAGGTTGAGGTAAGAGCAGCGGTGACTGCTTTGCTTTTCAGGGATTTAGGTTGAACCCTGATTTTCTCTCTCTGAGTTTTTAGTAATTGCACTTTACTTAGGTCTGAATGGGGCAAGTCAGTGTCAATGATATTGCTCATTGATTGTCAGAACAGAAATCTCTTCCTGGTTGGCTCAAAGATACCTTGAATATTTTGCTTCCTTCGGAGCATTTGGGTCTGTATATGGGATCAAAATATTCAGGTTTATAGATTTAGCATTATCTTAGTTAGGGTTTCTATTTCTATGAAAAGACACCATTACCATGCCAACTCTTATAAAGGAAAACATTTAATCAGGGCTGGTTTACAGTTTCAGGGGTTCAGTCTACTATCATCATGGCAGGAAACACGGTGGCCTGAAGGCAAAGTGCTGGTGCAGTAGCTGAGTTCTACATCCAGATCACAAGCAGCAGGAAGAAGACTGTCACCTGGTTTTGACTTTTGAAATCTCAAAGCCCACCCCCTAGTGAAACACGTCCTCCAACATGTCAACACCTCTAACAATGCCACTTTCCATGAGTCTATGGGGGTCATTTTTATTCACACCACCACACGCTCTAAAATGATTCCAAATCTTCTAGTTTAGAAAGATTCACCTCAAACTATTTACAATGTTGGAGCTGGAAATTACATGCTCAGTTATTCCAAATGGAATAGCTACTTTGAAAAAGAGAGAGATCTATGGCCATGGGGATGCTCTGACATCTCCATCATGAGGATGCCAGTTGAGGACAAGCAGCCTGCAGCCGAGTTCTCTTCAGCTACTTGTTGCTACAGTTCGAGTGAATAACAGAGCACTAAAGACTTCACACAGGAAGTGAAGAGGGACATTTTCCTGTGGCATTTCTGTCTACCTGGTGATGCTTTCAGAATTGTAATATAATACGAGCCCCTTCCTTACTCCCAGACCCCCTGCAGCAAAGCCATTCTAAGCAACTCTCCTTGTACTCTCCAATATCTTCAAGATATTCAAGTTGTCTTTAAAATTATATAACTTCCTACTTCAGCTGTGATAACCAGCATTTGCCACATATCTGGCTCCCTCTTCCTCAAAAAGGACCACGTCAATATTAGAATCTTAAAGCTCTTCTTTCCTACTCATGGCTCCTTCGTCTTTATCTTAGGGCATCACTCCATTAAATATCTTGCACATCAAAAGTTTCCTTGATAATAACATCTTTAGGGAACTAAGGTAGCAAGAACATATATCCAAAAATTAAAAATGACTGTCAGGCTTTGATTTGACTATCTAGAACTACTAATGAAAAAGTAGGGAGTTGCTTTATCAAAATGTTGGAGACGAGTTAATAACACATAGCAGAGATTTCTGGTTTTTAAGCCATGAGAGATTTCAGTAATTTTTATATTTCCACTGGGTCCTAAGTAGAAGATAAAACTCATTGTATTTCCTTGAGGCATCTAATAATGTCACAGGGGAATCTGTTTAGGTCCCTGCATGTTACTGGACCCTGATGAGGGACAGCAAAGGATATTCAGAAGGATGTATGGGAAATGTGTATTATGCGGAGTTGGAGAAGACTGGGCAAAGGCCCAGATGGGTAAAGCACGTGGGATACTTACAAATTATTGGCTTTGTACCAGCAGTGAATAAAGCACATTAAACACAGTATGCATATAAATACAAAACCAAGATGTAATCCATCTGACAAGTCTGCAAAAGAGATGACATTCCTCTTGCCAAGTATGAAATAGCCTAAGCTTGGACTGTTAGCTTAATTTGACAAGTACTGTAGATTTTAAAGAGCCAGCATCTAAATGAAGTACAGTCATTCACCAAGCTCTTGGAAAACTGCAACCCGCATTTTTCCGTCCTTGGAGAATGATACCAAATTTCATTGTTAAGTTTCAATAAGCAATATGAGTAGAGAGACACAGGTTCCTTCTGTAATATAAATCACTATTTTCCCAATCAGTCTCAGCCATAGCTTGATACCCAAGAATGCAGAAGAAGAAGACATGCTTTGTTGCCTGTTTTCCAGCACCTCCACAAAAGCCTTGTTAAGGGGTTGTTTGTGGGCCGACCAAACAGCAGGATAGTGGAGGTAGGTTGAGTGAAGAGATCACATCTCCCCTGAAACACTGCATCTCAGAAGACAAGGGCACACTCTCCTCAGCACAGTGTGAACTGGTCTTGATTTCAGTTCTAACTGTAGTGTCAGTACCAATGAAATGTAGAAGATGTTTTGTGTTGCCAGAATTCTGACTAATCAAGAACTGTAGACTTTTGACATTCTTTACAAAACATTAACTAATGTGGCAAGATCTCAAATCAGGTTTTTGCTCATTCATAGCCTAGGCATTCAAAATAGCAAGTCCATTAAGAGAAGCACAGACAGTAGATATTTCTGGGAGAATTCTTTCTGCTTTAACAGCCCTGGAATAATTGTGCTACTGCTCCTTATAAAAGCATCATTGCCAATTTTCCTTTTATGTTGTATTTATGCCTCTTTGTCTTAATTTTCCATTTCTTTCTTGTCCTGTGAACCTATCTCCCTTTGACATAGCTTTATTGTAGTCTCTATCATAGGTTTTCCTCTCAGAACACAGACTATGGTACTTGGTGTAACAAATAAGCCAAGAAAATACTTGTGATGGTATTCTAGAAATAAAAATCTCAAGGGCATTTAATGTTAGTTAATGTCTCTGACATACCCAGAATCTCAACTACCACAACATATTTGGAGAATACAGGGGTAAGAGAAAGGAGAGAAGGCTGAAAATTAGGTCACCCTGGAGTACTGGAACCTAAACAGTGTGGGTCAGTGGTAACTGTGAAGACATTGAAATTCACTGGATTTTGCAAATTGTATTGGAAGCATTAAACAAAACAAAACTACTACTAACCCAGGACTCTAACATCCCATAAACTTTCATGGTAATATTCAAACATCCCCTATAGTCTTAGGGCAAAGAATTAAATAAAAGGTAGGCCAGAATTGGATCATAAAGACAAGAGGTATATGGAGAATCAATATGCAATTTGAAAATGCATTATTTACTAGACCAAGGGCCCTTATAAGAATTAATGGCTTTTGGAGATTGGGGATAGAAGAATATAACTGTCTCCCCAAGGAACAGAGGTACAAGCAAAATTTCCTTTTGACTATCGTTTCCAGGACCATACCCCCAGAAGATGTGTGATATAGAGATTAGGCTCACTGCACTGGAGAGAAAAGCAGAGGCAGTCTTTTACCAAGGCATCTTCTACTAAAACAGGGGCTGGGTCACTGCAAGAAAATGGAATTCTGATTGTAAATACTGTTCTAGATGCCCTCTAGGGCTGAGAGGAGAGTATGCCTGCAGTGCTCAGATCATGGGGTGTTCTTTGGTAATGCAGTGCCTGATGATGTCTGTGAATGGAAAATTATACCAGCAATAGACCAACAGTGCAAAGCAAGTAAGAAGAGAGACTCGGATATGAAGGTCTGTGATGTGGGAGGTCCTTCTGTATATGTGCTACTTTTATTGGTTAATGAATAAATCTGCTTTGGCCTATGGCATGGCAGAATAAAGCCAGACTGGAGGAGATAGAGTAGGCAGAGTCAAAGAGATGTGATGTAGCTGACTAAGGAGAAAGACGCCAGAAGAGAACCTTACTAGGTTAGCCACAGCCTTGTAGTGATACATAGATGAATAGAAATGGGTCAATTTAAGATGTAAGAGTTAGTTAATAAGAAGCCTAAACCATAATATATTTTCTGTGTGAATATTTGGGTCTGGATGGCTTGGAAATGAATGAGCAATCACCCTTTACAGGTCTGGGATACTCACTTGGTGAGCAGCTTTGCTTTGCAGAATTATTGAATGAGCAGGAGAAATTTAACAGCACTAGATGAAGAGAGGGATAATAGAGGCTACTTAAGGTTTTGACAGCATGTATGCTAATGCTTATTTCACTAATTCCCCTTAAATAAGCTTTGGGATAAGAACTGCACCATCTTCACTTTGAAAACGTAGTTACAAAATGGATTCAGTGAAGAAGCTTAAACAAACAACCTGTGTTGGGGCAGATGCCACTTTGGCATATGCCATCTTCAGCCTCACCCTTGGTTACAGGTGATTTCAGACATGTAAAATTCATCTCTGCTTGCTGTACCACATGTAAGCACAGCTTGTGTCAATACCAGTGCTTTATAGCTTTCACAGAGGCCTACAAGAATGGCTATGTTCATCTGCACAAACAGCCTGAAACAAACACCCTTGGTGGTGACCTTGAACTAGCAGGAGTAGTGTCAGTGAGAAAGAAACCCCGAAGTCATGATGGCATTGCTGGGATGGACTCTGTTCATCTCCCAGCAGTTCTGGATGAACTGAGCTCAACTGCCTTTAGCAGTGGAAGCAATCATGTTCACTTATATTGGCTTCTCTCTTTTCTCGGTCCTTTCCTCCCTCTCTCATTGCTGATTTTCAAGATCATCTCTCAGACAAACTTCCTGCCCTGGAGCCTCTTTGCAGGCTCCACTTTTAGTGGAAACTAAACTAAAACACATAAAATGAAAATTTCACCTTCTTCCCCCCAACTTACTGCTTTGACAAACTTGCTCACTCCTGCTGGAAGGGTAGGCAGGTAACACTGAAGAGAAAGGATATTTATTATTTAGAGCACCTGAGGTATGTGTCTCGTTAGTTGCCAAATTGCAGATGTCTATGGATTATCAGAATGTTTACCATAAACTATGCCAAAAAAATCAACCATCACAGTCAGACAAGTCATTGCTATGGGAATTTTTAACGTGCACACAGATAACAAAAAAAAAATTCCACCCATGAGCAAAATTAAAAGCCTTGAAGGAAGTGTATATCACAGACGTATAAATTTTCACCTTTCAGAGACCCATACCCATCTCTTGCCATAATTAATACCACTTTTGGAGCATTCCAAGTTGTCCCTGGTGAGCTGTCTGTTGCTAATTTTAATCACCACATTTTAAGAAATATAAAGTACAAGAGTATCTAAAGGCTTAGATCAATGAGTCACGAAAAAGCTAAACGGCATGCCTAGACTCCAGGGCCTGGTGCAGCATGGGGAACATTGATAGGTGCTCTCTTCTTATTGTGTTTAAATTCAAAAGATACAAACTGTAATGCCTCTCACAAAGTTGTTCTTTTCCCCTTTACACGACTGCTTTCTTTGCACTACATGCAAATGGTGTCAGTGACTTCTTTGAATGGGTGATTTGTCCCTACACTGGTGGGAGTCCTAATCTGTATCTCTGAGGTTACCAAAACCTCTAAAGAGTATTTGCTAATCCTTGTTTAAAATAGAGGAAAGTGAAGGTGTAGACCAGAAGTGAGTTGGCAGAAATAGAATAGAACTGCCAACTTATTCCGTGTCTGTGGTAATCTACAATGAAGGTGCCAGTCTTTCTGTGAGTATAGCTTCTCATTTACACAAATTTCCAAAGACTAGCTTTGGGGACTACTGGGGGTTATCAACTTGACAACATCTGGAATTAACAAAAGTCCAAAGCTGGAGGGTTTACTTGTAAGAAATTTTTGCTTAATTTGAAGTAGGAAGATCACTTCTAATCTGGATCTTTGAGGTAGGAAGATCTTTTGAGTTGGTAAAAGACATGCCTTTAACCTGGATCATGCAGGAAGACACACAGCTTTAATCCCCATCTTGAATCAGGAAGACACACCATTAGTCTGTACCACACCTCCTGCTGGTAACTGATATGCAGACCCAGAAGGGAAGAAGGAAGCTTTGGCTCACTTTCTTAAGAATTTCATTCCTTCAATGGTATTGGAGCCTACACTTCAGGATTGCAGTGTCTACTGAAGACAAGCTGAGACATCCAGCCTTGTGGACTGAGCAACTTCTGCATTCTTGGACTTTCTAATCATAACTATCTATTCTTGGATTAGCTGAACTATAGCCTGTAGGTCATTCTAACAAATCTCTTATATGAATATATGATTTCACATGTATAAAATTATAGAATGCTTATATATTTATATATTTTCTTTCTAGATATAGATGATATATAATTATATATGCATATATATTAATTCTATAAATTCTGTTACTCTATATACTCCTGACGAAGATAGGAGTGTAAGGAATGCATTCTTTATGTGCTACAAAAGTTCCCACAAAATGTGATAAAAAGTGACTATGTTATTACATTATATTTTCACATAGACATAATTCTAAGAATTTTAGGTGCACCTGTACCCCTGGATAGTTTCTTAAATGAGATTAATTAGTAAAAAGCTGAGAAGTTTAAAATAAGAGAACTATAATCATGTGTGTAAATTTCCAAAAATTTTAAACAAAACACTTACATAGCTGACTTAAATAGAACAATCAAAAAATAAGTAAAACCTTGAAATGCATATTTTAAAAATACAGATTTCAAGATCTCACTATCAATGTCAGAATCAAAATGTTTTAAAATAAACACCCAAGGTTGATGTTTTCAAAGGATCTCCCTCTTCCTATCCATTGGTTATATCAGGTTATTTAGAAGCTAAGTTATAAGACTTTGAAGAAAGAAAACTACATGTTGTATTTTTGGTCCATATATGTTCAGAGTACCAACTTTCAGGACATCTCAAGGTGACTTGTTATGAAGAAATCTAGGATCTAGGTGATGGCTCAGAAGGTAAATTACTTGCCAGTTAAATGTGAGAACTGGAGTTGGCATCTCCAGTACCCTAGTGCAGATAAACACAGTGATGTGTTTGTAATCTCAAAACTTTGGTGGCCAAAATACACTATCCATGGAGCAAGGTTGTTACATAGAGTGACTGAATTGACAAGCTTTTGGTCCAATGAGAGAGCTTGACTCATAAAGTAGAGAATGGTTGAGGAAGACACTGTGCAAAACCTATGGTGTGCACACACACAAATTCACATACATTAAACATGTGTACACATGCAAAAAAATCCTGAAAGTAGGAAGTCAATAGCTTCTTGATTCTAAGCCATGTGTCTGTATCCTTTCTATGTATCCTATGTACCTCTTTCTCACAATTGCTTCTTAGTTAATACTTAAAACCTTGATGTTCTCAAAAATACATCCCCTGTTGTATGGGGATATCTAAAGTCTACAGTAGCCTTAAAATTGTTTTATATCTCTTCTTCCAGCCTTTTTCCTGAGCTTTAAACCTTGGATGCTACTTTCTATGATTGTATGGTGTGTGCATACTTGGATGCTTTCTCTATTTCACAGAGCCTAGAGGGATACCTCTTAGATCCCTGTTGGGGAATTTTCTTCCTCAACATGTAGAGAGTCATCACAAACCTTTCTCTTACTTCAGTTTTCTTTGTTAACAGCTAATCTTCAGTCTTCTTCCTGTGGTAAGAGGCTGCTTCTTTGTTTCTGGCTGCTCATCCCCATAATAACCACACAGAATCTATATTATTTAAATCACTGACCTATTAGCTCTAGCTTCTTACTGGCTAACTCTTACATCTTAATTTAACCCATTTCTAGTATCCTGTGTATCACCACAAGGCTGTGGATTACTGGGTAAAATTTTGGCATCTATCTTCAACAGGGCTATGTGGCATCTCACTGCTTTGCCTTCTTTCTCCCAGCATTTAGTTTAGTTTTCCCTGCCTAGCTAAGTTCTGCTTTGCAATAGGCCCAAGACAGTTTCGTTATTCATTAACCAATAAAAGCAAAACATAGAGAGAAGAACCTCCCCCATACCATCCTTCTATTTTATATAGTTAACAACCTCTTTTCAAACCTTCCCACTGAAGTCATTATTATATTTAAAGTATAAATCCAGGATTGACTATCTGAGTACACAGGGATAAAGAAACTAGAATGTCTGAACTTTCTGTTATGATTCTTCCCTGATGAGCAGGGTATGTAACCTTCTATTTACCTGGGTTGGGGCATTGACCACCTTCTGTTGGAGTGACGTTTCTGAATGGCAAGGAGGATGTTAGCTGAGGTCAGCAGATTCAGGTCATAACAGTGTGAAAGTGACATATTATAGAGAATCTTCTGGATTTATGGCTGCATTGCTTATGGAGAGACACTGTGCTATGAGGAAATACTTGTACAGGAAGTGAGGGCTGACATCTAAGGTTCCTTTGCAAATACATTCTGCAAACTATATCTGGGTAAAAACTAAAATCCTGGCAGCTTGCTTCTCCTGATAAGATGCCATCATCCATGACTGAAAACTACAGGGAAACTATCTTAATTAGGAGTTCTACTGATTAGAAGAGACACTATAACCACATTAACTCTTAATAACAAAAACCTTTCATTGAGGCTGGCTTATATTTTTAAAGGTTTAGTCCATTTTCGTCATGGCAGAAAGCATGGCAGTACACTTGCAGACATGGTGCTAGGAAAGGAACTAAGAGTTCTACAACCTCTGTATGGTGTGCTATTCAGGCGAGGATCCACACTAACTCCCGTCATTGGGCCCCTGCGTCTATCATTAGTGAAAAGACTGTGAGGAGCTCCTCAAACAAAAGATATAATGATATAATTTTGGCACCAATAACTCCATCTCCAGACAAGAAGAAAGGGCTTTTTCCCAACCCAGTATTCACCTTTTAGTCTGGCCTATGATATGTCCTCCTTCCTAAGTGCCTACTCCACATAAAGTTACGTGTGCTGCCTGCCAAAAGTTAGGGCAGTGTAAAAGGTATCAAAATCTAAAATTTTTAACATATGCATTAAACCCAAACACTTTACAGCATGTGTCAAACTTTTCCCAACATCTATAAGCAGTTACAGATATCATTAGATCAATTTCAGTAGGAGTACAATGACATACATTGTTGTTATCAAATACCACCAGTTCCAGTCTCTGAGCAACAGTGACAGGAACCCCCAATTTTCCCCCTTCTTAAGTGAAGAGAGGTTAATATTTTAATTAAAATGAGTTCTGTGTCCCAAAGTTTAAAGCAGTCTGATGTTTAGTCAGCATCTCAGCTCCAAAGCAGACCAGAGTTCAAGCTGCAGAAGCAGTTTAGCATTTGTGCTCCAGGACAGGTGTGGGAACCTGGGTGAGGCTAGCTGGATTCAGCTACATGAAGCACATCCAGGCACTTATGTCAGCCGGGTCTCCCTGGACTCTGGAGGCAGGATGACTCCCTGCAGAGTGGTGTAGCTGGTTTTGTCAGCAGGCACTCCTTTCCTTGGGGGCAGGGAAGACCAGACCAAGGACCTCTCCTCAATCACCTCTGGAAATCTGGCACTCCTCTGTGTCCGCAGCCTCGACATCACATCCAGATTTTATTTTCTTTCTGTGAAAAAAAGCACAAACACATCCTCGACCCCGAATATATATACAGGTCGGGTTTTTTCATGATGCATTGCAAGGGCCTTTTCACCTTGTCTTAGCAAAGGTCAGCTTGGTGTCATCAAGCCAGATCTGTTTGCATCAGGATCTGCTGGCAATTTTTATGAGTTGCTTTGAAGGAGCCTTGTTATGCTCCATAATTTTTATTATTATTAGCCATATATGCAGTTCCTCCATTTGAAGAGCCATTTGTAAAATTTAGCATAAAATCCTTTAAGGGATTTTTTGCTATAACATTAGCAAAGTACAGGTGCATAAATTGTAGCAATGATCTGGGAAAAGACCATTGTTTTTGGCCTTTGAATTTAGCAAAGGCAATTGTCCAGGAATCAATTTTAAAATAATCAATGAATCTACTGTTTAGTATAAGAAACATTGATCATAGTCAATATTTTGTTAAACCATTTTCCAGAATCTATCCTGTCCTTTTATATCAGACGGGCTACTGGTTTAAATTAAGAGTTTAATATCTTAAAGATTTAGCCATAAGCAGCAATTTTTATAAAACTGTTGTAGAATAAGTTTTACATTTAATATACACACTTGCCATAGATGAATTATAATTAATATACTGTATTTGTTGATTATTGTATACTTTATCTGTTGATTTATACTTTACCTGCTTGAGTACCTGTTAGGCAGCTGTTTTAAGCTCTTTATTGGAAACTGTTTTTGTAAGAATTTTACCTAGCGGCTCAAGGTCTCCCATAAGAATATTATAACTAGAGCTTTAACCATTGGACATCCAACCAAATGTTTGTAAGCTATCCTCCTTTTTTTATTGGAAAAAAGAAATTTCTGCCTCCTCTCCACCTCCCATTTACCTCCCCCTCCTCCAACTTCTCCCCCCATTCCCCCTCTTCCCCCTCCATATCCAGACTGAAGAGCAGTCAGGGTTCCCTGCCCTGTGGAAAGTTCAAAGTCCTCCCCCCTCAAACCTGGTCTAGGAAGGTGAACATCCAGGCTGGGTAGGCTCCCACAAAGCCAGAACATGAAGTAGGATCAAAACCCGGTGCCATTGACCTTGGCTTCTCAGCAGCACTAATTGTCCACCAAATTCAAGGAGTCCGGTTTTGTCCCATGCTTTTTCAGTCACAGTCCAGCTGGCCTTGGTGGGCTCCCAATGGATCAGCCCCACTGTCTCCGTGGGTGGGTGCACCCGTTGTGGTCCTGACTTCTTTGCTCATATTCTCCCTTCTTCTGCTCCTCATTGGAACCTTGGGAGCTCAGTCCGGTGCTCCATTGTGGGTCTCTGTCTCTATCTCCATCCATCGTCAGATGAAGGTTCTTTATTTATCATACAGAGGTTGTAGAAACCGGCTCAACATGGCATGGTACAGGTATGAGGGCGCTCTCCACATGGCCTAAGACAGGGTGCCCTGTGATCTGTTTACTTTAATCCTGCTAGATGCCTTTAATTTGAGGAGCTCCAAGGACGGGCGACTTATGGCAGGATAATTCCCCTACCTAAGACAGGGCCCTGGGAACCCTAGGACGGGTAAGGGGGAAAGTAAAAAGGCCTGGTCCCCACTCGACCTAAGAATCATCAGGCACCCCTCTGTTCCCAGGAGAGGTAAATTGCTTCACCACTCGAGAGGAGGGTCTCTCCTTATCTCAGTCCCTTCTCCTTTAGATCTGACACCATGGTTGACTCTGACTGGTGCTCTCCATGTAATAACTACCTGCCTTTATATAAGAGAAAGGGGGATCTGTTGGGAGCCGTTTCCCCCTAAAAATCATTACAGGAACCATCACCCTGGGGAGTCTGCAGGGAACCCCACACCCATAATTGTGCTAAGAATAGTTCTATTGCCCCACACCCAATTAAAGCTGTTAATGGAAAAAAATAAATAAATAAATAAATTTAAAAAAAAGAAAAAAAAAAAAAAAAAAAGAGAGTTCTACATTTGGATCAGCAGGCACCATAAAGAAACAGTGACACTGGACCTGGCTTGAGCTTCTGAGCCTTCAAAGCCTATTCCCAGTGACACACTTATTCCAAGACCACACCTACTCCAACAAGGCTACACTTCCAATAATAGCACTCCCTATGAGTCTGTGGAGGTCATTTTCATTCAAACCATCACAGAGAGAGTCCTTCATCCTTGACCACACTAGAGTGAAGTTGCTATGATGTACTCTCGAGTCAGGCCTTGGGATAAGGTGGCTATGAGCAAGTATAGCAAAGTGTGCTGTAAGCAATGTTCAGTAAAGTTCTCTTAATAATTGTGTCTCTATTTTCTGTGTGTTTTTCATATTATTCACAAAATCTTTAAAAAAATTAAGTAATTGCTCACCACTTCTGACTACTTTTGTAGGGATGAGGTACCAGGAACTCCCTGCATTGCTCTGTACGCCATTTCTTTTCATGGTTTTTAAGAACTTTGAACATAGTGGAGTTCTGTAACTCAAAGCATAACTACTTTCCCCAAGCTGTCATTTGCCATTTGTATATCACTTTGTGGAAAGTGTGATATTGCCATTTAATATAAAATTTAAAGTGTGTGTAACTTAACTAAACATTTTCCATTAACCTTCTTTGAAGTTTGAGTTTCATTTGGGAGGAGGATTGGGAAAGTACTTTTACTGGTTAATTTTTGTCAACCTGAGAGAAACTAGAATTAGGTGGAAAGAGGGAAGCTCATCTGAAGCATTAAAGCCGTCTGACTGCCCTATCGGAATATCTTCTTCATTGCAAATTGATGCAGAAGGGCACAGCCCATTTTGAATTATACCATCATTGAATAGGTGGCTTCGTGCTATATAGGATCAAGTAGGTATCTGAACAGGTGGGGGAAGCAGACCAATAAGCAGCAATGCTCCTTGGTCTTTGTTTCCATTCCTGCCTTGAGAGCTAGCCTTGGCTTCTTTTGATGATGATAAAGGGAAATATGAAATAAACTCTTTCTTCCCCAAGTGGGTTTTGGTCAGTGTAGTAGTTTGACTGTAACTGGCCCAAGTAAGCTCATAAGGAGAGGCACTAGTAGGAAGTGTGGCATTACTGAAGTAGGTGTGGCCTTGTTGGAGAGTGTGTCACTGTAGAGACAGGCTTTGAGGTTTCCTCTGCTCAAGTTAGGCCAAGTTCACTTCCTTTTGCCTGAGGGATGAGATATAGGACTCTCAGTTTTTTCTCCAGCACCATGTCTGCCTGCATGCCACAATGTCACACCATGATAATAATGGACTGAACCTCTAAAAAAGTACCCAGTCTCAATAAAATGTTTTTATTTATAAGAGTTTCTATGTTCATGGTGCCTCTTCACAGCAATAGAACCCTAACAAATACACTGACTACCTTAGTTTGGGTTTCTATTGCTGTGAAAAGACACCATGAATACAACATTTCTTAAAAAGGAAAAGCATTTCATTGGGGTTGGTTTACAATTCAGAGATTTATTCCACTATCAGCATGGTGGGAATCATGATAGGGTGCATACAGACAAGGATCTGGAGAAGGAGCTAAGAGTTTTATGTCTGGATTGGCACGTATCAGAAAGACAAGATGACACTAGCCCAAATTTGACCATCTGAAACCCCAAAGTCCAACCCCAGTTACATACTTCCTCCAGCAAGACCACATCAATTCTAACAAGAAACACCCCCTAATAGTACCATTCTCTACTAGCCTGTGGGGGCCATTGTCATTCAAATGACTACATTTCGCTCCTTGGCCCTATAAACTTGTAGTCATATCATAATGCATAAATGCATTTAGTCCAACTTCAAAAATCCCCATAGTCTATCAGTCTAAACATGTTTACATGTCCGAAGTTCAGTCCCTTTTGGGATTCATGCAATCTTTTAACTGTAATCTGCTGTGAAATCAAAATCAAAAGACAGATCATGTATTCACAACATAAAATGACAAAGAATATGTATTACTGTTCCAAAAGGGAGAAGAGGAACCACACTGGGGAAATCTGGAAATCAACTGAACAAACTCCAAACTCTGTATCTCCAAGTCTGATGTCACAGCACTCTTCAGATTTTGTTAACCACAACACGTTTCTTTCTCTTGGGCTGGTGCCACTCCCCATTAGCAGTTATCAGCAGATATCCCATGGCTCAGTCATGTCCAAAATTGTGAGATCTCTAAGACAATCCAGGATTCAGTGTTTGATCACAGTAACAGAAAGCAAACTAGGAAAGTTATTTTGGGAAAGCATCCATTGTTCTTATGCTATAACATAAATTATTCAATTTCCCTAGTGATTATGTGTATTATTTTTTAGATCCAAGTTTTAATTAATTAAAGTAGATAAAATGTGGGATATGATTGCCAAATTATTTTGCTTTGAATTGTTATTTAGGTATATAAGATTAACAATTTAAATTCCATATTTTCCTTGGGAATTTAAGTTTGCCACTTTATCATGTAAATTTTTCCACATATGGTTTTGTGCTTTCTCTCTCTGTTCTGTTTGATTGGCAATCAAGAAGACAGTGTGTGTGTGTGCATGAGTGTGTGTATGTGCATATCTGTGTGTGTGTGTGTGTGTGTATGCATTTCAACTCAATTGATTACATTTTCCAGTGTACACAGGATAAATTTTATGGATTCATTTTCTTAATATTAACTTTAAAATTGCATGATATAACTTCAGACTAATAAAACACAATAATATAGTTAAATTTGATGGTGGGTATAACATTAAATACATACATTAACTTGATAGTTTTGACTGAGTTTTTCCACCCAACTTATATCCAAAATTTTATTGACCCCATTTCCCATTTTCCTCATTTAGACTTTTCATATATATTGCCAGAATAATTTTTAGATATGTGATTGTTATTGCTGTTATGAATGACATTTTTGTCTCTCAAAGTATTTCTTATCATATTTTTGTATATAAAAGTATTAATTTTTACATTTTAATTTTAAATTGCTAAATTACTGATCTTGGTGTTTCTAGTTTCTTACTTATTAACTTTAATGTTAAGCTACTCTATCACACAATCTATGAAAAACGTCATCCCCTTTCTTGTATTTCTCAGAATGCTGATTCTTTTTCTGAGGGACTTCCTGCTTTCTCCACTACAATATTAATGAAGCTGTAGTTATTTTTGCTTTTTTTTCACAGTTTTACTGGCATAGAAAATATGTTTCCTCCTTAATTAAAATTCTGGTGTTGATCTGTCTCTATGTCCCTGAGATAAATCCTACTTAATCATTTTGCATCTTTTAAAATGAATTTCTGACTTAGTTTGCTAATGGCTTCTCTATAGCTTTACATCAATATCCGAGAGTGGGATTAAGCTGTGATTTAGTCATTCAGATGTCTGTAATTGTTGCAATAATCGCCTGCTTTGAGATCAATTTTATATTAACCATTGTGAAATCCATCTCAAAGACATTCTCACTTACAAACTCTAGAATGGCTTAAACACTGATAGCATGCTTTTTTAATAGCGATGCCATTGCTTTGTTGTATGTTAAATTTTCAGAGTATACTCTGGCACACAACAGATGTAAAAAAATTGTTTAGAATAAAACATATTTTAAGGAATAAAGTACTATGGGAAAGGAATACAATGTGACTTTCTTCTAATTAAGACATGCAGGCTATGTTTCTTGTCTTTAAAATATTTTGAAAGTTGTTGCTTTGGGGTGAGACTTGTACTCGCTGATGAAATAAAAACATGATGGTGATTCATTTCTTTTGGATAAGTGTGTGTTCACACAATCTTCCTGACCAGAAATAAAATGGTCAAATTATATTTTTGGTTGTGAGCCTAGCCTTTAACGGCTGAGTCATCCCTCCAGGCCTAATAAGACGGTGAACCCAAAGAAAACCATATAGTTATTATCCCGGATACGGGAAGTAGACAAGATTGCCAGGCAAAAAATTGGGAACTTGGGGGTGGGGTGGGATGGGGGTAAGGGGAGCTGGGGAGAGAAAAGTAAGAAGGGGAGAATAGGGGGGGAGGTTGGGGAAATGGGATGATTGGAAGAAAGGAAGGTTGGATAGAGGAGCAGGGAATCACATAACTTAATTAAGGGAGTCATCTAAGGGATGGCAAGAGACTTGAACCTAGAGGGGCTCTCAGGTACCCAGGGCGATGTCTCTAGGTAGCTCCTTGAGCAGCTGTGGATAAGGAACCTGAAATGACCCTATCCTATTGCCATACTGAGGAATATCGTGCATATCACCATAGAACCTTCATCTGGAGATGGATGGAGATAGAGACAGAGACCCACACTGGAGCATCAGACTGAGCTCTCAAGGTCCCAATGGGGAGCAGAAGGAGGGAGAACATGAGCAAGGAAGTCAGGACCACGAGGGGCACACCCACCCACTGAGACAGTGAGGCTGTTCTAGTGGGAGCTCACCAAGGCCAGCTGGACTGTGACTGAAAAAGCGTGGGATAAAACTGGACTCTTTGAACATGGCGGACAATGAGGGCTGCTGAGAAGCCAAAGACAATGGCACGGGGTTTTGATCCTACTTCATGTTCTGGCTTTGTGGGAGCCTAGCCAGTTTGGATGTTCACCTTCCTAGACCAGGATGGAGGGGCAAGGACCTGAGACTTTCCACATGGCAAGGAACCCTGACTGCTCTTCGGACTGGAGAGGGAGGGGGAGAGAAGTGGGGGGAGGAGGAGAAAAGTGGGAGGATGGGGAGGGAAATGGGAGGCTGGGAGGTGGTGGGAATTTCTTTTTTTTTCTTCTTTCAATAAAAAAATAATAAAGTCCTTAAAAAGGGGGAAAAAGGTCAAATTATCAAGAAAGAACACCCTTAATGATAGCAAGTGAGGGCACAGTAAAGCCACAGAATTAAAAGCCAGGCTGCTCCGTGGGTAGCAAAAAAAATTTACTAGAGGAACACATTGCACGTGTACTTCCAAGAATAGAGGACAGTCACTTGGTGGTAAAGCAAGCAGATTTTATGTGATATTCAGTAGGGTGTAATCCTTGAGCTGATTCAGGCTGTTCAGATTAGAAACTAGATACCCTTTCCCAAGGTAGTTGACCACTAGGTTGAGTAAGGGAAGTAGTTGTTTTCCTGGAAAACAAAGTTACCTGAGGAATGTTGAGTTTAGGCTTCTCTTTGCCCAATCAGTTTGATTACCCAGTCAGAGTCCTTTTGTTTAGGGAAGTGTTACTGGCACTGTCATTTGAGGGAGAGGAGCTGACTCAGACCTAACAATGATCACTGGCAGTTTTAAAGTGATCTGGGAGTTCCTAATCTCTCATTGAATGTTCAGTGATCAAAATAGTTGACTTCCCACAACAAAAGCATTTTCACTGACAAATCCTTTTTCTAACGAAGCAATTGTGACAGGGATATTTTTCTAAGTCACTTGCCACAGTGAAATTAGGATGTGTGAGTCATAGAAATAATAAAATGACAACTGAGTTTCAACTGGTTCCTCCCTGTAAAGAGCTCAAGGTTTTAAATAGCCATCTACAAAAATCTATAGGAGTTTGTTCCACAGTGTTCAAGATGTGTGTACCTTGGGTATTTGCAGGAGTATCTTTTATTCTTTGAAACTTTAAATTGATTCCTGGGAAAATGTCTAAATTATGTCCTTCTACTCACATACTGCCTTTGCATAGTCTGTTTAAGCAATGCTGTAGGTCAAACACAGGACAGAACCAGGTGTGCTGGACAGGAATTCTTTCCTGATCAAGACATCAGACTCTCATGAAGCTGTGTACATGGTTGTCTATTCCTGTCAAAGGACATTGCAAATCAAAAATTTCTGTTTCCCTAGACTGCTCTGGAAGATTCTTGTCAAGACATTTACATTGGGGACCTGTCCTGAACCAATGACCTGAGTGAGAGCAGGCCCAAGCCAGCAACCTCTGCAGGACCAGGCTCCAGCCAGCCACCTCCACTGGAGCAGGCCCGAGGCAATGACCTCTGCTGGAACAGGTATGAGCAGATGGCCTCAGCAGGAGCAGTCCTAAACTAGTGACCCCCACCAGAGCAGGTATGAACAAGTGATCCCTGAGGGAGTAGTCTATTGCCAGTGAACACCGCAGGACCAGGCACAACTCAGGTACCTCCACTGAACCAGTCCTAAGCCAGTGACTTCCTCAGTGGGAGCAGGCACAAAGGACCTCTAGGATTGCAGAGTGACCTCCAGGAATGCCGAGCAACCTCTAGGATGCCAAGTATCCTTCAGGGTGAGTAGAACCATGGCCCTAACTCCAGCACAAGGAGAAAGTATCTGAGCCTTGAATCCACTGGCACCTGGAAGAGTGATCACCAGAGACACGCCACAAGTACACAAATCAGAGGAAAAGGTGGGTAGAGAAGATAAGAACATACTCAACACAACAAAGCAATATGGCACCACCAAAAACTAGTCGCTTTACAAGAACAACATTTGAACTCCCCCATATAGATGAATCAGAAGAAAATGACATAAAAATAACTTTAGGTGAATGTTTGCAGCCCTTAAAGAGGAAATAAAAAATTCTCTCAAAGAAATGGAAAAGAGAAACAGAAAACTGGAAGAAACCAACAAATCCCTTAAGTAAAACCAAGAAAAAGCAATCAAACAGGGGAAAGAAATGATTAAAGACTTGAAATCGCGGAAATAAGAAAAACACAAATTAAAAAAATTCTGAAAACAGAAACCACGATCAGGAACAACATAGGCAAGCATAGACAACTGAATACAAGACACAGAAGAGAGAATTTCAGACCTTGCAAATAGGTCAAAGAAAACATTAAATCTAACAAAATCTAACATAAAGCATCCAGGAAATATGGGACACCATATAAAAGACCCCTAAGAATAATAGGGATAGAAGAAAGAGAATTCCATCTAAAATCACAGAAAATATATTCAACAAAATCATAGAGGAGAACTTTTCCAACATAAAAAGGTATGTATATGAAAATACAAGAAGCTTACAGAATAGCTTACAAATAGACTGGGCCAAAAAACCCTTCACCACATAATAATCAAAACAATAAACATACAGAATAAAGAAAGAATATTAAGAGCTGTGAACGAAAAGGCCACGTAACATGTAAAGGCAAACCTACCAGAATTACACTTGACTTCTCAATGGAGACAATGAAAGCCAGAAGGTCCTGGTCAAGTGTTATGCAAACATTAAGAGAGCACTGATGCCAACCCAGACTACTATACCTAGCAAAGCTTTCAATCATCATAGAAGGTGTTAGTAAGATATTCCATGACAGAAACAGATTTAACCAATACCTAACCACAAACCCAACCAAACACAATGTATTAGAAGGAAAATTCCAACCAAAGGAAGTTAGCTACATCCACAAAAATAAAGACAATAGATGATCTCACCAGAGCAAATCCCAAAGAAGGGAGAAAACACACACAATAATATCATCAACAATGAAAACTAAAATAACAGGAACTAGCAATCACTGATCATTAGTGTCCCCTAATATAAATGGAATCCTATTGCCTATAAAAAGAGACAGGCTACCAGACTGGATTAAAAAACAGAATCCATCCTTCTGCTGCACACAGAAAACACACCACAACCTCAAAAACAGACATCGCTTCAGAGTAAAGGGTTGGGAGAAAATTTTCCAATCAAATGGACCTAAGCGAACGCTGGTATAGCTATCCTAATATCTAACAAAATATACTTCAAACTTTAATCAATCAAAAGAGACAAAGAAGGACATTTTATATTAGTCACAAGAAAAATCCGTCAAGAGGAAATCTCAATACTGAACATTTATGCCGCAAATTCAGAGGTACTCTCATATGTAAAAGAAACATAACTAAAACTTAAACCTCAATTAAGCCCTACACACTAATAGTGGGAAACGTCAACACCCCACTCTCATCATTGGACAGGTCTGCCAAACAGAAACTTAAGAGAAATAAGGGAACTAACAGATGTTATGACTCAAATAGACTTAATAGACATCTATAGAACATGCCATTCAAACACAAAAGAATATATCTTTTTCTCAGTACCCCATAAACCTTCTCAAAAATTTACCACATATTAAGTAACAAAGGAAACCTTAACAGTTACAAATATTGGAATAAGCCCATGTATCTTATTGGATCACCATTGCTTAAATTTAGAATTCAATAGTATCACTAATTTCCAAAAGCCCACAAACACGCGGAAATAAAACAATGCTCACATGAATCATCAATGGGTCAGGAAGAAATAAAGAAATTAAAGATTTCCTCAAATTTAAAGAAAATAGCCATACAACATAGCCAAATTTAAAGGACACAATGAAAGTTGTGTTAAGAAGAAAGTTCATAGCTGGAAAAATCACACACTAGTGAGTTAACCGAACACCTGAAAACTCTAGAACAACAACAACATAAAAAACTGACTCAGGAGGACTAAGGAAATAATAAAATTGAGAGCTGAAATCAACAAAATAAAAATAAAAAACAGTACACATAATCAATGAGATTAAAAGTTGGATCTTTGAGAAAATCAACAAAATAGACAAACCTTTACCCAAATTAACCAAAAGCCAGAAATAGAATATCCAAATTAATAAAATTGGAAAGAAAATGGGGGATAAACAACAGAGACAGAAATTCCAGAGAATTAATAGGTCATACTTCCAAAACTGTAGTTTATAAAATTGGAAAACTTAAAGGAAATGGTTAATTTTATGGATAAATATCACTTACCAAAATTAAATCAAGACCAGATAAACAAATTAAACAGACATATAATTGCTAAAGAAATAGAAGCAATCATCAGAAGTCTCCCAACCAAAAAAAAAAAAAGGTTTTCAAAGAAGAATTAATACCAATACTCCACAAACTGTTCCATATGATAGAAACAGAAGGAACAATTCCAAACTCTTTTTATGAGGCTAAAATTACCCCGATACCCAAACCACACAAAGCAAAGACAGTAATAATAAACATAATTGCAGACTAATATTACTCATGAAAATTGATGCAAAAATACTCAGCAAAATTCTGGTAAATCAAATTTAGGGAAATATTACTTTTATTTGATTATGTCAACAACAAAAAAACTATCCAAACATATAGAAAAGCTGGTAATAAAAGTTTGTTTGGCAGATGCACTCATTACACAGTATAGACGGTAAAAAGAATAATTATACTAGGAAGTTTATAGATTTTCTAGGTTTTGAGACTGGGTAAGTCTAGCTACTTCAATGAAATGTTTCAGCTTGGGAAAGATAATGTGAGTGTTTTGATATTAAGAATGCAGCTGTCTGATAGGCTATTTAATTCAAAGAAATCAACCTTAAACACTTACACATGTGAGAAACACTAAATGGACTTACAGTTTGTATTTGTATGCATGTATAAAGCAATTATTGAAGAAGTCATAATTTGAAAGAGAATTGTGGGAGGGGGGGACACAGCAATTCCAGAGGAGAATGTGGTGGAAGTGTTATAAATACAGTACCTACATGTGAAGTTCTCGAAAGATAATAAATAAAAAAGTGTGGGAGAGGCAAAGAAAATAAAGGTATGTTGTCCCTTCTGCTTTGTTTTATTCTGGTAATTATTGATATATACCTTGGATGTCTATGGAAATGCAACCACTATAGTTAGATTACTAAATCAGATACTTGAAATTACAGTTCAGTGGTGAGTTTGGGTTCCATATAATTGTTAGTTTTACTGCTGCAAGCAATAAATGACTTAAGAATTCAGGCAAATGAGAAGATGAACATGGAGGACATCTTTGAACTCAGATGAGAGACAGGAAGCTGCAGAAAGAAAGCACCATAGCCTCACAGCTGTGGAGAGCAATGCTTCTTTTCTGTCTTCCATGAAGCCTAACACAATGCCGGCTGGGAAGAGAATTGCATCAATTTTAGTTGAATAACAAAGACAATCCTGCATGCAAAAGAAAGTATTATTGAATTTTTAAAATGCTGCAAGATTTAGGATAGCACAAAAACAAATTTTTATTGTTTCTCAATGTTTTAGAACGTATGGAAGTGAGATCCCCAAATCTGAGACACCAGACACGTGTTGGTTTAGAAAGGGGAAATGGTATCATAAAAAATTAATATTTAATTCAGCAATGATAAAGCATTAATGATGACCTGCCAGACTGATGTTACTTTTCAAGGAAATCACACTATGGTAGCGATTAGAATTAAGATGGTATCAGAGGGGTCTGTGTGAATCTCTGATTTCTCTCATGTGAAGTGAATTAAGTACAGAACAATAAGTAAGTTTCTATACACACTTTTTGAGTTATTTTCATGTCAAAATCATAAGAGGAGACACTAAACTGTGCATCACCGCTAGGTGAGTATAGGTGTTATAGTCAGAACAGCTCCAAAGAACGCCTTCCAAGGACCACTGATCACTTCATACAGTATTTATTTCCAGCGTTATCTCCTAGGAGTAAGAGCTGTTTGAGTCAGTGTTCAGAGGAATGTCTTTCCCTCATACTATTCCACAGAGAACCAGAATATTTAGGGAAAAAATTTCAAAAACAAACTAAAACAAAAAAGACTTATCAGATCTGGCATTTCTGGAGTCATTTGCTTGCCTACTAGATGGTGTACATATCTACAGTGCTGGATTCTTCCAGCAAGAGGAAAGCCATTGCCCTGGAGCTTTATCAGAAATTTATTTTCATTACTAAGTTTGTGTTTGCACAGATGATTTTAGTCCAAACACACTATACCATGTAATTGAACAACACCTGTAAATATCAACATATTAAAGCAATACCATTAGAGACTATTCTTCAAAACATACTTACCAAAAGCCTACAGTAATTCGTAAATATAAGAATTCCTTGACATATTTGATAATTAAATTTTAGTAATCTTTTCATAGAAAAAAATTAATCTGCTTATGATACACATTACATATTGGAGCTAAGAAATCATTTTGTTTATTCTTTATTTTATTGATTAGAACACTGAATCTAGGCTATAAAGAGAAAGGTCCCACACAAACAATTTGGATTTTATACTGCTGTGGGTAAAAATTAATGTGTAGACTTATTTTCACTAACTGCACATGAGGAAATGATGGTTTCTGTTTGTGTCATCAGTTATAAACATACTAGGTATTTATAACACATGGTTAGAGGCAACTGAGTGGTGTCTCTCAGTGTCAGCCTTACATAAAGGAGCAGAAACTGGTATTACCACTAGACTGCTGCTTTAATCAATGCTTGACACTTTATAACAATACTCAGGTTTTTTTTTATAAAAAGGGCTCTAACAACAGATAAGATTACCAACAGATAAGATACATAAAGAAACGGAATAGAAAGATTGTTTCATAAATTAAAAAACACCATGCATTAGCTTATTTAAAGGTTTATTGATAAAAATCTGAATTGACTTCTTTTTCATCAGGCTTAGAGAAATGTTGAAATCCCCTTGGGAAATTTCCTGTGCTTTCCCCAAAGATGAAGAATACAGTTTTCATATAGATTAATAATCCTAGCATTCAATCTTCAAAGAAATGTTTAATAGCCTGGCGGATTGTGGTGCAGAGCAAATGACTTCTATGAAGTGGTCCTTTAGTTGTTTTCAGCACAGCAGAAAAGGACCTGGTGTATTTTTACTCTCCTGTCCTCAGTGTAGCTTCCATTACTCCCCGAGTTTATCAGGAAGAAGAATGATGCCTTGATTTAAAAAAGGGAACATTATTGCTGCTATAGTCAGGGCTCACCAAGGGCAGATCTGCACATTTTTCTTTTACTCGCCTCTCCACGAATGTGACAGAAAGCAATGGTAAAATGCATCAGATGATGACAATTGTGCAAACGCTCTTATATTTCTTCCGTTCCTCACGGAGCATTTCTAACTAGTGCCACGAAGAAACCCTTTCATCTTTAGTTTTCTTCTTTGAAAAAACAGAACAACATGTTGAAGGTCACAGCTCTACCAACCTTTAGCTCATTAGCGTGGAGTGGATGGTTCTTTAGCATGATTCTAGGCTTTAAGTAGAGGGCAAATAAGAGCATTCATGTATTGCGTCATTGCTTGCTCACTATTCATCCAGAGATGCTTTGGCTCTCTCTAGTTTTTATTACTGGACCTCCAATTGATTTGCCTGATTCTGTGTCTTAGCTTCAAAATGGTTCTTCACACCATTACAAATGTCAAACAAAGGCTCTCTCCACACCTTCCAAAAGGTTGGCATTCTTTTTGTGTAGTTGTGACCAAAATTTTGAAAAAACACCTAAAGTGGTTTTGCCCAGTTTCAGAGATGTCAATCAGAGTGTATGGTTCTTGAATCCCCTGCGTCTGTATTCACAATGAAGCAGAACATCGTAGCACCAGGAACATGACTAACAGGAAGCAGAGAGTGAAGACAAACCAAGGATGAGATAGAACCTCAAAGACATGTCTCCATGATCCACTTCTTCCAGCCAAGCCAACTGTGCATCAACTTTCAGAAAGAACCATCAACGTGGAAGCAAAAGTTTAATACATGAAATATTGAGGACATGGGACAGCCCTGTCCTGCTCATCTGTCAGTTTCAGCCAATGAGATGTGTCCTTCCTCAGTCATTCAACTTCCAGTTAATTTTCTTGATCTTTTCTCCGAGATTGCTTGCATTTGGACAGATTCGTCTTCTCTTCAGCTTTGACTCTAGGCTTTATGATGTTTCCCATGCACATTTGTGATTTAATGAGATGTCCTCAAAGCTGAAATTTGGTGAGTTTCCAGCTGGTTCAATTCATGCTGTGGAAATTACACATAAACCTCTACATTAAACTACTGGAATTTCCCCTTGCCTTGCTTGTTAATGGTATTTTCCCACATTATCGAAATGAAATAATTTCTACTCTCCTTTTTTATTTTAGTTATGTTAAGTGTATAAAACCTAATTTGATTATTACATGGTACAGTAGGAAAACTTTTGAACACTGGAAGCATTCTCCAATTGTCATGAATCTTTCATTTTATATAACATTAGTATAAAATATTAGGAATATTGTCTGTGCATACAGTTCCATATGTGGCCTAAGAGACAGTATGCATGCAGTATTAGTTATATGGGCATGCCACTAATGACATATATGTGAAAACAGTCTCAGAATGATGTAATATATCATTTTGTTATTGGGTAAAACAATGGCATTTTATAAATCTATTATCATTGGCAGCAATTTTACAATTTAAACTGTAGAGAAAACTGAATCTCAGTACAAATAAGTTTGGGCATCTTTCTGCAATTTTATTTCACCAAAGTAAAATTTTGAATGCCTTTGAGATGAATTCTATTAACATTTATATTCACTCTATGGAATTAATTAAAATATCTACTACGCCCTAAAGCAAACACCATACTAGGAAATATCTGCATACTATCATTTCGGCAACCATTGTGATCAAAACATTTTTCTAAATACAAAATTTTTCAAGTTTTACACAAATGAAAACACTGCATGAGTTGTCTACTACAATGAAACCCACCCCACCTGGAGGCACTGAGCAAAATTCCGTAAGCATTCACATGGCATTAATGAATCTCATGTGTATTCACCTAGGCAGAAGAACTTTTATAAATGATTTCATTCTAAAACAAACCTATGTTTGCAACCAGATGAATCAATGAAACTTTTCCATTACATTTTTTTACGAGAAATACAGATGCAAGCCTGTGTGTCTGTGGTATTAATGGAAAATTATTAAAAAGCCTCTGCTTTTCGAGAACTTACAGAATGTTTATTGCTTAGGTAGATTATACTGATAGGGCTGGATTGGTGTTACAATATCGAATTTCTTCCCTCACTCATTAAATGGCCATAGCCTGAAGCCTTCCAAGGACTTGCCCCATAGAGTTCACTGATCCTAGATCTCTGGTGTTTCCTTTGTGTTCACTCTATAGCCAGCAACTAAGGCAAAAATATCTTCCTCCAAAGCTCATCTAGGAGTGATGGCCAGTATCTATGTGAAGCCTGTATGTGTACCACTTGTCAAATCACAGGGAGTGGGTTGGCAGAATAACTCAGTGGTACAGCACTTGCCTGCTATGTGTGAAACCCTACGTTAAATATTCAGCATCAGAGCAAATAAATAAATGAATACATGAATAAATAATAATTTACAAAGCAGTCAAGTTTCTCTTTGCAGTAGACCCAGAGAGTTTTGACAGAGTGGAGAAAGGTTGGGGGAGTTGAAATGTGAGTGCCATTTCTGCTTCCACTTTTATGGGTCAGAGGTTTGAGAAAAGAGAAAGCCAAGCATCTGTTACTCATAAGTTTACTTTGTGCTGTTCCAAATCAGACAACATGGACTCAGGAGTGGGAGGAGCCTGCTTCATGATTTCTTAGCATGGCTTTAGTGATGTCATTCATTGTTGTGCCTCATTTGTGGGACATTCCATGTGTCCTCTTTCCTAAGTTGTTTCTAATGCGTGTTCTGTATTGATATAGCATCAGGGTGAGAGACAGGAACTTGACAAAAAGTTGTTGTTTAGACAATAATTTCTCTGACCAAATTTTACCTTCAATGCTAAATGCTTCTTTTTCATTTCAAAATGAGCACAATAATTTTCACTTGATTACAGAAATTTTGTAAAAACTGAGATAAAATGTATTGATAATCTAAACACATAAGACTGCACCTAGTTTATTTTTATTTTTGTCTGTAGATAAGTAAGAGTGCTACATGTATGTGTGGTGTCCTTGGAAACAAGAAGAGGGATCCTGAAAAAAATGGAATCACAGAAGGTGGCAAGCCAACATGTGCTTGCTGGAAATAGAACCCAGGTTTTCTGAAAAGATAGCCAGTGCTTTCAACTGCCGAGCCATCTCTCCAGACCCAATTTGATAAAAAATGATATTCCGTGGTTTTCTTCTCTTTATCAGGACAGATGCATGTGTTAGTGGATGCACTGATTAACCTTCACCCTGTCTTTTGGTCCAGATGTTAGGTCAATGGCCTCAGCAAATGTTAATTGGCATTGCCTCTCTCTCTCTCTCTCTCTCTTTCTAATAACTCCTTATTTTAGGTTTGATTAATGTTGATTTATCAATAAAATAATGTGCATCTATTGAGTACAAAAATGGTGTTTTTAAATGTATATACATTATAGAAGGATTAAATAAAGCTAATCAAAATATTTCTTAATTATGACTTTTATTGAACTCTGCTCTGTGCTAATGAATCCTGAGAAACATTACTACGCAGTGAATGAAAACCTGAGTTCTGGAATGTATTCATCTTTATTTACTTTTCGACTTATTGTAAAACTAAACATTACTGAATTGAAATTTACACACAACACAATTCACTCATGTGAAATGATCGTTACAGTTATCTGGAGCTATGCAGTCTTCAGTGTAAACAAGTCCAAAACATTGTCTCATTTTTTAAATAATCTTAATGAGATACCAAGGACAATGTGCACTGTGTTTTATTTGATGTTTTGACACGATATATTTAGCTAACTAATCTGCCTATTACTTCTACATAGTCTACTACATGGAGAACATATTTAACCTTTACATTCCACGTTTTACAAAATTTCTAGAATGCATAAATTAAAAAATATCTAGTTGCTTCTATTAGCACCACTTACATTAGGCTTCTATAGAATAATGCAAGGTTTCATAATATTTAATGTTCAGATTCTGGCTTCTTACCTCTCTCTACTTCTATGAGATTAACTAGTCTACATTCTGTCCCTCCTCTTGGAGGTGATGTTTTATATTCTATTGTTATTCCACTTGTCAAACTTCTTGTTCCAACCATGTGATAAAAAGAAAAAGTATTATTTCTTCTTGTACTTAATATTATTTCTGTATTTCTCAAAATTTTAATTATTTCTTCACCAATCAAAGATGATTTAAGCAATATATATTGGCTGCTGTGAATAATGCTACGATAAATATTACAGTTGATATATTTCTTCGGGGTTCTGTTTTCATTTTAGCTATCTATATTTTCAGTAATGAGACAACTGAATTATTCAGGTTTTTAAAAATATATTAAGAAACTTCAGTTCTCTTTTTGATGAACAGGTGTAGAAACTTGTTTTTAGCAAAAACTACACATGGTTGCTTTGTCTTTGTATTCTTGCCAATATGTGATACCTTCTCCTTTTATAATTCATTCTAAAGCTGCATGCTTTCATAGGTGAAAAAAATAAATCCTGTGTTTCCTACAAAATATAAACTTCGTCATAGCTAAGGAATGGCCGGAAAAGCCTGTGGCATCAGAGTGCCACTTGGCATGTTGACTAGGAAGCAGAGATCAGAACAGAAAGGAAGACACAGTTATAAAAGAAAAATACTGTCCCTAGTGACCCAATTCCTAAAGGTTTCAAAACTGTCTGAAAACTCACATAAGTCTAATTTCTCAGGTGTAGATAACATGTAGAGGAGGTTTGAGTACAAGGCCCAGTGGAGGTCAGTGTGTCCCAGACCTCCATGTGATCTGCATGAAAGTGAAGCTATGTGTGCCTTCTGGGAAAGTCCAGCTGAACACCACTGAGCAACAGCAGACAATTTCAAGTACAGAAAATCTTCCAGTGAAGGTCAAGTTTCCATAAACAATAGCACAAACTTTGATTAAATGTATGTGGTCTTAAGCTACCCTGCTGTCAGATAATTTGTTTTTTCAGCAAGAGATAATCAGTGCGGACCCTAAGAAAACTACATCGACAAGAACTGAATATTATTTTTATATTTACATCAGGGGAAGCAATAGATGAGTAAAAACATGGTATTTGTGGGGTTTTTTTGGGGGAGATAGGGAATAAGCACAAATTATAACCAAAGGGGAAAGAAATAATTCCTAGTCTCTATTTTTGTTTGTTTGTTTGTTTTGAGACAGGGTTTCTTTGTAGCTTTGGGTCCTGTCCTGGACCAGGCTGGCCTCGAACTCAGAGATCTCTCTGCTTCTGTCTCCTAAGTGCTAGGATTAAAGGTTTGAGCCACCACTACCAGGCTCCTATTTCTTAGTCTATGTAAACAAATAGCTGATAATTGGGAAGTCTCTGACTGCTTGTGTAATAAATATCAACCTATGTACTTATCCATCCCCAGAAAAACCTTGGAAGTAATGATCACTCTGGATAAATTCAGGGAATGGATTTGGGGATGAATTAGCACCTAAGGGGTTGATGGTGAGCCTGTGAGATTGTTGAATGTGCTAAAGTTCCTTGACTACAGCCATGCAAACAAAGATACTTATGGCATCATCAATGTATAAAAGTTAAATGTCAATGATGTTGCAAATTCAAACAAGTAATTATGTCAAGGGATTTACAATTGAATGGAACAGAAGGATGGAAGTAACTTCCATTCATAAAATGAGGTAACAGTGTTTAGCACTTGGAGAAGGTCAGCTGACTCTAGGTTTGAGATACCTAGTCAAGGAACTGCCTGAGTTTAAGATGACAGAAATCAGCCACCAAATGTCCTAGGGCACCAGACAAAGACTAAGGAATAAATCAGATTCAGTTCCACGAAACAATCCAGTGCATCTATGATTTCACACTAAGGCTGTGTTGTCCTGAGTCTAAGTCAGTTCAATAAGCTCTTAGACCCAAAGGTAACTGGAAATTTATATGTGGGAGGAAAAGCAAATGACCTCAAAATGATCCCAACAGAAGAGCAGACACTAGAATCAATAATGCCAAGTTAGGTGTCTGCAAACTCATAGAGATGTAACTACTCAAGGTTACAACGAGGTCTGTTGGATAGAATGTATCCATGGTCTGATCAGGAGGGAATTCTGGTTAGCCCCAGTGTTCACATGCCACCCCACTTGATCTCTTTTTCCCCTCTAACAAATGGACTTTTATCACTAAATTCAAGTAAGGAAGTCACTTATATGTCTTTCAGCTTTCCCAGCTCCAGCTGTATTCAGGCTCTGTAATACAAAATCATTGAAAAGAACTTTTTCCTGCATATTACTATGAAAAGAGTATCTTGCAGATGGTGGTTGTCATAAATATTTGTTACTAAAGAAATACGGAAAATTTCCTCAAGCTAGTCAGCGGAAACAGTTTATTTTCTTCAGGAAAATATTTTTCCTAAGTTGCCCCCTTTCTTTCTACCTCGGATGCTGATAAGAAATCTCCATTGCAGCAGCCTTATTGAAACAAGTAAGAGTGATGAAGATGAACTGGGCACACACGAAACAGAAAAATTCATGTCACTGCTGGCATCCAGTTCTCGCATTAATCACGTGTTTCTTTAATAAGAGCATACTAAGTATGTTTAATGAGGTCACAGTTGGGCAGGTCTTCTGAGTGCTGTGGAAGAATTTTCATTATAACTATGTTCCACTAAGTACATAATGCAGTCATCTGGAATCTATCTCATTATTCACTGTAGCTGTGTAGAAGGCAATGGCCTTCAAGTTATACATCATAAACGTATCATGTGTCATTTAGTTTAATATTTATTATTAAAATCTTTCTAACGTTTAAAATAATGTCCAGGCTTGGTGGCACATGAGTATAACTCTTAGCACCCAGGAGGCTGAGAAAGAAGGATTGTGGGCTTCCTTGGCTACAGAGTGTGACAATGTCTCAAAAATAAATTTAAAATTTCCACATATTCTATTTGTAAACGGATTAGAAATTGGTTTAAAAGATTTGTTAGTGTGCCATTAAACTTTATCGCCAAAATACTAACTTGTGAGTAATTTTAGAATTAATTATCTCCAATTTTCTTGATTCTTCGACATCTTTTCTAGTATCCATATGATGCAGCATTTCTTAAACCCATTCATAAAGCATGCAATCCCAATGTGGCTCTTGATATTTTTTGGATATGTGTAAAGTGAATCAATTTTTATAACTTCATTTTGAAAATGTTGCTAAATACATGGTATTAGCAACATCCTCCAGTTTTTCTCCAAGAAGGGAAAGAGGTGTAGATTTATTTCCCTTTGGGTTTTCTTCAAAGTCGTTGTCATTCAGTCTGAAAGGCTGTGCTTGGTGGTAGCTGATAATTACACATCTTGTGCAATTTATACGATCAGTTAAGATAAACATCTTTCCACCAGCAAAGGGAGAAGCCACTGAAATGGATATGAAATACATTTTTCTTATGTCTGGTGTTACAGAAGCCAACCCTACAATGAAGAAATTGATTATGGGAGTGCTTACAGAAGAAGGGCAAGTAGTGGTAAGATGTGCTCTCAGAAGGGCACTATTTGACGAGGTATTGGCATAGGAGAAGAAACCCTAACTACTGAGTCTCCATTAGACACCAAATCAAGTTTGAACAGAGAATTTTGGGTTTAATGTGCCAGAGTTAGTTCCATTTAGGCAAGAAGAGAATATTTGCTCTCCAACATTTGATGTCTTTGACTGAGACTACTATAGAAAGTGCAGAGTGTGTGGATCCTCTGAGGTGGGGCATGTTTGGCCAACCATATTAGAGAATGTGGTCACTGCTTGAATGTGCCAGTCACTTGAACTAACACAAAATACTGAGAATGGCCTGCCTTTCTCAGAATGTAAACATGGAAAAGACACCTAAAGAATCCAACAGTCTACACATTTAACAACCCATTTTCTTCATGTGAAGTTCACTCTATCTAAGCACCATTTCTCCATGATTCTGACTGGTCATAATTTTGGGGGAAGCTATTAGTAAGAAGCTTAGTGGGGCAAACCATGGCACTGTAGACATGGTTGATCTAGAGGATACCACTAATATCTGGCATCATCTCTCTTCACCAGCAGCTGTTGTCAGTCAGTAGTGCCTAGGTAAGGGTAGTTTCTTTATTGTTGTGACTTGAGCTGAGGCACCTGTTGGGTTGGAAACAAGGTTTCCACATTGTTATGTGACCATATTTTAATCTATTTGCAAAAATTTGGGCCACACTGAGCTTTCAAGTGCTACGCAGTTTATTCATTAAAGTTTTGATCATATACCCTTTTGCCCTTTTCTTACAGATCATGAGCCTTCCTGTAATGATGAGTGTCACTTACACATATTCCATTGTGTTCTCCTGTCAAAAATATGAAAACCAAGCTTAGTTATTTTTACAATGAATAGAAACATGACAATTTATTCTTTTGCAAACCAGGATATTCAGGAATGTTCAACCTAATGCTGTGATATAATTTCATCAAATGGGTTCATCACTCTAATTAATGGTTACTGTCCCATTATTATCTTCAAACTACTGTAGTCTCTGTGTAGACAATGTACCACATAATGATCACTGATTGAAAATTTCTACCTTCCATTGTACAAATGCCATGTCAAAACTGATACCTCAATTGAAATGTGAAAAAAAGTGTTAGAGTGTATTAAGCAGTTTCTCAATAGTGTAAACCCAGGAGATGACATCATTTCAGAAATATCACTGATACCCTCTCTGTTGGAAACCGGGTCCTTAGGTCTTAATAACATCATGTAGCATGTCACGTTAGAATTAAGGCATTCTTAAAACCTTCAATAGTTGTGTTACTTAAGAAACTTCAGGCAAAAAAAGCATATCTAAATCTAGAGTAAATGTCACTTCAATAAGAATGAAAATTACTTGCTAAATTATGGATTATACTTAGCATTTTATCTTGACAATTGTGCCTGTGACTAGAAGGTGAAATATTTAGCAAAGGCAAGAGCTTTCTACTTTGTAAAAGGAGCAAACACAGCTAGCACATTCATAACATCTATCTTATACCAAAGTGGTGACTCTATTGGAGAATTGTTGCTCAAGTCTGGAGCTATCTGGTCACATAGACAGTTTTGGATGTGCTGGATGAGTCATTCTATTCATTTGAATGTTTAGCATCTTCTGTACTAGATGCTCTCAGGTATGCACTACTTTGTGCTATAATTTCATCTCCAATAGCTTTAGCCAACAGACAATGTCAAAAATATTCTACATACCCATAGAGGCTCCATACACTATCTGGTTTTCTGATTTAAATTCTCCAGAAACTCAAACACATCTTGTCTTATAGACACACATGGATGATGAGGTTTCTTTTGTCTTTTGTATAGATTAGGAAATGTAACTGAACACTTGCTTACTGTCTTTTGTGATATTTGGTTTTGGTATTTTTTTTTAACTTTGTTAGCAAATGGTCATGTCAGGGGTCTAGGCAATTTTGAATGAAGAATATTATAAACTGTCAAGTCCTACCTCTAATCATGTCATTATAGAGCCAGATACTCTGATCTTAGGAAATAATCATGTTAGTTGACATGCTGTAGATGATGTCATAGAAAGACAGACTTCTTGTAAAAGCAAGTGACTGAGTGATTTTGGGTGGAGAACCAACAGAGTACTAATTGAGTTGTTTTACAGTCAAAATGGAAAGGCTATATAATGTGTAGTTAGCTATTGAATGCCATGGGCATTAACTAGGAATAAGATTCGTCTAAATATTTGCTCTGTTATAACTAGAAAGGAAGGAGCAAAGGCTTTAACATATTCTTGTTCTCCTTCTCAGATATAGCAGTCTTTAGAGAGAAAAAATACTAGAGTCCCCTTCAAAATAGAACTACATTTTTATTGTACCTCTGGGATTCTTTTTTAGCAGACAATACCCATCAACTGCTGCAAGAAGATTGAAAAGTCAAACAGTGTAACTATGGCTTGACATACATCGTGGCTTATTGGAGGAGGCAGGCCAAATGCACACTACAGTAGCTCTTGATCACCCTGACTTTTCCTGGAGGAAAAAGTCCTCTAACTTCTTCACTAGATTTCGAGGTATATGGCAAACATAGAATAAAACCAGCTGTGGGGAATAATCACATATATAACCTGTGTGCAAATGATAATGAACTATTCTGATAATTAGGATCCCATAGTCCTGTAGAGGTAGGAATTGGCAACAGCAATTGTATTGTAAAGAAGACATAGAGGAAGCTAACGTGGGTGATTTGCTACAGAGAAGGGAAGGGTACCTTTCTTGTTAATCAAAGATGTGTTGCTGGGACATTTTCTGTATGCATGGTAGGATAATTATTTCAGATGACAAGTCTTGCTTATACTCATAAGCAACACTATTCAAGAAACTACTTTTCTTTTAGGAGAGATGAGGGCTAAAGTAGAAGATGATACCAGACTACATAAGCTGTTTTTTTTCATAGTTTTTTTTCATTTGTTAGGCCATTCCATGGAAAATAATTTATCCCAAGTGACAAAACAAAAAAGATTAATTCTAGCCAACCTCTCCTGAGCATACTAGAATCTAAAACAATGTATTTCTAGGATTTTGTGATTATAGTAACACAGGAAGGACCAAATGTAGATGTACTTTCCAATGAGGACTTTCAGCCCATAAATAATGACAGAGACATGTTATTAATTATGAAATCTTGGCCGTAGCTTAGTCTTGTGCCACTGGCTCTTACAACTTAGATTAACTCGCTTCTATTAATCTACATTTTACCATATGACTTGCTACCTTTCTTTCATTCTGTATGTCTAACTCCCTTCGTGTCTCACTGGCCTCTCATTGGCATAATTCTCTTTCTCCCCAGAAATTCTGCCTATCTTCCATGCCTAACTATTAGCCATTCATCTCTTTATTATACCAATCACTGCAATACATCTTCACAGGGGTGATATGGGTTTCCCTCTTATGCTGTGAATATGTTCTATTACAATTGGTTAATAAAGAACTGCTTTGGGCCTGTGGCAGGGTAAAAGAGAGCTAGACAGGTTAACTAAACTGGATTCTGGGAGAAAGAAGGCAAAATCAGAGAGATGACATATAGCTCTCGAGAGAGACAGATGCTGGAGAACCTTACTGGTAACTATGAGCCTCATGGTAAAATATACACTAGTAGAAATGTATTAATTTAAGATATAAGAAGTAACTAGAAATATGCATAAGCTATTGTTCAAACCGTATTGCAATTAATATAGTTTTTGTGTGATTATTTCAGGTCTGAGTAGCTAGGAAACAAATGAGCAGTCTCTGTCAACACAAAGTGTACAAATATCCCACAATAATTGACCTTCCTTCAGCAAAATTTTTGTACAACTATTCTATTCTGCTGAGAAGCCCTGTACCACATGGCCTGCTGCATGACTCCTGATTGTGCAGGCCATTAGCTAGATTTAAGAGTGCATATTTTGCTATAAAAGGGATATGAAAAACCCCAAATCTTTATGGGCTGAGTGAGAGAATAAGCACACTAAAACTACGTTACACTATTTAAATAGCACTTCTAATATATAATTCTAACCAAGAAAAACTAAAAGTAACTTAGTAAAAATAAAAAAATAAGAAAAAATAAAGACTATGAGATTTAAAGTGATGTAAAATGAAGTTAAATATTCAGAAGAACTAGAAACTGTGAAATAAGCACAAAAAGTACAAGACAAATAAAGGGCAATGACTATACATTAAGGTTTAATGCCACAGTATGAGTGCCTATCCTTGTAACAGAAAACCAATGTCCAGATTATAAAATACTTTGCCTTGCATGCACAGGGCCTAGTATAGTATGCATCAGGTTCTCTGCATATACATTTTGGCTTCTTATTTAGTGATTATATAGAATTCTCGAGTGTGCAAACATGTCGGTCTCTATTATACCTTCTCTTTTTCTCTTTTTTTTCTGATTGGTTTTCTTCTTGACTCTTTTAATTCCAGCACTCAGTGATAGTTTTTGTTTTACTTTATCATATTTCATTTTGTTACATTTTATTATCATTATCACTTAGAAGTCTACTTTCCAAGAATGCTAAAACAGAGAAAAAGGTAAAAATGGGTAAGGGAATGAACACACAATTGGCAAGGGAGTTTGTGATGTGACCCTTACTTTTACATCTCCTTATTTATTTGTTTGTTTATCTATTTGTTTGAAGCAGGGTTTCTCTGTGCTACCCTGGGTGTCCTGGAACTCACTTTGTAGAACAAGCTGGCCCTGAACTCACAGAGATCTACCTGCCTCTGCCTCCTGAGTGCTGGAATTAAAAGAGTGGGTCACCACCACCCAGTCTCATTTTTATTTGTAATGCAGGAATGAAAACATACCCATAGTGATCTCTTTTGCAGCTGTGGAAGTGGTAGAAACCTGAAAGGCTTCACAGCCCTCCGCATTGTTCAGGAATTGAGGAAATGTATCGGGGAAAGAAAAAGAGGACTAAATGAAAGATGGCCAAAATCTTTGTGGACCAACCACAACTAATGGCCAATGGCAAAGACTTTCGACTATTGAACAACCAGTTTCTATACCATTCCTACAAATTCCGTAGGTTTTAAATTATACTAAAATAATTTTAAGTAATAACTCTTAAAACTGAATGAGCTTATTAAACTGAAGGAACTTATAAAGAATTAGGTCTGTGGGATGAAAACACATGTAGAGTCATTCAAGGAATTTATAAAAAAATATAATACAGGATGTAATTTTCAAAGCATAATTATATTTATGTTGGAAATAATTCAGCTAGGTTTGAAAAATGATTAAAAATAGTTTTGCTAGCTGTAACATTTTGGCGTCACTTTTGCTTTTTGTCTTTTTGTTCTAACTCTAAATTAGCATAAATTAACATGTTCGGCTCTTCTAAGAAAACTTCTTAAGAATTACACAGGTGTCCTTCATGGCACCCTTCTCCTTGGCTTAAGTATGTGCACTTGGAATAGCAGGTGAAGTCACCATAGAATTTTTTTTTCTACAGAGCAACAGCTACCATCAACTTCTAGAAAACGTGTCTCTTGAACCAGAGAGAACATAATTGAACATTCTTGTCAGACTTTTTTGAACTTCCAGCTCCAAAATAATGGAACAGGATATATTTATTATATTCCATTATGATTTCTACCTCTGATTAAGATATTTATACATTGTTTACATTTTGATGTCACTGCCCTCCTTTACTGAACAGTTGTTTAAAGATTGTTTAATATTTTGATATGAAGTCTTAATCTTTAAGTTATGTAGGTATTAAGTTTTATAGGTCAATAGTCATTCATGTTTGTTATACTTTTAGTCAGACTAATTGGGTTCTTTAGATACATAGAGATTGTATTCTGCATAGATAGGTAACTGTCAACCACTTCAAAGATCTGTAGAACACTGCATTTAAATAACTTAGGATTCTGTTGATGTTAGTCAGGGTTGCTCCTGGCAGCACCAATTTATTTCTGAGAGCATTGAGCACCAAAGACACTTCACTTGGAGTCTGTCTTCTTCTTGGCACAAATGGACTGTGAATCCTTTCAGGTTTCTACCACATCCACAGCTGCCACAGAGATCACTATGGATATGTTTTCATTCCTGCATTACAAATAAAAAATGAGACTGGGTGGTGGTGACCCATTCTTTTAATTTCAGCACTCAGGAGGCAGAGGCAGGTAGATCTCTGTGAGTTCAGGGCAAGAAACTGTCCATGCCTCAACCAATGACAAAGTACACAATATCCAGACAAGACAATCAAAATACAAGAAAAAGACAGTCAAATCTTGCCAAGACGAGCTAAGATAGTTTTGAAAATTTTCCTGCCTCTGAAAATGGTCTGTCAGTTACTCCAGGCCTTAGCTGAAGTTGGTTTCTTCAACATTGCAAATGAGACTTTGGGTGATTCCTCAGGCAGCTATTGTCTCTGTCATCTACTGAATATTTTGAAAGCTGCTTGATTGCACTTCCTGCATACTCAAGTAATATTGTCCCCCTTCTCAGGCCTTCAGTGGGGTTGAAAATAATATAGTTGTAGTTACTAATCCTCTTATGATCTAGCCAATCCATTTCCAATATAAGACTTAGCCTTGTTAGAATAGAATGTTTATATTAAGCATATATTCCTGCTTAATATTGTTTATGCTGGTTATAATTCTAATCTTATATTTGATAACTGTTCCTAGTGAATATAGTTTTGTATTGGGTTTGGAACTCTGTTATTTAAACAAAAGGGGGAGGTGCTTTGGTGGTGTCTTTAAGATACCACTTGGGCATAGTCTCTTATACTATAAATGCAGCTGTAAAGCCTGTGCTTGCTTCTTTCTTCTGGTTTTAACTTTCAGCTGCTAGACTTAGTTCCTATTCCCTGTTCATGTAAGGATTGTGATCTAGGACAGTGGTTTGTAAGTCTCCCCTAAATAAATAACCCTTTAAATTATATGTAATTCGGAACTAGTGTGTGATTATTTTATATCTTCTGACATTAATACAGTTTGTTTTAGATTATACTGAGATTCTGACTATGCAAAGAGTGTGTTAAATTACTTTTCTTAATGATGCATTTGGATTGTGAAATAATGGTACAAATTATTTACTGGATAGATGGTGGTAAGTATGGGATACCTCTCTATGAGCTGTGTGAACTGTTGCTCAGGAAAGATTTCAAAGCAATTATATATATGTTAGTATTGATTTATATACTATATATTCAGTACAGTCAATTTGCCCACCAGAACCAGATGGTACAGCACCAATCCTAAATGCTGAAGAAACCACATACTTGACACAGATTGACTCTATCTTGTGACAAGTTGACATAAAACTATCCAGCACAACACAAGAGGGTACTATGAAACACTGTCTTCTGGATGTATCGTGCTTACAGTCATAAACATATGGCATCTACAGATAAATGCAAAAGACTCATGCATGCAAACAGCACTCATACACTGAGTGGTGGGGAGGGTGGTCAACAGACAGATGGGCAGAACACATACACATAAAGCATGAGGGGTACTGACTGGGAAAAGGTGGGTTGGTAAAAGTGGGAGGAGAATAGAACAGAGTAATGGGAGGTGATTACCACAAATCAGTGTGGGTGGGACAAGGTGTGTGATTGTCAAATTAAAATAATAATTTTAAAAACCATAACCCCAAATAATCTTTGTCTAGGATTTGCTTTTGTCTGGTGTTTGTTACAGTGATGAAGGAATGAATGACACATCATGCAGTGACTTATTTATAATTTCATAAAGACTTTTCTGTTACGAGGTGCAAACCCAAAATTTCCAGTCTTATAGAGGCTAAAATAAAAGGCTTCTCTGCAAATATCAGCATGCATATGAACTGAACAAATGAAAATAGACAATGATTTGTCTGTTCCTTAATTTACTTAATTCTCAAGGCTATACATATGTTTCACAATGTGAGAATTTTTTTATCTGTTTGTATTTTGCTGAGAATCCAATTCTAATTAAAATGGCCCTTAAGGCCTCTGCTTAATGTCTCATTTTCTGAGATTATAATACATCTCCTTACCTTTTTACTTTTATACTTAATTTTTTTTTGCAATTTCTGTTTGAGAGACTTTATGTTTCTTTGCAAATCAGGACTAACTTTATGTGTATGTGCACTTTTATGTGAGATTGGTGATGTATAGGGCACACCTAAACTATTGATAAGTTACAAACATATGCATGAGCACTCATCTACTTAAGCTTCAAATGATACTTTAAATTTAGATTTTAGTTAATGTTTTTAATTAATTTGCAGTGCTATTTTAGATGTGTGGTAAAAAAGCTGTGGCCTTGCTCATAGAATTTCTATTTCTGAAGGACAGAAATATGTAGAAGAATGATAAAGTCAGGAAAATGCATGTAATAATGCATGTAATAATAAAGGAAAATAAATGAAAGTTGCTAGTAACTTTGCAAAGTGTCTAGTAAAATTTTAATATAAAACTTAAAAGTATGCACTCATTTTAGCTTTCAGGGGGGATCTCTTATCTAATCATCTTTGTGGCTGAGAAGGTGCAACTGAAGAATCAGACAGTGGAAATTCACTAGAGCTAACTAGAGTTTCTGATGTGGAAACAGGCTATCCTAAGCCTGACCTCTAGTGTTAACAGCAAATAAATATGGATTCTGGCAGTATTTTTTATTTTTAAAGTTAAGAGTTGTAGATAACAATCACTTTTCTTAATAAAAATAATTTGCCTCTTGAGTCATGCACTGCCCACAGGAGCATAGACCCAGAAGGTGTGCAAAGATTATTTCATTCCTTCACTAAACACATAGGACATCTGAGTCACTGTTTAGAAATGTATGATTATTCTGAATCGACTAATTAAGGCCCACTTCAGACCTTCTCTACTGGCCTTAGCACTGTCCTATGACAAGATCTTTCATTTTCTAACCTTGTCTTTGCCACACTTTGAGCACTATGATTGGATGCTTTTGTGTTCAGACAGATTCAGGTTATGCAACAAGGGGCCAGAGAAACCACCTGTGTTTTGTTAATGTAAACTGAGTTTAGAGATGTCTGAATTGGCTCCAATCAACTGAAGCTGTCTCTGGAGTAATCCCTACTCACATATAAGATGCTTTTAAATAGCTTCTTACAATGAAAGTAACTCTAGGCCAGGCTAGGTGGTGGTGGTCCACGTCTTTAATCTCAGCAAGCAGATCTCTGTGACTTTGAGGCCTGCCTGTTCTACAAGAGCAAGTTCCAGGACAGGCTCCAAAGCTACAAAGAAACCTTGTCTTGAAAACAAAAAAAAAACAAACAAAAAAAAAAAAAAACAAAAAAAAGAAAGTAACTCTAACTTTGGTCTGGTCTTACAACAGAAGCTTTATGTGTTTTTCTCAAATGCATACACTGGGATGTCATCTGCCAGTGGTTACTTTCCACTCAGATCTTCAGCTCTTTCATCCTCAGTACATATAGAAAGGACAAGTTCTGAATTTGGTTGGTTGGGGTGTGTGTGTGTGTGTGTGTGTGTGTGTGAATCAATACAGTCTGAGTCTTTTGATCTCCTTTGCCCTTACATTCCTCCCGCATGTGTGTTTTGTTGTTGTTAGTGCTACTTGCTTTATGAGGTCATTGTTGTTGCATTTGTAGTTTTTGTTTGTTTTTTTTTGTTTTTTTGTTTGTTGTGTTGGGGTCACAAACATGCTTGCTTCTGTCATGCGTGAACGTGTGAAAGCCAAAGGTTGTGATCAGATGTCTGCCTTCACCCTCCAGATCACTTTTGACATGATCTCTTACTAAATAAGGAACTCACAGTTTCAGCAGACTGACTGCCAGTAAGCTACCAAGGTCTGCGTATCTTGACCCTCAGCCACCTAGTCCTGGGTTTATAAGTGCATACCATCCTTCCCAGCTTTGTACCTGAGTGCCGAGAATCTGAATTCGGGTCCTTATGTTTATGGACTTTACCTACTAAGTTTTCTCTCTAGCCCTGATACCCTCATTTTGATTCACTAAATCTATATTCCAAAAGATTTGCAAACCATTACACTTCTTTTAAATAGGATTTTATTTTTATTACATTAAAGCAAATTACATTTCTCAGTTCATTCTTTCCTCCCTTCAGCTGCTCCCATGTTTTCTCCCTTCTTCCTTCTGTTTCCTTCACTCTCAAATTGAGAGTACTTTTATCTATCTATCATCTATCTATCTATCTATCTATCTATCTATCTATCTATCTATACATACATAAATCATAAATACAGCATGCCAAGGCTTTTTTTATATTTGTGTTTATTCCTTTTTTTGATCCATTTTCAGTTGACTTCTAAGTTTCTTAATGATGATTGCCCAGCTTTAAATATTGCATAAATCAACTTTGCTTTTCATTATTATTAAATTAACAAAAGTATTTGCTTCCTAAATAGAAACTTATGCTCATGGTGCTCCAGATATTTATAACATAAAGCCTACAAGTTTATTTTCAGCAGAAGTCTAAGTAGTTAATATTCCAATCACCACACACCCAAAGTGGGCTGGAACTTTCCTGCATCAATCATGAATCAAGAAAATACCTTATAAACTTGCCCATAGGCCATTCTGATGGGAGCATTTTCTTAGATGAGGTTTCTTCTTCACAAATGACCCTAGCTTGTGTCAAACTGACAAAAAGCTAGCCAAGGCACTCTTCATTTTGAGTCTTAATATTTCAGATAAGGATGATAAATGACTACAAGGTAACAAACTGTGTAGATTCACTTCATGTTGTTAGGCTCTAAGTTTTAGAAATCAGATGAATACAAGTAGATCTGATAAGGAGGAGAAGCAGATAGAGGAAGAAGAAAGTAGGAGGAGGAAGAAGAGAGAAAGAGGAGGACGTATACCTGAGAAAGCAACTAGAATTCCAGCTTAGCTGACACAGAATTTTGAATCTCCTGCCTGGGATTGAGTGGTCCCTACATAACAGTTTGATGCTAATTACAGGCAAATGAAACATTAGTTAAGATGTGGTAAAGCTGAAGGAAGCAGAGGAGAAAAATACTCATAATAATCTTCCATTAGAGGCTCAGCAAATTTTGATTATTTTTCAGCTTCGAAGCTAAATCTCTTGGGAAATAGCAGGAGTTGCTTAACCAGCATTTCTGTGTACCTTCTGCGGGAATTATTCCAAAATGTCCTGCTCTGTTTACTTGCAATCCACATGTGCTTGGTAAACCATGGATGCTTGCTTGAAAAAGAAGCACTACCCTAGATTCTAAAGTAACTAAATTATTTTTATGAGAAAAAAAAATGTTATTCCTACAAAGTGAAATGGAAAGCCTGGTGAAGGCAGTTTGGGATCTTTTAAATCATTCTTTTCCTCACAGTACAGAAAAAGAATTTTTGGCTCGAAGAGACTATTTTAAAATGATGCTAATATATAGTTAATTTTTAAGAATAATGGCTAACTCCAAATTCCAATTATTAATTCAGAAGGGTTTATTAACTTGAGAAAGTACAAAGTATTCTCTGGGGGCTATAGGAAATACATACAGATCTGTGACGTAAAAAGCTTTTTCAGGCAATAAAAATTAAAGGTAAATTATTTGCAGAGTCATATTTTTCTCTTAAAACCATATGGACATCAGGGTTGATAATTATACAATATGTGAATGGCATATTTATATCTACTAGTTTATTTTATTACAGATTATTAGTATTCTCATAATTCACCTGTGTATTATAGTACATAGATTGAAAGAATAATATAAATTATCAGGAGAACCAAAAGTAAGCAGATCTTATAGTCAGTGGAAGAGCCATGGTTTATGGTGCTCAGAACTCTGGGTTCAACCCTTAGCCTGTCCCATCCTCCAAAAATAACTAAATATACTGTAGTTGTGTTCACGGTGTTTTCATTGTTAGAAAGCTGGAGATGGTCAGGTCACAAAGAAAAGTTTTGTATTGGGCCACGGTGTTAGAGATTTCAGAGATTAATGATTGCCTTCATTGTTTTGGTCACATGCAAAGAGACTGTATATGGTGGAAAGAGCATAGCAGAACAAAGCTATTTGTCTTATGACCAGGATCCAAAAGTACCTAAAAGAGGCTGTGGTCCCACATTCCCCTTCAAGGACATACCAGACTCTACTGCTTCACTGCTCCAGCACTTCCAGATAACATGAAGCTGTAACCACGTTTTTAGTGCATGGATCCTTGGAAAGCGTTCTTGATCCAAAGATAGCAAAGTCTTCTATAATTAATAAATGTGATATTTTCTATTAACACATGCAATAGATAGATGGCGACTTGACCCTTGTACCTTGATATCTTAAACTCTGAATTTTAGTTTTAGAAAGAATATATTTTTTAACTTTAGAAAATGGGTTTTGACAATGATGAATAAACGCAGTAATCACTTAGAAATTTCACAATGAACATCAAATTATTTTAAGCAATATGTAGTTTTGCAGCAACCAAGTCCATAAAATTATAATTCATTGCTTCTATGATTAAACAATAATTACAAAATGATTATTTATAAATATCACATGGAAAATCTTCAAAACATGGATTATGTGGAGATTAGACTTAATTATATAACCATGTTCATACTTCTCATATTCTTTCAAACATTTTATGTATTTCTATTTTTGTGTGTATGGTGGGCCAGTAGGTACATTATATCATGGTATACATCTGAAAGTCAGAGGACAACTTCGTGGAGTTCATTCTTTCCTTTTAGGCTTACAAGGGTTTCCCAGGAATGAACACAGGTTTCAGGCAGCAAACACATTTATTTACTGCACTAGCTTGATAGTCCTCATATTCCCGATACTTAGCCTTTAGAATCGTTACTAAGTAGAGTTATTAAAGTTCATAGATTTATTTAATCCAGATTCTAAATTACCTCCTAGTATAAGTATGATTTATAACCAGTTATTGCATCAACATTGATCCAAAAATTTTATTAACGTATTAAATTCTAATTACACATGTTTTTAAGGAAGGCATATATTTGTATAAACAAGAGAAGTCGCAGATTATCCTTCTTTATAGGATCTTCCTGAGAATTGAATAAAAATATTAGGTAGCCAATGAATGGCATGACAAATGCTTGTGTTTCTTTTCTAGACCAGGCGACAGAGGTGGAATCTCACTCAGGGTTTCCCTAGAGCACAGTGGTTAGGGAAAGAAGGAGATGGGAAGTTTCATCTTTCCAATTTGTCATTGTTGCCACAACATAAGCCTTACTATCGCAGAAGGACAGTCAACATGGCAGTCTGAAACTTGAGGAGGGTATTGTAGGGTGTGTGTGTGTGTGTGTGTGTGTGTATAGATTACACTTAACAATTAGTTTTCATCACTGTGTATTAACTGTATAATAGTGGTGTTTAGTGTGTTCATTTCCACACATGCATCCACCATGTGTGATCAAATCCAGCCCATCTTTATTCACCTCTCTGAACACCTATCCTTCCCATTTCTTATTAATCACTATTTTATATGCCAGTAGATGCTTTTTCTCAAATTCTACTTATGAGAGTAAATAGACAGCATTTTGTTTCACAATGTCTGCTTTATTTCTCTCAACATAATGTTTGATAACACTGTCCATTTAAATACAACACATAGGCCTGCATATTACTCATAGCTGAGTAATACATCATTTTATATGTATACCACATTTTTATTTATTAATCAGTTCATGGGTATTCAAACTAACTCTGCCTTTGCTATCGTGAATAGTATCACAAAGAACATGTGCACTTAGGTGACATTTGTATGCTGATTCCATTTGCTATGGATACATTCCTAGCAATTGTGTTTCTCAATTATATGGTAGTTTTACTTTTAGTTGTTTTGGGCAAGGTACCTTTATTTTTTTCTCCATACTGGCAATCCTAATGTACATTTCCAACTATAATATATGTCATTATTTTATGTTTTATATATTACTTATTATATTGTGTGAAATGGCATTTTTCTCAAAATCATTGCCAATATTAGGCTTTTTTTTGGAGTTTTAATACCAGTCATTTTGCTAGAATGAGATATAATTCCACTGAACTATTGCCCTAGTTACTAACTTTGACCTTTGTCTGCTCCCTGACATGCTGCTAAATTGATCTAAATGAATTACAAATAATTTTTAATAAAATAAGATATTTAGTAAAAAAATATTTACTATTTTAATCTGAAAAATTGGCCTTTACAGAACTGGCATAACTTTCAAACTAAGTTATTCATTCCTCTTGAGCAAATGACAGTAGCAAGTCAGAAAGGACTCAGTACTCAGAATCATCATTATGTGCTATTTGCAATGTCCTTTTGCCAGCCAAATGTATGCAAACGCAAAGAAAAAAGAAAATGTATTAGTACATGGGAAAGTGATGTGGTGATTTGATTGAAAATGGGTCTCACAGGCTTAGATATTTGAACATTTGTTGAAATTTTTTGGAAAGGATTAGGAGGTGTGGCATTGTTGGAAAGTGTTATTATTGGAGGTGGGTCTTGAGGTTTCAAATCCTATGCCAAGTCCTCCCCAACCTTGCCAACTACCTGTGTATCAATCAGGATGTAAAGCTCATACCATCTGCTTCAGCACCAGCCCTCTGCCTCCCACTGTGATGACCATGGGCTAACCCTCTAAAACTGTAATTAAGCCTCCAATTAAATGCTGTTTTTTACAAGTTTCCTTGTTGATGGTGTCTCTTCACAGCAGTAGAACAGTAACTAAGAGAAATGGGATGGAGAAATGTCAGCAAAAGTTGTCTGTGAGGGGATTCAAATGTTGAACTACTCAGAATGACGTTAAATTATACATTATAAATATTGGCAGACACTAACCAAAGTCATTATTGAAGTAAAGGAACATAAGCAATCAGTTTCAGCTGGGCTTTGTGATGCCCACTCTCAAACATCAAAAGAAAATGTCAGTAAAGATATAGAAATTATTTAAAAAAACAAATGTAAATTTTTGACTTGGTTGCACACCAATGCACTCCTAATGCCATCAGGAGTCTGGGGCAGGAGAATCAGGAGTCCAAGGCTTAGTAGCCTGTGGACTTGGTTCACAACACCAAAAAAGATAAAGGAAAGAAGGGAGGAGAGAGAAATTAAACAAAACATTTTTTATAGAGATTCAAGTAGATTTGAAGTGTCATGTAAAAGAAATTGTGACAATACTAATCAAACCCCAAAGGGATACTATATCACACTAACAAGAATGGCTGTGACAAAAATAACAGGTAATCACTATCATGTCAAAATTGTGGATATACTGGGGCCCTCACAGCATGCTGAGGGAAAACGTAGACAGAATGCTGTCACTTTGGGAAAAATTCTGTAGTTCATGAAAAAGTTAATGTATGATTAACAACTCTGCTCCTAGATACATATCCAAGACAAGTGAAGATACAAGAAAAGCTATAAAAAAAATTATCTACAGAAGCACTATTTCTTTCTTTCTTTCTTTATTTATTTTTTGCAAGGAGTTTGGTTTATTGAATGACTGAAGCAGATACTTTCTATCATCATTAATGATATCTTCATGAAAAGAGAAGACAAGTAAAGCACACAGCGATATGAAAACACACACTTCTGCTGTCTGATAGCCACGTGGTTGGGGAGGCTTTACTTGTTAGATCAAAGTCTTAGTTTTCTGCCTGGTGCTGTGATAAAGCACTCACAGAACAACTGGGGGAGGGAAGGGTTGATTCCATTTTACAGGTTATGGCTCATTGTTGAAAGAAGTCAGGCCAGAAACTCCAGCAAGTCAACAGCTTGAACCAAAAACCATGGAGGATTTCTGTTCACTGGAGAAGCACTATTTATAATAGCTGAAAATAAAAGCCATTCAAATGACCACTAGCTGATGTTTGCCTAAATAATATGTGGTAGAACCAATAATTAAACCTTATGAGAAATATGCTACAACCCACAGACTCAGAGAAGCTAATTAACATAGAGGGCTGAAGGTGGGGGAAGGTGTAAGAATCTCACTATAAAGGGGAAACTGAATGGACATTGCCAATGAATATAAGAGAGGAGCCTGATGGAAGAATGGGAATGGGAACAGGAGGGAACAGGTGGGGAGACAATGTAGGTAGAGAGTACTGGAAGAGCAGCTGGAATCTGGGGGCCAGTTCTGGGGTGAGCTAGAAACCTAAAACAATGGAAATTCCCTGGAATCTGTGAGGGTGTCCCTAGCTAAGACTCCTAGCTACGGGATATAAGGTGCTTGAATTGACCATCTCCTCTAGCTAAGCAAAACTTCTAGTAGAGTGTTTGGGACACGAACCCATCCACAAACCCTTGACTGCCAATTTGTCCAATCTACCAAATGTGTTGAGGTAAGGAAGGCACAGAAATTATGGGAATGGTCAACTAATGACTGGCCCAGTTGGAGACCAATACCCTGAGAGGAAGTTCACCCCTGAGGATCTGGACCCAGAGTTTGGATTTCCCAGAGATTTAAAATAGAACCAAACATGAATGGCAAAAGAAGTCAGTGACATGATTCCTAATGATATTCTGCTATTCTCATAGATTGCTGCCTAGCCCAACTGTCATGAAAGATGCTTCACCCAGTGACTGATGGGAACAGAGGCAGAGACCCACAGCCAAACATTAGGCAGAGCTCTGTGAATCCTTGGAAAGATGGGGAGAAATGAGTGTAGGAGACAGAGGGTGTATGGATACCACAAGAAAATTTACAGAATAAACTAACCTTGGCTCATAGGGTCTCACAGAGACTAACCAAAAACATGTGGGGAGACTGCATGGGACTCACCCAGACCCTCTACAAATATGTTACAGTTGTGTAATGTGGTCTTCTGTGGGACTCTTAACAGTGAGAACAAGGACTGTCCCTGATGCTGATGCCTGCTTTTGAGACCCAATCCACCTACTGGATTAGCTCATCCAGTCTTACTAGAAGAGGAGGAGCCTAGTCTCACTGCAACTTGATAAACCTTGGCTGGCTCATATCTTGAGAAGCCTGCCTGTATCTGAAGAGAAACAGTGGAAGAGGAGTGGATAGGGAGAAGAGGAAGAGGTAAGGGGAGGGGGAAGAATTTGGATCAGGGGAAGTTTTGGTTAGGATGTAAAAACAAAAGTAATAATAAAAAATATTTTTCAGAAACTAAAAATTAATTCTGGTCTATGGTACAACAAAAATTTCTAAATTAAAGGAATTAAAAACACTCTTTATTGTATAATGTGTCCACACTAAATATTAGTTGTAAGGATACAGACAGGGTACTGAGGTAGGCATGCTAGTGTTCGCTTTGGAATTTCTTTGTGAAGTAATAACACTGATTGTATTGCTATTTCCAAACATGTGAATATAATAACTACTTCTTTATTTTAAACAAATGAATTTTGTGGTATGTAGATGTATAGCAATAGTTCCTTTAACAAAAAAAACTTTAAATGCTTAATTTTATAGAAGTCATCAAGTAATGTAAATTAAAAACTGACCCAATATCTATTAGCACAAAATATTGGCATTTTGTATATAAGAATATCAATTTAGCTTAATGTAATGAAAAGCGGTCTCTGTATCAGAAATTATTGGGGTGTCAGTGTTTTTATGTACTCTGAGGCAGGGATAGCCACAATGCTCCGTGTGAACAATCTCAATAGTTCTCTCTCTCTCTCTCTCTCTCTCTCTCTCTCTCTCTCTCTCTCTCTCTCTCTCTCTCTCATTTACAGGTATTAAGTTTCTCAGCGTATTAGAATTAGAATTTTGAGTGAAAAGGGGTAATTAAAACTGGAGGCTTAGAGGTATTTCCCAAATAAACCATATAAGATTAGAGTAAGGGACATATTGTTTCTAGGACTTATATATCATCTGCCAAAAGAAAGTCAAAAGAGCTATATGTGGGGAAATATGCAGGAATTTAAGATTAGAGACTCTACTGTAGAAGGAAGGGAGAGGAAATGGAATGACATTTAATATTTTTCCATTTATTTTACTTTCTCTCTGTGTGTGTCTATGTGTTTGTGTGTGTGTGAGTGCTTATGCACATTTATACATGTCTCAGATCACATGTGTGGAGGCCAAGTAACAACTTGTAGTAGTCAGTTCTGCCTTTCCACTATGAGAGTCCTGGAAATAAACCTTGGGTTTTTGGCTTTGGTGGCAAACTCCCCTTCCCACTAAATCACCTGCTGGTCCCCAGGAGTGCCAGTTTTAGAAAATTAAAACAATAATTAAAGAACAAATAATCAATTTAAAAAATGGAGTACAGACCTAAACAGAGAACTCTCAACAGAGGAATCTAAAATGGCTGAAAGACACTTAAGAAAAAGTTCAACATCCTTAGCCATCAGAGAAATGCAAAGCCAAACAACTATGAGAGTCCATCTTACACCTGTAAGAATGGCCAAGATCAAAAACACTGATGACAGCTTTTGCTGAAGAAGATAAGGGGTAAATGGAACACTCCTACATTGCTGGTGGGAGTGCAAACTGGTTGAGAAACTTTGAAAATCAGTATGGCGATTTCTCAGAAAATTAAGAAACAGCCTTCCTCAAAACCCAACAATACCACATTTGGGTATATATCCAAAGGTGGCTCAATCATGCTACAAGGACATGTGCTCAACTATGTTCATAGCAGCATTGCTTGTCATAGCCAGAACCTGGAAACAACCTAAATACTCTTCGACCAAAAAATGGATAAGGAAAAGGTGGTACATTTACACAATGGAGTACTACACAGCAGAAAAAAATAACGACAGCTTGAATTTTGCAGGAAAATGGATGGAAAACATCATATTGGGTAGAGGTAACCCAGACACAGAAAGACAATTATCACATGTATTCACTCATAAGTGGTTTTTCCACATAAAGCAAAGAAAATCAGCCCACAAATCACAATCACAGAGAACTTAGACAACAGTGAGGACACTAAGAGAGGCATACATTGATCAAATCTACATAGAAAGTAGAAAAAGACAAGATCTCCTGAGTAAATTGGGAGCTTGGGGACCTTGGGAGAGGGTTAAAGGGGAGGAGAGAGGCAGGGAGGAGAGCAGAGAAAAATGTAGAGCTCAATAAAAATTAATGAAAAATAAATAAATTTTTAAAACAAAATTATGTGTTCTACTTCAGCAACTGTTTTATAGATTTCTGAAGCAATATAGCCAGCAAGACATAAGATATCTGATTTGACCCTATGAAGACAGATATTCACACAGATGTGACAGGGTCAGGACCTGGGAGAGTGGCACAGTTGACCAAGTGCCATGGTCACTGTTTCTTCTGTGTGGCAAGCACATTAGTGAAGTTTAGGTCATTCTGAACATAATTGTGGTTCTTAAGTTTATAACTGATGTTTGTTGAACACTTCACATGATTATATTAAGAGTAACTTAAAATTTGTATAATCATGGGGCTGCAGTTACCAACCATGGACAAAAAGGAAGTATAATCCCAAAGTGTGGCTGGGCTGTCCATCCAATAGAGAAAACCTAAACTACAGGCATCTACAGAAGCAGGCTGAGAAGGAATGAAAAGGGTTGTATCCACTAAGAACTTAAATGTTTTAATTAGAAGTATTTTACTGTGTGATTATAATCCTGATGGACATTGGTTTATAACAACAGGGCTCAGAAACTAGGGAGTGCATTAGAGCCGTATGCTCCAGTGAACCTGCAGGCCTAATTTCTGGCCATCTATAAAAGAAAACTCACCACCATAACAGGTGTCTCCAGTGATATTTTGAACATGAGTTTAAAAACAAAAGGATTTCTTTAATAAAATATACTAAATAATATGTATTTCCCATATTTCCCCTTTATTATTTGGAAGATGTTTGCATTTATTTATATACTTTCATTGTTCCAAAGGAAGACTGTGGTGGGACATTACTAAAAATTCAATTTGGGAAAAAGTTTTATTATTCATCCTACTCCCTGCTAAACAACATCTTCACAAATAATATAACATAGCATTATTTTACGCTGCTTCTCATTTGCTTCTAGAGGTTCTCAGACATGTATTTTACAGCTTCTCTTTCTATTGCTGTAGTCCTCATGTTCTTTTCTTAGAGAGAACATACAAGAGCAAATCCAACAACATTTTCCCAGTAAATAACTTGATTGTTCATCTTTGTTTCTTTAGAAATACAAAATACCTGTCATCATAGCTGATCACAATGAAGATGGAATAGTAAAATCAAAATGAGCTTATTTGTTACATAAAGAATGTCTTGGAATACTTTTCTGAACCAGAATGGAACAAAATAGAGAATATAAAAAATATTGTGTTGCTATTTCTATATGTTTGACAGAGTGACTCAGAGGGAGACAAAACCAATCAATATAATAAATACAAATTTTGTTTTATAAGAAGAAAGCAATACTATTTCAAATGTTCTCCTTTAACAAATAAAGTATTTTCTCATAAAAGAACAATAAGATATTACCCTTCATGTAGTAAATTATTAAATATAGCAAATAAAGTACCAAATAGTTCTAAAAATCCAAATATAATTTATATAAACCAGAAGACTCACCAAAACATCCAAATATATCTAAAAGCTTTAAAAGATAGGTGTTGAGGCTGGCAATTCAACACCATGTGGTCCTGCAGCTCATTACTGGCTGGCTTTTGATGAGGACTTTTGTGGGAGCACATGGCAGAAGTGCCTGCGAGTTTGTCACATGATAAGATGTACCTCCAGAGAAGTAGAAACTGCATTTTTACTTATTCATTTAATCCCTAAATCTCAAATTATTATGTCAGGAATTAAAAAAAACTGAGAAGCTTGGGTTTTTTTTCTCTATGCTTCCTAAAATGTATCACTGTTATTGAATACAGTACTTTACAAATTAATAGAACAACCAACAGTCACAAAGGTCTTACAGGATTAATCCCTTCTGGAGGAATATCTCAGTGGATAGGTTACACTGCACTAGACCCCACCGTCTGACCATTCACCACCTCTCTACATTGCCACATTGAAGAGTGAGCCTCTATGCACCTGAAAGGAACATGGAAACCATATTTAAACCATGATAGATGCCATGCAATGTGCGGAGGAATCCAGGCACATTCAGATATAATGTACGTATGAAACTGAAGACTGGGGATGTTTTTTGCCATGTGGGTAACAAATAAGTTTAGGAAATAAGAACTCATTGGCCATAGAGAAATTTGTACACAGAGGTCATCTTTGATTAGAACCTGAAAGAAACCAGATTCAAACACGTATAAGAAATTTTGTGGAATGCAATTAAACATGCATTTAGAAGGAAGCATGTTTTAAATATCACAGTATATTTACACTGGGGCGTTGCTATGAAGGTAACAATCTCAACTGTCAGTTCAAAAATGTAAATTCCTATTCTCTGTATAATTTTTAGCTAAAATGTTGCTGTCAGTCATTCAGATAGTAGAATGAAGTGACAAAGTACTCAAAGTCCTTATGGCCTTATGGATGGAGATGACATTTATGCAAGTAGCCAAGAAATGGGTTTCTAGTGACAGCCTGATCCAAATTATGGACCTGGCCCTGCGAACACTCAGCTCCATAAGCTGGGCAGTGATTTCACTTCTCTCAGGAGTCTCCATACTATAAAATATATCTTCATGTATGTTTCAGGATTAAATACCATGGGCACAGAAAGAGCCTGGTTCAGTGTTTGGCACTCTGCCAGTTCCATAGGAGGACTTCTGTTAGCACCCTTATATCAAGCAACAGACCAGGACGACTTTCAGAAACAGGGTGGTCTCAGGAAGTCTTCTTGATGAGATACTGAGCTTACAGGCAAATTCAGCTAAGCTGAAAGCAGTAGGTAGGATTTAATGAGTGTTCTGTGCCCTCAATGCAAGGGTGCTGGAATTTAAAGCTACTATTAGGATTCAGGCTCTGGATTAGGATTCAGGAAGAGAAATCAGAGCAAAAAGAAAAGATGCTGGAAATGCACCAAGTTCCGTCACTTTTTTCTGTGTTTAATGTGTTATTTTTGAGTCTTCACCTCCAGCAGTACTGGGGTGATGTTTCCAAACAGAAAAACCTATTGAGTGCTCTGGAACTTGGTGGCTGGAGTTCTGAGAGCTTCTTCCTTCTTAATATATAAACTTGGGGTGTAGTAGGTGCAGACACAGTGGAAAATTAAATTTTCATTTCTCAAATACTGACATGTGTAAGGTTGTTGAAATCATGCATCTTACAGGTAGTTTGTAGAGAATGAGTTACATAGTGTATTCAAATGTTATAGGGAGAGGTAGGGAGGAAGCAGGAGAGAGAAATATCCCATGCTCCCAGTGTGAACAGTGGCTCATTATACTCACATATAATTAGTGCAGACATTGGGTCATCCTAACTTGGAAAAGTATTTTCATAGTTTAAATTAACGAGGGCTCTGGCTTATCCTCTTGCTGCAGCAGAAACTTATTTCTAAATCCCACTGGCTTATAACCATTTCTCATGAATCTGTACTTCATTCAAGGCCTGACAGGGACAGCTCATGTCTGCCCCATTAGGCAGCATGGAAAATGGAATTATTTAATTAACGTTTAATCACATTTGTAGGAATTGATGCTAGGTGCTAGCAAGCAGCTTGGCTGAACTGTATCCACCCAACTGACCACTCTGTGCAGTTGTGTTACTTCCTCAGGGAATGGCAAATGTCCTGAGCAAGAGAAGATCTGGTGGATGTCAGCTCAATTTCCCAACTTATTCTTTAAAGTCGTGTGTCATGATTTTATCCATTAAGCTTTTCATTATGCCATTCATGCCAGCACATGTTCAAGGTTAAGTAGATTGTAGTCTAACTTTTGAAGGCATAAGTTCTTACAGATGTACTAGCATGTTTTGAAACTAATGCAAACTGCTTTTCTCTCTTCAGGGCTGCTCTTCACAAGAGTGAATTTTCATCCAGAAGGAATCCTGATGTGGGATTCCCTTCTGTATGCTACAAATACCATTGGTTAAAAAAGAAGCTGTTTTAGCCTATGACAGGACAGAATAGAACTAGGTGGGAAAACTAAACTAAGTATTGGGAGAAAGAAGGCCACCTCAGGAGACCAATGCCTCCACCAGAGCCCACTGAAACTTTGCTGATAGGTCAAAACCTGGTGGTGATACACAGAATAATGGAGATGGGATAATTTAGGATATAAGAGCTAGAGAGAAATATACTTAAGCTATTGGCCAAACAGTATTACAAATAATATATTTTCTGTGTGATTATTTTCGGTCTGAGCAGCCGGAATGAATGAACAGTCTCTAGCAACAGAATTCATCCCTATTAACTCTCAAAAGTTCCATCTTCAACCATCACTTTAGGGTGTAGGCTTTAATATGAGTTACATGGGAGTGGGCACAACCCATATCCATATGTTCAGTGCATAATAACCTACTTCTCATCCAGCCTTTTCAATAATTATTATTGTGTCTTGGTTGTATTGTACTTGACAAGTCATCTACATAGAAAATATTCATGCAATATATTCTGATTAAGGATTTTCCTCCCTAGCTCAACATTAAGATTTTATTGTCTCATGAAAAGGTGTAAGAGGTGAATTAATGATATGGTTTCCTTTATCTAGAGCTACACTTCCTAGGCTCAGGTAGAAAACAGGCATGCAAAGCAGTGATGTTCAGCAGTCTTTCCAAGCATATGCTCAAAAGGCATCTTTATTTGGGCAGCCTCAGCAGTATAAAGCATGGATGGCATTCATCCCTGGTAAAACACTCATGCTTTAAGGCAGTATTCATGTGGGATTCAGGAAGAACTCAGAGCAGCTGAATAATCAACCCACCCTTCTATTTGAAAATTCATGAATAGTCAGTTTTTTACAAAGGCACAAATTTTGAATACTTTTCTATATCTGTCTTCCTCAAAGCAATGTAAGCACATGTGTCTAATAACAGAGGGTAATTATTTAACTTCTCTGGTTTTCTGAAAAGCTAGAAGTCTTGTATTGAGTCTCTTCCTGATAGGGCTTCATAATGAATGGAATCCTACCAACTTTTCAGGCTCCATAAATATCATTTTAAGTAATAAAAGAATATACGTCTTAGAGAATTAAATGCTTCTTTCAACAATTTTTCTCTAGATAAGATAAACATTGAGATAATACCATAGATGTACATTACTTAGACCCCCCCTGCACAATTTCAGAAACCAGTAATTGCCCACTAATTGCATGAGGGTTTTCTCTTTTAAGAATAGTCAAGGACACTCATCCCTGTTGCATATGAGAATGCCACACCGCATGGTAGCATCCGATAACACCCTACCATGGTTTTAAAAGGCACAATGAGAGTTTCATTCACCCTGAAGGTCTAAAGTACATCATGTGAAGGTCCCAATGTACAAAGCAAAGCAAATGTACACAGTTCTTAAAAGTGGGGTGGATCAAAATCCACCACAACTTATTGACAAGAGTGAAGACACAATCCTGGCTATGAAATAAGGTCTCAAAGGGAATTCTCAGAATTGGAGGACAAATGAAAATGAGCATGAAGAAGAAAGAAAAAAAGGAAGTAGAAGAAGAGGGGGAAAGATGAGATAAACATTCAAAGAAGAAAGAGGAGAAGGAAGAAAACTGAATGTTCAAAAATTATTTAAATATAATGAAGACAAATTATGACTGTGTTCAAAGGAATACATAAAAATCTTATGGCTAAGAAAAGGCATCCTGTGAGTGGTACACATATAGTTTCCAAAATCACTGTGAATGTGTGTTTTATTCTCCTCAAATTCAACAATTTCTTATTAAATTTATATTTAACTTTTGAATTTATTTTATTTCTTTTTATTTTATGTATATGGGTGTTTTGTCCACATGTGCATGCATGACTGCTGTCTGTAGAGGTCAGAAAACAACAATAGATATCCTGGGACTGGAGTTACAGATACTGTGAGCTGTCATGTGGATACTGGGAATCAAACTGGACTCCTCTATGAGAACAAGCAGTGATTTTACTTACTAAGCTGTCTCTCTAGCTCCTCGATTTATGTTTAAACTTATCTAATTTACAATCTTGACATTGTCTCCCCTCTGACTGTTCTTCAGGCTACATTTGATGGCTCGCAATCTTTTGCTCTGTATGCATCCTCCATTGTTGGTCCTCAAACTTGAATCTGCATCCAAGTTCCCTTGAGGATAGTTACAAAACAGCACTGACCCTGCTCCCAGCGTTTCTGATTCAGGGGGTCTGGAATGAGATTTGTTGCATTCTGACACTGCAGAGACTGCCAATAAAGTTATTCCTTGAATCAGGGGAAGAGCCAGTGACTAACAGACTAGAATTGGCCATAGGGAAACCAACAATTTGGATAGAGAAGGTGCACAGGAAGAAAGGAGTGGGGACTTGAATTTGGTGCTTCTGTTTGGTTTTGGGACAAGTGAAGAGATGTGTCTCTTGCTGGGTCTCGGACCAAAAATCAAGGTCAACTGGTTGCTTCTCAGCTTCTCTGATCTGGCAGATTTTCACCACCACATCTGTCTTCTGAGTCTTTGTAGGTAAATAGAATGGTAGACACTTAGTTTAAAAGGTTAACTATATACATCATGCCTGCAATAGAACCTGGGTCCCAGGACTAGAAGGCTTCCAGACCCGAGTCATCTCCAGGGTGTTAACTGTGGGGCTGTGGTCATCCAGATGATAATTAAAATATCAGTAGACTCATGGGTAGCCACTAAGCAGACAGACAAAGATCAAGATTTTGTATTAATTAGTTTTCTCATTTCTATGAAAAACATTTGTTAAAATGATTTATTAAAGGAAAATTTTCTTTTGTTTCACAGTCTGAGTATATACTTTTTAGCAAGTGAAATATGGTGGAAAGGGTGGGAGTCAGCTGCCTCAACAACCATGTGGTAGTCCACAACCATCTATAATGGGATCTGATGCCCTCTTCTTTCATGCAGGCATACATGCAAATAGAGTGCTCATATATCTGTTACTTTTCCCTTTAGGCTCACAAAGCCAATGGGCCCAGTCCCCATCTATCTGTAGACTTGTACTCCACCCCTTGAAGCCTTTCATCCATGTCCTGGGACCTTGATCAGAGGAAAGCAGAGAGAGGGAGTAGTTGCCTCTAGCTTATGAACTCTTATCTCCTTCTATTGTTGTTCTTTTCTGGAGAATTTTGTTGCAGTTAATAATAAAGTAGTCCCATGCTAGCCCAAAATGGAGTATGACAAAATTTATTTAATAGAGGGTGAGCTCAGAAATGGTAACAATCCACAGTCCTCTGCAGGCACTGGGAACTGGAACCTAATCAGCAGCCAAGAGGACCAGGCATGCTTTACATCTGCATTTATAGTACATGACACCACACCCAAAGTGGGCTGGTATCTTAAAGGTTATTGGCTGAAGGAGTTCACACAACAGAATCTTTCATTCTGTTATCATCACAGATTATTCTCTAATGAGTGTTCTCATTTTTCATGCCCTTAGCATTGGAGAATTTTAGTACTCTAGCAGCTGACAAAAGTATAAATATTAAGCAATTAAAATTATGCTTTAAATTTAATTTGAGAGTGTTTTTAAGGTTGATTTTATAGATTAAACAAGAATTTTGAAGGTAATTAAGCTGAATTTAATTTGGCTGCAACCCATCTCTCTTGAAATGCAAACATTGTCAACTGAGCAAAAAACAGTAAGTTAACATATGTGTTAATGTACAACTAACTTTCAACTTAGTTAGAAATATAAACTAACTGGGTGGTGGTGGTGCATACCTTTAATCCCAGCACTCAAGAGGGAGAGTTAGGCAGATCTCTGTGAGTTTGAGACCATCTTGGTCTAAGGAGTGAGTTTACAGAACAGGCTTCAAAGCTACACAGAGAAACCCTGTCTTGAACAACCAAAAGAACTACAGATAGGCTGCTGCAATACTTAACCCTATCCATTAGACCCTGAAAACTACAAGCCCCATCCTGCCCCCAAACTCTACTATCTTCCTGCAGCCTTGGTGAAACTCTGAAGTACAGCTTGTTGTAATACAGAGAGAACCAGGAAGGGAGTGACCAGCCACCAGGCAGGACACCACACTCTCTAGGCACTCCATACTGGAGCAGAATCCTAGGTCTCTCCCCCACCTGCCTTGACTTATCAAGCCAGACATCCAAAGAATTTCCTGCTGAGAGGACCAAAAGAAGAACTCTAAAGCACAAGCTGTGACTGCACAGAGTGGATCAGAACGTGAACCAGAGAGCAGACCCAGAGAGCAAACTAAGACCTCAGTGGCTCCCTGAGAAATAGACATTGACAGTACAGACCAGACCAAGAACAATTCCCAAAGACTCAGACAGCCACTGCAAGGATTGGACCAAGATACAAAGGCACTGCCGGCACCAATTGAAAAAAGAGATTGGTAGGCCCCAATGCAAGAATTCATCCAGCAACCTAAAAAGCAACATGGTAACTCCAGAACCCAGTAGTCGTACAACAGGAAGACTTGATCATCCTAACCGAGAAGCAGAAGAAAATGATTTTAAATGCAACTTTATGAAGATGGAGACCGTTAAACAAAATGAAAAATTCCCTTAAAGAAATGGAGGGAAAGACAAACAAAATATTAAAATAAATTAATAAATCCCTCAAAGAAAACCAAGAAAAAACAATCAAACAAGTGAAGAAAACAGTTCAAGACTTGAAGACTGAAATAAAAGCAATAAAGAAAACACAAATGGAGGGAATTCAGGGCATAGAAAATCTGGGAAAACAAACAGGAACTACAGAGGCAAGTATAACCAACCAAATATGGGAGAGGAAAGAGAAAATCTCAGGTATTGAAGATACTTTAGAGAAAATCTATTAATTGGTGAAAGAAAACATTAAATCCAACAAATTCACAAAACATCCAGGAAATCTGGGACACCATGAAAAAAACAAACCTTAGAATAATAGGGATAGAAGAAGGAGAAGAACTCCAAATCAAAGACAGAAAATATTTTCAACATAATCATATAAGAAAACTTTCCCAATCTAAAGAAAGATATCCCTATGAAGGTACAAGAAGATTACAAACACCAAACAGACTGGATCAAAAAAAATAATCCCCTCGCCATATAATAATCAAAAGGCAAAACATAAAGAATAAATAAAAAATATTAAGAGCTGCAAAGGAAAAGTTTCAAGTAACATGTAAAGGTAGACCTATCTGAATTACTCCCAACTTCTCAAAGGAAACCATGAAAGCCAAAAGGTCCTGGGCTGTTGTAGGAGCGGCGAGCCTCTTCCCACAGCCCGGCTCCTGGCTGCTTGGCTAGCTTATGCCCCAAAATAACAACACGGAAACTGGATTCTTTTAAACACTGCTTGGCCCATTAGCTCTAGCCCTTACTGGCTAATTCTCATATCCCGACCAACCCATATCTAATAATCTGTGTAGCACCAGTCTTACCAGGAAAGATTCTGCATGTCTGACCTGGCGGTTTGCTTCATCACGCCTGGCTCTGAGTGGAGCTGCATGATTTCTGAGCTCACTTCCTCTTCTTCCCAGCATTCTGTTCTGTTTATTCCGCCTATCTAAATTCTGCCCTATCAGAAGGGCCAAGGCAGTTTTTATTAGCCAATGACCTTCCTCCATCACTGGACAGATGTGCTACAGACACTAAGAGACCACACACGCAAAGCACAGACCACATATGCAATTCCCAGCAAAGCTTTCAATCACCATCAATGGAGAAAACAAGATAGTCCATGAAAAAAAACAGATTTAAACAATGCATATACACAAACCCAGCCTTATAGAGAGTACTAGAAGGAAAACCCAAACCCAGTGAAGCTAACTGCACCCACAAGAAAACAGGCAACAAATAACCTCACACCAGCAAACCCCAAAGAAGGGAAACACAAACACTACCACCAAAAAATAACAGGAATTAAAAACCACTTGTCATTAATATTTCTTAATATCAATGGACTCAATTCACATATAAAAGGACACAAATTAAAAGAATGGATACAAAAACAGGATCGGGCCTTCTGCTTTATATAAGAAGCACACCTCAACCTCAAAGACTGACATTACCTTGGAGTAAAGGGTTGGGAAAAGGTTTTCTAACCAAATGGACCTAGAAAACAAGTTGGTGTAGCTATCCTAACATCTAAAAAAATAGATTTCAAACTAAAATCATGCAGAAGAGATGGAGAAGGACACTTTATATGAAAAAAATAGACAATTTTCTGGATATATACCATATACCAAAATTAAGTTAAGACCAGGTGAACAATTTAAATAGACCTTTAAACTTCAAATAAATAGAAGCAGACATCAATAGCCTACCAACCAAATTAAGCCCAGAGCTCGATGGTTTCAGTGCAGAATTATGCCAGAACTTCCAAGAAGAGCTAATACCTATACTCCTCAGAGTAGTCCATATAATAGAAACAGAAGGAACATTGCCAAACTCTTTTTATAGGCTACAGGTACCCTGATACTGAAACCACACAAAACTCAAACAAGAAATAAAATTACAGACCAATCTCATCCATGAACATAGATGCAAGAATACTCAATAAAATACTGGCAAATCAAATCCAAGAACACATCAAAAAAAATCATCCACCATAATTATGTCAGCTTCTTTACAGAGAGGCAAGAATGGTTCAACATAAGAAAATCTACCAATGTAATCCATCGTAAAAATAAACTGAAAGAAAAAACCATATGATCATTTCATAAGATGCTGAAAAAGCACTCAACAAAATCTAACACCATTCCCTTCATGATAAAGGTCTTGGAGAGATCAAGGCTACAAGAAACATATCTAAACATAATAAGAGCAATATACAGCAAGCCGACAGCAAACATCAAATTTAATGGAGAGAAACTCAAAGCGATTCCATTAAAATTAGGAACAAAACAAAGCTGTCCACTCTCTCTGTATCTATTCAACATAATTCTTTAAGTTCTGGCTATAGAAATAAGACATCAAAAGGAGATAAAGAGGATTTAAAGAATAAAGGAAGAAGTCAAACTTTCGTTATTTGCAGATGGTATGATAGTACGTATAAGTGACCCCAAAAACTCTACCAGGAACTCCTAAAGCTGATAAATACCTTCAGTAATGTGACAGAATACAAGATCAACTCAAAAAAAATCACTATCCCTCCTATATACAAATGATAAAGAAGCTGAGAAAGAAACCAAAGAAACATCAACTTTTACAATCGACACAAATAACATTAAATATCTTGAGATAATACTAACAAAGAAGTGAAACACATATTTGAAAAGAACTTTGAGTCTTTGAAGAAAGAAATTGAAGAAGATACCAGAAAATGAAAAGATCCCCCATGTTTTAGGATAGGTAGGATCAAAATTATAAAAATGGTAATCCTACCAAATGCAATCTATAGATTCAATGCAATTCCCATCAAAATGCTAACACAATTCTTTACAGGACTTTAAGGAACAATAATTAACCTCACATGGAAAATCAAAAAACACGGAATAGCAAAAACAATCCTGTACAAAAAAGAAACTTCCCGAAGCATCACCATCCCTGAAATCAAGCTCTATTCCAAAGCTGCAGTAAGGAAAACAGCTTGGTATTGGAATAAAAACAAAGAGGTTGACCAATGAAATCTAATTGAAGACCTGGATATTATCAACACTCCTATGAACACCGATTTCTGACAAAGAAGCTAAAATTATACAATGGAAAAAAAAAGACCTCAATATAAATATGACCACGCTGAACATGATAGAAGAGAAAGAGGGAAGTAACCTTCAATGCATGAGCACAGAAGACCACTTCGTAAATATAACACCAGTAGCACAGACACTGAGAGCAACAATAAATAAATGAGACCTCCTGAAACTGAAAAGCTTCTGGAAAGCAAAGGACAGAGTCAATAAGACAAAAAGGCAGCCTACTGAATGGGAAAAGATCTTCACCAAGCCCACATCAGATGGAGGATTGACCTACAAATATATATATAAAACTCAGGAAATTAGACATAAATTCCAAGTAACCCACTTAAAAATGGGATACAGTACTAAACAGAGAATTCTCAACGGAAAAATCTCAAATGGCCAAAAGACACAAGGAAATGTTCAACATCCTTAGCCATCAGGGAAATGCAAATCAAAACAACTTTGCGATTCCATCTTATACCAGTCAGATGGATTATGCTGGAGAGGATGTGGAGTAAAGGGAACATTTCTCCATTGCTGGTGGGAATGCAAACTTGTACAACCACTTTGGAAATCAGTACGGCAGTTTATCACAAAATTGGCAATTAACCTACCTCAGGATCCAGCAATTTCACTCTTTGGCATATACCCAAAAGATGCTCAATTATACTACAAAGACATCTGTTCAACTACGTTCATACCATTATTTGTAATAGTCAGAAGTTGAAGATAACCTATATGTTCCTCAACTGAAGAATGGATAATAAAAATGTGGCACATTTATACATTAAATTACTACTCAGTGTTAAAAAAAAACAAGAAAAAAACAATGACATCTTGAAATTTGCATGCAAATAGATGGAACTATAAAATACCTTCCTGATCAAAAGCATGAATATGATATGTATTCATTCATAGGTGGATGCTAGCTAAAAACAAAGGATATTGAGCCTATAGTTCATGATCCTAGAGAAGCTATGTAACAAGGTGAACCCTAAGAAAAATGTATTTGGTCCACCTGGAAAGCTGAAATAGACAAGATCACCTGACAAAATTGGAAACATAAGGGTGGAAGGAGAAGGAAGGGTGAAGAGGAGGGGAGAAGGGGAGGGGCAAGGAGAACTTGAGGGAACAGAATAGTCAAGATGGAGAAAGTGCAGAGATAAGAGCGAGAAAGAGATATATTGATTGAGGGAGCCATTATGGGGCTAGAAAGAAACCTGGTTCTAGAGAAATTTCTAGGAATCCACAAAGGTGACCGCATCTAAGACCCTGGCAATAGAGGAGAGGGTGACTGAGCTGGTTTTTCCCTGTAGTCAGACTGATGAATATCTTAAATATCACAATAGAAACTTCATCCAGCAACTGATGGAAACAGAGGCAGAGACCCACATCAGAGCACTGGACTGAGCTCCCGAAGTCCAGCTGAAGAATGAGAGGAATGAGAATATGAACAAAGAGATCTTGACAGTGGTGGGACACCCATTGAAACAGTCTACTTTAGCTAATGAAAATTCACCAACACCAGTCAGACTGGGAAGGTACAAGGATAGGACCAAACTAGTCCCTCTGAATGTGGTTGACAGTTGCATGGCTGGGGCAGACTGTAGGGTCACTGACAGTGGCACCAGGATTTATCACTGTTCCTTGTACTGGCTGTTTGAGAACCCGGTCTTTTTGGATGGATATTTTGCTCAGCCTAGATTTAGTATGAAGGGCCTTGGACCTTCCCCAAATCAATGTGCCTTACCCTCTGTGAGGAGTGGATGGGGGTGGGGTGGGGAAGTAAGTGAAGTAAGTGGAGGGAATGGGAGGAGGGGAGGAAGTGGGAACTTAGATTGGTATGTATAATGAAAAAAGTTTGTTTTCTTTTTTAGAAAAGTAAAAAAAAAATGAGTAAAAAAAAGAAAATTTCAAAATGAGCAAAACCTCCCAAAAAACAAACAAAAAAATAAACAATGTCCCACTCTAGGTCCTGGTTGTTGTGCATGCCTTTATTCCCAGTACTCGGGAAGAAGAAACAGGTAGATCTCTGTGAGTTCAAGGCCAGCCTGCTCTATGGAGTGACTTCCAAGACAGGCAAGGCTATACAAAGAAATCCTGTCTCAAAACAAAAGAAAACAAAACAAAATTTGAAAAATTGATTTTAAAAAAGTCCCCCTCTGTAGTTCCTCATGAAAACCCACACACGGAGATGATTTGTGCTCATATTTCACACAGTAGCCTAGAAGCAAGACAACATGGCTAAGGTTTATGGTGTGCTGGGGCAATCAGAGCTGAGTTTGGAATTAGGGTAAATAATGCTGGTGAACAGTAGGAGCTCACATTGCAAAGTCAAGGTGCTACCTATACCCAGACATCCCTAGGAGCAGTGTATCTGTCAAGTAGTGCACCTGTGAGGAGTAAAGGGACCTAGGACACTTTTGGGGAAGCCCTCTATGAGGAGAAGACTCAGACAAAGGGACCCCAGGAGTGACGTCACTTCCTTAACAATGACATAACAATGCAGAACCCTGCAACCAGGCAGCCAGCTGCTTAGAGACAGCCCAGCAAACTCACTTGTCTTGGACAGCAGAGGAAACAGGATACTGTTCTGTTGTTTTCAGATTACTGGAGGCTCAGACCTCAAGAAAGACAAAAGTGGAGGCCACGGTGGAGGCCATAGTGGTCCCCAGAGATTCCGGGTTCACTCCTGGCTCCAGCGCCTCTCGCCATTTGGTCAGAAAAAAAAAACTGGAAGTAAGGGCAGCCAGGGCCAGGGCCACACAGAGCCAGTTGAGAAGGAGTCTGACCCAAAGGACCTGAAGGAGTCTGTCCCAAAGGACCCAAAAGAGGCTGCCCCAAAGGACCCGAAGCAGTGTGCCCCAAAGAACCTGAAGGAGTCCAGCTTCAACACGCTGCAAGAGGTGGTAGATAACCTGGTGACTTTGGTGCAGGATGGGTACTGCCTTTCAGTGCATATACCCAATGTATATACCACCATCAACCAGGTGTTCGACCTGCTCTCCAAGCGGTACGCAACTTCTGCCCTGACTGTGAAAAGGATGAAGAAGTAAAGAACACCATCTGTACTCTCCTGGACTCATTGATTGATGAGTTTCCTGAGGATTTTTCCAAGACTTAGACCTATCCATTCTGAAGAAGGTGAAGAACTATTTGATTTTGAACATGCCCTCCTCAGATCTTCTTGTCCGTGTCCATGAGCTTGATACCAAGTTGCAGGCAGAAGTGGCCAGTGATTCAGAGGACAGCGAATGAGGAAGTCCCACATCCGGAGAGCTTCAAGGAGACAGACTAATGACATGGCCTTAGATCAAAGGTAGGAAGTATGCGATTCAGAAAAATTTATGAATCTGAACTAATGTGCATTGCTAGTTGTGCTGGATAGTTCTGTCAACTCAATACACGCTAAAGTCATCAGAGAGAAGGAAACCTCAATTTGAAAAAAAAAATGTCTCCATATATCAGACTTTAGGCAAGTCTTAAGGTATTCATTTTAATCAGTGATTGATGGGGGAGGGACCAGCCTATTATGGCTCGCACTATCCCTAGACTGGTGGCCCTAGGTTCTTTAAGAACACAGGTGGAGCAAAATGTGAGAGTCAAAAACCATTGAGCAGGTCTCTATCGCCTCTGCATCAGCTCTTGCTTCCAGGTTCCTGCTCTGTTTGAGTTCTTGACTTCCTTCAGTGATGAATAGTGATGTGGAAGCATAAACCCTTTCCTTCCCATGTTGCTTTGAATACTGCTTCATCACAGCAATAGTAACCCTCGAACACTAGTAAGAGTAACAAAATGGTCAATAAATATCTTTATTGAATTAGATGAATTATTCCACTAAAATTCCAAACCCTTGAGTTAATTGGATGAGGTTGGTCAAACTTTAGGAATGATAAACCATTTAGAAAACAGAAATAATCATATCAAGTTAAAAAAAATCAGCATTACAAACACTGCAGAATCCCACTCACATGTGGAAGGTAAGAGTTGATTTCACAGACTGATGATTACCAGTGCCTGTATAGAGAGGGTAGAGAGTGGAAAAAGAACACTGGTAAATACATGAGTGTGTTTGATAGAAGTGATTTCTTTCAACTTTTATTTTTACTTTATATTATTTTTTTCTATTTTTGAAATGCTTTTAATTGAAATAGAACTGTATCACTTTATCCTTTCCTTTTCCTCCCTTCAGTTGATTTTCAGTGTTCTATATCACTGTAATACAAGTGTGGTTGACCAAAAAATTAATTGTATTTTTAGGAGAGAGAATTTGAATGTTCCCCCCAAAAGGAACTGATAGATGTGTGAGAAAGCAGATAATCCAGTTTCCATGAGCACACTACTCTTTGCGTACTGTATTTGTATACTCAAATAGCATGTTGTGCCCTAGAAATATTCGTGGTTACTACATTTCAATTAAAGATTTAAATGAAAATAAAAAGATATATTTGTGCATATACACATAGATATATGTTTATAACAAATATAATGAAAGAAATAGAAGCTATCAACTTAAGAATGGCAAAGACATGGGTCAGGTTTGATAGAGAAAGGTAGAACGGTCTGGAGGGAGGAAATAGGAAGAGTGATATAATTCTATTTCATTTAAAATATTAAAGAAAAATTATGTAGCTCTAATATACAAGGACACACATTATAATTCTAAAGAGAAGAATTGGGAACACAACATGGAAAGATGGGGTCAAAGCAAGACTCAGAGCCAGCAGGACAAAATCAAACCCTACAAACCCATGCATTTCACAAGGCATGTAGGGTCCATAATGGAATTATATGGGTTCTAAAAGATAGGTCAGTCTACTTTTCCAGTTCTTCTACATTTAATATTCACAACCTCTTTTTTTTAATCTGGATGGAAGGTTTAGCTACAGATATTATAGGAAATATTTCTCCAATTGTGTAAGTGTGGAGAATATAGGGAACATAGCAAAATCTATTTGGCATCAGTTAAGTCTTGTTTGAAAATCCTATAATTTTTATAATTTAGGTCTTTGCTGTATGACTGCTTCATACATGCAGATTTCTTTATGAGATAGCCCATGTGTTTTGCAAATAATCCTGATCTCCCCCGCTTCATGTGTCTATAGTAAATGCATCTGCACATAGCAGAGTATATTAAATATTGCTAAACAAATGAAATAAACAATCAATAATTACTGAATATTAACATTTTAAAATATTTTTCCTGAGTTCTTCAGAGAGTGATACAAAATGATTTCATTATGCAAATGGAAAACAAATTATAATTATCTCAGATAAGATGCAATTACTCAGAGAGCCTATCTGGTATGAATGAAGGGTCTGATTGAATCTGACCATTTTAGAAACATAATTTAGCAGATCTGCACCTGAATAGAGAAAAAATTAAGGCAATTTATTGAAAATGTATAATTCTGGAATAATTCGAAACTGAAGTAGTGCCACTGGCCACGCAATACATTTTGTAAAAATTGTGACACAGGTAATATATTGCAGAAGATGGTGCCATTTGTTCTAGGGTCTCTTTCTGCCTTGCACAGAGCCATCTTTTCATTCACTCTGTTAAGTCTTAATAGCTGGATTACACCACAAGCAGCCACCTTCCGTTTTCAGCAGTTTGTACACCCCCCCCAGCTTCCTGTTGGTACAAACGTGGCTTCCTAATTCTGTATGAATGCAGATTTCATGCTATGATAAGTATCTAACAGGACAACATTGCACACTGATTGTAGAGCCTCTTAGGAGAAATCACATGCTCTCAAATCTGGGCAAGACGACCCAGCATGAGGAGGGTGCCAAAAGCCTGTCTCTATCCATTGCTGGATGACACCACCCTGATGACAACTGGGCTAGGCACAAATCTGGTGACAGGAGATGGCCAGTTCAGGCTATGTATCTGCCACTGCTAAATGTCTAAGCCGGAGTCCTCATTGCAGACTTCTGAGAGATTCCTTATTTCTATTTTATCGATTTCTACTCTCAGTTTGATTATTTCCTTCTTTCTCTTCTAGAGCTTCCAGGTGTGCTGTTAAGTCACGGGTATGAGCGCTTTCGAGATTCTTTATGAAGGCACTTAGTGCTATGAACTTTCCTTTTAGCACTGCTTTCATTGTGTCCTGTAAATTTGGGTATGTTGTTCATTTTCATTGATTTCTAGGACGTCTTTAACTTCTTTTTTCTTCCTTGACCCAGGGGTAACTCAGTAGAGAGTTGTTTGGTTTCCATGGATTTATTGGCTTTCTGTTGTTTCTGTTGTTTTTAAAATCCATCTTTAATCCCTGGTGCTCTGATAAAATAAGAGGGTTATTTCATATTTTTTATATGTATTGAAATTTGCTTTGTGGTCGAGTAGATGGTCAAATTTGGAGAAAGTTCTCTCATCTTAATCTTATCTCTATCCTAGATATTTCCCAATCTTACTCTTGATTTTATCTATAAGGTACCATGGAGAATTGGTGGGTAAAACTGAAGTAGCCAGGAGTCCCAGAGTCATCTCTGCCCCTACTGTCCCATTTCTCTTAGGGTCCTGCTCACAAAGTCTCTGTCAATCTACTTAGATTGTAGCGTTGATCTGGAATCTGCTGACCTAGATCTGCCTTTCATAAGGAAGATACAACATGCAGGAGGACCTCCTTTAGAATCCATGTCTTTACAAGACAAAAGGCTCCTGTGAAGAAAATTCAGTTAAAAGACAAAATTCCTTCCATAGCTCAGTGGGAGTCTCTTTCCTCAAGAAGCCTGAGTCTTAGGATGGAGACAGAGACATGTGGCACAGCTGAACAGGCAAGATGTGCTGGACAAATTTTAAATTGTTTTCCTCACAAAAGGCTAAGAGATGCGTTAGAACATGCAGAAATCTGAGTACAATGGCGCTATACACCGATCTCAAATGTCATTCCAGTATCAGTTTCAAATCATCTGGAAGACGTTTGGGAGTATGATTATTTATGTGAAAATTTATAATCTGAATGAATAATCTTTTCAAGATTTTTCTTCTTTGTGTATGTAAATAAGTAAGAAATATGACTGCACTGAAATAATTTATGAGCCTCTTTCCCTGGTGTTATATATTGTTCTATAATACTAATTTATTGAATATGTAATAATCTCTTTTATGGAAACAGAATACCCAAAACACTGGCAAACATATATTCTAATTATACATAGTTTCCTTCTTTCTCAGTTATACAGAAAGGCCTAGTACTGTCTTCATAATATCTTTCCAGAAGACTTACATTTTCATTGAAATTCAGTTCTAAAAGTGCAATTTTAAATGTTTGTCCAGATTATAAAAAGTATTTTGCTGAGTTCACTGAATTTATTTACTCAGAAAAAAAAACATTTTTAACAGGACCATTACTTAATATACATGCATCAAGTAGTCTATTCTTTAGAGAAACAGAGCTTACCCACGACTTAAAGTAAAAGTACTAATGTATTTTCTATGGCAGTCATATTATTTTATGTGCTTTGAGGTCAAGGCAAACAGACTTGTCTAAATTTATAGAGACATAAAATTTGCAGTAAAATACCACTGTATCTGAATTTGTGAGTGGTATAATATGATGCCATGGACACAGGCCCATTGAGAGATAGACTGAAATATAGTAAAGCCAAATGAATGACTTCTGTGGATTTTCCTAATTCCAGCAAGTGTCAAAAAGGGATCATTGCTATAGTAATTGGTATTATCATACCCTGAACATCAAAGACTTTCAAAGCATCCTTTAGTCAGCAGAAGTCAGTTCCTGGATGCTTCCTGTTAGTAGTCAGTAGTCACAAAGACGGTAAAAAAGCCTTGGGAAATTCTTGCTTAATTACCTTTTTGACATTCTCTGAGAACAACTGAAAGAGAGGCTTATAAAAAGGAGTCAATTAACCTGTCCTATAAATTATACTCAGCCAATTAAATCACAGCTAAAATATTATTGCCTTGCAATCAGTTGTTGGATGAAAGAAAGATAATTTCTATATGACGAAGAAAGCAGACAATAGAAAGTATTTTAGGATTTGTTTCTTTGCCTCTCCTGGTCCCTTTATGATATATGTCGCCTATTTTCATAATTAATCTTATTTTCTGTTAAGTTATTCTCCTTCAGAATATAACCTATAACCAAATTGTCTTCAAGCAGTCTACAGGAATCCAGAAGGTGTGTCTGAAGATAAAGACTCCCAGGAAGATTGTGCATTACTACATTTATTTGATTTGCATGTTTAAAACTATGAAAACCCAAGGTCCTCACTTCGTAATAAGAATGCTAGATTTTGTCAGCAGGCCTCCTTTCCTTGGGGGGGGGAAAACCCCACAAAAACCCCTCCTCCCCCCTCCCCTAAAAATTTTTAACTCTCTTTTCCCCCCCCCAAAAAAACAAATTTTTTTTTTTTTTTTTTAAAAAAAAAAAAAAAAAAAAAACAAAAAAAAAAAATAAAAAATTATAAAAAAAAAAAAATTGACTCAAAGTATAGAGAATGAAGCAGTGTGTTCCATGATCTTAAACCAGTACACATATTGTGCTAGAATAGTTCTGCCCGTTAAGCTGTTAATGGAATAAATAAATAAATATGCTGGACTAAGTATAGAAAATGAAGCAGTGTGTTCCATGATCTTGAAAACAGAGCAAGAGCCTAAGGGAAAGATGAAAATGGCTGGACTGATTAAAAGAACAGGGGTTTTTATATCCCTAATCAGTTTTCACTGTTGGAATTCCTCATTGCTGAGTTCTTCAAAGAGGCATAACCTTTCCCACTCCTCTAGTATAGCAGCCACTCTGGAGGTGGAGATTCCGGCCCCCTTTCTGATTGATGGGCTTAGTCATGGGGCAGTTAATGTGTGTAACTTTCAGCCTATGAGCTTTAGTGCAAACTGCCAACTAGGAAAAACAGGGTCCTAGTGCCTCCTTCTCAGCTGTGTTCAGTGATGAGATCAAAGCAAGCCTCATACTAAAATGAACCACACTGTTTGATTTTTTTCAATACTATTTTTAAAAAGTTCCTGTAGGTATTTAATTTCATAAAATAAAATTGGTTCTACAGAAGAGAAAATATTTGAGCCTCAAACTTCTCAAATTATTTTGCAACTTTTAAGAAAACAAAAAACAAACCAATATAATTAAATACATACATTAATATAGAGTTCTTTTAATAAATTATTATTGTTGTTGGTTTTTCGAGACTGGGTTTCTCTGTAGTTTTGGAGCCTGTCCTGGCACTTGCTCTGTAGACCAGGCTGGCCTCAAACTCACAGAGATCCACCTGCCTTTGCCTCTCGAGTGCTGGGATTAAAGGCATATACCACCACCGCCCGGCTTAATAAATTATTTTTAAGGTTTATTTTATTTTTAATTATGTGCATGTGTGTGTGTGTGTGTGTGTGTGTGGAGAGAGAGAGAGAGAGAGAGAGAGAGAGAGAGAGAGAGACTGAGTGACTTTGCATATGTGTGTGGGTATTGATAGAGGCCAGAAGAAAGTATTAGATTCCCTAGACCTGTTATGCTTAGCACCAGAGCTGAAAAATGAACTCAGGTCTTCAGCAAGAATGTTCTTGACCACTTGGCCACCTTTTCAGTTCTGGTAAGTATTTTTATATAAAAACAAAGATTTTCACTTAGAATTCATTCTGAGAACAGAAACATCTTTCTATAATAATGCATGTCATATTTTTCACATAGTCCCTAGTGTTTTAAGAGAAATAGCCTAACTGAACCTTAATTAAATATTGATAACCCACAAATTAGATTATGTTTCAACATGCGTGTCTTAGTTTGCTTTCTACTGCTGTGATAAATATCATGACCAAAGGCAAGTTGGAGAAGAAGGGCTTTCCTTGGCTCATATGTCTAATTAATCACAGTCCATCACTGAGGGAAGAAGGCAAGGCAGAGTCGTGTTGTCAGGAACTGAAGAAGTGACCACGGAGGAGCACTGCTTACTGGCTTTCTTGAGTGGCTTGCTTATGTTGCTTTGTTACAGTAGCCAGGAGCACCTGCCCAGGGGTGGCACCACCCATAGTAGGGTGGGCCTTCTCATCTTAAACATTAATCAAGAAAACCCCCTAACAGGCCTACCTTCAGGCAAATCTGGTGGGGGTACTTTCTCAATTGAGGTTTCATCTTCCCATATTATCCTAGCTTGTGCCGAGTTGATTAGCAGTAGTAGTAGTAACCAGTACAATGAGCATCTATCAATGAGCATGTAAGAAAGAATAAATATTTTTAATTGTTGCTATGCCATCAGAAGACTTTCAGTACTTTAGACTTCCCCAAAGTCTTCATCTCTACAAAAGCACATTGCCATGTGTGGTCAGAGTGCTTGTCCCAAATCTAATGACTCATATGATGACTTGGTACATTGAACTAGGAAAATATTCCCTCTCACAGAGACATGCAAGAGAGCACTCACCACTCTCATATCTCAGCATCAACAACCCAGTGGAATCACAGCTTACAAATGGATGGAAACTTTTCAGTTTTAGCAATTTAAGGAAGCTTTTAGTCCTGATTTCAACTTCTAACTAGCGAGTAAAATGACATAAGAGACAGATCCTCAGACTATAATAATAAAAACATGCCAGAAAAACTGCAACATCAGCTAGCCAAGCTCTAAGAGCCTTATCAAACTTCGCTTCTCAGCATCAGCAACTAGAAAACCAACTGGAAACATATATAAAAGGGCTGATTCTGCACACTGAACAACAGGTGGTACAAGACTGTGTTCGCTGAGAAAATTAAATTAACTTATGCAAGCTGCCATGAGGTTTTGCATGTTGGATTCTTCAGAATTCGACGGTAGAGTTGCCTTTTTCTGGGCCCTGGCAACTGAATTGTTTGGGCATAGAATTGCAGAGAGGGAATCTTTGAAGAGAAATGGGTGTGGAAATATGCAAAGAATGTCAGCTGAGCACAATTGTGATGGTTTGTGGTGCTCATCTGTGGCCCCAGGATGTTCAAAGCAAAACCTGCTCTAGTGTATATGCTTCACTAGACACTGTGCCTTGCAGCAGAAAACTATGGCTGATTGGGAGCTCAGCAGAAAGGTCAAACTAGCCTTAAGGAAAACAGTCTCAAACCACTCCAATCTGAAGATTAAGAAGAAGCTTGATAAGGAGCTATTTACTGCACACAAAACCAGCATCAGAACTTTAGAAAGGAATATAATGCAGCCCAAATGGGCATGCCGCAGTCAGAATGGCCAGCATAGAATGAAGAACATATGGAATATGGAAAAACAGGAGAGTCTCTGCAACACCCAGAGAAACCACCAGATGATGAAGGAATACAGCCTAACAGAAATGATGGATTGTGTCAAAACAGAGGTGAACATAAAACTCTAAACACAATCAGTAATATAAAGAAAACATAAAGCTGAAAAGAAAAATGAAGAATTTATAAAATTGATCAAAATTTTACTTTTCGACATGGAAAATTTAGTATTGAGTTTTAGAGACTCATAAAAATCACTGATAAACTATTTGGCTTTGATAAAACATTCAGGGAATGAAGACAGCAAAGCCAGATATAGAGAGTCAAAGACTTGGAGCAAGTACAGGAAGATAAAATTTTAAACAAGGCTTTACTGACTTGTAGACAGATGTAAAGCAGTCTTATGTATGCTTAGTCAGAACCTCCAACGTTTTAACAAAGCCAAAATGTTTAAAGAAATGCTGGCTCAGCATTTTCAAATTTTAATGAAGCTGTAATTTCAAGAGTATCAAGAAAGGCACAAACATCAGAGGCAGTCCAGACTTCTCACCAAGGATAATGTAAGCCAGATAAAAGGAGAATTTCTTTAAGATAATGGAGGAAAAGATGGGATTAGAATTCCATGACAAGAAAAAAGATAACAAAGTTCACTAAGGCAGACAAAATTAGGTCATTTGTGACAAAATAAAATATTGGATCAAGATATTCTCCCATGAGAAGACTGAGCCCCAGCCAAACATCTCTCATCATCAAATTAAGCTTCCAATACCAGGAATGGGTTCCATCTAATCTGGTCATTGGTCAAAGAGGTCCTGTAGGAACCCCAAAACCATTCAGGCTATTGCCAAGGCCAATAGTTGTCCTCTATAAACTGACAGTAAAGTTCTATCACTGAAAACAACACCTATACAAGGCAACGAATATGGAGAAGTCTTGGTTATCTAGAGCCTCCTCCATACAGGCTGGATTGTATTCGGTTCATGGTACTAGAATGTACTCTGCTTAATAGCAAAGGATAAATACAAACACCAACTCAGCTGCAAACCCTTTGATATCTGCCTGCACGAAATGATACTGTAATAATAATAACACATAGCTTATAGGAGTAACCAACCAATATGTAATTTAACTTAAGGCCCTAAAATGACCTCTCACAAATTTCTGCTATATCCATATATCTGTATCTTGCTCAGTTATCATCAGAAAGCTTTCTCTGGCAGCAGATGAGGCAGTCTTCCTAGGGAAACAAACCACTCTTAAGGATAGGCCTCATGCCAGGCAGTAGATAGCCAACACACACAAAAATGCTCAACAGCATCTTTAGAAGTTCTTTGTCTCATAATGTTGAGTCTGTTGTTGGTGTTGTTTATTTTGGGTTTTGCTTGTCCGTTTAGTTTTTTGGGGGGAGAGTTGCTTTGTTTTACTTTGTTTTACCTTAGAGCTTCTTACTGTATATTTTATGGCTTCCAGTTTCGGTTTTGTGGTTTGTTAAAGTGTTTTTATTCAGCTATATATTTTTCTCCTCTCCCCTTAGTACTTCCCCTCTCCTCTTTTACCCTCTCCTGTGATTCTCATGCTCCTAGTTTACTCAGAAGATATTATCTTTTTCTACTTCCCATGTAGATTAGATCCATGTGTGTCTCTCTTAGGATACTCTTTGCTATCTAGGTTCTCTGGGATTGTGGATTGTAGGCTTGTTTTACTTTGCTATATTTCTAAAAGCCACATATGAGTTAGTATATATTATATTTGTCTTTCTGGGTTACCTCACTCAATATGTTTTCTAACTCTATCCATTTATCCACACTTTTCAAGATGCCATTATTATTTACACTGTGTAGTACTCTGTTATATAAATGTACCACACCTTCTTTCTCCATTCTTTGGTTGAGAGGCATTTAGGTTGTTTCCAGGTTCTGACAAATAATGCTACTATGAACATAGATTTTTTTTTTTGGTTTTGTTTTGTTTTTCTAAGCGTTGACCTTTATTTTAAAAAAAAAAAGCCATACATTTATTTCGCTTTCTGACTCTGCGCTTGTGCCTTCAACACTTTCACAACAATTTTCTGCTCCTCAATAAGGAAAGTCCATTTGATGCTGTCACGGACACACTTGGCACACATGGAGCCACCATAGGCCCAGCTGTCATGCTTCTTTGTCTTAAGACAATCTCATGAGGACTTTCGGTCTCACAGCACGAACCCCTAGGAGTCGGCCTGAGCACACACCACATGCTGCTCTAGGTGCTTTTCCAACCTTCTTGGTGTAAAGGTAAACAATCCTGTTGCCAGGGGTCGAGACAGCCTAGTTTTGTTGGAGGCTGTTGTAGGAGAGCCTATGATGGTATCTCAAATGCTGGAACATTCTGAGTGCCTCTAAGCACCGTCTCCGGAAGAGGAAAAGTTGCTGTGAACATAGTTAAGTGCATGTACTTGGGGAATGATTGAGCATTCTTTGGGTATATACCCAAAAGTGGTGCTGCTGAGTCTTGAGCTAGGTTGTTTCCTATTTTTCAGAGAAATCACCATACTAATTTTCAAAGCATCTATACCAGTTTGCACTCCCACCAACAATAAAGGAGTGTTCCATTTACCCCATATCCTCTTCAACAAAAGCTGTCTCCAGTGTTTTTGATCTTGGCCATTATGATAGGTATCAGATGGAATCTCAGAGTTGTTTTGATTTGCATTTCTCGGATGGCTAAGGATGTTAAACTTTTTCTTTTTTTTGTTTTAAGTGTCTTTCAGCCATTTTAGATTCATCTGTTGAGAAGTCTCTGTTTAGGTCTGTACCCATTTTTTATTGGATTATTTGTTCTTTTGATGGCCAATTTCTTGAGTTCTTTGCGGATTTTGGAGATCCGACCTCTGTCCTATTTGGGGTTGGTGAAGATCTTTTCCCATTCTGTAGGCTGCCGTTTTGTCTTGCTGACTGTGTCCTTTGCTTTACAGAAGCTTTTCAGTTTCAGGAGGTGTCATTTATTGTTTCTCTCAGTGTCTATGCTACCAAGGTTTTATTTAGGAAGTCGTCTCCTGTGTCAATATGTTCTGTTGTAATTCCCACTTTCTCTTCTATGAGGTTCAGTGAGGTTGGTTTTATCTTGAGGTCTTTGATCCATTGGACTTTTAGTTTTGTACATGGCGATAGATATGGATCTATTTTCATTTTTCTACGTGTTGATATCCAATTATGTTGGCACCATTTGTTGAATATGCTTTCCTTTTTTCCATTTTATATTTTTTATTTCTTTGTCAAAAATCAGGTGTTTGTAGGTATGTGAATGGATATCTGGGTCTTTGATTAGGTTCCATTAATCCTCCTGTCTGTTTTTATGCCAATAGCAGGCTGTTTTCAGTACTGTAGCTCTGTAAGTAGATTTTGAAATCAGGGATTATGATGCCTTCAGAAGTTCCTTTATTGTACATCAAGCCAATAACTAACATCAAACTAAAAGAAGAGAAAGTCAAAGCTAAAATTAGGAACAATTTTTGTATGATCTTATTTTATTTTGTTATTATTCTTTAGATGCCTGTTGGCTTTCTAATGAAAGATGAAAATGAGCTCCTAGTGCCAACAGGTGGTGTCACAGGCCCTGGAATTAGAGTATGTGGGCCTCCATGTGGGTGCTGAGAATTGAACCCAGCTCATCTGGAAAAGCAGCAAATGCTCATAGCTAATGTACCACCTTTGCAACCCACACAATTTGCCTTATGTGTGAGTTCTGGGCATCACACTCAGCTTCTCATGCTTTCCTGGAAAAGACTACAGAGTGAGCTATTTACTAACCATGTAAGTATAACTAACATCAGTTTTTAGCTGCTCTTAGTATATTTCAAGTGTTCTGTATATACTAAAGGCTAGTTGTTCTGGGTAATGAAAACATGAGGTAACCAGGCCATCATAGATACTTCTGCTAGACAATATTATTTCAACAGTCAAAGTAAAATGGCAGGAGTTACCACATTCCTATAAAAATTGTTACCAAATTATGCTGTGCAATAATACAGGCATAAAACATTTTAAAGTGAAACGATAGTAAAGAATCTCCATAAAAACTATAATCTTACAAAACTGGTTTGGTTGTATCAATGATTAATAGAGTTCAGCAAAACAATTATCACCAGGGAAATGATGGATATAAAAACTATTGGAAGGGTACAAGAAATGAGACAATACTAAAATTACATTCACATTATAACAAAGCTTTAAAGAAACTGTACATGTTTTACGGAAACAATTCAACAAATGTCCAATTACAATAGTAGACAACATTCAACTCTCAGTGTTCTACCCAAGTAGACAGAAAATCAGTGAGGAGCTGGCAAAACCCCTAACAACCACTTGGGCTGATTGATGTTTACAAGGATATGTTATCCTACAAGGGAGGAACTCACATTCTTTTTAAGTGCTTTTAGAATTTTTAAAAAAGAATATATATATAAAGAAGCATCTCAGTACACAATGAAAGGCTTGAAATCATACAAATATGTAGCTTCACAGCAGTCCAAAGAAACTAAGATTATGAAATGTTATGAAATAAAATGCTTCTGATACCTCAAATAAATCGCAAAAGAAAATAAAATACTTAAGATGCAATGAAGCTTGACGCAGAACAGAACTTGTGAAAAATGGCTATGAATAGAATCAGACAACTTGTTTGTAAAATTAAAAATGAAAATTTAAACCAATGATGAAAAGTTTTCTTTTAGCTACATGGAAAAGAAAAATTCGATAAAGTTAGAAGACACAAAATAGAAAAAGCTGGCATCACGTAGCAAGGGAATACTATAAACAATACTTTACAAACAAATGTAAGAAGAATATATCAGATAACTTGTCTGCCAGTGCTTTACAGAAGCTATTTTCACAGGATCCAGAAGCTAAAAGTGTTAGTGACCATGTACAGATGAAAGGACAAATAAAGCGTGTGATCTTCAAATGATGGAATATTGTTCAGTCACAGAAACAAGAAATTTCTAAAACTCACTGTAGTATATGCTTCAGTGAATATTAAGCATAAAATGATTAAGAAATTAACCCTTCTGATTTGATTTTTCGAGATGAGATCATGAAAACTTAGTATGAATTCTTGATTAATGTTGATAGCATTCAACTATAAAACTCTTTGACCTCGGTGTTGTCTTTTTATTAGTGTGCTTGTAAATTATTGATTCAATGTAATGGATCCAATAAGTCCTTTCCTCCTTGGAGGAGTTTTTGGTAGTTTGAGTTTTGAAGCAATTGATCCATTATGTCTAAGTTGTTTTATTTTATTTCTTTTATCTTTTTAAATAATCTAGGTATTTCTCTATTGCCATCCTGTTCTTGTTTTACTTGATCTCTTCTTTAGTTTCTCTTGGTGGTTTTCTTCTTGCTTTACATGAAGCAAAGACTTCTTCCTTTCAAAGAAAGACCACTCTTCTTTCGAGCTCTGAAGAATGTAAGTTACTGACTTCAGGTTTCCCTTTCTTTGCTCTGTGTAGAGCTATAAATTTCCTTTAGAACATTGCTTTCCCACTGCTTACACAAATTTGACATATTGTGTTTTCTTTTTTATTGTCCTCAAAGTGGGCTTCAGTTTGTGTTGATTTTTTTTAACCCATGTTGCTGTGGTATGCTGCTCTATATCCAAATGCTTGGCATATACATGCTGACTTCTGTTGTTTATCTTTAACTCACCTCTGTTGTTCTGAAACTACCTTGCATAATCTGTTCCTTCCTTCATGTCACATTTGTTTTATGGCCCAGAATGATGTCTGTGTTGTTAAATATCTCAGGTAAAATTGAGAAAAATGTTTATTCTGCTACGTTTTAAAGCAGTAGTGCATATATGTCAATTAAATTCAGTTGATTGATGGTGTTGTTCAAACCAATGATAGCCTTAAATATTTTTTTCTGCTATGACTACCAATACTAAAAGTTCAGTATTTAAATCTCCAGGTGGAATGGTAGAATTATATATTGCTCTCTGTGGCTCTGTTTTTCCTCATACATTTCAACAATTTGTTATTTGTTGCACAGACAAAAATCTTAGACCCTCCACATAAACTAGAATCTTTACTAGAGTGGACTGCTAGCCTCCAACTTTTCTCTTTTGAAATCTTATGCATGGCATTAAAACTGATGTTATTTATTTAGTATTATAGCAATGTAGCTTACTCTAAATCTTAAATTTTAAACTATATTAATCTTTGTATTTAGAGTGTATGCATAACATGGCTGGGTCTTCTTTTTTTTTTTTTTTTTTTTTTTTTTATTTATTTTATTTTTCTCCATTAACAGCTTCAACTGGGTGTGGGGCAACAGAACCAATCCCAGTACAACCATGGGTGTGGGGTTCCCCATAGTCTCCCCAGGGCGATGGTTCCTGCAATGATCTCTAGGGGGAAACAGCTCCCAACAGATCCCCTCCCCCCTCCCGTACAAAGGCAGGCAGCTATCAAGTGGAGAGCACCAGTCAGAGTCAACCATGGTGTCAGAGCAAAGGAGAAGGGACTGAGACAAGGAGAGACCCTCCTCTCGGGTGGTGAAGTGATCCCTCTCTCCTGGGAACAGAGGGTGCCCGATGACTACTAGGTCAAGTGGGGACCAGGCCTTTTTTTTTTCCCTTACCCTTCCTAGGGTTCCCAGGGCCCTGCCTTAGGTTGGGGATTATCCTGCCATAAGTAGCCCGTCCTTGGAGCTCCTCAAGTAAAAGGCATCTAGCAGGATTAAAGTAAGCAGATCACAGGGCACCCTGTCTTAGGCCATGTGGAGAGCGCCCTCATACCTGAACCATGCCATGTTGAGCCGGTTTCTACAACCTCTGTATGGTGTGCTCTTCAGGCGAGGATCCACATTAACTCCCGTCATTGGGTCCCTGCGTCTGTCATTAATGAAAAGACTCTGAAGAGCTCCTCAAACAAAAGATATAATGATATAGTTTTGGCACCAGTAACTCCATCTCCAGATAAGAAGAAAGGGCTTTTTCCCAACCCAGTATTCACCTTTTAGTCTGGCCTATGGAATGACCACATTCCTAAGTGCCTACTCCACATAAAGTTACGTGTGCTGCCTGCCAAAAAATTAGGGCAGTGTACAAGGGCTCAAAATCCAAAATTTTAAACCTATGCATTAAAACCAAACACTTTACAACATGTGTCAGACTTTACCCATTATCTATAAGCAGTTACAAGTATCATTAGCTCAAATTCAGTGGGAGTACAATGATCTACATTGTTGTTATCATATATCGCCAGTTCCAGCCTCTGGGCAACAGTCACAGGAACCCCCAATTTTCCCTTCTTAAGTGAAGAGAGGTTAATATTTTAATTAAAATGAGTTCTGTGTCCCAAGGTTTAAAGCAGTCTGATGTTTAGTCTGCAACTCAGCTCCAAAGCAGACCAGAGTTCAAGCTGCAGAAGCAGTTTAGCATTTGTGCTCCTGGACAGGTGGGGTAGCCAGGGTGAGGCGAGCTGGTTTCAGGTACATGAAGCACATCCTGGCCCTTATGTCAGCCGGGTCTCCCTGGATTCTGGGGGTGGGTGACACCATGCAGAGTGGTGTAGCTGGTTTTGTCAGCAGGCACTCCTTTCCTTGGGGGTAGGGAAGACCGGACCAAAGATCTCTCCTCAATCACCTCTGGAAGTCTGGAACTCTTCTGTGTCCGCAGCCTCGACATCACGTTCAGAATTCATTTTCTTTCTGTGAAAAAAGCACAAACACATCCTCGACCCCAAATATATATAGGTCGGGTTTTTTCGTGATGCATTGCAAGGGCTTTTCACCTTGTCTTAGCAAAGGTCAGCTTGGTGTCGACAAGCCAGATCCGTTTGCATCAGGATCTGCTGTCAACTTGTATGAGTTGCTTTGAAGGAGCCTTGTTATGCTCCATAATTTTTATTATAATTAGCCGTATATGCAGTTCCTCCATTGGAAGAGCCAATTGTAAAATTTAGTATAAAATCCTTTTAAGGGATTTTTTGCTATAGCGTTAGCAAAATACAGGTGCATAAATTGTAGCAATGATCTGGGAAAAGACCATTGTTTTTGGCCTTTGAATTTAGCAAAGGCAAATATCCAGGAATCAATCTTAAAAATTATCAATGAGTCTACTGTTTAGTATAAGAAACCTTGATCCTAGTCAAAATTTTGTTAAAACCGTTTTCCAGATTCTATCCTGTCCTTTTATATCAGACAGGCTACTGGTTTAAATTAAGAACTTAATATCTTAACAAGCAAAACTGATAAGATTTAGCCATAAGCCTCATTTTTTATAAAACTGTTGTAGAATAAGTTTTACATTTAATAAACACACTTGCCATATCTGAATTATAATTAATATACTGTATTTGTTGATTATTGTATACTTTATCTGTTGATTTATACTTTACTTGCTTGAGTACCTGTTAGGCAGCTGTTTTAAGCTCTCTATTGGAAACTGTTTTTTGTAAGAATTTTACCTAGCAGCTCAAGGTCTCCTATAAGAATATTGTCACTTGAGCTTTAACCATTGGACATCCAACCAAAAGTTTGTAAGCTATCCTTTTTTTTTTTTAGTTTTTTTTATATCAGAAAAAAGAGAAATTTCTGCCTCCTCCCCGCCTCCCATTTCCCCCCCCTCCTCCCACTCCTCCCCGCCTCCCCCTCCTCCCCTCCTTATCCAGACCAAAGTGCAGTCAGGGTTCCCTGCCCTGTGGGAAGTACAAAGTCCTCCCCCTCAATCCTGGTCTAGGAAGGTGAACATCCGAACTGACTAGGCTCCCACCAAGCCAGAACATGAAGTAGGATCAAAACCCTATGCCATTGACCTTGGCTTCTCAGCAGCCCTCATTGGGTTCACCTTCTTATTTAGCTTCTTTGGTATCACAGAATATAGACTCAATGACCACAATTTGTGACTAGAAACCAATTATGAGTGAGTACATCCCATGTTCCTCTTTTTGGGTCTGGGATACCTCACTCAGGATAGTGTTTTCTATTTCCATCCATTTGCATGCAAAATTCGAGAAGTCATTGTTTTTTACTGCTGAGTAGTACTCTAGTATGTAAATATTCCACACTTTCTTCATCCATTCTTCCACTGAGGGACATCTAGGTTGTTTCCAGGTTCTGACTATAACAAACAATGCTGCTATGAACATAGTTGAAGAAATGCTTTTGTCATGTGATAGGGTATCTCTTGGGTATATTCCCAAGAGTGGTATTGCTGGGTCCAGAGGTAGGTTGATCCCGACTTTCCTGAGAAACCGCCACACTGATTTCCAAAGTGGTTGCACAAGATTGCATTCCCACCAACAATGGATGAGGGTACCCCTTCCTCCACAACCTCTCCAGCAAAGACTATCATTGGTGTTTTTGATTTTAGCCATTCTGACAGGCGTAAGATGATATCTCAATGTTGTTTTGATTTGCATTTCCCTGATCGCTAAGGAAGTTGAGCATGACCTTAAGTGTCTTTTGGCCATTTGGAATTCTTCTGTTGAGAATTCTCTGTTCAGCTCAGTGCCCCAATTTTTAATTGGGTTATTTAGCATTTTAAAGTTTAGTTTCTTGAGTTCTTTATATATTTTGGAGATCAGGCCCTTGTCTGTTGCTGGGTTGGTGAAGATCTTCTCCCAATCAGTAGGTTGCCTTTTTGTCTTAGTGACAGTATCCTTTGCTTTACAGAAGCTTCTCAGTTTCAGGAGGTCCCATTTGTTCAGTGTTTCCCTTAATGCCTGTGCTTCTGGGGTTAAACATAGGAAGTGATCTCCTGTGCCCAACTGTTGTAGGGTACTTCCCACTTTCTCTTCTATCAGGTTCAGTGTGTAAAGATTGATATTGAGGTCTTTGATCCATTTGGACTTGAGTTTTGTGCATGGTGATAGATATGGGTCTATTTTCATTTTTCTACAGGTTGAAATCCAATTGTGCCAGCACCATTTGTTGAAGATGCTTTCTTTCTTCCAATGTATGTTTTTAGCTCCTTTATCAAAAATGAGGTGTTTATAGGTTTGTGGGTTAAGATCCGGGTCTTCTGTACGATTCCATTGATCGAGTTCTCTGTTTTTATGCCAGTACCAGACTGTTTTCATTACTGTAGCTCTGTAATAGAGTTTGAAGTCAGGGATGGTAATGCCTCCAGAAGTTCCTTTATTGTATAAGATTGTTTTGGCTATCCTGGGTTTTTTGTTTTTCCATATAAAGTTGATTATTGTCCTCTCAAGATCTGTGAAGAACTTTGATGGGATTTTGATGGGAATTGCATTGAATCTATAGATTGCTTTTGGTAGAATTGCCATTTTTACTATGTTGATCCTCCCAATCCAAGAGCAGGGAGGTCCTTCCATTTTCTGGTATCCTCTTCAATTTCTTTCTTCAATGCCTTAAAGTTCTTGTCAAATAAATCTTTCACTTCCTTGGTTAGCGTTACCCCAAGATATTTTATGCTGTTTGTGGCTATCGTGAAAGGTGATGCTTCTCTGATTTCCTCTCTGTTTCCATATCCTTTGTGTAAAGGAGGGCAACTGATTTTTTGGAGTTGATCTTGTATCCGGCCACATTACTAAAGGTGTTTATCAGCTGTAGGAGTTCTTTGGTGGAGTTTTTGGGGTCGCTTATGTACACTATCATATCATCTGCAAATAACGAAAGTTTAACTTCTTCCTTGCCAATTCGAATCCCCTTGATCCCTTGTGTTGTCTTATTGCTATCGCTAACACTTCCAGCACTATATTGAAGAGGTATGGAGAGAGTGGACAGCCTTGTCTTGTTCCAGATTTCAGTGGGATGGCTTTGAGTTTCTCTCCATTTAATTTGATGTTAGCTGTCGGTTTGGTGTAAATAGCTTTTATTATATTTAGGTATGTCCCTTGTATCCCTAATCTCTCCAAGACTTTTATCATAAAGGGATGTTGAATTTTGTCAAATGCTTTTTCTGCATCTAATGAAATGATCATATGGTTTTTTTCTTTCAGTTTATTTATATGATGGATTACATTGATAGATTTTCGTATGTTGAACCAGCCCTGCATCCCTGGGATGAAGCCTACTTGGTCATAATGGATAATTTTTCTAATGTGTTCTTGGATTCGGTTTGCCAGTATTTTGTTGGAGGATTTTTGCGTCGATGTTCATGAGCGAGATTGGCCTGTAATTCTCTTCCTTGGTTGAGTCTTTGTGTGGTTTTGGTATCAGAGTAACTGTAGCTTCATAAAAGGAATTTGGCAACGACTCTTCTGTTTCTATATTGTGAAATACCTTAAGGAGTATAGGTATTAGGTCTTCTTGGAAGTTCTGGTAGAATTCCGCATTGAAACCATCTGGACCTGGGCTTTTTTTTTGGTAGGGAGGTTTTTGATAACAGTTTCTAATTCTTCACGACTAACAGGTCTATTTAGATCTTTCACCTGGTCTTGGTTTAGCTTTGGTATATGGTATTTATCTAAAAAAGTGTCCATTTCTTCCACATTTTCCAGTTTTGTGGCATACAGGCTTTTGTAGTACGATCTCAATATTCTCTGAATTTCCTCTGTGTCTGTTGTTATGTCACCCTTTTCATTTCTGATCTTATTAATTTGTATATTCTCTCTCTGCTGTTTGATTAGTTTGGATAGGGGTTTATCGATCTTGTTGATTTTCTCCAGGAACCAGCTTTTTGTTTCATTGATTCTTTGGATAGTTTTCTGTGTTTCTATTTTATTGATTTCTGCCCTCAGTTTGATTATTTCCAGTCTTCTACTCCTCTTAGGAGAGTCTGCTTCTTTTTTTCTAGAGCTTTCAGGTGGGTTGTTAAGTCTCCAATGTGTGCTTATCTGTTTTCTTTAAGTGGGCACTTAGTGCTATGAACTTTCCTCTCAGGACTGCTTTCATAGTGTCCCATAAGTTTGAGTAGGTTGTTTCTTTATTTTCATTGAATTCAAGGAAGACTTTAATCTCTTTCTTTATTTCTTCCTTGATCCATGTGTGGTTCAGTAGTTGACTGTTCAGTTTCCATGAGTTTGTAGGCTTTCTGGGTGTAGCTTTGTTGTTGAATTCTAACTTTAATCCATGGTGATCTGATAAGACGCAGGAGGTTATGCATATTTTTTTGTACCTGTGGAAGTTTGCTTTGTTACCGAGTATGTGGTCAATTTTCGAGAAGGTTCCATGAGCTGCAGAGAAGAAGGTATATTCTTTTCTTTATGGGTGGAATATTCTATAGATGTCTGTTAAGTCCATTTGATTCATTACCTCCATTAATTCTCTTATTTCTCTGTTAGGTTTCAGTCTGATTGACCTGTCCATTGGTGAGAGAGGAGTGTTGAAGTCTCCTACTATTAGTGTGTGCGGTTTGATGGCAGCCTTGAGTTTTAGTAATGTTTCTTTTACGTACGTGGGTGCTTTTACATTAGGGGCATAGATATTCAGGATTGAGACTTCCTCCTGATGAATTGTTCCTTGTATAAAATGTCCCTCTCCATCTCTTCTGATTGATTTAAGTTTGAAATCAACTTTGTTCGAAATTAGTATGGCCACCCCTGCTTGTTTCTTAGGTCCATTTGCTTGATAAGCCTTTTCCCAGCCCTTTACTCTGAGTAGTTGCCTGTCTTTGTGTTTGAGGTGTGTTTCTTGTAGACAGCAGAGTGTTGGATCCTGTTTCCGTATCCAATCTCTTAGCCTGTGCCTTTTTATAGATGAGTTGAGTCCATTGACATTAAGTGATATTAATGTCCAGTGGTTGTTCATTCCGGTCATTTTTCTAGTAGTAGAGTTTGTGTGTTTCCTTCTTTGAGATGTGTTGGTGAAGGGACTCTAGATATCTGAGTTATTGTGAGCCTTGTTGGACTCCTTGGTTTGTGATTTTCCTTCTATTACTTTCTGTAAGGCTGGATTTGTGGCTACATACTGTTTAAATTTGTTTTTATCTTGAAAAATTTTGTTTTCTCCATTTATAGTGAACGAAAGTTTGGCTGGGTATAGTAGTCTGGGCTTGCATCCATGGTCTCTTAGTTTCTGCAGTACATCTATCCAGGACCTTCTGGCTTTCATGGTTTCCAAAGAGAAGTCAGGTGTAAGTCTGATGGGTTTGCCTTTATAAGTAACTTGGCCTTTTTCCTTTGCAGCTCTTAATATTCTTTCTTTATTCTGTATGCTTTGTGTTTTGATTATTATATGGCGAGGGGATGTTCTTTTTTGATCCAGCCTATTTGGTGTTCTGTAAGCTTCTTGGATCTTCATAGGTATATCTTTCTTTAGATTGGGAAAGTTTTCTTCTATAATTTTATTAAATATATTTTCTGGACCGTTGAGCTGCACTTCTTCTCCTTCTTCCACTCCAATTATTCTTAGGTTTGGTCTTTTTATTGTGTCCCAGATTTCCTGAATGTTTTGTGATGAGAGCTTGTTGGATTTGCTGTTTTCATCGATCAGTGCGTTTATTTTCTCTATGGTATCTTCAGTGTCTGAGATTCTTTCTTCAATCTCTTGTATTCTGTTGGTTATACTCGTTTCTGTAGTTTCTATTCGTTTACCTAGATTCTCAATGTCCAGACGGCCCTCTGTTTGTGTTTTCTTCCTTGTCTCCATTTCAGTTTTCAGGTCTTGAACTGATTCCATTATCTGTTTGATTGTTTTTCCTTGGTTTCCTAGGGTATCATTCACTGATTTATTCAATTCTTCAAACTTTCTGTTATACTTCTCATCTATCTCTATGAGGGTATCATTCACTGATTTATTAAATTCTTCAAACTTTCTGTTATACTTCTCATCCATTTCCATGAGGGCGTTTTTTACATGCTGTTTAAGGATGTCAATCACTTTCAAAGATTCCATTTTTTCTCCTTCTTCTTGATTAAGGTGTTCATGTCCTCCTGATGTGGGGTCCCTGGGTTCAGGTGGTTTCACGCTGTTTTTCAGATTGTTGGGTGAATTCCTGCATTGGCGTCTGCCCATCTCTTCCTCCAAATGCTCCCCTAAGGATCTTCTTTTACAGGATCAGGTCTCCTTGCCCACTGATGTTACTTCCCTGTGTTGGGACTCTCCCGTGATGGCTCTCTAGGTGCCCCAGTGATGGATCTCCTGGAGCCAAGATCAGCTCTCCTTGCTGGTTGGGAAGCTTGTAAACTAGGTGCCTACCTGCACGTGCAGGCAGGCTACTGAGGCCAGAGGAATTCGCGCCCGCCCGGCTGCCCTCTGGATACTGCCCCAGCGCCCAAACAGGCTGAGCTGGGTGATGTTATTAGCCCAGAGATGGCAGGGAGAGAGAAGTGAGGGAGGGTTCTGGGTACCCGCTGGGTTAGGTATGAAGAGAGAGGCGGTATGCAGGAGTATAGGGCCTGCAGGAAACAGTTCCCTGGCCCGCTCGGCCGCTGGTCACCAGAGGCACTCACCCCGAGAAGGTTCTTCTGGTGCCGAGATCAGCACTCCTTGCTGGTTGGGTAGCTTGTAAACAAAGCCCCTAGCTACCGCAAGGTGCAGGCAGGCCACTGAGGACAAAGGAATTCGCGCCGCCCGGCTGCCCTCTGGATACGCCCCAGCGCCCGAACGGGCTGAGCTGGGTGATGTTATTTGCCCAGAGATGGCAGGGAGAGAGAAGTGAGGGAGGGTTCTGGGTACCCGCTGGGTTAGGTATGAAGAGAGAGGCGGTATGCAGGAGTATAGGGCCTGCAGGAAACAGTTCCCTGGCCCGCTGCGGCCGCGGGTCAGAGAGGCACTCACCCCGAGAAGGTCTTCTGGTGCCGAGATCAGCACTCCTTGCTGGTTGGGTAGCTTGTAAACAAGCCCCTAGCTACCTGCAAGGTGCAGGCAGGCCACTGAGGACCCTGGGTCTTCTTTTTATGTGATCATTTTATCAATCCATTTTAAAAAGTTGTGTGTATTTGGACTAGAAAGATGGCTCAATGAGCAAAGGCGTGCAATCATGAGGGCCTGAGTTAGAAATCCCTAAAACCTATATGAAAGATAAATCTGGAACAATATGCCTGTAATTCCAGTTCTGAGAAGTGAGAGATAGGCAAATCCCTGAAGTTCAACTTGCCATCAAGTCCTGTTTCAGTAAGAGACTCCTGCAAATACATAATTAATAAGGTTAAGAACAGTAGGACAAGCTACTTGACATTGGTATGTGGCTTCTACAGGCATGCATGTGAACATGTACATAGATGTCTTACACACATTCACACACACTTGCACACATACATTCAAAGGAGTATATTTAGATCATTATCATTAAAAGATTTTCAATAATTTCTTTAGTATTTATTCTACTTAAAATCTACTAACAGATTTTGAACTTTTTTTTTCTCCCCAACCTGCTTTTGATAATGCGTTACATATATTTTTGTCAATGTGACTAAATAAGCCTAGTAGAGCTTGGCAGGGGCAACTTTTCCTTGCAGTAGTTTGAGAGCTGCCAATCTTGTATGGCACAGGAGACAGGACAGTAACAACAGTGTGCTTAGCACTTAGTTGTTGACAACTTTTCTTTTTTTCATTTATTCAGTTCAGAACAGCCCATGTAAAAGTGCTGCCCATCTCCCACAAGAGTCTTGCTTTCTCAATTACATCTCTCTGGAAGTTTCCCAAAGATAGAGGCATATCTCTGATGTGATTCTTTCTGTAGTCAAGTTGGCAACTGAAGTGAGTTATTGTGTACGCCACCCCAAACTTCAGCTGAGCACTGAAAGCAGTGGAGTTTGTCTTTGTTCCACATTTTAGTTTCAGTTATCTTTAACACCATTGTGATTTCTCTAGAATTTTCAGAATGTATTTATACTAATCTGCATTCACCCCAAATAAAACTAAACCTTTTCACATATAACTTAGGTACCTTGAGTTCCTTATTATACTAGTGTGTTATTATATATTATACTTATTTCATTTATTCACTTATTATGATGATCATGTACTTTGCTTTAATTTTTTACTTGAAACAAAAATATGTGTGTAAATATATAGACATATGTGTATATGTTTATATATATATACATATATATAATTTGATTTTGAAACTCTTCTCTGTTTACACAGTTATCTGAATTCCTGGCTGATCTGTATGATTTCCCTTCCTCCTGATGAACTTCTCCCAACCTCTTGCAGAACAAGACTATTTTAAGTAAGTTCAGGTTTTATCTGTTTTTCATCTGTTTCTCCTTCAACATCAAAAGATGATTGCAGAGCCCTACATGTGAGCTTTCTCCTTCAGTGTTAAAAATATTTTATTCTATTCTCATTGCTTGAATAGATCCTCGTTTAATGAAAATGTACTTTTTAATCTAGTTACTTATGTTTCGTTGACTAATGCACAAGGGCCTTTAGCATGGGACTTTATGTTAATCTGAAGAGCCAGCTGTGATCATTGAGCATTTCCTGTGGCTGCTGTGGTCACCTCAGTTAGGCTCCTTCCGTTTTGTGCACCTTGATGTCTCTAGGATGGTTCACGATTATTTTCCTCAGCAGCACTTATATCTTGGAGCTCCTTCAACAGCAATTCATTAATAGCACCCAAGTATGTTACTGGAGTGCTAAATAAAAAGATTTCAGGTTCCCCTCTATACCTAGATGGAATGGACTAGACAGCTTTTCCTTCAGATGGCACACTCCATGAAGGCAGTCTCCTTCAAGTATTGGCCTTCAGGATTAAGAATGTGCCACTAACATTTTGTGTTGAATAGCAGCGGCGTAACATTATAGTGCTTTAATTTACATTTTAATCAGGTGAATAGCACCACGAGGTGTGCTTACAAAGAAGATTCTAGTTTCTTGAGTCGGTTTCTCTTCCTCTCTCTCCCCATGCCAGAACTTTCTTCAGAAAATGCTAACAAATCAATAGCATGAGTTCTTTTGTGCCGTGGGTAGCCTTGATATTGTTAGACAGACAGTCAGTGGCTATTGTCACTTTTGTTATCTAATGCTTTTTCTCTTCACAGTCACAGAGAGTTGCTGAGGTTAGGAGAACTGAGAGAAGGTTCCTGCAGTATGATCCACATTAGGCTGGGGGTAGGGAATGGGGCTTGTGTCAAATATTAAGAAAGCTTTAAAGGAAGCTACAGAAAGAATATAAGTTAGCAGGAAGTGATATCTTTCATGATAAAATAGCAGTAAGGTAGCAAAAAATAATTCAAGATTTTATTGAAGGCACATTGTTTCCTAAGATGTACACTCATTGCACAAGGGAGACTCACCTAAGTGCAATGTACTATTTACAAACCTAACAATGAAAGAGGTGGTACACTTTCAGAGACTTTGCAACCCAGTGTCTCCTTTAATATTCTATCTACTCAACTCAGCACATCCTCCTCAGACCCTATGGCAAACCCTACAGTCAGGGAAAACTGTGGTTGGCTCCAAAATTCCTTCTAGTACCGTTCAATGCAATTGTATTCATTTGCCAGTTGCTAATAACAGAACTGAGAGTTCTCAAGGTTCCTATGACTGCCCTTCCATGAAAAGTAATGCATCATCCAAGATTGTGCCAATTCCCAGAGCCAAGTCATAAGCAACAACCAGTGCTTAAGGGCTGTAGGGTCATGCCAGCCTTGTCTTGACTCAAAACAAGATTGAGGAATTATCTCATGATGTTGTAGCAAATAACCATTAGCTACAATAAAACTGAATTTATTTCTACTTTTTTTTCAGTAGCTAGAATAGTGTACATACAAAGATATCCATGCACTAATCCCCTGATCCTGTACATAGAAAATGTTCAATGGAAAAGGAAAAGAGGTCGCATATTGAATTCGAATTGTTAAACAACAGTCTTTAAGATGAGTGTGTTATTCTACATTATCTGTAAAAATCAATATAGTTATAAAAATTCTTGAACTGTGGAAAAGGGAGTTGGGATCAGAGTGATCAATTGTGAAGGAGTGTCTGCCTACATTTGGGGTTTTGGAGATGGAGGAAAGAGGCAGCAACGAAAGAATGTGGGGTTTTGATGCAACTTGGAAGGGCAAGAAAATGTATTTTCCCCAAAAGTGACCAAAAAGCAACTTATCCTAGAGGGAACCTTGATTTGAGCTCCATGAGAGAGATTTTAGGCTTCTAATTGAAGGAACTGTCAGGTAAGGAATAAGTATATGTAGTTTTCAATCACAACACTTGTGGAAATTTACTCCATCTACTTGAGCTTCCTTCTTTTGCAGATACTGACTTTGAGAGTTTTCTTAAAAATATCATGCAGCAAAATTGTCTGAGTTGCTCATAAGGAACATGACCAATAACACGACAAATAGTTGAATCTTCTGAACTTTTACACTTAAATTACAGACCTCATGGATCTCTAATCACTAGTGACAATTCTGAGGCATACATTCAGTTCAAATGCACAAAACAGTAAGGCCTCATCCAGAGTTGCAGGCTGTATAGAGCAAATCAGGCTATGAGGGCCTGCAGTCAAGACTGACGAGTACACTAGGTGAATTCGGGGAGGCAGAAGCTGTGATGATCTAAATGTGTTCCCTCCAAAACACATGCTCAAACTTATGCTTTAATGTGACTGTGTTAAGAATGCTCTACCCTCATGAGTAGGATTAGTGCCTTCATTTAATGACTGGAGACAGGCAGCTAACTATTCTATAACTTTCTGCTCCTTCCATTGTTTGAGATGGAATCAGGGACCAGACTATGAATAGATAGCAAACCTACTAGCACTTTGAATTTAGGCCTCCCAGACTTCATACTGTGAATAGCAAGGTACTGTTATTTATAAATTAGTAAAGACTAAAGACAGTATTTTCTATTAGCCATTGGAAAGGATTACTACTTAGGTCATTCTCTTAGCTATGCTATCTAAAATATATTATGCAAGGAAATTTATAAAGATACTTTAGGAATCTGGTCCAGGATACTGGTGAAGACAGGATTTAAGAAATATAATTTCCATGAGTATAAAGGAATCAAATTTATCTTTTGTGGCAATTATCTTGAAATCAAATATTTCCTTCAGGAGGGTGGAAGGATGCTCACGGGTAAATAACTCATGTGTCTTAGGAAGTTTCTGAAACTCACAAGATTCTCAAAGTTTCACTGTTTCAATGGCATGGAGAGCATAGACAACTGTCGAGGCATTGGAATCTCTGACCAGGCAAGCTGCCTGGAGGAGATTCTCCTGCTATCTAAGCTGCCTGGAGGAGATCCTCCCACCATCCAAGTTGCTTGGAAGAGACTTTTGCATGAGCCAAGCTGCCTGGAGAAGACTCTTATACCTGCCAATCCACCTCAAAATCCTGCAGAGATCTCAAGGGTTGCAGCTTTCATGTTTCCCATGCTGGTGCGGACATTCTATAATGCAGCTGCCTTTGAGTCATTTGTGCTCCTGGAAGGAACCTCTTACCTATACTCCTGTTCGTAACACCAGTAAATTCATTGGTTTTCCAGTCAGACTTTGGTAGACTCATTCCTTTGTTCTGTCATTACTGCCCGATCTGGAATGAGTAGATGTTGGTTTGAGTATTTCCAGCCCTACATGTAGGAATTACCCTCTTGATGTTCCCCCTCCCAACCAGATAGAGAAACTCTCCTGTTTAGAAGGCCTCTTTAGAGCATCCTTTGTCTCAAGGAGGAGGCAGGTCCACTTTTTTCTTGTGAGTACTTTAAATCAAATAAAGTTATTACAGACATCAATAGGGAAAATGTCAAACAATTTCTCTCCTTTCTAATCCACAAGCAAAACCAAAATAATAAGGTCCAGATGTATGTTTGAATGTCACTATACAATTAAAGGAAAACAAGAGGTACTCTACATTACTGCCTGACAACAGAACATTCTGTATGCAGAAAACGAGGGAAATACAAGCTCCTATAGTGTCACTGAGGCTGAACCTTAGGCCTGGAGACAGATAGGAAATGCGTTATGCACAAAATGTGCTCATTTGTGCGTTTTTAAAAGATGCTGTGAGGCCTCTACCTATCAGTTTATTTGTGAGGCACACAGCCTTCTTTAGAATCCTGAGCAAAATCCCCTGGATGCCAGACAGACCACGGTAATGACTGGATAACCAGCTAGCCTGTGAATTGGGTTCAGGCTATGCCATTTCTCAGGAATTCGCAGGGAAATCCTGATGCACACTGAACTTTTCCCCCTACATACTCCCAAAGTTAAATTTCTGTGTATGTGCTTTTGTACCGAAAAATGTGTGTGTGTGTGTGTGTGTGTTTGTGCTTGCTTGCGTGCGTGCACACGCACATATGTATGTGTAAGCACTATTTTATATCCATGACCTGATGGTTTTATGGCACAAACTGCCTTGCTTCCTTAAATGTAAGAAATTTCTCAATTAATTATGTATAATGTGACAGTGACATTGTAGATGCTGAGTTTTGTTGTAATCTTTTCAAAGTACTGGATTTTGTTTTTGTTGGCAGTTGTTTGTGGTCATTTGGTTTTTGAAGGCTAGAGTTTGAGTTCTGCTGGCTTAATGTATCATTGTTTATTCTCCTTGCTAATATTATTTTCTTCTGATAATTATATCGATTTATTTTTTAATTAATTCTATTTTGTTTGTATGATTATTTTTCTGCATGTATGTATGTGTGCCTACCATACGCATAACCAGTGCCCGTGGATGTCAGGATAGGGCATCCATTTGATCTCTTGGAACAGGAGTTAAAGATGGTTGTGAGCCACCACAAAGGTGCTGGGAATCAAAACCTGTTCTCTGCAAAAACACCATTTGTTCTTAACTCCTGGCCACTGCTCCACCCTACAACCTCCACCTCCATCAAGTACTCCTGTGTCTTTAGAGCATTGTTGTCTGACTGACTGGAAACCTGCTGTGTGAGTCCTAGGAATGATCTAAGTTGTCGCTTTCTATGCTTCTTTGCTCATCCTCTCCTTGAATCAAAGCCTGCAGGGAGCTACAGGTTTCAGTTGTCAATCTCTGTGCTTCCCTCTGTCTGTCTCTGTCTCCTCCTCTCCCATCTTCTTTTCTACTCCCTTTTCATGGTGTTTTCCTCCTACTTGCCTTGTGCTCTCTCAACTTGAACCTCTGCCAAAGAATTGTGATCTGCTGACTCCACTGTTCCGCTTTGTGGCTGGGAACGGCCTCTGGGAATCAAGCTTCAGGGAAAATCACAGTGCTTATCTCCTGGGTTTTGCTCATCTCAGAGATCACAGTGCTTTACTGCTGAATGATCTCTTCATAATGTTCCATTCCTAAGAGTATTTGGGCATCAATTAAACACCATATTCTTTTGAAAACTTTTCCCTGTGGACTTGCTTCAAGGTCTTGTATCTTTTATTGGACTTTAACACAGGATATGAAAGAAATCTACACTGATGAATTAATAAATTTCCAAAAAAAAAAATGAAAGAAAAATCTTAACGTTGGTCAGCTAACAAGTCTTTGACAGCTTCATTCATTTAGGAATGATGGAAGAAACCAAAGCCTTTTAGGATATCTTTGATGATATGTGGTTATAAACACTGATGGGAGAGTCACAGATGCACAGTGTTGGAACTTATCTTTATCACTAATTAGATGGTTGATTGTGCACAGGTTTCATAACACTTTTATCTTAAGTATTCTCTATTATGAAATAAGTATCCTAGCTTTTAATCTCATTTTGTGTCTGTGACATAATAGCTTAAAGGCTTGATTAAACTAGCTGTAAGTGCCTAATCAATTATATGTATCTTAAAGAGGTAGAAAGAACATATTGATAGTCAAATATCATTATACAGCATATTATAGAAATAGTAAAATTCTGCTCAACCATATAGGCTTTCATACATAAGAGGATAAATATGTGAAGATTTTTTCATGTATATAGAATTCCTGGGACAAAAGGTTTTGGTTTGTTGTTGTTGTTGTTGTTTTTGCTTTGTTTTGTTTTTAATCAAGAAAAACTAAAGAAAGCATGACCTCAGAAAAGAAAAAGAATATCGTATAGCTACAAATCAGAAAGGTGAGGGCGGAGAGTCAGTGCGGCAAACTTGCCCAGTGTCCACCTGAACCTTGTTCTAGAAGGAAGTGGACAGGCTGAGAGAATGAAGTCTAACTTACTAAACACTGAAATCACCAAATGAGTTGCCCTGTTCTCACTTCACATGTAAGAGGCAGTATTTGGATAATCACTGAGCACTGCTTGAAGTCTCCTTATAGAGGGGAGCATGCTCAAACTAACTACACTTACCCTAATTGGTCAATAAACTTTCCACTTTAAATACAAGCTGCATTTTTGAATAATGCATCAATGTTAGATGAGCCCAGCTAGCATGGATCAGTCTATTTTGTTCCAATAGCTCTGGGGCATACTGAAAACTCAACGTTATGAGAAACTGTGGAAAAGAAGAAGAGAAAGGAAGTTCCAAGTCAACTGGTCTCCAGATCTCCCTGTTTGTGAAGGCATAGCTCATTGTAGCCACTATCTCGTGGCTATGATGGAAGGAGCACAAGGAGTTGCCTGTACACCAAGCTCCAAGTACTGAAGTGGAGCCTCCCAGTACTCTGGAAAGATATGAGAGATGGAGAACTGGAGACAGCAGACACTAAGATTTCAATCCTTACCCTGTTGTGTTTAGTCATCAACTATCTATCTTAAACCACTAAATTAATTCATTTTTTCATCTCAAGATTTACAAACTGAAATATTCCTAATATCTATGGAAATTCCTATAAATATGCACAGCACAGATCCAAAGAAGAAAAAGGGTTTGCTGAATGGTTCTAGGTCTAAATATGATGACCTTTGTACTAATTGAAATTGAGTCCAATGTCCAAGAAATACTAAAAATAGGTTCCTGCCATATTGAGCGTTGATAGACTATCACCCTATTGAAGTAAAGTGATGAATGGTGAAGATATGCATGAAACATCTAGAAATTTTTTCCATCCACCTTTGACTAGGATAACAGTAGTCTCTTGTAGAGGCTGATAGGATAGCAGTACTCTCTTTTTAAGCTCCCTTCTCTCCTCCTCCCTCTCTAAGAGCTCCTGATTTACTTTAGGCTATTCATATATGTCTGAAAAGGTTGTGTCTGCTTATCATTTCTGCTCAGGAAATGATGCAGGGCTTTCCAGGCAATATATTTCAGTACTCTGGCTAAGATATTTGATTCAAAGTTGGACATTTTGGGTTAATTCACTTCAATGTCAACGAGTCCCTGGATTTTGTTTAGGATTGTGGGGCATGGTCACACTACTCTTACCCAGATGATGTTAGGTACAGATGTGAGGGCTGAGACTGTCACATCTGTGTTCAGGAATGTCACAGTACAGTAAACTGATGAAGGAAAGCCATGAAATCAGGTTCCAGGTGACACCAGATTGAGGATCAAGCCTTTGCAAATCTTAGTAATGCGAGTTAAACCCTTCAAAATATTATTTATGTTAGACAAGGTTAGTTTATTGTTTGTGATATTAAGGCCCAATGCTAATGCAGAAATATGCTGTGCAATTTTGTTATTTATATAGAAAAAGAAAAATTTAAGTCCGTGTCAATTTTCAGAATTATGCTTTTGCTGAAGAATGATTTTAGAAAAAATTCTTAGCATTTGACAAACCTTCTAATATCAAAGTTGATTATTTATCTCTGTCATCAACTCGATAAAAATCTTGGAACTAAAATTGAGTTTTCAGCATTTAATCTTAAATTACTTTGAAGAGCACAGGAGGGAAATAGCAAAATGTTCTTGACATTAATAAATCTCATAGAAGTACAAAGGCAAAAAAAATAATTTTTGAGTAACATTTTTTCAACTTAAAATTGCATGTCAATTATCTATTTCTATAATTAAAATTGAATTTATAAAAGAATACCCTTTTAGCTATTTATACTGTGCTAAGGTTTTAAAACTTAACTACTTAAATGCTAAACCTATGGGTTTTTTTTCTCTAAAACTAACTTGGGAATATTGACATCATTGGTTCATTTAATGATGTCTACTTTAAATTTTCCTAGAATAAAAATCACTTTACCAGTAAGACAATCATATGTCCTTTACAGAAACTTGTATGCAAATGGAGGCTAACACATGAAGAAACTCACGCCAATATCAGAGAAATAGCATGTTTCTCTCCTATGTGATTTCTCAACTTCACATAGAATTGTCCTTGTGTAACATAGTACATAAAGACAGTGAACAAATATAATAAAAATGAAAATGAGGACTATTGTTCTCCAGATCTGGTGAGGGCTGGCCTGTAAAGACAACAGACAAGAAATTGTATGTTGTATGGGTGGGTAAAATTGTATTACTGGTGAAGTGATTTGTATATTTAGTTTCCTATTATAAATGGGGAGGCAAACTACCTGTATCTTTAAATATTGGATTTCAGTTCTAGATCATGGACTAAAAGGGAATTCCTGTTTGATTGGTTATTCTCTTGCAGATCCAGCTCTGTAGTATCCATATTGTTGTTTGAGATATAATTTGCACTACATTTATTATATTCACATATTTACATGAATTGTTTTAGCATTCTTTGCTCTGCATTTTTGAAATGTATCAAAGAAAACATTGTTATATTGTGAGATGCTATGTGTACTTTTGAATTATAAAATACCTGTTTCATAATTCACAAACTTAATTATGAATATTCTTTTTTGAAAACTGGATTAAATACGAAAATAATAGATGTGGTATTTTGAATCAACCAAGAGGTCCATAGAGAGTGGCACTTTTAGGACATGTGGCTTTGTTGGAGTTGGTGTGGTCTTGTTGAAGGAAGTATGCCACTAGAGGTGAGATTTGAGTTTTCAGATGTTCAACCTAGGTCCAGTGTGACAATCTGTTCCTGATACCTGGGGTTCCAGATGTTGAACTTTCGGCTGCTTCTCTAGTACCATGTCAGCCTGCATTATGTCATACTTAACCACCATGACGATAATGGGCTAAACTTCTGAACTGATAGCCATCCCCAATTAATTTTTTTCTTTTATAAGAGTTGCCATGGTCATGGTATCTTTTCACAGCAATAGAACCCCAACTAAGACATCAATTGGTACCAGGGACTGGGTATTAATGTGATAGGCCTGACCATGCTTTTGTTTAGCAAATGTGCTCTTTGTAACTTTGGATAAAAAGTGGTTTAACAATTTAATTGGGGCTTAATGGATCATACTAGTTGGAACATGGATGACAGTGGTGCAGGGTGATTTTAACTGTGGGACATGGCACGAGAGGTTTCCAAGGAGAAGAATATTAATACTTGACATAGAGATTGTTCTTGTGATATTTTGGTGGAGAATGTGGCTTCTTTTTGCCCTTATGCAAAAAATAAATAAATAAATCTGTCTGAGGCTAAATTGAAGAGTTATGGATTAACAGCTTTGACAGACGACATTACCAAACAACCCAGCATTGACTGTGTTGTGCGACTATTAGTGGCCAATCTTACACAGATCTATAGTGAAAAGGACAAGCTGAACAAGGAAAAATACAAAACTGAGGGTTCTATGAGAAAGTGTAAGGGCATCAGAAAGTGTAAACAGATTAAGGAAAATCCAGATGCTAAGTGGAATAAAGCGAGTATTGACCTCAGAGCAAGGTCCCATCCAGCTAAGCTTCCAACTTGTGAAAAGAATTAAAGAAAAGCATAGGGATGGGCATGGTGGAACACACCTTTAATTCCAGCACTCAGAAAACAAAGGCTGATTGATTTCAGAGTTCAGAGCTAGGCAGGCTACAGATTGAGTTTCAGGACAGCCAAACTGAGGCAATAAATGGAGCCATTGAAAACAGAAAGTTGGTGAAATGTATTTAAACAAGGGGGCCATGTTCTAGCCCCAGAAAGCAGAAGAATTTGGCAGCTTCAATCATGTGGTTCTGAGTTTAGAGTTAAAGATAGAAAAAATGGGGTTATGGAATCTCCCTCCATGGCTAAGGAAAGCTTCTGAAGCCAGACATGTCTCAGGGATGTCCCTGCATTGAGGCCTAGAGGGGCCATTGCATGAAGCTGTAAAGGTGAAGCCTGGTTGCCTTAGATACCCCACGATGTTGGAGATACCAGAGCCATGGGTATCTGTCAAGGAAATCTGCTAACAGGGAGTGGAAACAGCCCAAGAGAAAGAAGTGTGCTGCAGGAAAAAAAAAAGATGAAATAAGTTGGAGATACGAAGACTGAGTTGACATCATACCTATCATACCTGGAGATGCAGAGTTTGGAATTTTCCAAGCAGGCTTTTGGTCTTTCTTTGATCCAGCATTTTCTCACTATGGTTCATTTCCTCTGTTTTGGAACAGTAATGCATATCCTATGCCATAACATGTTGGAAGTATGTGATCTGCTTTTTCATTTTGATTTTACAGGGAATTACAGTTAAGAGATTGTATGAGTCTCAGAAATGATTTTGGACTTTGGTCTCTTAAATTAGAGACTGTTATAGATTATACAAATTGTTGAAGTACTAAATGAACTTTGCATTGTGGTATGGATACAAACCTAAAGTATTGACTCCTTGAATGTATCTTTGGGGAAAAAGAGCTGATGAAGTTGGTATATACATGGAAATGCTTTCCTTGAAAAATCACAATGAACAAGAGAATCAGGGTTGTGTTTATTTTACGGTTTTGTCCTCTGAGTTTCCAGTCTGCAGTGGATTATTTTTATATCTACAGGATCTGGTGTGATGACCTTGGTTTACAAAGGACTTTTATTTTTTATATTAATTTATTAAAGAGTAGTTGAAAATGAGTGATTTCCATGTCTTGGAATTAAAACCCATGGACTTTAAAGCACTGGGGCTTCTCTCAGTTGTAGCTAGGCAACATAAACGAGATGGCAGCATGGGCACGGGAAATGGATTATTGTTCTTTAACTACCAGCTATTTCCTTAACACCTGGAAGAGAAGAGAGCAATCACACTTTCCCATAATGCAGCCCTTTGTAAATGTAATTCACAGGTGCACTATCTAAGTACTCAGGAGGTTCTGACAGTTCCATCCATCATCATACAGCCCTCACTATGTCACTGCCTCAGACTGATGGATACAAAATGACAGTCATTCAACCAGCAAAATAGAAGAAGCCAGAGAAAATATAATGTAAAATCCCTTAGGCCCTTCAATATAAATTCTCAACGTGTATCATTTTCTCTCTTCTAACTTTTGTTTTGTGTGTATATGTAGCCGCGCAATTATACACAAATTTCTACAACAAAACACTTTCTTAAAACGTAAAAAGTATGAATTTAAAATAGGCTACAACTGCATAAAACTCAATTCATGCTCCCTTATCCATCTGGAAATTAAGGTTAATGGTCACATGTCACTTCCTAGCTTTGTTCTGATGTTTTTGGTTATGTTATTGAAGAGTACAGTTTAAAAGTTATACTCACATAGAGTATTGATGTTAAATCCAATTTCAGCATTTATTTCAATCCACAAGTCTATTAAAACATTGACCACAAATGTACTTCAAAAAAAGCTTTCTTAAATTCATAAGAAACAAAAATAATAAAGATGCAAACAACACAAAAAAATAAAACTAACAAAGTAAATGGAAAGCCAACATCTTCATGTTTGTTTATTTTTAAATGAAGTATACTGTTTATCTCAGTGTTTAGTAAGGTCAGTTGATGTAGCAATAAGTTTAATTTTTTATTCAGATAGAGTAACACAGAATATTACATAAATATGTTGAATTTCTAATACACACTTGTTTAATTCATAATTGAGAAAGAAAATTCAAACAATGAAACAGGAATCAAAAGATCAAAACAACACAGTTCTGGGTTCAAGTTCTTTCAGCTCTTGAAACTAGTTAAGACCTCAATTGTAAAATATAATTTTTGTATTATTTGTAAGTGTTGTAAATGTTAATTTGCTAATTTCCATCTTTGGTGATGTATCGTTGACAAAAATGTCGAATTTAAATCATTAGACTTTGATGTGTGTATCATTATGAAATAAATTGATGTACACATCCCTTCATATATAAAATTTTATAGTGTGGACATATGAAACCCAATCTCATAGCACATTTAGAATGTTCAATACAATGTCACTAACTATAGTCAGTGTGTTGCTCACCACCAGATCTCCAGTGTCAGGAAAATTTTAATGTTCAACACTGAAATTAACTAGCATCGCTATGTTTGCTTATCATCAGACCTCCAGCATACATTAATTCCTCAGGTTGCATAATTGAAACCAGAATTCTTTCTAAAAGATTTTTTTAATGCCTGTTTGAGAGGTTTGCCTGTAGTGTGCAGTGCCCAACTTGAACACTGAGTCTACTTCCATCATGAAGCCTGAGGACTCAAGATTCTACAGGATACTAGGAAAGGCTTGAGACTTTGTTTACGGGTACCACCCTTACATGTAAAACCCTGTCCTTCATTAATGGTATTATTAGTTTTGGGTTCTAGGACAAAATACAGTATTATGCTTCCTCCTCCCGATGCATGCAAGTACACTCTTTTATTTTTGAGGTATAAGATAGAGTCATTGCCCGCCTCATTTACTTGAATCTCTTGAAATCTTTTTTTTCTGAATAATTGCCTTTATTAATGTTTCTGAAGTGGGAGGTCAGAGTCAGAAATACGATAATGCCTCATGGCTGGTGCCTACCTAGTAACCTTTGCACCCGGTTCTCACATTCTAATGTGCATGCTGTCTCCTCCATCTGCAGCTTTGTTATCTCACTGCAAAGTCCAGAGAGATGAAGGCTCCATCTAGCCATGTTCTTCTTGTTTCTTCAGGTCATTCCTTTTACTAATAAAATGAAATAATTGATCTTCATTGCCCTTCAAATACTCTTTAAGTAAAATCTCTTTTTCTAAAGTGTAATTTTGATAAACTTATTTATAGAATTTATATCTAATGTGTTTTTCCGAACTTCTGAAGCATCTCTGGAAGTTTTACATTCATCTTCACCACATTGTTCTGTGGTGCAATTTTAATGACAATAAAAGGAAGAAAGTAGTTTGCTTGACATCTCTTACTGAAATAGCTCTGGAATCCAGTGGGACCGGTCCCAGAGTTCAAGCCTGTGCTTTGTCCAGGAAAACGTGTTGCCTCTCAAGCCACAGCATTCTCAATAGTAGCTCCCTTCTGGGTAGGCAAGCGAACCCTATTTCAATTCAGCCGGATAGAGAAGGTATCACCATTGCATGATCAAGCTTTTTCACTCTTGGACCAGAGTAGAGCATATATGAATGATACACAGGGCATGTGCATTCATGCAGTGCAGGAGGCCATGCTAGGAATTCTCAGTTTGCTTTGTTCAGCACAATGGCATCCAATTCAGAGGTACTACGTTCCCTCCGCTCACGGTAGTCTGTTTCAAATCAGGGACTTTGTTTTGCAGCATTCCATTCATCGTAACAAATACCTGAGATAATCCATAAAGATGGCAGGCTTACCTATTTTTTGTTACAGTTCTGGACATTGCTACCCATTATCTGACAAACCAATATATATATATGATTAACCATCCTGAGTCTGTCTTATTTTGCTTACTATGATGATTTTCAGTTCTGTTCAGTTCAGTTCTGTCCATTTACTTGTAAATGACACGATTTCATTCTTTTTTTTTTTGCTTGCTTTCGTATGTCAAGACTCTCCTGCTTTTTTTCAAGTCTTTGAACAACTGCTGCTTCCCAGCTATGCTTAGCAGAAATATGGAAGATATTCTGGCATCTACAAGTATGTTTTTCCCAACTGGGGCATTTGGAAATTAAGTGTGGCCATTGGAGACAGAAAAGAGGAATGGGTAATATGTCACTTTCTAAAAATGAACAGTTTGTGGAGTGTGAGCTGCTCATATCAGTTAGCTGTTTCTGTGCAGTCAAAGACCCCTGTTCTATTTCTTTTTTAGCTCACATTATGTGAGACAGTGAACTAGTTTGCTTACAGTCAACAGTAATGATGCTTGTAATTGGGCTCATCATTAAGTACTGTCAAGAGCTAGGTACCAGCCTACAGGATACATAGAGCTGGCTCTTCAGCAGGGGCAGAGGTGGTAGAGCACCGCATATTTCCTGCAGCGTAGTTGAGAGTTCTTTCCATGGTCCCCAGGGCAGCAGGAAGAATGTCCAGAGCACACGCATTTTTTAGTTCTCTGCTGAGTTCATATTTATCTCTAGCCTAGAATAAATCACAAGTTTAGCTGACCTAGTTTTAGTCTGTTACTGTGATAACAGACTCCTGCTTAAAGCAAGCTAGGGGAGAAAGGGGTTTGTTTGACTTACACTTCCAAATCCCAGGCCATCCTTGAAAGAACTCAGGGCAGTAATGCCAGCAGCATCTTGAAGCAGAAACCAGAAAGAAATGCTGCTGAGTATGCAAATATATGAGCCTATGGGGCTCATTCTCATTCAAACCACCACACCCCCATTACACATGAATACTACGGACTTAACACAATCTTGCTGTACTTCTTTATCATGTAGTTATGAGAAAGGCAATTTCAAGTCCATAAGAATTCTGACGTTCTCCGGAATGCTCTATTTAGGCAGCTTTTCCCTAAAACGAGAGCTTAGTTTTGTTCCCTGAGAATGATTCCCTAACCTGCTCTTTCTACTGTGCCATAGAAGTCCTGCTTCCTTTTCTTCTTTTGACAGGGTCTGAAGTAGATCAATCTGGTTGTGAACTCATAAGATCAGTCTGACTCTATTTCATGATGAATAGAATTAAAGCTATATACCACCATATCCAGCCAGAAATAGTTTCTTAATCCATCACTCAATTTGGCCTTGACTCATCCAAATTGCCTCTACTCATGTATCCATGTGCTGTTCAGTCAGATGCTGCTTTGAGAGCCAAGTAGTTGGGAGTTAAATGAGCTATCACTGGGTTATGTGACTGTCATCCAGTCAAGCCCTAGGGCAGCAGTGGTCCCAAGAGAAATATGAAGGCAACTTGAACCCTCAAGCTGCTTGAAGATTCTGCTGTATCACTTGTGTTAACAGTTCATGGCCTACAAGTCCCACTAGTTTGGATTTAAGAAGGATGAAGGCTCCCTTTGCTTGCATGTTCATTTCCTACAATCTAATATCTTTCTATGGTGATATTTCATTTGTATTTTTAAAAGTAAAACTTGCCTGAAGTCCAGAGAGTTAAACAGCTGTACTGATCAGCCTTACAGACCAGGCAGTGGTAACACACACCTTTAATCCCAGTAGCCACACGAATTTGCCATAGAAACCAGGCAGAGCATGCCTTTAATCCGAGAGTGCATTCCTTTAATCCCAGCCCTAGAGAGGATCATAAAACGGGAGGATTCAGATCTCACACACAGTTTCATTCTGAGATTCGGGAGGTAGGATCGCCATTTTGGATTGAGATAGCGGTAAGAGCCAGTGTCTGGTTGATTTGCTATTCTGACCTTCAGATTGAACCCCAATTTCTGTCTCTGGGATTATATTAATTGTGCTACATCCCTCTTTCCTTTTTTTCCAAATGTTTTTCTTTTGTTAGACAACAGTCTTTCAAGAAGTGGTAGGCTTTGTTGTTACTGATGTTAATGTCATTTTGGGGACTCTCTTGTTTGAGAGAGAGTCTCTTTCCACCCTCCTGATTTGCTATGGCTTGATTTGTAAACTAAGTGCTTGAAACGTTGTCTGACAATTTTGAAGAAATTTGTTCACTCTGTGTTTCCTGCTGAGACCACTGAGAATTGTGAAGAGACTCTTGATTCCTTTTTATGTAGTCTAGGTCTCTTATATGTGAAAATGTGACATGAAAAACTACTATAAGTGCCTGTTCTTCAATATGATATGCATAACGGGGCCTCAGAAAATCCTGAGCTACTTTTCATTATCATAAACACCAAACTCTCCAAGATACCCTCATATTGATTTCAGAAAAAAACAATATAGTGGTAAATTTTTATTTTCGTCATTTTAATACAATTTTTCACCCTGCTAAGAACATATTATTATATAAATTTACTTGTAAAATAATAATATAATTATAAAATACATTATTCTAATATATCTTTGCCATAGCCTTAAGCTAAGCAGTTGCAGCAAAGGCAAGAAGAGTGCTTTTAGACCACACACTGAGCACTCGAAAGTTCCTTTCAGTTAAGAGGATGCTTAAATGATTGACCTGTGAATTTATGAGGAAAAAGAGGGACAATGGGAGGCAGGTAAAGAAGGGAGGGTGAGGGAGAGGCAGGGAAAGGGAAGAGAGAAAGAGAGGGAGAGGAAGGAAGGAAGCAAGGAAGAGGAGTTCTTCCCTATCAGGCCAAGTAGGTTTTTTTTTTTTTTTTATTGATTAACCAATGAAAGCGGCACATAAACGGAAGGACCTCCTACACCAGTTCGGTGGGTAAAGTCTTATGCTTCCAAGACTGTCAACCTTAGCCCCATAATTCACCCAATGGAAAGAGAAAACCAACTCTCACAAGCTGCCCTCTGACTTCTACATGTGTGGTGTGGTATACTTGTGGCCTCGACTACATACAGGTTCATGTGCAAGCACATACACAAATAATTATAATAAGTTTTTAAAAAAAAAAACTTCAAAAAAAACAAAGGAAATGAGGAAGGAGAAAAAGAAAGGAAGTAAAATAAAAGTGATGTTACTGCAGTGAGAAAAAAGAGATTATGATAAATACCCATCACAACTATTCGCAGTGAGGAAAATCTCCTCCATTGCTAATACATGCTCAATGTTGCAGGATTATAGTGGCTGATCTAACAAGATATTTAAAATTTTTCACTCTATTTGGTTCTTTAACTCTTCTGTCTTTAACTAATTTAGTGATTAAAAATATTTCAAGTGATGTACCATCTTTTTAAAATAGATGTGAATATAAAGTGTGAACAAAAATTAGATCAGAGTCTGAATTGATAGTACAGTAGAAAATGAAGAGTTTCTTCCTCTCGAGCAGTTTAGACCAAGAGCAAACCCTAATTGAAATTTGTCTCCACCGTCTTTAATTGTGGTCCGTTGTCTGTGGTCTGTCTACTGTCCTCTCTTGTCTGTAGTCTTTGCTCTGTATTTATTGAATAGCACCAAAAATATGGCATGGTAAAGGAATGAGGAATTTGATTTTACAGAAAACTATATTGGAGTTTTGTCAAAGGAGAAGTTACCTTACTGATGCACGTGAAGGGGCACACAAGTGTTATCAACCTGTGTCTACATGTTGTTTACATTAGGGTAGATGTTTGGTTTTGTTAGGATTGACTTCAACCCCTTTGCTGCTTTCAGCAAATGATTTCAAGATAGACACACACACACACACACACACACACCTTTACACGTTATTCTGGTCAGGGGCGTGGAAGAGTACAGAGTTTAAGATTAAAGTTTAAAGTTTTAAAAACTGATTGTATAAGAAATCAAAGGCATAGTATGGATGGTAACATTATCTTCTTAAAGGAGAATTAAACTGTCTGAATACAGTAGGGAAACAGAAAGAGACCTAGTTCTAATGATCTCAAGGCAAATTATTAACTTAAATGCAAGGTTTGGCAAAAGTTCAGTTTCTAAAATTAGGAAGTATTTTCACAAAAAGCTGTTCTGTCAAAGGTCCAGAGAGATAAGTTGTCTGGTAAAGGTACTTGCTGTCAAGCCTGATGACCTAAATATACTCCCTGGGTTCTACATGGCAGGAGGAGAGACCCTAATTCTTGTAAGATTTCCTCTGGCCCTCATATATCCTATGGCTTCTTAGGTACATATGCAAATACTGGTGATAATAAAATCAAATAAAAATACATCAAAAAGAATTTTTATGTCTATACCAAGCTGTTTTCATTACTAAGCATATGAATCTAAAAATCTGAAAAAGAAAGGAGTAAATATGATTATTGTAATGGGAAACTGAAGGTTGAATAAAACAAAAATTTATTATGATACAGAAGAGAGTCTGGATGAATAAGTGTCATAAAGAGGTTCTGTAAACTTTGTCCAGTACTATCTAGTGCACACATAAGCAGAACCACATTTTCTGCAGTAGAAACTCCAAGCTGACTCCCTGTGGACTACCCCTTAAGTAGGAATGTTCCACATTTTAGATATACACTTATTGGACAAGAGGCCACTGTGCACTTGGTACAGGATCAGGCACTCAGGGAAAATGCAAACCCAGATCTATTTATGATCCTGGAGAAGTAGAGACCTTTGGAAACTTGCAAAAGTCTGCTGTGTTCTTGATGTATTTGGAGTTCAGGGGGCGGCAGATCCGGATGCCAGGTTAAGACTAGAGGAAGAGTCTGATAGATGTCTCCGCAGATGCTCTAAACATGATGCCACATCCTTTCATGAAGAACAGTGTTCTATGTGTTTAAGAGAGAAGATGTAAAAGTGAGCAGCACCATGACTTCTGTCTGTGCTGCTCCACTGATATTCTCTTCACCAAAGTCTCTAATGAGGTCCAAGTGTTATAGAAATAACATGTCTTCTCAGAAATTGCAAACTATGCACTCTTAGAGATAGAGGAACAATTCTGCCTGGGGCTAATCCCCAAATAAGAGTCAGCCTCGAATGGAAGGTGTTAGCAACTCACATGTATCACAGGCTTACACAGTTGACACATACTGCCTTCCCTAAATCTCTTTTAGGTCCTAGCACCAGGTTAGACTTTGACAATTAAACATAGATGGGAGACTGTAAGCCTGGATACTTAGGCAGAAGGGAAATGTATGCAGCAAAGATACTGCCAGAAATATTTCTCAAGGACAGCAGTGTTACTCTTTTTGAATAGCTGTTACCATTGTCATCATGATTATCTGACAAAATTATGCTTTCCTCAAGAAGAGAACTGTGATCTTATAGCAGTTCAGGGCTTAACATTCATTGTGACCCTGTGCAAGCGACCCCCTTAACTTGACTGTTAGAAGCTTGATCTTTGGGGTTGGGTCTAGTGGCTGTTGACTCTTAGTGAGCAAATTTATATCCTAAAACTGTAAGTTTTGCTTGCTTGTAAGAAGTCTGATTATAATTGGGGGACAGAGCTTCCTTAGCCAAATATTAATGTGTGTGAGTTAATATCTCCTAAAGAAATGTATTAGTAAATCCTTGATAACATCAGATCTATTACTTTGAACTTTTTCTATACACAAGGACATATCTCTTCCCTATAGAAGAAGGAGAAAAGGAATTCATTGGTTCATAAGGTATAAATGTTTAAGGTTCCAATTCTCTGACACTTATCCAGCCAAGTTCCAGGAATGAGATATCACTGAGTGAATCATCCCCCGAGCCATTGCTGTGCTCAGCAGTGTGTGGAGTGAGCATCTTGTACTGTGGTCTTAATTTCTTTCCCTGTTGCTGGGATAACACAACCTTTCAAAAGCAACCCAAGGAACAAAGAGTTTATTTGCTTCAAGTTCAAAGGGTTTATAATTGGACCTGTTCAACCATCTTATGGAACATTTTTCTCTTTTAATCTGGGTTATTATTTAATTTTTTTAACTTCTCTTACTACTCTTTAGGCCTTTTCCACTCCATAGCAAATCCAATTGCATTTTTCACTTTAATAATTCCTTCTATACTTTAAAAATTGATTTCATCCTTTGATCACTTGTCTTGATTCCTCACTAGAGAAACCAGTCAAAGGCCACAGCATATCATCATCGTTAAAACTCAATACTCCTCTCAAACACACACACACACACACACACACACACACACAACAGGATGGTACCTTCTGACTGTGCCTCACGAATTCAGGGTGCCAGTGGCACTGGAGAGAGAGCAGGGGAGTGCCAAGATGAGACACCAATGGGCCCAAAGAGCTTTTGAATCCTTTATAGGGGCTGGACGAACAGGTTAGTACAACCAAGAGGTGCAGGAAAATGAATTCACTGCAGGCCAAAGGATCAGCAAGAGGCAGTAAGTTCAGCCAATAAAAAGTCAGTGCTCTCATAGATATCATTGCTAACTAAACGGCAGGCTTTGTGTTCTCTGAGGAGGCACACAATGAAACAAAATCCTATGTAAGACTTTCCTCCCTTCCTCACTTTTATTTGTCTCTTCTTGTCCTACTCTCCCTGGCCAGTAAAAGTGTAAGAATGTAGCCTTTACTTCATAAGAAACACAGCTAAACAGAACTTACCTCCAAATGGATCAAGGACTTCAGCAGAATGCCAGATACAATGAATCTCACAGAAGAGAAAGTGTGTAATAGTCTGGAACTCATTGGCAAAAGAAAGGACTTCCGTAAAGGGACACCAATAGCACAGGCACTTAAAAATAATAAATGGGATATTATGAAACTGTAAAGTTTCTAGATGGTAAAAGACACCATATTCTGGACAAAGCTGTAAGCTACAGAATAGGAAAATATCTTTGCCAATTATACATCTGATAGAGGGTTAATGTCAAAGATATAAAGAGCTAACAGACAAACAAACAAAACTAAACCAGACCAAAGCCAACCAAACAAAACCCTGGACAACAAAAAAACAAATCACCCAATTAAAAATGGGATACAATAGTCAGTATTGAAATTAGCGATGGTTTCTAGGAAATATGGGAATCAATTTGCCCCAATATCTAGCTACACCACTCTTGAGCATATGACCAAAGACGTTTCATCCTAACAAAGAGAGAGACATTCACTCAATCATGTTGATTGCTGTTCTATTTATAATAGCTAAAGACTGGAAACAACCTAGATGCTCTCAGAAAATGGATAAAGAAAAAATCGCACATACAATGGACTATTACTCATCAATTAAAAATAATAAATTTATGAAATTCTCTGGTAAAAGCATAGAACTAGAAAATATATACTGGAAATAAAATATTGTGTGTATTCACTTACATGTGGACATTAGCTTTTAATTCAACGCTAAGCAAGCAATCCAAAGGGGCATGAAGGCTAGGTGTAGAGTAAGAGACTAGAGGGGACAGCTAGATCTTATAAGTAAAGAAGTAGAATGCATAGACATAGATGGATGGGGGATTGGAATGAGAGGATCCAGTGGGGAGAAGGAGGTGAGAGAAGAACAAGGGAGGGAATATGGGGAAAGACAGCTAAATATAAGGGTCATTTGAGATGTAGTATGAAAGCCTAACATAGTAGAAGCTGTCTAAAATATATACATACATGAGGGTGACCTATTTGAAATTGCCAAGTAATGGGGGAGACAGAATTCCAACTGTCTTCTGTTGTCACCAAATGGAGCTTCTAGTACCAGGATTAGGTTACATCTAATTAGGATGTTGGCCAAATGGATTCCATGGGAATACCCAAACAACTGAAGCTGCTGTCAAGACTATAGGTTGTTTCACACAACTTGAGACAAAGGCCCCATGGCTAAAAAGAACAACTCACTGGACAAGGACAAGGTGAGTTGGTGCCTACATAGAGCTTTCATCCCTATCTTCTATCTTCTATACTACCCGAAGGTACTCTGGATGCTATCAAAGGAGAAATGTAAACACAAACCCAGACACAAACCCTTTTATCTACAATAGTTTCTCAGCTGCAATATATTCTAGGCCAACGGTGGCACGAAACTTGCAGGTGTAATCAACTTATATCTGCTTTGACTTAGGGTCATGCTATGAGATGGAATCCATGCCTGAAGCAAGAATCTGAGACTAGACAGCACCAGGATCTAGAATAAAATGAAATACTACTGTTCTTAAGAAAAAAATTCTGCAATGAAATGATTTCTAGTGACATCCTGCTATAATCATAGGTCAGTACCTTGCTCAACCATTGTCAGAGAAGCTTCCTCCTGTAGCAAATGGAAACAAACACAGAAACCCACAGCCAGACATTGTGCAGAGAACAAGAGACCTTGGAATACTCATCCCTAAATGCGATGTTTATATCAAACCCCTCCCCCTCAGGCTTCACGGGACTCCATGGAAGAAGTTGAAAGAGGAGTGTAATATGGAGGACATCAAGGAAATAAGGTTTTTTAAATCAACATGATCACAGTTCATGTAAACTGACAGAGACAAAGGCAGCATGCTCAGGCCTGCACAGATCTGTACCAGGTTTTCTGTGTTATATTATGGCTTCCAATTTAGTGTTTTTATGGGATTTCTGAGTGTGAGAACAAGTGTGTCTCTGATTATTAAGCCTTTTCTTGGATTCTTTTCCTTATGTTTTTTTTTTGGTCTTGTGTAACTCCAGTGTGTTAGTCTATATTATATTGTTATATTATATTATATTTATTATATATTATTTTATTATAGTTTTTCTTCTTAGTAGCCTGTTTGTCTCCTTATGAGAGCAAGAAAGGGAGTAGATTCCAATTAGAGAACATGGAGAGAAAGTGGGAGAAGTAGAGGGAGATGAAATCATAATCAGGAGATATTATTGTGAAAATAATATGTTTTCAATAAAAGGGGAAAATGAGGTACAAAACTAAAGAGAATTTTCAAAAGATGAAACACAAATTGCTGAGAAATACTTAGAGAAATGTTCAATATTCTTAGTCATAAGGGAAATGCAAATCAAAATCAAGTCTACATTCAGATTTCATTTTATACCAGTTAGAATGGCCAAGATCAACAAAACAAATGACAGCTCATGCTGGTGAGGATGTGGAATAAGACGGATGCTCATCCATTGCTGGTATGAGTGTAAGCCTATAGAACCACCAGGAAAATCAGTATGGAAGTTCCTCAGGAAGATGGTAATGTATCTAAAGATTCAGCTATACTACTCTTGCTAATAAGTGAGTGTGTGTGTGTGTGTGTGTGTGTGTGTGTGTGTGTGTATCTATCGAAAGAATTCTTCATCCTATAACTGAGATGCTTTGTCAACCATAACTACTGCTTTCCTATTCATGATAGCCAGGAATTGAAAAGTCTAGAAGTTCACACACAGATAAATAATTAATGAAAATGAGGTTTATTTACACGACAGAATAGTATGTAGCTAAAACAAATAAGCAAAAAGACGTTAAATTTGTACATAGTTCGGTGGATTAGAAAAATTCATCCTGAGTGAAATAACACAGAACCCAAAAGAAAAAGGTAGCATATATTCTTATATGTGTAGATGTTACTTTTAAGCATTGGATAGGCATAAACAATTCATGTAACCGCAGAGATTGCATGTAAAGGACTAGAGGAAGAAAGGATGATCTCCCAAAGAATGGAAAATAAAATATCTAGTTATGGAAAGACAAAGTATGTGTATGGGGGACTGAGATGGGAGGATTAAATGAAGAGGGAAAGGGATAAAAGGGAGGAACCATGGGAAAGAACAGATAACACTAAGAGCCACTTGAAGAGTCATACAGAAACCCATTATAAGTAAAATTTTCTTTAAATTACATATATGAAAGAAATATAAATAGGATTTCCAAATGGAGGAGAAAAAAGCCCAATAAATCATGTATTACAACCAAGTAAAGCTCCAGTGCTAGGAAGAGGTTAGATCTGATTGGGTTATTGGCCAAATTCATCGAAACCCCCAAACAACCCAGGAGATGGGCAAGGCTATTGGTTGGTCTCCACGAACTGATGGTAGATAATAGCTACACGTGTCGTCATTGAACACAGAAGTCATGCTGGCGCTAACTAGAGCGTGCACCCCTTCTGGATCGTGTCTGTGGTACTAGTACTCTGCACACTACCAGAGGAAGAAGGGAGACACCAAGGCAGTTACAAGCTGGTCTATCTACTATGGTGATCTTCTTGCGTGATGTGTCTTTGCAAGAGTGGCAACAAAGTTGTAGGAGAACCACTTTGATCTGATTGGAGACCTAGTCCATGAGATGGACCCATGTCTGATGTTGCTCAGATGCTAAAGAACCTGAGACTAGATAGGCCATGGACCTAGTGGAAAACCGAATGCTATTGTTCTGCTAGAGCAGTGATTCTCAACCTATGGGCCACAACCCCTTTCAGGGTCGAGCAGCCCTTTCACAAGGGTCACATGTCAGATATCCTGCATATCAGGTATTTTCCTTATAATTCATAACAGTAGCAAAAAATCCAGTTATGAAGTAGAAGTGGAGTTAATTTTATGGTTGAGTGTCACTACAACATGAGGAACTGTACTAACAGGTCTCAGTATTAGGAAAGTTGAGAACCACTGTACTAAAGAAACACAGAAACATGATGATTCCTAATTCCGCTATATCCATAGATCTGTATATTGTTTAAATATCATCTGAGAAGCTGTCTCATACAGAAGCTAAGAACTAATACAGAGACTCCCCCCTCCAACTGGACCATGTTCTGAGAGTGAGATTCCTTGGAGCAACCAGTCCTAAAAGGGATGTCTTCATCAAATCCCTTTCCTCAGGGATTGACAGGATGATGGCAAGAGCCAGTGTGAATGGAAGACACCAGAAAAACAAGGCCTCCCAAAGACAACAGGGCTGCTGTAAGTGGGGAATAACAGAGGTTGTGGCAGCATGCACATGGCCTATGCATGTCAGAGACAGGTGAGGTTCCAGAGGGGAACCAGATGGGAGCCCCATCCCTAACCCAGAAGCTATTTCCAAGTGTCATCCCCCTGCAAACGAAAAAACTATATTCTTCAGTGGAGTCTCTCTGGGTATACAAGCCACATTTAGGGTAGGCTCAACATTCAGAAGTAGATGGTCAAGACAAAATAAACTCAGTGGTATTTCTTTAGTGTTTTTAACCTTATAATGCTTTGTTTGTTTGTTTGTTTTCCTTTACTGGCTTTTTGCTTATATGTTCTGGCTTCTCATTTTGTGATCTTAAAGGTTTTGTGCGTGTCTGTTGTGCACATGTCTCTGTGTACATATGTTTCTGGAGCTTTTTATTTTCTTTTTTCTCTGCTTTTTTGTATGTATGTGTGTGCATGTGTGTTGCTTTGTCTTATTCCTATTCTTATTTAGCTGTTTGTTCTCTTTTTGTTTATTGTTCTCTCGTACAGCATATCCCTACCACAGCCTCCCCTCCCTCTACTCCTCTCAGCCTCCCCTCCTACTATTCCTCCAAGTACCCCCAAACACCCCTCCCATCACCCTAAAGTCCATTCCTCTTTTGTTTACTTTTAGAAAAGAGCAGGCTTCCCAGTGATACCAACAAAGCATGGCACAACTAGATGCACTAAAACTTAGCACAAACCCTCATATCGAGAATGGACAAGGCGACACAGTAGAAGGAAGGGGGCCCCAAAAGCAGGCAAAAGAATCAGAGATATACCCATTTTCATTGTTAGAAGTTCCAACAAAACAAGAAAAAAAAAGAAGCTAACCAACCACAGCATGTACGTATGCAGGGGACCCAACACATTCCCATGCAGGTTCTGTGTCTGTCCCATAATGTTTGGCTGTGGCTCTCTGTATCTGTTCCTAATAGCAACCAGAGGAAGTCTCTCTGATGATGATTGGGCTAGACACAGGTTTATGAATATAGCAGAATATCATTAGGAATCATTACATTGACTTTGTTTTTTGCTTGTTTGTTTATTTGGTTGGTTGGATGGTTGGTTAGTTTGTTGGTTCTTAGGTTTCTGTTGATTGTTTTTGGTTCTACTCCATGTGTCTGAGTCCTCTATCTTTCTATTCCTGGCCATCCAGGCAGTATACGACATGGGCTCCCTCTTGTATCTTGGGCTTCAAGTTAGACCAGTCATTAACTGACCACTCCTACAAGCTCTAGGTCACATTGCCACAGCACATCTTGAGGGCAGGACAGGTGTGGGTCCAAGGTTTAGTGACTGGATTGGTGTTTGTTTTCTAAAGATAAAGACAGCATGGATTTTGATGGATGGGGATGTGGGGAGATTTTTGGAGGAGATGAGGGAGGAGAAACAACAGAATAGATTATATAGAAAAATATTTTCAATTAAAAAAGAAAAAAGACAGAAAGAAAGATGGCTAAGACACAAGGACCATCTTTTTCTGCTCATCATACATTTTTGATTTCCCTTAGGTTACTTCTTAGGTCATCTTTCTTCTCAAAGCACACATTCCCCTTACAACCATTATCCACTGCCTGCATTTCAAATGCCCATTGTAATCTGGTTATGCTTAAAATTCTGGCTCCAGCTTCCCTGCTTCTAGATCTAGATACACAAATCCTGATTTTACTATGCTCAGTACTGAAAGACATCACAGGTATGTCTAACTCAACATGTCCCAAATGCATGCACAGATTAGATCCTTTCCACTTCCTTTCTTAGTAACTACCCCTGCTGTACTAGCTAGTTGCAAGTCAACTTGACATAAACTAGAGTCATCTGAGAGGAAGGAATATCAATTGAGAAAATATTTCCCTAAGATTGGCCTGAAGGCAAGCAAGTAAGGCATTTTCTTAATTAATGATTGTTGATGTAGGACCCAGCCAATTGCGGGTGATGCCATGACTGGGCTGGTGGTCTTAGGTGCTATAAGAAAGCAGATTGGGCAATCTATAAGAGACAAGCCAGTAAACAGCATTCTTCCATAGCCTCTGCATAAGTTCCTGACTCCAGGTTCCTGCTTTGACTTCTCTCTGGACAATTACTTGCAAGTGTAAAAATAAGCCCTTTCATCCCCAGCACAGTTTAGGTCATGGTATTTCATCACAGAAATAGAAGCCTTAACTAAGACAGTCAACATGCTCCAGTCGCCTATGCCAGGAACCTGAAAACTGAAAACTCTCCTCCTCCCTCTCTCGCATTTGTCTCTCTGCATCCCTTCTCATGCTTGACAACTGCACACTGGCCTTATCAATTGTTTTCCTTCTCACCGCCACAACCCCTCAATCCATATCCTCTGCACTTCTCAGGCCTTCTGTTCAGGATAGTGCTTTTGAAATAACAGTCTCAAATGTTTGAAAACATTTAAGGAAACATTCAGTGTCATGGAATGTACAATTATGTCATCCGTTATACCTATAATTTCAGATTCATTTCTTGCTTGTCCTCAGTCAAGGGGTCTTGGACTCCAACTCCTTTGATATCTTGCTTGAATGATGGGATTTGTTTTCTCAGTGTCCCTTGAGTCTTCAATTTCCTCTGTTTGAACTAATCTCCCCCTTGGTTTACTATTTATCCTGCTTTCTGGACATCACTTCCTCCAAGATGCCTCCCTGATCTTTCTTCTAGAACAAACCAAGGCTTTTCCTCAGTCTCCAGTACCACTGTTGCCATCATAAGACAGCATTTGACAGAAGAGCCTTCTTATTGTCCTTTCCATTTCATTTGGGATTGACCCATATACCATTCTCATGACGCCTGTCTCAGAACTGGCTCCCATAATTGGCTTTAAAATGTATCTGATGTATCAATACACTTAAGACATGTTTCTGTCTGAACATTGTGTCAGGTTCAGAACATCCAATTTTCTTTTCCAAGAATTTGAGGAAAAAAATGATGAATGCTATCTTGCCTTTGCCATTTCTTTCAACAGTGTTCCTTACATCCTTGTATGGGCAGACGTTATAATGAGTTTTAAGAAAGTGAAGCTTTAGCTCAATTCTGTCATGGGATACTTGCAAGAAATATTACCATATAGATGTGGGTGAAATTGTTAGTATGTGCTTGGATTGATTGTACTATGTTTTACAATTGTATTTGTACTGAAATAGAGATCAAAAACAGCCTTGAAAATGGTTTCGCTGCATATGGATGAACCACAGCAGTCATCTACACTGCTGGCCAGAGTCTATCACTCCTGCTCAGAGTTTGGACACACCTCACATATTTATGTCTACATTTGACCAAAGTGTCTGTGAGTGTGTGTTATATAGCACTTAGAAATATTTTATCATGGTATTTTAAATCATATTTATACATTATCTATTTATACCTTATTTTAAATTTGTTGCTTTGAAACAACCAAAGAACTATTTTATTGACCATTAAGTAATCATGTCACAAGACTCTTCAAAATTTTGCATTAATAATACACATTGTAAGGTGAACACACCTCAACATGTATTGTGTCATAAAGCACTGTTTAGCTTGAGGGTAAATTTCCTTCTAGTAATATCGTGATTGCATGTATTCTTGTCAAAATCCTGCATCCAAATGATTTTTCTGGTTTAACTAGTGACTTCTGTTGATACTAAAAAGGAAAGATTTTAAATTAATTTTAAAAAGTAAAGAAAGACACAAGAAAGTTCTCACCTGCCTAAATGACAAAAGTGGAAATCTGATTATACTCATAGTTTTTCTAATCTTGTTATCATAACTTCACAACAAACAAGTGATCAAGCAAAATAACCCTGAGGAAACTGAAAATAGCATTCATGTAAGGAACGTAATGAATATTACTAAGCTAAGAAACAGCATTGAATTTTCTTATTGGTTATTCATAGCCAACAATGGACAGCTTTGAGAGAAAAAAGTTTTTGAATATATGGTACTAGAAAACAATCAAGCACTGAATAAGTATGGATGGCAGAGAGTGGCATTCGGGAGATGCTTTCTCTTAGAAAGAGACCACCATGAACATAGCTCACCATGATAGAAACTAAACATGAATTAGATTCAAGAAGACCTACAATAGCATCATGGTGTGACTTTATTGGTTACTTTTAGTACAGATTGCATTCTAATTCTGGAAGAAATTCTGCCACTCATACATTATGAGCAAGAAATTGTCATTAGACAAATGTTGTGTGCCAGGGGGATTTTAGTTTATGTTGTACAGAACTCTAATTTATGAGTAAAGTATAAAAGACGATGCTAAAACTGCTTTTAGTGTTCAGTCAGACCCGTATATTATCATGAGCAGTTCATTCTCCTGGTCCAGTAGAGTTTGTTTGATGAGTATGGTCAGAAACGGATACAAAATCGCTCTTCTATCTGACTATTCTTTTAAAAACAGTATCAGTTATATATGTATAAACAAGGTGCTGTAACACAGAGTGAATCTTCTGCTTTAACCTCGGATCATATTCAGGAACTTTGTTGTTGCTTTTTTATTGATTTGATACAATGTTCACTTATTCACCCAGCAAGGCTTGCCCTGCCAAGTGTTCTTTTGGTCATGCAAGGTTAGTCACTCCACCTTAGCTCTTGCATACATCTCAAGTACTTCCTGGGTTAATCTTTTACATCTTCATTTTGCTTTGCTTTGTTTCTTTTCTCTGGTCGATTTGCAGGTAAGGTAGGCTGATATCTGTATGCATAACCATATGGCCGGAGATGATAAACTAGGTATTCCAACTCATATATGGCTATAGCATTTGCATAGTGAAAAGAAACTGCAAAATCAGAACAGCAGTTGGGCCCATATATGGGAGGGTAGTAATTATATTTGTAGTACCAAAAAGATTTGGAGTGCAAACCTGGAATTAAGTGATTTTCTGGCAAAAAGGGATGGAAAGTTTCTTTCCCAGTGGGGTCTCTGGAATCGCCTGGCTTCACGTTGACTGTTTGTAAGCACTGTCCCAGAATGATATCTTCAAAGGCAGTAAAAGGTTCACATCCATTCCTCTTTATCATACGCACCACTCTCCTCAAGGCCTCCTTGCTCAGCACATAGCCTGCCCCACCACTCATGTAGCCTTCATCTACATAGGGCTTAAATCTTCTCCCAAAGTATACAGGTTGCTCTGGGTCCTGATTTGCCAGAAGCCATCTCAGGTTGTCTACTATAACATACGTATCATCATCTGCTTTCATGAACCAATCTGCATCTTCTAGGTGGTGGTCATGAACATACAAAAAGGCCTTTAATGTTTTCTGGGACAAATAATTTCTGCCCTCTTCAGTTTTTAATCCCACAGCAGGGAAGTCTGCGTTGTCTTCTGAGCTCATAAACAGTGCTTTGTTACAACGCTGGGCCCATGTGGCTCTAATGTGCTTGGCTCTTACCTGCAGATTTTGTGGTCCCGTCATTATCCAGCAAAGAATCTTCACCTTCTGGTAGAGTTTTGCAGCCATGTCTGTGTCCTCATAGCCAGTGTACACTTTCGATATCACCGATCCTTTCCGACCATTCTCTCTAGTACCAAATGAATGAGTCTTAGTGGAATAATTAGGAGCCATAGGGTCAATGCCACTGTGTTCTTCTAACAAAATGATAAAGAACTGAGCACAAAAAAGATATCCGACGACTGATCCACAGAGGAAAGCTAACTGACGCATCCAAAAGTTGGAGGACATTTAGTAGGATAGTTCTGCCAGCTGAGGCTGGTGTTTGTTGCTGGTCCTGGGGGTCACGTATGTGAGGTCTGCCGCAGTTCTTTACGCTGTCTTCCTGTAAGCCAACTGCGTGCAGGAGAGGGCAGTTATGCAGGTACGTGCTGACCAGTGAGTCTGTAGGAGGGGAGCCAGTGGCACAGACAGTGCCTGAAGCTAAAGAGCTAAGGATGAAGTCTGACCTCCCAGATCCTTTCTCAAGCCCTGCCCCCATCCAGGGTTTTAATGGTCGGTTGTTGTGTCCACCTGTGGGAGTCTATGTCCCTTCATGTAAGCCCGTAATTTATTTCCATTCCATTTGCTGCCCAGGAGCAACTGCGGGAAGTGTGAAGTACATCACCTGTTGAATCAAAGCTGCTGTTGGCAGTTTTGTGGGTTATTAAAATGGAGAATAGCTTGAGAAATTGAAGTTTTCAATGAAGAAGCCAACTCTTAAGAAGGATATCTTGGTACTGGAGAGATGGCTCAGTGGCTATGAGTACTGATTCCTCTTCCAGAAGACCCAGGTTTGATTCCCAGCATCCTTATGGTGGCTCACAGTCACACATAAATCCAGCCCCAGGGATATCATAATTCTGGGAATTCATATATTCTTCTGGCTTCCATGGGCACCAGGCACTATGTGGTACACAGATAGCACAGGCAAAACACCTGTAAACATAAAAGATGAAAGTTTTATAAAAGTTAATATTACAATTGAGTTTAATAAACATTGAAAATCTGTGAATTAACATTCTCTTTCATTTTTATATTCAGTATAAAAGCTGTTAAGGGCTTAAAATAAAGGCATTACTATGTGGAAACAGATTATCTTATAATTGATTTTTTTCTTTATTATGACCAGTTATATTAAGTCTTTGAAAATAATGTCTAAGCCTTAAGCTGTTTAAGTGAGTCGAGTTGATTATGAGGATGAGGAAGAATAATGCATGCTAGCTAGGTATTTTCTTAGAAGTAGTTATTGTCACTGAGACCCATGTTGGTTATTACCATCTTACACTAAGTACACAAAGCCCAACATTTGTTTTTCAAAGGCATTGAAGGTAAAGAGATCTGTTCCACACACAAATATAGATATCAATACAAGGAAACGTGAAAAGGATTAGCTATGCAAACAGATAAACCTGCCAGTACTGTCTAAAAAGAAAAGAAAAGAAAACCTCATTTTTAGGTTAGCCGACAGAGTACTGGGTTTCATCATGTGTTGTTATGGTCTCATTAGTGCACATCCCCCAATGGCTTCATTGCCCTCTCTTACTCCTCCAGCTCGTTCTATTTCTTCCCCCAGTTACTACCTCTTCTGCTTCATAATTACATGTATCCAGGTTCCTTTCTATTTACCACTTCTCTGAAGATATTTTCCTTATTTCTCAAGACTCCCTTTCTTGTTTTCTTACCTTCCAACACCAGCATACAAATGCATGCATATAGAAACACACATAGAATTTTAGACCTCAGTGCTACATGTCATGGAGAACATGGTATTTGTCTTTCTGAGTCTGATTTACATGGCTTACAAAGGATTTTCTAGTTGCATCCATTTCCCTGTAAATGCCATGATATCATTTTTCTTTATGGCTACATAAAATTTCACTGTGTGTGGGAAATACATTTTCTTTATGCATTCATCTGTTGATAGATATCTAGGCTGGTTCCATTTTCTCGGTATTGTGAGCTGAGCAGCTGTAAACATGCATGAGCCAGCATTTCCGGGGTATGTTGACTCAAGTACCTAAGAGTGGTAGAGCTGGATCATAAGGCAACTCTATTCATATTCTCACAGCGGTGCACAGTTTGTCGTCCTACAGACAGTGAATACAGGTTCCCCTTTCCCTACATCTTCACCAGTATTCCTCGTACATTGCTCCTCACTTGTTACTTTGATGATAACCATTATGATTGCAGTGATATGGAAGATCAAACCAGTTTCTTTTGAATTCCCTCAGTCTGTGTTTTCTCTATTGTTTCTGTTTCATGTTTAAGTCGTAAACAGTTTTATTTGTTTCTTTTAATCATTTGTCTTTTTTTGGCTCTCTTTAAGGGATTTATTCATTTCTTTCAATTTTTTTCTCATCAATTTTTCTTGATTTCTTTAAGGGGTTTATTAAATTCTTTTTTAAGGACCCCTATCATCTTCATGAAGTTGGTTTAAAGGTATTTTTGTTGTGCTTCAGCTATGTTGGAATATTCAGGGCTTATTACTGCAGGATAGCTGGGCTATAACAATAACATATTACCCTGGTTGTTATTGGTTGTGTTCTTATGCTGGAGTCTAGACATCTGGTTTTGGGATGATGATAGATCTAGGAACTGACTTCTGAGGTTTTCTTTGTTGTATTGGTGTTTTGTTCCTTGATTTCTGTTTTCTCTCTGGTCTTCTGGTCACCATGGCCTGGAGTGCTGGCAGCCAGCAGGGCCTCTAGGACAAGAGGGAATCCCTACCCACTTTTGGGGCCTAGACTCCTGGAAGCTCCATGGTCTTTGGTTGAGAAGTGTGTCTCTATCCAAGTTGGTGCCTGGGACTCTGTGATGAGGAGGAAATGGGGAATTTGGGATCGTGTCTGTGGAAGGGGCACACTGAGATAGTGGAGGAGATCCATAGGCAGGCAGCCCATCTACAGTTCTGGTGTCTGAGTGACTTCTGGTCCAGCAATGCGTCTCTGCCTGAGTTTGCACACCTACTCTTTTGGCTAATGTGGCCTTCACTTGAGTAGTAGAAGTTCACTCATATTGGGGATGGGGACCCTGCAGTGGGAGAGGGAAGTAAAAGGTGGCAGTGGATTAGGTCTTTGGGAACTCAGCCAAGGGAATCAGAGTTCCTCTGGAAGGTGGCCTACCTGTTTTTCTGGCTCTAAAACACTGGTTTTGAAGGGGGAGGATCCTCAAAATTAATTTGACAAAAGGGGCAAACTTATATTAAACTTAAATCTAGAAACAACTTAGTTTTTTTTTCTAGGATAAAAATTAATACTCATGTCTGTCCCTTCTACTCTTTCAACTGTAAATGCTGGTTAAGTTAAGACTGCAGAGTCCTGTGTGGAATAAGGAAAATGTTTATCCATTTCTAGTGGTAGTGCAAATTTGTATAGCCACTATGAAAATCAAGGTGGTGGTTCCTCAAGAAGACAAGAATCAATCCACCTTAAGATCCAACTATACTACTCTTGGGCATCCAAAGGACACTCTGTCCTTCCACAAGGACACTTGTTCAACCATGTTCATCACTGCTTTGTTAATGATATCCATAAATTGAAAACAAGATAGGTGTCCATCAACAGAAGAATGGATAAAGAAAATGTGGTATATTTATGTAATGAATTACTCAACTATTAAAACTATTATATAAAGCTTATAGGCAAATATGTGGAACTAGGAAAAAAACATCCTGAATGAGGTAATACAGACCCAGAAAGATATATATGGTATGTATCACTTATATGTGGATATTAGCTGTTAAATAAATGACAGACAAGCTGCCATCTATAGTTTCAGAGAAGTCAGATATAGAAAAGGGAACTGGAAGAACACATGGATATCCAGGGAAGTAAGAAATAGAATAGATTTGTGGGTGGATGTGGACAGGGTGGAGGGATAGAACCAGAAGGATCTGATGAGGAGAGGAAGGAATAATGGAATTGAGGGAGGGAATTCTAGGAGAGACAGCCAGAATTGAGGAACATTTGAGGGATGGTATAGAAAACTAGTGTAGTTGAAACTTCCTAAAGTAGATGAAGGTTATCCTTATAAAGTCTCTGAATAATAAGCAACATGGAGTCCCAACAGGATATCTCTTGTCACCAAACAAATTTTCCAGTACCAGGACTAACTGAGTTATATCCAATTGTTGTTGGTGAACAATGGGACCCCATTTAAATCCCAAAACAAACCAGGTGGTTGCCAAGACAATAGGTCTTTCTCCATAAATGGGCAGCAAGGTCCTATTTTTTTATTGATTTTTATTGAGCTCTACATTTTTCTCTGCTCCCCTCCCTGACTCTCCCCTCCTCCTTCAACCGTCTCCCAAGGTCCCCAAGCTCCCAATTTACTCAGGAAATCTTGTCTTTTTCTACTTTCTACTTCTCATGCAGATTAGATCTATGTAAGTCTCTCTTAGTGTCCTCATTGTTGCCTAAGTTCTCTGGGATTGTGATTTGTGGGCTGGTTTTCTTTGCTTTGTGTCTAAAAAACACTTATGAATGAGTATATGTGATAATTGTCTTTCTGTGTATGGGTTACCTCACTCAAAATTATGTTTTCTAGCCCCATCCATTTGCCTGCAAAATTCAAGCTGTTGTTATGTTTTTCTGTTGTGTAGTACTCCATTGTGTAAATGTACCGCATTTTTCTTATCCATTCTTTGGTCGAGGGGCATTTAGGTTGTTTCCAGGTTTTGGCTATGAAAAACAAAGCTGCAATGAACATAGTTGAGCACATGTCCTTGTAGCATGATTGAGCATCCTTTGGATATATACCCAAAAGTGGTATTACTGCATCTTGAGGAAGGTTGTTTTCTAATTTTCTGAGAAATCGCCACACTGACATCCAAAGGGGTTGTACCAGCTTGCCTTACCCCTAGCAATGCAGAAATGTTCCCTTTACCCCACAACCTCTCCAGCATAAGTTGTCATCAGTGTTTTTGATCTTGGCCATTCCTTGTTAAAGACAACACCTGGATGACTCATTAACAAGGAGTTGTCCAACTAGTGCTTACAATAAACATCTGCCTCATCTTCTCAGGTTCTTAGCATGGGAAGGTATTCTACAGACTAACAAAAGAGAAATATGAACACCAAACCAGTCACAAAACCTTTGGTTTACAATCTGTCCTGCCTACATAATATGGTAGAACACTGATGGCACAAACCTTGGCGAAGTAACCAAACAATGTCTGATTTGACTTACAGCTCACATCACAAGATGGAACCCATACCTGTCCTGCTTACGTAACCAAGAATCACAGACCAGATAGCTCAGAGACCTAGAGTAATAACGTATTAAAAACCATAAAAGCTAAAAACAGAAAAGAAATAAAAAGTGAAAAATGTATCAATAAAATGACTCTTTATGATATTCTGCTGTATGAATAGATCAATGAGTTATTCCTTTCCTCAAAGATCAGGGAACCCTGAGGAAGAGAAAGCAGACAGAGTATAAAAGCCAGAGGGAGTGGAAGACACCAGGTGAACAAGCACCTCAAAATTAACTAAGCAAAGCTCATATGAACTCACATAGACTGAAGTAACATACACAGGGCCTGTATAGATTGATACTAAGTCCTATGCATATACATTATAACTTTCAGTTTATTTGGTGGGGGCTGTATTTTTGAATGAGTGGGTGTATGATTCTTGTGCCTTCTCTTGGGGCTCTTTTTCTTCTCTTGGTTTGCCTTGTCCATTTTTGATGTGATAGTTTTATTTTATCATATCATATTGTATTTTGTTAGGTTTTATTGCTGTCTCTTAGAAACCCATTCTTTTCTAATGAAAAACAGAAAGGGAGTGGATCTGAAAATGATGGGAGGTGGGGTAGGACTAAGAGGAGCAGAGGGAAGGGACTGTAGTGAGGATATATTGTATAAAAAAATAAAGGGGGGTAAGACCGGCATGTACATAGGCAGATGATACTTAGATAATCAAAAGATGTCTTAAAAGGGATACAGTCCTTCCATATACCAAGAGTACCTCTTGAAGAGTTTGACTATAGCTAAGCTTCCTTAAAAACAACCCAAACAGTATTATTGATCCATCAACAAACCCACTTGTCCCCTAATTAGAATGATGTGCTTTCAAGTATTAGGATGAGAAGGAATGAAAGTATGACATTCCTATCAGTCAAGGTCTCCAGAGAAAGGAGGCAGCATCTTCAAACAGGAATTTCAGGAACAATTTTCTTTGCAAAGAGAATGATTAACAGAGTCACTCTGGGCAAACACAAGGGACAGTCCAGCGTAGTTGAGCTTCCCCCTCTGCTCTACCTGAACAGTGGTATCTCATGTTTCTCATATGCTTGCATAAGTGCTCAAAGGATGCCTCTTCTGCAGGTACTGGCAGGATTTAAATTTGCCTTCCTTCCCTTCCAGAAGATGAACTATTGACCCAATGGTTAACAGGACAAAGAAGTGTTCTGTGTACTCTGTCACTTTTTCAGATAATTTCTCATCATATCCATTGTTTACAAGGTCTCTGGTGACCGTATCAACCCAGCTGGATACCTCATTACTGTAGTTGCTAAGAGTTGTTGAGTTCAGACTGACAGAAATTCTGCACAAACAGCTAAGGTTTCTGCATGCACAGTGATTGTATCTCATGGCTAGGTGACAGGTCGTCCCTGTGGGCATTGACTTTACAAGGGTATGCACCTGGGTCACATTCTAAGCCTGGAGACATTGGTTGGATTGAACTCAACAAAAAACACATGAGGCCAGAATAGAAAAAGCCTGGCTCCTGCCAGAATGAAATAATCTACATAAAATAAAGTTTTTTTAAAAAAATGAAATCAGGCAATGCTCTTAACAGCTGAGCCATCTCTTCCGTCTTTGCCATCAAAGAAATGGAAATCAAAACAACTCTAAGATTTCATCTTACACCTCTAAGAATGGCCAAGATAAAAAACACTGATGTCCTCTTATGCTGGAGAGAATATGGAGTAAGGGGAATGCACCTCCATTCCTGGTAGGAGTGCAAATTGTTACATCCACATTGGAAAATAGTATGATGATTTCTCAGAAAATTGGGAAACAGCCTACCTCAAGACCCAGCAATACCACTTTTGGGAATATAACCAAAGGATGCTCAACTATGTTCATAGCATTATTTATAATATTTTTAACCTCAAAACAACCTAAATGCCCCTCGACCAAAGAATAGATAAAGAAAATGTGGTACATTTACACAATGGAGTACTACATAGCAGAAAAAAATAATGGCATTTTGAAATTTGCAGGCAAATGGATGGATCTAAAAAACACTGTATTGGGTAAGGTAACCCAGACTTTTAGACAAAATGCAAAGAAAAACCAGTCTACAATTCACAGTTCCAGAGAACCTAGACAACAAAGAGAACCCTAAAAAAGACGTACATGGATCTAATCTACATGGGAAATAAAAAAGATAAGCCCTTCTGAGTAAATTGGGAGCATGGGGACCATGGGACAGAATAGAAAGAAATGATGGAGAAAGGGAAGGGAGGGGACTGGGGGAAATATACAGCTCAGTAACTATAAAAAGACACATATAACTATGTTCCCCAAACCATAAAACAATAAGAAAAGTGGCATTGTTTCACATAAAAAATCGTTTTTATCTTCTATTTAATAGAAGACAGCTGGATTCCACACTCTTAAAAAAAAAGAAGAAAAAAAAGAAATCAGGAACCTCACTGTTTTGTATTTCCTATAGTACTTGTCAGAAACAGTTAACCTCGTACTAAAACATTCTTTTCTTTCATTCTGTGATAGCTGGTTCTAAGTCACCTTGCCATGAATTAGGTTCATCTGATGGGTGAAGAGCACCAACTAAGGAATTTTTCTGCTTGCCTTAATTGAAGTGCGTAGACCCACTCTGTGTATGGGACTCACCCTCTTGCAGCAGTCCAGATAAAAAAGGAGGAAGATTACTTGCCTTTGTTACTATCTTAATGCAAGCTAAATTTATTAAGCAGGCACACACACACACACACACACACACACACACACACACACAATTATAGACATCTTTAGTCATTCTTCCTATTGGTCCTGCTCTTCTAGAGAACCTTGATTGACACACATTTTTCAACACTGTTTAATTTTTTTTATTTCACCCTGGGTTCTTTCTGAGTGCCCTGTTGTGCAGACTGAACCATTCACAGCTAACTCTACATAAGAGTTTGATCACTCTGCTATTGCTCACCCCTGTGTAGTGGCAGTACACTCTGATCTTGCACAGGACCACTCTGATTGTGACTCACATTGTCCCATTGTATCCTGCTTGCCACTGTTAGGGCTTATCTTAGGCTACCAGTTCTTGCCTCTGCCAGCTGTCACCAAACCCTCTGTGAAGCTTGCCATGTGGATATGTAGCACATGAAAGGGTCTAATAGGATGGAAAAGCTTGTGATTGGAAGGAGATAGTAACACAACATGGAAACAGGGAATGATGGCATACAGGAGCTCATCCTATAAGAAGACACAGGAATATGAAGAAAGACCTACCCTAATGTGCTGAAAAAATGGATTACTCTTTTATTAATTCACAGTACAAAACAACCACTTATTGGGATTCATGTGACAGTTATGTGACAAACACCTGCCTGTATTAATCTGTGACGCTGGGTTCATAGCCAGAGTGTGGGTGTGGTTATATCATAGGCAGTTGGACCCTGAGGTGAGTCCTAATTAGGTGTCTTATCTGCTCATCAAACACTGTAAAGCACGAAGAAACAGCATGTGTCTGTTTCTGCTTTGTTTCCTTTGAGTGTTGCATCAGAGTATTTGAAATTCATTTTTAAGTCTCAGCTGTTGGCTGAGGCTGCTCATTTGTTCCCGGCTGTCCAGACTCGAAATAACCACACAGAAACTGTATTAATTAAATATCTGCTTGGCCTGTTAACTCTAGCTTCTTATTGGCTAGCTCTTCCATCTTAAAATTAACCCATTTCTATTAATCTGTGTATCACCACGTGGCTGTTGCTTACTGGCAAGATTCCGGCATGTCTGTCTCCTCCGGTGGCTACATGGCATCTCACTGACTCTGCCTTCTTTCTCCCAGCATTCAATTTAAATTTCCTGCATAGCTCTACTCTGCCCTATCACAGGCCAAAGCAGCTTCTTTATTCATTGATCAATAAAAGTAACACATATACTGAAGGACTTTCCACATCACTCAGTGTGATAGAAAAGGCCATAGACATTTTGTTAGTAATTAGAGAGAACATTATATAAGAAATGATACTGTCAGTTTAATGATCTAACTGTTGGACCCCTGTCAACCTGCCCAAGTCAACTCCCCAGGCTGACTCAAGTCCACTAGCCCTATGAGCCTTGGAGGCACCTCTGCAACAGCAACCAGTCCCCTCTCTGCCACTTTGAACAGGACTTGAAACATGTGGACTTTATTTTGTTTCTATCTGTAGCTGGGGGCCTGATGTAGTGCAAGCCCCATTGTTTAATGCAATGAATCTATGTTAGCTGTGAGGTCACAGTAAAATGACAGCAGTGAGGATTCTCAGTTGTGAAATCCTTTTCTTGATGCTATTTTATATTATTTAATGAGGAAATTGTAAGTCATATTTTTAAAACTGAAATGTTGACAATTTCATATATATATATAATGCATTTTGATCATATGTACCTGCACCTACTCCTTCTCTTCTCCCCCTTCCACTGAACTCCTTCTTCCAAACTAGAATCCTTCATATTTCCATTTATTTTTGATGTGTTCACATGACTCAATAATTTTATTTAAGGTTTCTTACATGGGCACTGGTAGACTTTTAAAAATATAAAGTCATGAATGGCATCTGCATATACAACTACACAGAGAAGGGTAACAGAGTTATGTGTAATAATAGAATAAAATTCTCTACCTTATGCCCAACACTGTGTTTAGGTGCTGAGAACAAGAAGAAATGAAGGCTTTTAAAATTTGTATTGATTTTTGGGAAACTATTTTAAATAAACACTGTAAAATCATTCAGAAAGAAAAAGACGGGATCAATGCTTAAGATCAATACTAGCCATTATTTTGCTTTTAGTAATGACCGACATTGCCCTTTATTGTCCTCTTCAGCTCTCTGACTTGGCTAGGTAATTGTCTGACCCACTGAATCTTTCAAAAGGCCTTCAGAAACATGAACCTAAATGTCTAAGAATTGAGAGAGAATACAGAAGAGTTCATATGCTTGTCTGGAAATGTCTTTTTGAAGGACTCAATTATCCAAATGAACACTTTCAGATATAGAAATAAACATGAAATATTTTATAACTTTCCAGAAGTCTGACAATTCTCATTGCTCTCCAGTAAAGCTAATTACACTTAAATTTGACAGTCATGTTGGCCAGCAAGAGGAGGGGAAATAGATGGCACCCTAAAACAAAGGAATGGCAGCAGTCTCCTTGTCAGAGGAAAGAGATGAAGTTAGGGAAGGGTTGTGAGTTCACTCAGGGACAGAGGATGGCAGCAAAGGGCTTGCAACTGGAAGGCCTGAAAGGGAAGGATTGCCAACCCAGAAGAGAGACAGAGACATTTGATAATGTCACACTTAAAGGATCATAGTTTCCAAACATGTAGAACTTGAATAACCTGTATTTAAACTCGTTTTCCCCATAGTGAGATACAGCCACATACTTATGGTACCAGGTGCTAATTATTCACCGTCATATCAGAACCTGGAGGTTGTTTTCTTCCCTAGATTTTTTGTAAGAATTTTTATTTAAATACCAAGTTGAAATGATAAATTATTTATTATAGGAAACTATCCAAAGCTGGGTTATTATTTCTTGCATTCTAGAGTTGCTAAGACAATTGTTTGATATTTGTTTGTTTATTTGTTTGTATGTCTTGCTCACTTGTGTAGACCAGGCTGGTCTCAAACTCATAAAGATCCACCTGCTTCTGCCTCTGGGGTGCTAGGATCAGATGTGTACCCTCATGTTCAGCTATTTGCCAGTGTTTTTCTGGTAATATAATGTATTTTGATCAAATTCACCCATTCTCTTCCCTCCAGTTTTCCCATTTCCCAATTTCTCCTCCCAACCTCGTGTGCTATTTTTAAAAATTTGCTGGGTCTACTTAGTGAACTGTGTATTACATGAGTGTAGACATATTAACTAGAACATAGGTGGCTGCCTAGAGCCTGCGTTCATGAAGAAAATGGACTATACCTTCCAAAAAAACCACAGGTAGTTCCTATTGCTCCTCAGGTAAGGGTGGGACTTCACAAATACCTCTTCCATCCATGCTGGGAATTTAGTTGTCTTGGACCTATCAAAGTCTTGTGGATGCAGTCATAGCTGTTAACAGTTCATGTGCCATGACCACCATGACGTATTTGGAAATGCTGTCTTACTAAAAAGGCCCACTACATCCGGTTTTTGCAATCTGTCTCCCCTCTCTTCTGCAATGATCCCATTTATATCATTAGATGACCCACTTAGAGCTGAACACTTTGAAGTCTTTTAGTGTCTTCACATTACCAATAGTAGGTCTCTGTGTTAATCACCATCTTCTGGAAAAAGAAGCTTCTCTGATTAGAGTTGAGCAATACAATAATCTATGGGAATTAAGATAAGTACTTGGGGGGTGATTAATACTATGTCCATTTAGCAGAATTTAGTAGTAGGTTCTCCCTTGGGGTCTATGTCTTAACCAGCCAAGGATATTTTGGGCCAGCTAATAGTGTTGGGCATGAGTTTCCCTCTTGAAGAGTGGGCTTTAAATCTAATTAGTGAGTGATTGGTACTCCCATAACATTCACGGTACTACTGTACTAATGGGCATTCCTTGCCAGGCCACAGCTGGGTAAGGCTATTGAGGACTTTTCCTCCCCCTTTAGGTTGCTAGAAACTTTGAGCACTATGAAGGTAGCCAAAAGGTAGGAAGTTCCCACTCAATACCAGACTGATTTCTCCCTGTCATATGATTCAAGTATGAGGTGCAGCTGTGACCTCCACTGCCCACCCGATTGTCACAGATTCCATTCTTAAAACCAAGAGTTAATCCTCCTCTTTATCTTGTTAGAATCTTAGTAACATTGAGCCTGGTTCACTCTGCCCCTCACCCCGACCCCCTCTATCACACGTGAAAACATTTGCTCCCCTTCTGTGCTTTCACTCCCTGTTTTACCCCATGGGTTTCCTGTCTCAAATTATTTTTCAGACCATGAATGACACATACCTTCATGTGTCAGAATTAGCAGGACAGCCTGTGCCCTTTCCTTTCTGCTTTGGGCCTATTATCTGTAGCTGATCCCAGCGTGTCCTTTTGATGAAAAAGAGACTCAACATAATACAATTGATTACTAACATATTTGCCTAGAAGATGTTAAATCACACAAAGTAGAATTTAGAAAAAGGAGTTTTTCCTCCAAAAATACCCCAAAGGTAAGTAGTTTGCTACCCAGGCCTGTTAGAAATAATCAAAATTTATGGGGCTAGGATGTAAATGCTTGTCCACCAGGATTGACTGGCTATTAGACCCATCCCCAAAGACCATACCTCTAACAGACAGCTCAGGGGGCAGCACAGGGTCTCAGACATCATTAGGTCCTGGTCTGCCATTAAGTTTCCTCAGCTCTTAACAGGAAAAGCAGAATTCTGCCAGGTGCTCCATATGACACTGGAGAATAACTATTCGGAAAAACAAAACAAACAAACAAACAAAAAAACCTCAACAACAATGACAAAAAAACCCACTGGTGTTCTTAAATAATTCTGGCAATATCTTCACTGTGTAAATTTCACATCTGTCCAAGCAGCCAGACTTGCAATATTCTGTCTCTGTTTAATTGTTCAAGGTGTAGCCTGGGCGACTCCAGCTCTGAGTTGAAACTGTGCCATGTTTCAGAGGTAACAGGGTAGGAACATCTTTCAGTATCAAAGGAGAACAAAGGAAGTTGGTGTTACACAGGTGTCAGGGAATAGCTAAAGTTTATCATGGGAACTCACAGCAATCATAACTACCAGGCTGCATCATGTGGGAACTGGGAACTGATTTTACCACCTAGAAAGGAGTCTTTGCTGTTGGGGAAACACCCAACAAGCCTTTAATAGTGACGTGATGAAACTATAGAATGAATACAGCTTCCCAGTGAGAAATCACTCCAGTTCTTATTGACTAATAAGGGAAAAATTATTTAATAATAGTACAGGTCTGGTTCTGGCTGATGCACCAAGGAGAACCAAGCCCTGAACAGAAACTACGCCAGGCCTATATGGCCCCAACCACTTAACCATGTTTCACAGAGACAGAAGTTCCAAGGTTTGTTTGGTTGATTGTTCAGAAGTTTTATGGTATAGAATACTGCCAGAGTCATTCTGAAACAGACCAGAGCTGCTTTTCCCAGGCAGTTGTTAACCAAGACCATCCAACCCTGCCTGGCTGGAACAATGATGTTCTTCCTGCTGGGTGAACCCAGACTTAGTGATAGATGAGGACTTAATGACCCTGAACCCAGTGCTGTCCATTTTGAACTGCTCTATAGAGGCATGTCCATTGACATGGGGATAGTCCTAATGACCAGCTGTGATACAGAGGTGACTCTTTCTGTTGTGGGAATCAGGTTCAATTGAAAACCATCTTGGTGAAAAATATATGAACAGGAACATATTCTCAGCAAACCCCAGCTGTAATTATGTTAGGAGTACAGATGTTTTATTCCCTACGGCTTCTAGCAAGCTTAACTCATGTGCTACTCAGTTTCAAGTGCCCCTTCACTTGAATTCTACCTTGTATAACTTAATATTTTCTAAACAGCTTTATTAGATCCATTATAACATCAATTTATTATTCCTGTTTTCCCCTCTAACCTTTTAATTGCAGAAACAATAGTATTTATCAAGCAAGTAGGTCTGTGTGTTTTGTTATTATAACTAATTTGGAATAAATCTAAGAAAAGAAAATTGTCATAAATCTTCACAGACATTGCAATTTCTTAGTGGTCAGAGCCCAGGCCACAGCCACCCTGTTCTATCCATGAAACACCCAGTCTTGGGGATGTGCCAGGGGCTCTTACTTACAGATCTGAGGTTCTCTAAGGCAACTTCTGCATGGATTATGACAGGTGCTTACAACTCATCCTACAATATCTTTCAGCCAGTATAGCTCCTATGCATCTCCAATTTCCTGGTTCCATCTACTTCCTAGTCCTGGAATGCAGGAAGTCCGTCTCTAGAGGAGAAAGACCTAGGAAGTATGAATTCATGAGGAGACCAGAAAGGAAACTTGTCTTTTGAAATGATAAATGTAAGGAAGTGGGGTGAGACACAGGCCTACCTGGGTACTCAAGGCCCAGCAGGGTGGAAGACAGCCAGAGACCCACTTGGGTCCTCATGTCCTGGGCTGGCTAAAAAAAAAGCCATAGGCCCACCTGAGTCCTCAAAGCCCAGGAAGGTGGAAGATAGCCACAAACCCATCTGGGTCCTCACAACCCAGCCAGGTGGAAGACAGCCACAGGCCTGTTCTCATTTCCTAGGTTGGATGAAAACAGACACAGGCCCACCTGGGTCCTTGTTTCGTAGGCTGGATGAAAACAGACAGAGGACCACCTGGATCCTCAAGGCCCGGAACAACTAAAAACAAGCTCAGGCCCACCTATGTCTTCAAGGGCCAGGCTGGTGGAAGTCATTCAGTGGCTCACTTGTGTCCTCATGTCCCAGGCTGGCTGGAAACAGTCACAGGCCCTCCTGGGTTCTTAAGAATCAGGCTGGCTGTAAACAAACACATGGTGAAGAAACTGAAAAGAGAAGCAGACTGGTTCATGTGCTGTGGGAAGAGGAAGAATGAAAGGGGTGAAGATTGTAAGGAACGGGCTGGTTTGGTTGTCCTGCTTGCCACCCAGGGCTATGGTGATATCCAGACCCAGGATGTTATGAAGGGTCATATTTGGGTTCGAGGCCCTGCTGCAGGCAGGGTCTGTGTTGCTTTCCATGGCTCATGTTGATACCAAAGGCCACATGGATGCCCGGAGTCTGGGCCATCACCTGTGGCCATATTTGTGTCAAAGGACCTTGCTGTTGCAGGTACCATGCCAAGTTGTGTGACCTGTATGACCACCAGTGGTGTAGGAGGTTCTTCTATTTATGTGTTGTTTTCATTGGTTAATAAATAAAGAAACTGCCTTGGCCTTTTGATAGGGCAGAACTTAGGAAGGTGGGAAAGACAAAACTGGATGGTAGGAAGAAGAAAGACAGGGTCGGAGAGAGACACCATGCAGCCGCCAGAGTCAGACATGCCGAATCTTTCCCTGCAAGCCACTGCCACGTGGTGATGTACAGATTAATAAAAATGGATTAAATTAAGATGTAAGAGTCATCCAATAAGTTAGAGCTAATGGGCCAAGCAGTGATTTAATTAATACAGTGTCTGTGTGGTTATTTCTGGGCTAAGCTAGCTGGGCTGCTAGAATGAATAAGCGGGCTCTCTTCCTACACACCAGGGCCATGATGAGCTCTAGGCCTTCACTGCTGCCAAGGGTCATGCCTAGGTCCATGGCCATACAACAGCCTGGGTCTGTGCTGATGTCATGGCTTCAGGTACCACTGAAGGTCAATTGGGTGCCCAGCATCTAGACAGCCACCTTAGACCACATCAGTGTCCAAGAGCCACACTGCTTCTGGAACCAGGCTGCTACAAGTGGCCTATACTACCACCCAGGTTTCATTTCCATTTTCCAATGAACTTCAATTGCATTAGAATTTTGTGGGCTATTTCTTTACACTGTGTGAAGATGTGTCACTGTGATTGGTTTAATAAACAGCTGAATGGTCATTTCAGGAAGAAATTCAGGCAGGAAGAAAGAGGTTAGGCAGTACTTCTGGGGCAAAGGTTTCTGGGAAGAAGAAAGACAAAGTTTGTCAGCCAGACACAGAAGAAGCAGGATAGGCAATATGGAGACACCAGGGAGACACTGAAGAGGTCAGACATACAGCACAGGGTACAGGTGATTGAGCCAAATGGAAAAGCATAAGTTAATAAAAGCAGATTAATTTAAATGATAGAGCCACTGGGACCAACTTAAGCTAGTGGCCAAGTTTTTATGATTAGTAAGAAGTCTATATATTATTACTTGTGGGCTGGTGGCCAACAAAAAAACATGTTACATTAGAGCACTGAGAAATGCTAAGATGCTTAAGGGTCTGAAGGGAAGGTATGTCACTCACCCTTTAGTGCGAGTGCTCTTTTGAATACATATATTTAGCTCCAGGGTGGGTGGCTTCAGTGATCTCCCAGAGCCTGAAATAAGCATCTTCAGGACAAAGCAGTTCTTCATATACTTTATAACCTCATTCCCAACTCCAGCTGTCAGTTTGCGGCTTTCCAGATTTACATCTTACATCTAGAAGATGCCATATGTGTACAGTAAGTAATTGACCTAATCTTTTCTGTAAATTGCTGCTGGTGGTTTTCAAAAACATAGTAAATGGTTGGCAATTGATAATGCTTCTCTGTGCCAGGCCAACTTCACCTCTGTCGCTCACAAATCAGTCTTTAATTATTCATGCCCATCACCTAATGTCTAGGCTTTGACTGACAGCTACTGGTTTGAGGGACCTACAATTCTTTTATACTGCAGTAAAGCTTGTCACCTGGTTCTTTTCACTCTCTTGAAATGCTAAATTAAAACTGTGAACATAAGCAAAGCTCCACCCTCTTTCAATATCTCAGTGAGGGGTGATCACAGCTTCCAGAGCATCCAGTCCCTGCTGCCCTGAGCGGCTCTGCAAGGCAGCTGTTTTCTCCGATTAACAGCTTCTGTGTTTCCTACTCAATGTACAGAATGACATACAGAGTATATGGTCTTTCCTCCATCCGTTCTATAGTGATAGATCAAAGCAATGCATAGCTATATTTTCTAATGAAGATACCAGGTGGCTTGTTTAAAAACAGCACTATGCGACTACTGCAGACTATTCCAGACCTTTCCTTGACACAGTATCAATACTAACCCTAAGGCAAATATCTTTGAATCATGAATGAATCTTAGGCTTCAAAAGCATTTTTGTCAATAATTACATAACAAAAGTAACTCAAGGGTCTTTTAAAGGGAGTTCCAGTAGGAAGATGTGTCCTATTTCCCTGGTCTGTACACAGGAAGTGAGTTCGTTTAATAGTATATTTCAAAGATGCTATTTCTTAAGGGCAGTGGCCCGTGCTCTGGTCTGTCATAGTGTCTCTTTGCAAGTAGAGACTTCAAATAGAAAATTCTGTAAGAAGAGCAAGCAATGGAGGTAAATGCATGAATAAGGAAAGCTTCATTACAGAAGATGGATAAACATACTACTTATCTCATGTGTGGCTGAGAACAAACATGGCTCTCATATGTGCCCATCAGCATTAAATTATCCCTGATTAACTCGAAGAAAGCAGAGTGTCAGTGATTGTACAGTCATTGGCTGGATGCCAGTGGCTACTTATGCCAGGCACTAGTGAAGAGAACACGGGTGATGGTGAACAGTGGAGGGCATCACTGACCGCTCTGTTTTATAATGATAGAACGAAACAGTGCATAGCTTTGTTCTATCAAACAAATAGATGGATATTTGTGCTACTTACCAGGCCACCCTCAGTAGCTGCTCCTATGACATCAACAGCAGGAGTTTTCTACTGCAGCAGTCCCTGCTGAAAATTAGTGATGAGCAGCCATCATTGGATTTTGACTTTACAATTCTTGGATCGAGGATACTCCAGAAAGCATATCTTCCTCTGATAAAAATTTTCACTGTATTTCTTGGCATATGAGGATAAGATGTCATTCCCAAAGATAAAATAAGAAAGGATGATGGGCATTTTCTAGGAAAGCTACACTTTAGCTGGCACATATTGTGGTGCTGAAGATAAGGCTGAGATACCTCAAAGGATGTTGGGATGCTTGTGAATTGTGGGAAAATGCTGTTTCTGATGTGCAAGGTGCTTGCCAAGGATTGGAAGAACTGGAAGTCAAATTGGTAAAGAGGCCATATGATGGTAAAGCCAAAGGCCAAGCATTTATTCATAACTCTGGAGGCTACTGGGATGATCCCAAGGGCTACTGGAATGATCTCAAGGGCTACTGGGATGATCCCATGGGCTACTGGAATGAATGTTTGAATCTGTACAAAATGGCAGCTATTAGATCTGAGGGAATTCATTGTGATGTCAGTGAAGATGGTGATCAGAAAGAAAACACAGTTATTCAAGATATTAAGGTATTAGAAACATCTAGAACTGGATCATTCAAGTTATTATTAAGTCAATTTTTCTTTCCTACTTTAACTGTATTCTTTGTCATCTGTTTAGTGATCTTAATTTTAAAGTGGTTCTTTAAATGTGAGCAGGAAAGGTATGCCTGAAATAGGGGTGGTACCATTCCCCAGCTGAATAAAGGTGAGAGAACTGATTGTATTCCAGCCTCCATCTCCCTCTGTTTCCTCACCATGGACACAATGTGATCAGTCACGTCTTATTTTTGCCCCCTTGGCTTTCCCATCATGATGGACTGTACCTTCAAATTGTGAGTCCAACTGGTCTCTTTCTATCTTAAGGTATTTTGTCAGAGGGAAGTAGCCAGTGCAGAAGCCTGGCACTGACTGATTTGGGGCACTGCTGTGGATGAACCACTCTGGGAAATGGTTTGTGGAAAAAAATGTGAGTTAGGCTTTTTGTGTATTTTTAGTTTCAGTGTACATGTCTGCGTGTGTGTGTGTACGCACATGTGTATGTGCGTGCATGCATGTGGTGTGTGTGTGTGTAGTAGAGAAGCCCCAGAAGGTAGAGAGCAGAGCTTACCATATTATTACAGTGGAGTTCAGAAGAACGTAATATTGAGGGAAATGCAGACAGTGTCATCCTTTGCTCTTCTAGAGGGGAACAAAAAGGTGCCCTTGGAGTAAGATATCTCCTATCAAAGTGTGCCCTTGGAGTAAGATATCTCCTATCAAAGCCTCTAGCTTCCCTACTGTGACCCAGTGTGACTAGCTGCCTCCTTTTTTTTTTAATTTAAGGTTTTGGAGGGTTAAGAAAGAAAAAAAAAAAAAAAAAAAAAAAAAAAAAAAAAAAAAAAAAAAAAAAAAAAAAAAAAAAAAAAAAATAACAAAAAAAAAAAAAAAAAAAAAAAAAAAAAAAAAAAAAAAAGAAAGAGGGGGGGGGGGGGGGGGGGGGGGGGGGGGGGGGGGGGGGGGGGGGGGGGGGGGAGGGAAGGAAGAAAGGGGGGGAGAAGAAAAGAAAAAAAAAAAAAAAAAAAAAAAAAAAAAAAAAAAAAAAAAAATGAAAACAAAAAAATTGTTATATATTTATCTTCATTAGGGTTTCTATTGCTGCACTGAAACAGCATGACCAAAGATCAAGTTGAGGAGGAAAGGGTTTATTTGGCTTACACTTCCATATCGCTGTTTATTACTAAAGGAAATCAGTGCAGGAACACAAACAGGGCAGGAACCTGCAATTAGGGATTAATGCAGAGGCAATAGAAGGCGCTGCTTTCTGACTTGCTCCACACAGTTTACTCAGGCTGCTTTGTTATAGAACCCATGACCTCCAGCCTAGGACTGGGTTCTCCCCATTGACCACTGATTGGGAAAATACCCTATCAATGGGTCTCATGGATGTATTTCCTTAAAGGACACTTCTTCCTCTCTAATGACTCTAGCTTGTGTCAAGCAAAACCAGCCAGGGCAATATTAAAACCACATTTACCTGTTTCCTAAATGCTGCAATGTTAAAGCCTATTATAGTTTTCCTCCAGCAGAGAAACCTTGCTTATTGGAACACATTTCACACTCCTGTGTGTTCAGAATTCTAGAAAAGCCTCCTGTCCTAAGTTTCCTGTCTGCTACTATTAAAATTGCCAGTGCTGTGGGTATGAAGAAAGTTTTACGAGAACAGAGAGAGCTGGTGTAGCGTCATTCCAGCTGCTCTGTGTATAAAATTTAAATTAAAGTTTATCAATTTGCATTACGCTAGATGCGATATTACAGAAAAAGGCAACATGGTGGTGTAAAAGATATCACAGCATACAAGATTATTCAGAGTTAGGTAAATCAAGGCTGTCACAATATTTCTACAAAAATAGGAGATCTGAGACTCTGTTCTTGACCTGGTCATGTTTCGCTTATGGTACAAGGGGACTGTTGCAGCTCAGCCAGCTTTGGGTTTGGGTTTGGGAGGATTGTTTTTGTCTTTTCCATTTTCCCTCTACCGTTGCTCTGCTTTCTTTTTCTTTCTTCTTTACTTTCATTCAGAGACTTACTGTTTCTGAGTGGAGGGTCTAGAACTCTTGTTCAACTGACAGGAGCTTTGAGGGCTTTCTGTGATGCCTAGTCACATTAAAAAATTCAAATGTAGGTCTATTATATTGCCCTCTACATTCTGAAGTATTTAACAAACAAATTATCATTAAAGCAAAAATTAGTTTATGGTACAAGGTAGCTGTCTCTGTGCAAAGAGAAATGATTTTGGATATTTTTGTAAGATTCTTCTGACTTTTTAAAAAAGGAAGCTACAAAGGAAAACTAGTATAGCAATGCAGCGAGTCTACTTCCTCTGCGACAGTGCAGTTGTGTTTATAACACAATGCAATGAATCTTTACTTCCTCTGCGACAGTACAGTTGTGTTTATAACTGTATTTTGAGGTTCTCTGATCCCTTTTGGTGAGTCAGATAAAATTTCACTCATTATCATTTAATTGCAAGTGCAATTTTATTTTATTATATAAAAAGAGTCAAAGTCGTGAATTGCTATTTTGTTAGGAAAAAGTAAAAGTGACAGACATGATGTTAAATCTGCTTTTATCTTACAAACCATTGCAAATAACACCTAAATTCTTTATCATTCCAATTTTGGTCCTAATTGAAGTTTCCCAGCCATGAGATAGTATGCATTAAGTTTACTAATTAAGTTCACAGCAAGAGAATCCATAATCTTAATGATATTTGCTGGCGTTCTATTTGTTCTGCACGGGGCTGTTCTAGAATGACCTTATGTTCAATTTCCTCCATCAAGAATTCCACCTGTGTATTTGGGTTTCCTTTTAAAAAGCACAGCAGCAGGTCTCCCAGGAAACGATTGAAGCTGTTCTCTGGGAAGCAGCAAGCTGCTGCCATTGAAGTTAGGATCCATGCTCGACTCTCAACAGCCTCAGGGTTTCAGTTGGTGGCCTCTCTCACCATAATCATTACAGACTTATTAGGAAAAATAATACTACTTATGTGGAAGAATGTGAGAGATTGGGCAAGTTGGGAGGTCATCAAAGCAGCAGGCTCCTAAGAAATCAAGTTATGAGGACAGCACCTCAAGGGTTACCCAACTTTCTGGTGGGTTGAGTGTTATAATTACCACTGGCACACGATACCCTCCACTAAGACAAAGGAGTACACATGATGTTGTGAAAAAAAAAAACTAGAAAACGTTCAAAGTCACAAGCCACAGGCCACAAGTATGGTTTTCTATGACCAGGAAAGACTCCTGAAACCAAATGTGAACAACTCAGTTTAGACAGCAGATGATGATACCGAATTATGTTGTATTAAATCAATTGGACATGGCAGATTCCACACAGATCTGTCAGGAAAAGGGTTGTTTAAAAACAAAATGTCATTTTTATATGTTCCTAAATTGATGGAAGAGAAAAAAATATTTACTTTACCCGAAGAATTACTCTCATGTTTATCGAGAGAGTGAACAAATTTGCCTTATTCCTAATTTTAGTTGACTTACTTCAAATTTCTGTCCACTTAAGTTGATGTTGGTTATGGGCTTGCTGTAAACAGTCTCTATTATGTTGTGGCACCTATTGAGAAAAGTATCCACTCCTTTCAGATTTTCTAATTTGAAGGAATACAGGTTTTTAAACTATATCTTATGATTCCCTGGATTTCCTCAGTGTATGTTGGTATGTCCCTATTTTCATTTTTGATTTTGTTAATTTGGATATTCTCTCTCTGACTTTTTGTTAATTTGGTAAGGACTTATGGATCTTAGTGATTTTTCTCATGGAATCCACTCTTTATTTCTTTGAATTTTGTATTGTTTTCTTAGCTTCCATTTTATTGGTTTCAGTCCTGAGTTGCATTGTTTCTTGCAATGTCCACCTTCTGTACTAGCGTAAGATTTCTCCTTTTTGTTCTGTAGCTTTCAGGAGTACTGTGAAATTGCTAGTGTGAAATCTTTCTAATATTTTCATGTAAACACTTAGCGCTATGAATTTGTGTCTTAAAACCACATTCATTATGTCCCATACATTTGTTATGCTCTGTATTTATTTTCATTTAGCTGCAAAAAGACTTTAATTTCTTTCTTCACCCATTTTTTACTAAATGGAGAGTTGTTCAGTTTGCATGAGTGTTTTCTGTTGTTTCTGTTGTTGTTGATATCCAGCTTTAACCTGTCATGGTCTGAGAGGATGCCAGTGGCTATTTCTTGTATCTGTTGAGACTTGCTTTGTATCTAAATATGTAGTCAGTTTTTGAGAAAGTTCCATGAGATTCTGAGAAGAAGGTATATAATTTTGTATTCGTGTGAAATGTTCTGTAAATATCTGTTAGGTCCATTTGCTTTATAACATCCATTAACTCCAGCATTTCTCTGTTTAGTTTTTGTCTAGATGACATGTCCATTGGTGAGGGTGAGGTCTTTATAAGTCTTGCACTATCAGTATGTGAGGATCACTAGGTGATTTAAGCTGTAATAGTGCTTGTTTTACAAACTTAGGTACCCTTGTGGGGGGGTATAGATGTTTAAAAATGAAATGTTTTTTCCATCTATGGTAATTGAAAGTTTTTCTGGGTAGAGTATTCTGTGCTGACATCTGACATCTTAGAGTCTTCAACATATATGTCCAGGCTTCTAGAGTATCCACTTAGAAGTCAGGTATAATTCTATTAGGTCTACTTTAATGGTTCTTAGAAAATTTTTCCTTTGCAGCTTTAAATATTCTTTTTTTTCTTTTGTACATTTAGTATTCTGATTACTATGTGGTAAGGGGGTCTTCTTTTATTGTCCTGTGTATTTGGTGTTCTGCATGCTTCTTGTATCTTTAGAGGCATCTCCTTCTTTGGGCTAGGAAAATATTATTCTATAATTTTGTTGGAAATATTTTTGGGCCTTTGAGTTGGGGTTATTCTATTTCCTTTTTTCATAATATTCTTATATTTGGTCTTTTCATAATATCACAGATTTCCTGCATATTTTTGTTAGTTTTTTTATTTTATTTATTAACGATTTCTGTCTCTTCCCCACCACCGCCCCTCCTCTCTCCCCCTCCCCCAATCAAATCCCCCTTCTTCGACCGCCCAAAGAGCAATCAGGATTCCCTGCCCTGTGGGAAGTCCAAGGACCACCCACCTCTATCCAGGTCTAGTAAGGTGAGCATCCAAACTGCCTAGGCTCCCACAAAGCCAATAGGTGTAGTAGGATCAAAAACCCATTGCCATTGTTCTTGAGGTCTCAGTAGTCCTCATTGTCCGCTATGTTCAGCGAGACCAGTTTTAACTCAGGCTTTTTTATTTAACATTTTTGATAGAGGTAAGCGTTTCTTCTTAACATATCTTCAGGGGCTGGAGAGATGGCTCAGAGGTTAAGAGCATTGCCTGCTCATCCAAAGGTCCTGAGTTCAAATCCCAGCAACCACATGGTGGCTCGCAACCATCTGTAATGAGGTCTGGTGCCCTCTTCTGGCCTGCAGACATACACACAGACAGAATATTGTATACATAATAAATAAATAAATATTTTAAAAAACTTATCTTCAATGCCTAGAAATTCTCTCTTCTGTATCTTCTTTCTGTTAGTAAAGCTTATCTCTATAGTTTCTTTTTAAGTTCCTAAATTCTTAATTTATGAATTTCCTCCAGTTTAGATTTTCTTTATCCCCTCTTTTTCCATTTCCAGGTCTTGAACAGTTTTATTTATTTCCTTCCACTATTTGTGTTTTCTTGGATTTCTTTAAGGGATTTATTCATTTCTTACTTAAGGACCTCTATCGTATTCATACAGGCTGTTTTAAAGTCTTTTTGATGTGGGATTCCCCTCTGTATGCTGTGAATAACACTGGTTAATAAAGAAGCTGCTTTGGGCCTACTGCAGCACAGAGTAGGGCAAGGTGGGAATTCCAAGCAGATAGAGGAGGAGAGAGAGGTGGAGTCAATGAGAAGTTATGCAGCTGTAGCAGTAGACAGACGCTGGATGCCAGAGGGAACCTTACCAGTAGGCCACAACCATGTGGCAATACACAGATTAATAGAAATGGATTAATATAAGATATAAGAGCTAGCTAGAAAAACACCTAAGTTATTGGCCAAGCAGTGATTTAACTAATACAGTTTCTGCATGGTTGTTTTAGGTCAGGGAGGCCAGCAAACAAATAGGCAGCATCCAGCAACCATCTTTTCCTTGTGCTTCATCTATGGTAGAATACTCGAAGCCTGCTGTAGGAGGATTGCTGAGTTATTACGGCGTCATATTATCCGGGCTGTTATTGATTGTGTTTTTATCCTGGTATCTAAGTGTCTGGGCTATGGAAAATTATAGTTATAGGTACTGAAATCATTTTTGTCTTTGTTGGGTGTGATTTTATTTTATCATTATCACCACCACCACCATCATCATCATCATTATCATCATTATTTTCTGTTTCCTGTGGATTTTAGGACAGTGTGTTGGGTGTGTATTGTCTGGTAGGAAGTTTATCACACCTGGTCTGTGTGGCCTTTGAGGATTACAGATAAAATGTATTTCTGGATATTGGGAATTGGATCTTAGGAATGGGAATAGACTAGGTGTCTAAGAGAGTTCACAGAAGAGAGGACACAGAGTGCTCCATCAGGATCTGTTTGTTTAGCCTTGTTGGAATGGGATCAGTATGTTTGTCATTTGTAAATAGGAAGGCTGCTAATTTTTGTGAGTTGATTTTGTATCCTGCTACTTTGCTGAAAGTGTTTATCAGCTAGAGAGGTTTTCTGATGATGTTTTTAGGGTCCAAAAATAAATATGTATAAGATCATATCATATACAAATAAAGATACTTTGATTTCTTCATTTCCTATTTGCGTCCCCTTGATCTCCCTCAGTTGCCTTAGTGCCCTAGTTAAACTACAAGAATCATGTTGAATAGGTTAGAAAAGTATGAACATCCTTGTCATATTCCTTATTTCAGCGCAAATGTTTTGTGCTTCTGTTCATTTAGGTTGATGTTAGCTGTGGGCTTGCTGTAAATTGCCTTCTTTATGTTGAGTTATGTCCCTTGTATCCTTGATCTCTATAGGACTTTTTTCATAATGGGGTGTTGGATTTTGTCAAAGGATATTTCTGCATCTAATGAAATGATCATATGATTTTTGTCATTTGGTCTGTTTATGTGACTGATTACGTTTATTGATTTTACATATGTTGAACCATCCTTGCATCTCTGGAATGAAGTAAAAAAGATTACCGTTTTGTAGGTATTTAATTGAGAATTTTTGCATCTATATTTGTAAGGTGCATTGATTTAAAATTTTCTTTTCCTGTTGGTTTTTTATGTGATTTAAGTATCAGGATATTCATGGGTTCATAAAAAGAATTAGAAAATGTCTCTGCAGTTTCAACATCAAAGAATAATTTAAGCAGTGTTGCCTTTAATTCTTCTTTGAATTCTTCACTGAATCTATCTGGCTCTGGGCTGTTCTTTTTTCCTTTTTGGTAGCCTTTTAATTACTGCCTCTCTCTCATTAACAGTTATTAGTCTGTTTAAATTGTTTTTTACTCTTCATTTAACTCTGATGAGTCTTATTTATCAAGAAATTCATTCTATTTTTTTAGGCTTTCCAGTTTTATGGATTTTTAAAATGTGTACATTTATTTTTTAATTTCTAAATATTTTTAAAATATGGTACAGATTTTTAAAATATAGCCTTATGATTCTTTGAATTTGTTTTGGAGTCTGTTGTAATATCACCACTTGAATCTCTAATTTCATTAATCGGAATCTCCTATTGCTACATTTTGATTAATTTGCTAAAGGTTTGTTAATCTTACAGATTTTCTCAAAGAACCAAATCTTCATTTTATTAATTCATTTTTGATTTCTTGTTTCTGTTTTGTTTGTCTTATTCTTATAGATTTTAGCCTGTTTTTATTTCTTCCCATCTACTCTTTATATAAATTATCTCTTCTTGTTTGTATAGAGTTTTCAAATGTGTCATTGAATTTCTAACAGGAGTTATCTCCAGTTATTTATTATAGCATTTACTGCTCTTAACATTACCTCTTAGAAATGACTTCATTATGACCTTCATTTGATTACACTTCATTTTTTTCATAGAATTCAAAAAAGTGTTTCATGTCCTTCTTGATTTCTGTTTTGCCCTAATTTTTTTATTTTGAAAATTGATTTCTTCTCTTATGCAATACATCTTTACCACAGTTTCTTCTCTGTTCACTTCTTGCCAAGTCCACCCTCCCAGAGATTCACTCTGCCTTTAAGAAAGAGCGAGCTTCTAAGAGTACAGCCAAATATGACAAACCAAGATACAATAAAACAAGGCCAAAAGCCCTCATTTTGAGGCTAGGCAAGGTCGACAGTCAGGCACTATGCAGAGAGAGACTCTGAATTGTATGCTTTCCATCATGTCCCTCCCCTCAGAAACTGGCGAATCCCATTGGAGAACTGGAGGAAAGAATGTGGGAGTCAGCAGAGGTCGGAATATCAGGAGAACATGGTCCACTGAATCAGCTCAGAAAGGTTCATAGGGACTCACAGAGACTGAGCAATAAGCACCTGAGAACCACACTAGCTTCTCTGCATAATGTTATAGCTGTTAACTTGGTGTTTTAGCGGGCCTCCTAAAAGTGGAAGTGCTTTGGGACTATGGTCTTTTATCCTGTCACTTGTATTATTTTTAATAAATCTCTTATTGGCCAGTAATTAGGCAGGAAATATAGGCAGGGCAACCAGGCAGGAAGTAGAGTCAGGGCAATGAGAACAGGAGAATTCTGGGAAGAGGAAAGAGTCTGCAGTCGTCACAGAGGAAACCAGACACAGACAAAATAAGAAGACATCACTGAAGAAAAAGGTACCAAGCTATGTGGCTAACACAGACAAGAATTATGGGCATTATTTTTATTATCTAATACAATTTTTAAATTTAAATATATTTTGGAATATTCTCCCCCTCCCTCAAGTTTTCTAGGTCCTCTCCCCATTCCTACCCACTGAACAAATAAACCCAAAACAAGAACAAAAACATCCAAACCAAAAAAATAAATAAATAAAAAATAAATAAAAAAATAAAATAAAATTACACACAGAAGGAAAAAACAGAAAACATCCCAAGCAGTAATACATAATAAAATACAAAATAAAAGCATACACACACATGCACACACACAACCCTGGCATTCTTTGTATGTTGATCAAGTACCTCTGAACGTGAGACCTGTACTGAAGTAGTTGATATACCCAATTTCAGCCTGTTGAGAAAACTAATTTGACCTTTATAGCAGGTATAACTGACAGTTCAGTTGTTATCATTTACTCAGTTGCTACAAAATTAAATATAATAAGATAAAAAAAATCACATCAAAGTTAGACAAGACAAACCAACAGAAGGGAAAGAGCTCAAGATAAGACACATGGATCAGAGACCCATTTTTTCACACATTTAAGAATCCATAAAAACATTAAGCTGGAATGCATATCTGTTCTTTTGTACCATTAGCGTTTGCTTCATGAACCAGGAGATGCAAAATTTGGTACATGTATATTTATAAATGTCATATCTTATGAATAAATTTCCCCTTATTAATGTGTTATGGACTTCATTATCTATTATGCTAATTCTAGTTTGAAGTGTATCAGTTGTCAGAAATATATTCATCTTTAAATTTATTTGTTTGTAAATTGACTTTAACCACTCAAGTGAATGTCTTTGCCATTAAGTTTTGTTTCTTGGAGGCATAATGTGGTAGTCAGGTCTTGTTTTCCAATCCAGTCAGGTAATATGTATCTTTTAATTGAAAGCTAAGATTACTTAATTTTAAGGTAATTATTGACAGGAGTCAACCACCACAGTATCAAAAAGCCTAAGAGAAAATGGTAAAAAAAGAAAAAGTAACAAAAAAGTGGTGGAAAGATTTTAAGAGTCTAATGAGAAGGTAATTTGTTGTGAGATTATAATTTCTATAAATGTCAAATGTTTTACCCATAAAATCTTACCAATATAATTACCTAAATGTGAGCTGAACAAGGACAACAATAATAGACATGATCAGGGGAAAATCTAAGATCTAATTAGAGAACTATAGGGAGCTAAAGAATTCTGAGAACTAGAGAGAGTTTTCCTCAGGAAAGAGCACACTGATGATTATCCAATAGCAAATGATCAACTTTAAAAATTTGCATACAGCCGGGCGGTGGTGGCGCACGCCTTTAATCCCAGCACTCGGGAGGCAGAGGCAGGCGGATCTCTGGGAGTTCGAGGCCAGCCTGGTCTACAAGAGCTAGTTCCGGGACGGGCACCAAAGCTACAAAGAAACCCTGTCTCAAAAAAAAAAAAAATGCATACAAACATCATTATACAAACTAAGTAGGTTATATGTATTTGCTTAGGAATGCATGCATGTATACTTATGTGTGTGTATGTGTATGTAAGAACAACTGATGAAAAAAGGGGGCCATGAATTTGAAAAAGTATAAAGAGGGACATGTGGGAGAATTTAGAGAGCAGAAATGATGTAATTATATGACCTCAAAAATAAAAGAAATAAGTAGAAAATAATATAAAGTAAAAATATTGACAACAATTCAGCAAAAAACAAGTGTGAAGGATTACAAAAAAAAAGAGGCATCAGAATTGTATCTTTTGGGTTTTTTTGAAGTCAGAATCTACCAGGTAGATGATGTAGTGGTGATAAACAGTCAGATGAACTTGTGGATGTTTGTGTTTTGCATGATTTTTGATGGTACTGAGCCTGTACTGTAAAGTGCCAGATGTCTAGTTGTACTGTCTTCACTTTAACCTCCTTCTTTGTGTACTTGGAGATTTTTCTAGACACTATTTACTTTTCAGGCATATTCTCCACCTCTGTTAGATGATCAAGTTTGTAAGCTAGGGTGTATCTCTCAGGTATTTTGAGAATGAGAGAAACCAGCAAAGCACTGAGATTGGTCATGTGGGCCTATCTCCACACTTTTATGATCCTTCAAATATTAAGCTCCATGATGGAGGGATGTGGTTGTGGGTGTTTAGTAGTTTACTGGAGCTGGAGAATTCTTAGTCTCTACAGTAGTGAATTTTTTTTTTGCAAAGGTCCATCCATCCATTATCATCAGGTTCAGTGGTATCAGACTCCAAAGTTATTATCAGGTAGTAAAGGCAGCACCTTCCTCCTCCCGTGTACTTCTCTGCATGAACAGTCTCTTGCCATTGTCCTTTTGGCTTATCAGTGCTTGCCCTACTCATCACAATTGCCTCCTAGCAGCAACTCTACCTTGACCTGTGACCAGTTGACTTCACATACCCTGACTTGTTACTGCCCTTAAGACCCTGGGATAGCTCAGTGTTAAACAGCCGCTTTCTTTTGTCTTAAGATGGTGCCTAGCCCAGTGATTCTAAACCATGAGTTGTGATCAAACAAAACTCCACAGAGTTACTATTTCATTATATCCTACAATTAGATTTGAGGCTTTCAAGAGCTGTGGGCTTATCCTAAGAGTAGGTTAGCCAGGCCTTTTCCATAAGAATTACCTTGCTTGTTTTTGAGATCAGAGGTATGCTCCTCCTTGATCGTTGTTCCTGGGAGCTTCACAGAGAAAACCATGTGAGCCCTCCTAAATTTCACCATTTTTCAGCTGCCCTATTATATTTTTTGAAGAGTTTTGATGGTCACGATAGAATCTAATCTACGATTTTTTAGACTCTTCCTAAACATGTGGTGGTAGTCTAATCTGATATCTGTAGTGGTTTAAGTAAAAATGGCCACCACAGTCTTATATTTTTGAGGACTTGGTCTTGGATTGTTGGAATTGTTTGTGAAGTATTTGGAGATGTGACCTTCCTGGATGAAAGGTGTCACTTAGGCAGACTTTGAAGTCAAAAGAGGAATACTATTTCCATATGCTCTCTGCCTCTTGCTTGCTGATCAAGATGTGAACTCTCATCTTTTCTTTTCATTATGCCTCAAATCCTCTAAAACCATAAGCCCAGTTAAACACTGTCTTTATAAACTGTCTTGGTCATGGGGTTTTGTCGCAGCAATAGGAAAACATAAACCAAGACACTAACCCACTCAAGCATATTCCAAACTTTTAATCCTTATGATAATTAAAAAGGATTTGCATATTTCTCACAATTCCTAATTCTGATATTTCTTAAGTAAGTGAATTATGATATTGACAGGTAAGTTTGATTTTTTCTTTCTAGAGGGTTAAGAACCAAACTATATATACTAAGTAAACTCATTACCACTTCCAAATGCTTATTTAATATTACATATTTATAATATATACAGATATATATAAAAATTTTATATATAAAGATTAAAGACAATATCAGCTTCCTAGTCCCCATGCAACCAGATCTTTTTATGTTTCAAGAATGTTGCTTTTATAAAGTTTTCTAAATTGATTCCTTGATTTGTATATTTGAAGGATCAGTTTCTAGATCACCACAAATTTCATTTTTTCAAAATTCAACTTGATGACTACCCACATAGAAAGAAATCATCCACTTAAAAAAGCAAAAAACAATTTTAAACTACTTGTCAGTTTACCTGTTCAATGAAAACTGAGACACAAAAGACATAATTACTCAAATCCTATCACACAGAACCAAAAATAAATCTATGGCTACACTAGGTAGATTAAAGCCACCTGAGGAAACTGACATTTTGCTTTCCGATATTCAAAATGTTAGAATGTTCTCTATTCAAAATGCCATATGCAACGCCATCCAAGCAAACTTTGGAAACTGTTGGGCAAATAAAGGATCAAGTCTTGAGCAAAACAAACTGTTTTCCGAGTCGTGTTCCAAGTCTCGAGAGGAATTTAAAGTAAATAATAGGAATAATGCCACAATCAGAAACCTTAGTTACTGACCTGCTTGGCTCCTCAAGTGAAGTGTACAAGTGAAGTAATTCATGGGAAAAATGAAGTTTCACAAGTAAATATATCCTGATAAAATAGGACAAGAAGAGCTGGGGATATTTGGGCTGATGAGGGAGGGGGATTTGATTGGGGGAGTGGAGGGAAGGGGAGGTGGTGGTGGGGAAGAGAGAGAAATCTTTAATAAATAACAATAAAAATTTTAGAAAAGAGCTGAGGATATAGCCCAGTGGAAGGACACTTGACAAGCATGTGTGTGGCCTTGAGTTGTTTTCCCAGTCATAAATTTATGTGTGGACATACATGGGCTATATGGTTCCATTGAAGATATCTTAAAATTGTTTCTTTCTTAATGAGTCAAAGTTCTAATAAATCAGACTACCTTAGAGGAGGACTATAAACATTGTCCACAGCAGAAAGAAACCAGTGCACAGAAAAGTCAGAGTTAATAAAGTGTAAGGTTTGTGGGCTGAACCCCACAGATGGCATCATTTCACACTGTCTACTTTGCTTCTTTCCATATTTATTAAACTTTTTGAGCTAAAGTTTTTCATAGAATTGAGAAAATAATACTTGCCTTAGAGGGTCACTGAAAGCACGGAACAAAACATATAGATATAAAATCAGGTATGTATCCAGGGTAGACAATCAGGTGATGTCAGCCATGTTTTCTATCACTTCTTTTAGAAGACACTGCATTGAAATTAGAGAATTGTGTAGCAACAACACTGTAAATTTCTTCATATTGCCAGCTTTATATATAAAATTTCTAGTGTATAAAATGCAATCCTTGGAGAATATGAAACATTTTAAAACATCCAGGGATTACAAAGGTGCAAAAGCCCTACACCTCTCAAAATGTTAAATAGTAAAGAAAATTTGCTCCTAAGTGTACTCACCTCAAGATGCAGAACAGGGTCAGGGTAGCCCCTTGGAAAGTAAAAGTATGAGTTGAATTTTCAGTATGTCTCTGGGTATTTTACATATGCCAGATGAACTAAATGCTTATCTTTATGACTGCATGCGGTACTTGGAAGGAAAATAATCTCGTCATGTAATTTTCAAGGAAGCAACAACAACCTAATTGTACCCATGTTGATCTTAAAGTGAAACATGGAAAACAGCCTTGGAGACTTCCAAAGATACCCAAGTACTCCTAGTGAGAGCAGTGGGGAGCAAGAGAATCTGGCAGCAGCAGTATATCAAAAAGCTATTTACATCTTGAAGAACAAGATTTAATTAATAGTGTTACAGCTGTGAAGTCAATGTGCAGATTTGAGTTCCAAGCACAAGGGACCATTATATTTATTTAATATGTCACTTAGTCCAATGATCTCCCCTTTTATGCTAATATATGGTAATAAACATGCATCCCTCAGTATTGACTGAGCCTTGTTGATAGCTGTTACTTCTGCTACTAATGAAGATAATAATAGCAACCATTCATTGCATACTTACAGTATGCTGTCCTTTAATAGACACATTTCATATGTTATTCCATTTTTTCAACAACCCAAATAGATTGATGCTAAGGTCAGTTTAATCTCATGTAAAAGGAAACCACAGCTTTAACAAAATGGGTAATCTTGAATGGGCTGTGCTTTCTGAGAAATAGTCAATTCCCACTCTTTATCTTCCCCTTCAAAAACTTTTCCATTGGAAGAGTACCTCTATTACTTTGAAGTACGAAAACCGCTAAAAGGATTGAGTCTTGAGCAGTCTTATTCCTTTTCAATTTTTCTATCCCACTGGTAATACAAAAGTAATCTTGGACAAATGTCTCTGAAAGAATGGTGGGGAATAACATAATATTGTATTATATGTCTTGTGGCATAATGTACTTTTTTCTCATTGCTATCCACAAGAAAATCTTGAGTCTTTATTCAAGATAGGATACATGAAACAAAAAAATGCCTTCAAAGCTAAGAAATGAAGGCATCTAACAGCACAATTGTCCTGGGAGAAAAACCACAGATTAAGTAAAAACTAATATAAAAGATTTATTAAGCAAAATCAATCTATTTACTGAAATCATAACAAAAAAATATTTTCAAATATAAAGCTAGTATTTCTAAGAAAGGGACCTCCTCAATGGTAGAGCAACTGCCTAGCCAAGTCCTGTCCGGGTTTCACTCCCAACACAAAAATTATCTAGTATAATGGAGACTACACGAGATACAAAATTCATATTTGTAAAAGCAAATAATGTAAAAGGAATGATGAGTAGTAGCGATAATTTAGAACTAAACCATGGAGACGTGATCCAAAAAGGATAAAAAGCTAAGAGAAATCACTCAATCCAGATGAAAAACAAGATTAGTCTTCAATCTGCATCAAAACCTATGCAGTATGAACAAAGGAGCAACATTTTCACATTTTACAAGTTTAAATCATAAGCTGGATAGTGGCTTGTGTGGAGGATAAGAATTAAGACAAGGCCATCTTCAGGTAAAGATAGAATTCATGACCGATTTAATCTTCTAAAGATCAGGACCTAAAACAAATAAGTCTGGCATGAAATTTTAGCCTACATATGTTATTCTACTTTTTCAAACCACAACCAATATTGGCATTTAGTACTCATATAAAAAAGGCTCTCAGCCAGGTGTAGTAGCAAACACTTTAATCCCAGAGCTCTGGAGTCAGAGGCAAACAGATCTCTGAGTTTGAATTCAGCCTGCTCTCCTTAGCAGCTCCAGGACCACCAAGGATACATACTGAGACTGTTTCAAAGAACCTAGAACCAAGGTCAGATATGCTGGTATAAGCCTTCATCCCAGCACTTGGAAATCAGAGATAGGAGGATCTGTCTTTGAGTTCAAGGTCAGCCTGGTCTACAAAGCAAGTTCCAGGGCAGCCAGGACTATATAGAAAGAATATATCAAAAAAAATCAAAGCACGGTCTTTTTTTCATTATTTAATAATATCAAAATTCTTTATTACTTAACCCTCAAAGGTCTTTAAAACTCCAGTGTCTCCAAAACACGGTCTGTTAAGGTATTGATAAAGATTCAAAATGATGCCCTGGCTTGATTCCGTCCTGCGTGCCTGTTCTTAGGAGCAGCAGGCAGAACCCTCTGTCCGACTTTTCTGCCACCGAAGAATGCGCCTTCACCTCATGGAAGACTCCATGGACATGAGCCCCCTAAGACCTCAGAACTATCTTTTCAGCTGTGAACTAAAAGCCAACAAAGATTATCACTTTAAGGTGGATAATGATGAGAATGAACACCAGTTATCACTAAGAACGGTTAGTTTAGGTGCTGGGGTAAAAGACGAATTACACATCGTAGAGGCAGAAGCAATGAACTATGAAGGCAGTCCAATTAAAGTAACACTGGCAACTTTGAAAATGTCTGTACATCCAACAGTTTCTCTTGGGGGATTTGAAATAACACCTCCTGTGGTCTTAAGATTGAAGTGTGGTTCTGGGCCTGTGCACATTAGTGGACAGCATCTAGTAGCTGTAGAGGAAGGTGCAGAGTCAGAAGATGAAGAAGAGGAGGACATAAAGCTGTTGAGTATGTCTGGAAAGCGATCTGCTCCTGGAGGTGGCATCAAGGTTCCACAGAAAAAAGTAAAACTTGATGAGGATGATGATGAAGATGATGAGGATGATGAGGATGATAAAGATGATGATGACGATGATTTTGATGATGAGGAAGCTGAAGAAAAAGATCCAGTGAAGAAATCTGTATGAGATACCCCAGCCAAAAATGCACAAAAATCAAACCAAAATGGAAAAGACTTAAAACCATCAACACCAAGATCAAAGGGTCAAGAGTCCTTCAAAAAACAGGAAAAAAAAACCTAAAACACCAAAAGGACCTAGTTCTGTAAAAGACATTAAGGCAAAAATGCAAGCAAGTATAGAAAAAGGTGGCTCTCTTCCCAAAGTGGAAGCCAAGTTCATTAACTATGTGAAGAATTGCTTCCGGATGACTGACCAGGAGGCTATTCAAGATCTCTGGCAGTGGAGGAAGTCTCTTTAAGAAAATGGTTTAAACAGTTTGAAATATTCCATCTTACTTAATTTCTGTAACAGTTGATATATCTGGCTGTCCTTTTTATAATGCAAAGTGAGAACTTTCCCTACTGTGCTTGATAAATGTTGTCGGGTTCCATTGCCAGGAACATGTTGTTTAAAATGCCTGTTTAGTTTTCAAGAATGGAACTCCACCCTTTACTTGGTTTTAAGTATGTATGGAATGTTATGATAGGACATAGTAATAGTGGTGGTCAGATGTGGAAATGGTAGGGAGACAAATATACATGTGAAATAAACTCAGTATTTTAATAAAAAAGATTCAAAATGATTCCTCTAAACCACTAATATAAAATGCAAAAATATTTTATATATCTTCTCCTTATAGTATTCCAGGTATCATACTTTGCAAATATTTCTATTATGGCTACTAAAACAGACTAGTTCTTTGAGATCAGAACTTTTCAGAACATGCTATGCCATAGAAACAAAGAATAACAAATTGAACAAAAAATTCAGTCCTGTGTAAATTTATTCACCACACATATCCTAATTATTATTTAAATACTAAGACTGAACAGAAAGTCAAGTCCTGAGCTAGGGTAGGTGGAAGAAGAGACACAGAGGAGACCAGCATAACAGAGCTAGCCGGAGGCCAGCACCAGTGCCTAGAGGCCACCAGGGACCACAGGAAGCACAATGGTGTGTGCATGGGGCCAGGTGCAGTGACGGCACTGGAGCGGCGCAGAGAAGAGTGACAGCTAGTTAGTGCAGGCATCATCAAAGTCAAAGATGTTCACCAAGGAGCTGGACCGGTGGATCAAGTAGCTGAATGAGTGCAACCAGCTCTCCAAGTTCCAGGGTAAAGAAATCCTGACAAAAGAATCCAATGTGCAGGGCTGGAGAGATGCCTCAGAGGTTGAGAGCACTGACGGTCCTTTCAGAGGTATTGAGTTTAATTCCCAGCAACCACCTAATGGCCTACAACCATCTGTGATGAGATCTGGAGTCATCTTCTGGCCTGCATGCAGAACTCTGTATACATAATAATACTGATAATAATAATAATAATAGTAATTGAACGTGCAAGAGGTTTGATGTGGAAGGTCAGTAGGAATTCAACCTTTTTGAGAGCAAGAAGAACAACAACATCAAACTTTATGTCTGTCATGTGTTCATCATGGACAGCTGTGACAAGCTGACACCTGAGTGCCTAAACTTCATCCATGGTGTGGTTGACTCTGAGAACCTGCCTTTGTAACATCTCTCAAGAAATGCTGCAGCAGAGCAAGATCCTGAAGGTCATCCACAAGAACACTGTGAAAAGGTGCCTTGAGCTCTTTCCTGAGTGGGCTGAAGACAAAGAGAACTAATGACAAGAAATTCTATGAGGCCTTCTCCAAAAATATAAGTTTGGGACTGAATGGCTGCGGGACCAGGTGGAACAAAAACCCTCTGTCAACAAATGTTGATAAGTAGAAAAGGAAAAGTGAAACATTTATGCCAGATCAAAGTTTAGTCATGCCACATATAGTTTTTAAAAATCACCCTTTTTTTTCACTGAAATCTGACTTAATAAGAGTTAGGAGCTAACATAAAACTACCAGTATTATATAAGTATATCATGATTTTCCTAAGGAAAAATAGAGTCAAGATTCTATAATATAAGTTAAACATAAGTGACTTTAAACATCCAGGAGATTTTATTTTCATTGAGATACTGTTGTGATCTATTTGGAACCACACGAGAGAAATAATTCAGAGTTAACAAGTAAGGTAAGATGCTTTCTGCAAGATGCTCGCTCAAGAAGACTATCAAGAGTCAGTCAGTGTGAGCTTGACAGTTCCTAAATTCAGAATAATCTTAACTGGTCTGAGAATCTGTAACTTATAGATAACTCATGCCATCATTCTACACATATTACAGGCTAATCGTTGCAAGTGTTTCTCACACATTGTGAGGATAGTAAAAGAACATTTTTCAATCATGAGTTCTATGATTATCACTTTCAAAGATAAATGCTAATTAGGGTTCCCATGTGAGTACTCACAGTGGGAAGCGGTATTGCAGTTTATTTTATGGCATTTTCAAATTTTTAATGTAGAAATGGAAAAGCTGTGCTTTAAAAGAAATGATGAGTATGATGGGGTGGCTATTTGTATATGGGAATGTCATGAAATAGCTGAAAGCTACTGGGGAGCAGACAGAAGAGTGATGTCATTTGATGTTTCCTGGTAAGGGAAACCCTTGAGCATCTTGGACTTCAAACAGGAATTATCAGAATTATAACAGAAATGGTCATGGAAAGCCTGGATGAAGACAGGACACTTACCCAGCAGTGATCTGTTGTTTTGTGCATAATTAGCCTCCAAACTTCACCCTGCACATAAGATATCAGCAGACCATATTCTTTTAACTGCTTGTCTTACATTTTTATGTTTCAGTTTCAGCCTCCTCCCCACACAAATACCTTTATTTTTCTAAAGAAACTCATAGAGTTGTAACATGAGACTTGTCGTGACAAGCGTGCATGTTTCATCGTAATAAAAGATGTTATATTCTAACATGCATATTTATTCTTTCTGCTACAGTGATGGCTATGTCCATGCCTCTGGTGGTTTGAATAGAAGTGACCCCCATAGGCTCATAGATGTGAACGCTTGGCCAACAAAGAGTGCTACTGTTAGAAAGTGTGGTCTTGTTTAAGTAGGTGTGGCCTTGTTGGAGGAAGTATGTCACTGAGGATTGGCTTTGAGGTTTTGAGTGCTCAAACCAGGTCCAGTATTTCTCTCTCTCTTTCCTATTTGCAGATCAGATGTAGAACACTCAGCTACCTCTCCAGCAGCATGTCTGCCTGCATGCCACCTTGCAACCTGTCATGCTGATGATGGACTAAACCTCTAAACCTGTAAGTAAGCCCCCCAATTAAATGCTTTACCTTATAAGAGCTACTGCAGTCATAGTGTCTCTTCACAGCAACAGAACAGTGCCTAAGACTATGCCTCACATGAGGCAGTGATGCAGTCTGCCCATGTAAGTCCAGGAATAGGCATCATTGTGGAAAAGATTGGCATTACTATAAGAGCTAGAGATAGTAAATGAACACAAGAAAATTGTATCTTCAAGACATTACAAGGCACCTGCACATATGAATATATAGCAGTTCTGACATCATGTAGAAGCCCATACATGCTCAAGCTAGACCAAATCCCAGAGGAGATAGGCATGAAATCCCAGCCCTAGCTCAGTAGTAATAAGCAGATGTTAGAAGAGGTTAGGTCAGTGTTCCTTAAGAGTGTTGAACTTGGTAGATCCACTATGTTTCAATGGAAAAACACACATTTACAAATATATATACACACACAAAATGAATTTGATGGGTAAAAAGAGAAGTTACAAAGTTGGGTGAGTAAGGAAAGTGAGTCTGGGAGGTGTTGGAAATTGAATAAGTATGGTCAAAACACATTGTTAAAACTAATAATAATAATGAGAAGGAGCAGCCAAACTAGAAAAACAATCTTTTAGACAATCAAATAATAGTTTTATGCTTTTAATATTCAATTATTTGTTTGGGTTTGTTGTTATTGTTATTTTTTTTGTTTTTGACAAAGTGTTGTTTTGTAGCATGGGCTGGCATGAAATTGACTATGCCATTCAAGATGACCTGAAATTCAAAAATCATCCTGACTCAGCTTCTCAGGACTGGGATTAGAGGCATGTGCTATCATACTAGTATTGAGTTATTGATACAGAAGATTACAATAGAAGATGACTTACCGTCAGATTTTTTTGTGTGTGTTTAAAAATTTCCTAAAGCTCAAACTTTTATTTGAGTCATTTGATGCCTGGAGAAAAGGATTCCCAGCCTTTGTGAGTCAATATAGTCTACAATAATTAGTATTTATTATTGTTATTATTATTATTATTTACTTTATAAATAATACCAGTCAAAATTCCCACTTCTTCTTCTCCTCCCTCTTCCCTCCTGCTACCTCACACACCCTCCTCACACACACCTTGCTAGTCCTAAGAGAGGGCAACGCACCCTGCCCTGTGCAAAGTCCAAGGCCCTCCCCTCTACATCCAGGCTTAAGAAGGTATGCATCCAAAGAGAACAGTATCCCAAAAAGCCAATACATGCAGTAGAGACAAATCCCAGTGCCATTATCATTGGCCCCTCAGTTGGCCCCAATTGTCAATCACATTCAGAGGGTCCAGTTTGACCCCATGCTCGTTGATTCCCAGTCTAGCTGAAAGACCCAAAAATAATTAGCATTGTTACAAACTGCCTTTGTAGATACTTCCTGAGTCACCTAAAAACAATTCAGAAATAACTTCTCACTGCACATTCTACTTCGTAGATATTTTTTACCAACTTGTTTGAGGGTTAATAACTTAATGGTGTTGAGGTAGGTCCATCCAATAGCTCCAAATCCAAGGGTATGAAATTGTGAGTTCTGGTTAATCTCAGTAGGTCACAAAACAAAATTGGCAGACATCAACATGAAAGAATAATTTCTGTGGAGGAGCAGGTGGCCAGGGTAGGCAAATCAGAAGTGAGAGTGGACAGTATGCTTTGTATACATGTGTGAAATTGTATAAAACAGATTTAACTTTTTTACAAGTATTTATTTATTTATTTATTTATTATGTATGCAATATTCTGTAGTATGGCCAGAAGAGGGCACCAGACCCATTACAGATGGTTGTGAGCCACCATGTGGTTGCTGGGAATTGAACTCAGGACCTTTGGAAGAGCAGGCAATGCTCTTAACCTCTGAGCCATCTCTCCAGTCCCAGATTTAACTTTTAAAAAAGAATAAATATTTGACGTTTTGTTTTGTTTTCTTTCTTTCTTTATTTATTTATTAACAATTTCTGCCTCCTCCCCGCCATGGCCTCCCATTTCCCTCCCCGTCCCCCAATCAAGTCCCCCTCCCTCATCAGCCAAGAGCAATCAGGGTTCCCTGCCCTGTGGGAAGCCCAAGGACCACCCACCTCCTTACAGGTCTAGTAAGGTGAACATCCAAACTGCCTAGGCTCCCACAAAGCCAGTACGTGCAGTAGGATCAAAACCCATTGCCATTGTTCTTGAGTTCTCAGGAGTCCTCATTGTCCGCTATGTTCAGCAAGTCCGGTTTTATCCCATGCTTTTTCAGACCCAGGCCAGCTGGCCTAGGTGAGTTCCCGATAGACTATCCCTATTGTCTCAGTGTGTGGGTGCACCCCTTGCGGTCCTGAGTTCCTTGCTCGTGCTCTCTCTCCTTCTGCTCCTGATTTGGACCTTGGGATTTCAGTCCGGTGCTCCAATGTGGGTCTCTGTCTGTGTCTCCTTTCATGGTCTGATGAAGGTTAATATTCAGGAGGATGCCTATATGTTTTTCTTTGGGTTCACCTTCTTATTAAGCTTCTCTAGGATCACTAATTATAGACTCAATGTGCTTTATTTATGGCTAGAAACCAAATACGAGTGAGTACATCCCATGTTCCTCTTTTTGGGTCTGGCTTACCTCACTCAGGATAGTGTTTTCTATTCCCGTCCATTTGTATGAAAATTTCAAGAAATCATTGTTTTTTACTGCTGAGTAGTACTCTAATATGTATATATTCCATACTTTCTTCATCCATTCTTCACCCACTTAAGAAAACAGAGAAAGCATACATTGGGGACTTAAAGAAATAGAAAAAAAAAAAGAGGAGGAGAAAAAAAAAAAAAGGGGGGAAAAAAAAAAAAAAAAAAAAAAAAAAAAAAAAAAAAAAAAAAAATTGGAAAAAAAAAAAAAAAAAAAAAAAAAAAAAAAAAAAAAGAGGAAAAAAAAAAAAAAAAAAAAAAAAAAAAAAAAAAGGGAAAAAAAAAAAAAAAAAAAAAAAAAAAAAAAAAAAAAAATTTTAAAAAAAAAAAAAAAAAAAAAAAAAAAAAAAAAAAAAAAAAAAAAAAAAAAAAAAAAAACCAGAACTTCCTAATAAGACCTAATACCTATACTCCTTAATGTATTTCACAATATAGAAACAGAAGAGTCGTTGCCAAATTCCTTTTATGAAGCTACAGTTACCCTAATACCAAAACCACACAAAGACTCAACCAAGAAAGGGAATTACAGGCCTATCTCACTCATGAACATTGACACAAAAATTCTCAATAAAATACAGGCAAACCGAATCAAAGAACACATTAGAAAAATTATCCATTATGATCAAGTAGGCTTCATCCCAGAGATGCAGGGCTGGTTCAACATTTGCAAATCTATCAATGTAATCCACCATATAAATAGACTGAAAGAAAAAACCATATGATCATTTCATTAGATGCTGAAAAAGCATTCGACAAAATTCAACACCCCTTTATGATAAAGGTCTTGTTTTGTTTTCTGAGACAGGGTTTCTCTGTGTATCTCTGACTGTCCTGGAACTCACTCTGTAGATCAGACTGGCATCAAACTCACAAGGATCCACCTGCCTCGACTTCCCTGAGTGTGGGGATTCCAGGCATGTACCACCACCACCTGGCTGAGTTTTGACTCTTTTGCTCGACTTTCATTCTGCCACATTACCCTGAAAGTTCGCAATAGAATTTTTGTGAGGGATTTTATTTACCCAATTATATTACCATTAACAGAAACTACTTAGTGTGATGATAATGCTTCTCGTTTGAGCTCTTAACTTTTCTAGTATAACCCTGTTCCCGGAGGGTGAGAGGGGATGAAAATTTCCCATCCCTCCAAAGATCAATATGGCTTTTTTGAAAACATCTGGGTGTCCTGGGTCATGTAACCACTCTGAACCTCAATTCCTGTGTGTTATATGCATAAAACAGTAATTTTGTTTCATAGATTTTCATTCATTAGGAATGGAATATCTCTTAAGCACTCAGATGATAGGTAATCAAGGCAACAGTCCGAAAAAATACTCCAGGAAGTTCACACTGGCTTCTGTAGAGTCCACACATTTCCCTACTCCCCTATCATCCCTAAAATGTCTGTGTTGACATTAGTGCCTTTCCCAGACGCAATAGTCACATGTCTAGGGCCAAGTAAACCATCACTTCACCCAACACTATTGGCACCACAAGCATTCTTATAAAAAAAATCATTGTTTCTTGAAAGTGCATCAATAAAGCAGTTCCATGTAAAGTCTATACTATAAAAATATTAGCAATTTAACACATATAAATATAGACCTAACTACAAAATAGATGTTCTAGCAACAGAGCTTCAATGGAAGGGAAGATAAGTGTTTCCAGCACACCATGTCTCCTAATAATACACTTTTTAAAATGTCAATATCATGGGTAAGAGTCCTTACCCTTTGCCTGAAGAAAATAGCTTTCATGCCAGTAATGAGGAATCATTTGTGCCATGGCAAGCGAATCGTAGTGATCAATAACAATACTCAGCACTTAGGTAGCAATTTTCATCTTCAAACCACTTTACTTGCATTAAGAAAATGCACAATGCTGTCATTTTCTCAGGAAAACCCATGAGATGTAAAAATTTGCAGTTGACTTGTCATTCCATATACCAGGATACAAATTGAAGAAGCAGGCATTTCCCACAAAGAATGTGCTGCCAGACCATTTGATACAGTTAATGGTTAGGACAATTAATTTCATGTTAAATATTATAATTTATGAAAGCAACATATACTATGTACCAATAATGTGAATACACAAATAAGTACCAAGAAGTACAATTATATAAGTTTATCTCAGTCTATATATTTTCCAATGTTTCCAAATTTATATAGATATATAGATATATAGATAGATAGATAGATAGATAGATAGATAGATAGATAGATAGATAGATAGATAGATAGGCAGGCAGGATAGATAGATAGACAGACAGACAGACAGACAGACAGACAGACAGACAGACAGATAGATAGATAGATAGATAGATAGATAGATAGATAGATAGATAGATAGATAGATAGATAGATAGATAGATAGATAGATAGAGATAGAGGCTGGGGATGGTGGCACAGGGCTTTTATCTTAGTGCTCAGAAGGGAAACACAAGCAGATCCTTGTGAGTCAAACCTAGTCTACATAAAGAGTTCCAGGACAGCTAAGACTATATAATACAGAGATCCTGTCTCAGAAAAAAAATCTTCTCTTACATGTGTTTATGTGCATGCATGTGTATGTCTATATTCATGTGTTTAAGAGAAGGTATATGCACATAGCTCAGGTGGATACCATTTCTTGCCTTCTACCTTGTTAAGGATAAGATCTCTTGCTGTCCTTCACTGGGTTCACTAGGTAGCTAGCCTGCAAGCTTCTGGGGTATCTCCTATAGAACCACAGATAATGTTGCAAATAAACATTGTCACATCAGTTTTTATGTGGGTTCTGAGCATTCAAGTTGAGGTCCTCATGTTAGTGTGACAAGAACTTTTTCCACTAAGTGATCTCTGTGGTTGCCACTGACATACTTAATAGTCCATGGTCACTACAATGTATTTTTTTATTTTTCTCCATTAACAGCTTCAACTGGGTGTGGGGCAACAGAACCATTCCCAGCACAACCATAATCAACACTAATTCCTATTCCTTGCTTATCCTATTGTTTAGTGTTTTCTGCATTAACAGATATATATATTTATCCATTGTAAAATTAGGTTATTGTTGTCAATGTTTTTATGTTGTGATAAAATATAAAATATGCTGTTATTACCATTTTAATGTACCATATAGCACATTGAGGTTTAATCTACATCCTCATCTAACTCTCATGCCTTCCATCATCCTACAAGTCCATTCAATGTCTGTTGATTCACTCTCTTCCAGTGCCTGGTCACCACAAATCTTTTCTGTATCTCCATGGGGCACTAGTAACATGGGACTTATAGAAATAGAATTGAACAATATGTGACATTCTTCATCTTGAATAATGTTTCCATTAATGTTGTGGTATGCACTAGTACTTTGTTCTCTTTATACAGGCATTTTATTGTATGAGCATATTACAAACATTACTTTTTCCACGTTTTGGCTATAATTAGCTTGGTTGCTATAAATAATAATGTTCATAGATGTATTTGAATACTTGATTTTAATGCTTTGTGTTAGGATTAAAATTGCTGGGCAATATGGTAATATATTTAATTTGATGAGTAATCAACAGTGGTTAGTGCAACTTTAGTATTTTTTAATATTTCTTCATGTTATCTCAACAATGTAACATTGTTAAATAATTTGTGATTATTTTCTCCTTTTCTGTGGATAATATTTTGATTTTCTTGATAGAACTTTGATGAGCGAGATACTACAATTTCAATCATATAGTTGCACTACTTTTGTTATTGTTGCTGTAAATGTTTTTTTGTGTCATGCAGTGAAGCCATTCATTTACCCAAGGTCAAAAATGTTTATAATTCTGCCTCCTCCTCTGGTATGTTTCCATGGCAACTCTAAATCCTGACAAGAAGACACTGAAGAAAATTGAGATCAATATTAATTAATCTTTAAATATTTGATAGAATTTCTCAGTAACATTCCTTTACTGAGAGAAGAGATCTGATTACTGGTTATGAGCCTCTTCAGATTTTCAAGTACTTTTTAAATTTATTTTCATGGTTTCTATGTTTCTAGTAATTAATCTATTTCCTCTACATTGTTTACTTTATATCCATACAGTTGTTTCATTCTCTGTGCTATTACTGGTATAAATTACAAATTTACATATTATATACTTATTACTATATAGATCCTCTTTGAAGATGGACATTTTAAAATAATCCCACACTAGTTCAGAACTGAGTATAACAAAGTGTTTTCTGTTAAGGGTTAGACTCACATATCACAGTCCTCTATATGAACAGAGAACAGGAACTGAATCTAGAAGCAGAAAGAGAGTGAGTATACTAGCTTTACAGCTGCCTTTATGGTATAAGAGACCATGCCAAAGTGGGCTGGTATCTTAAAGGCTATTGACTGAAGAAGTTCCCACAACATCTTCCACTTCTGTCTAAATAAGAGAGCTCTAAGCCTAATACAAAACTATATACAATAAAATCAAGTATAAAAATTAGAATTACAACCAGCATAAACAATAACAAGCAAGAAACATATGTTAAATGTTTCAATAATATTCTATCCTAAGGAGTCTTTGCCTAGTATTAGAAATAGTTCGGCCAAGTCATTAGAGGAAAGTAACCACAACTGTCTAGTCTTCAACCCCATTGAAGACCTGAGAAGGGAAATAATATTACTATAGCAAACAGCAAATCCAATCTAGCATCTTCCAAAATGTGCAATAAGTGACAGAGACAACTGGCTACCTGGGCAATCACTCAAAGTTTCATTTGCAATGTTGGAGCAACCAACTTTGGCTAAGGCCTAGAGTAACTGACAGACCTCTTTCAGAGCTAAGAAAATTTTCAAAACCATCTTACTCTTGGAAAGGTTCGACAGTCTTTTTGCTTCTATCCTGCCTGTCCTGTCTGGACACTGTGCATTTTGTCAGTGGTTGAATTATGGGCAGTTTCTTACCCAAAGGCCAGTTATATGAAAAAGAAAACAAGCTCCAAGTGGAGTGTGTTTGGTGCTCAACATTCTCTCAGAAATAGATCAGTGCTGCCAGGAGCAATTGTGTTTTACATCAACAGAACCCCAATTTATTTAAATGCCCTACTCTACAGTTCTTTGAAGTGGTTGAAGTTTACCTATCTATGTGGAATACAATCTCTGTGTATCCCAAAAACCTGATTAGTCTATACTATACTATAAGTGTTACAAACATGGATGACTATTGACCTTTAATTCTTAATACCTATATAGTATAAAGACTAAGACTTCATGTTAGAATATTAAACAATTTTTTTCTTATTGTGAATTTTATTTTAATATAATTTCTGACTTATGAAAAATCTGCAAAACATGACAAAAACTATTGTGTCCTTTAGCTAGATACATCATCCTTTTAAAATACATACACATATTGTGATTGTGTATAGATGGTATTTCTGGCATATTTGCTCATTAGTGCCTCTTTTCCTTCTAGTCATTTCATGAGGCCAAAGCACTTTCTGTTCTATAACTCTAGCAGAATCATTGAAATCTATGTTCAGAGTAATGAAGTTCTGTTATATAATCTGCAGATTATATTCCAAATTCACCTTACTTATTTTTTTTCATTTATTAAAGATTTCTGTCTCTTCCCCACCGCCGCCTCCCATTTCCCTCCCCCTCCCCCAATCAAGTCCCCCTCCCTCCACAGCCCTTAAGCAACTATGAAGCAAATAGAGCTTTGATCTCAAAATTTATACAATGTATAAGTATCTTAATCAGAGCTAGAAATGTATACTGCAATATGATAAATATATCATAAAATTGTATCAATATACAAAATGTCTTAAGCAGAGGTAGAAGCATGCATGTATAAAATATGACAAAATAACTTTGACTAGATGTACAAATATTATAAACTGAAATAGGATCATATGCAATATAATTTGAATTTGTATCAACATAGAAGAACCTATGCCAATGAAATTGCCTATAAATATTAGTTCACAAATATCCACCCTATTACTCACTAATCTACCTATTATCCCATCCAATTTTTTTTGTTTTAGAGATACAGAGCCTACATAATTTCCACCAGAACCTCCAACCCTAAAGTAGTTATAATCAACCTCTAATTGATGTCCCTGATTCTGAGGACAAACTTAGTTGGGAGAGGTGATGTCATCTTCTAGAATTATTTCCAGCTGTCATGGAGGTGATGTTCTTTCTATAGGATCCTGTAAAAGTAAAATCATGGTTAAGTTTCAAGATTACTGCCTGGTATAATTGCAAATAGTCTCTGAGTATTTAGTAGGGTTTTTCTGAGGTTCCTATTTGGAGTTCTGACCAGAACATTGTAGGAAGGCACACCATTTCAGCTAATCAAGTTGGAATCAGTCACTTTGAGTAGCTGGTACCCAAAACTGGGCTTATAGTATCTCTATCAGCATCATGACATCATATCAGCCAGGTGGATTTGTTGTTGTGGGGCCCCATATTCTTCTTGGAAACTTCAAAGATTACTGAAGGAAAATTTATCATTTATTGTAGGAAACTTAAACATTATTTATATTGACATATATTCAACAAAAGTTGTGACAGATATAAAAATAGGTAGGGAGAAAAGTAATCTTTTTCCTAAATTCTTTCTTCTTTCTATCGCATACCAAATGGCTCCTGATATGACACAGAAACTCTGAATTTTTCTTTTAACAACATGCTTGGATTTAGAGAATAAAAGCCATTGTCCAACTCCAAAGACAGCTTTGATTTTTTAAGTGAGTCATGATTATTACTCTACTGGGCAGCAGATATATAGATAGATAGACAGACAGATTGACGAGAGAGAGAGAGAGAGAGAGAGATTCAGAGATTTTTACCCTACAGATCACATGTCCTCTTAAGTCATAATTCTCTTTGCTTGGCGATCCTTTCTGGATAGTTGCCTTTTCATCTATTATTCAATGTCTCTCTGCTGCCATTGATCCTTTCTCATTAGTGTTAAGAAAATTTAAGGTTAATAAAGCATTATGCAATATATTTTGGGGGTATTTTTATCCCTCTCTGTTTGTTAAACAGAATGGATCTTTCTATAACTGCCTGACATGTAGGATTATTCGGTATACCTGTAATATAGTTTATATTATAATAAGCAAAAAAACTGCTTAATTTTCTTAGAGACATATGCTGGACCATTATTTTTTTTATTTGTGCAGATATACCCATGATGGCCATATCGTCTAATAAATGGATGATTCCTGAATCAGCCTTTTCTGAGTTCAAAGTAGTTGCCCATTGAAAACCTGAATAAGTGCCAGTGGTGTGAACCTGAATAAGTGTAAGTGATGGGGTGTAGATATTTTAATTTTTCAAAATCTGCAAACTGGAATACATCCACCTGCCAGATTTCATTGCTTTGAGTACCCTTTGGTTTACTCTCTGCAGGTAGCAATGTTTGGTTATAGAAAGAGCAAGTAGGACATCTCTTTATAAACTTCTTAGTTTGTTTCCATGCAATATAATACTCTTTCTTTAAACCTTTGCTAATAACATGATGTTCTTATGAAATTCTGAGGCCTTCAACACACTTTCAATCGAAAATCGATCGATTTCTTCATTACTTTGTGCTAGAGGACCTGGCAGGCCCATATGGGATTGGATGTGTATTATGATTTTGGGACAAAGCCTATTCCTGATTATATCTTGAACCTGTATGAAAAATGAAGTCAATTCTGTATCGTATGTAAAAAATTCAGTGGTTTAAATTTAGAAGAGAACTCTTTCTACATATTTTGAATCAGTAACTATATTAAGAAGTTCTTTAAAATCTCTTACTACTTTGAAAATAGTATATAATTGTGCCTTTTGAGCAGAATTATAAGGGGTTTGTCCCATGTTACTTAAATCTTCTGAGTTGTAACCTGCCTTTCCTGATTTATTTGCATCAGTATAGAATATACAGGCTTGAGTTATTGATATGTCACATACAATGAGTGGAAGGATCCAAGTTGTTCTCTTTATAAGGTTAATTCTATCACTTTTGGGATTGCTGTTAATGTCTCCTAAAAATTAGCACAAGCTCTTTGCCAAGGTTCATTGTCCTCCCATATTTTTTAATTTCATCAATATTAAAAGGTACTAATCTCTGCTGGGTCTATTACTGTTAGTTTATGAAGTTTCTATTTATCTTTTATAAATAATTCAAAGACTTTTTCCACATAAGATTTTAATTTTTTACTTGGTGTATGCAGTAAAAACATCGATTCTAAAATAATATCTTCTCGCTGCATTAAAATTCCTGTAGAGGAAATTCTGAAGCGCAGTATGATTAGAGTACAATTAAATTTGGTTTCACCTGATCCACATGTGCATATTGCAATTTCTCTTCAATGACAGTTGATTCTTTCTCGGCTTCCTCTGTTAATTCCCTGGGACTATTTATGTCTTTGTCAACACCTAAGGTTTCACTTAAATGAATTATTTGATCAGGTGTTATTTCAACAGCCAGTCCTAAACTGGAAATATCTCCTAACTATCTTTTAAAGTTATTATGAGTCTGTACTCGGTCTATCCTAATTTGTGCCTTTTGTGTTCTAGTTTTCTATAAAACTATTTTATAACCTAGGTATTTGACAGAATCTCCTCTTTGTATTTTTTCAGAAGCTATTTGTAATGCCCATTTAGGCAAAACTTCCTTTACTTCTTCAAACATTCTTTCTAATCTATGTTTGAATCAAATAGTAAAATGGCATCCATGTGATCATAAATTAAAGGTTTAGGAAATTATTTACATATTATTTCCAGTGGCTGATGTGCAAAATATTGGCATGGGATGGGACTATTGAGAATTCCTAATGGCTCATTAATAAGTCCTAGGAGGCTGAGAATTATTATAAGTAGGCACTGTGAAAACAAAATTTTCTCTATCCTTTTCTTGTAAGGGTATATTGAAGAAACAATCCTTTAAAATCAATAAGAGGTTATCCTTTAGACAATAGGAAAGGCAAAGGAATTCCAGATTGTAGATGGCCCATAGGTTGAATTACCTTGTTGACAGCTCTTAGATCTGTCACCATTCTCCATTTTCTAGATTTCTTTTTAACAACAAATACAGGAGAATTCCAAGGGCTGGTTGAGTCTTTAATATGGTGAGCATCTAGTTGCTACTTTAACAACTGTTCTAAAGCCTGCAGCTTCTCTTCTGTTTTAAAGACTATGGTTTAACATATGTTTGTTTCTCAGTTAACAATTTTAAAGGTAGGACTGTTGGTACCTCTAAAGGTTTGGTAGTTGCTTTGTGTTCTTGTACAGACTGAATGGCTGATGACCTTTGTGTATGCATGAATTTCTGGGACTACAGGTGTCATAATCTGGCTATTCCTTTACTGCATTAGGGCATAACCCCATAATTCACTGTGATATTAGCCACATATGGCCTCAACCTTCCTTTCTGTCCTTCTAGCCCTATGCATTCAACCCATCTTGTGCTTTGTTTCACTTGAGATAGGCTTCCAATTCCTAGGAATTGAACATCTGCCTTTGATGAGGCCAATTTGGATGCCAAGATTCTGGAGTAATGATAGTCATATCAACACCCATGTCCAGCAATCCCTCAATTACAATGTTATTAATATATACTCTTAGTGTATAAATTTTTGATCATTTATAGAAATCTGCCAAAATATTTACTTCCTATTTTTTTTCCTTTAAAGATCATTGGACATTATTTGGATAGTGTAAGATTGCCTTCTGGAGAGATACTCTATCTGCTAACCTATCTTAAATTTTTAACATATTTTGATTGTAAAATTTAACAGTATAAATTATTTCAGGTAATTTCTCAGTACCCTTTGACATGGATTGAATTTTATCTGTCAAATTACTGTTATCCTTTTCAATGGTATTAATTTTTCAGTTAACTTTTGATTTTCAATGGTATTAATCCTATCAGCTAGCTGTTTATTAATAGTCTGTACAGACTGTATCATTTCTAAAAGTGCCTCATTCTTATCTCTGTTATCAAACCATTTTCTTAAGGATGCAATATAAAAAACAAAGTTAAGTCCCAATATCCAATAAATGAATATTTTAGGAAAAACATATAAGCCTTGCAGAATACCATCCATAATATTAGCAAAAAGGTTGTTAAATTTTTGAAATTTAGAGCAGTTAAATCATTTCTGTCAAGGAGCCCAGCTAGTGAACAGGGAACACAACCTGCACAAGTGGCTGCATAGCAGGGAAAGTGACAAGGAAGGGGAAGCATGCATGAGCCTGGGAAACTGTCAAGTTGCTGCACCACTGGGATTTTGGCAAAAAAAAAAAACACTTGGTAGATGAAATCAACAGGCAGAAGGGGTAGGAGAGCTTCTGGGCTATGGGTCTTTTGGGTATGTTAGGCCAGTCCACCAGTAGGCATGAAGTTGGGATTCACGTGGGCAACAGATGAAGATGGACATTATAAAGTATCTCCAACTAGTTTAGAATTGAGTATAATAAAGGGTTCTTTATTCAGGGATAGACACAAAGATCACAGTCATTTGTTCAAATGGGGAACAGGAACAAAATCCAGCAGCAGAGAGAGAACACACACACATGCACTAACAAGCTTTATGGCTGCATTTATAGTATAAGATACCATGCTGAGAACTCAAGAACAATGGCAATGGGTTTTTGATCCTACTGCACATACTGGCTTTGTGGGAGCCTAGGCAGTTTGGATGTTCACCTTACTAGACCTGGATGGAGGTGGGTGGTCCTTGGACTTCTCACAGGGCAGGGAACCCTGATTGCTCTTCGGGCTGACTAAGGAGAGGGACTTGACAGGGGGAGGGGAAGGGAAATGGGAGGCGGTGGCGGGGAGGAGGCAGAAATCTTTAATAAATAAACAAATAAATAAATAAATAGATTTACCAATAAAAAAAAGAAGGTTAAAAAAAAGATATCATGCCTGAGAAGGCTAATATCTTAAAGGCTATTGGCTGAAGGAGTTTCCACAGCATCTCCTTTCTGCAACTGTCTTTTAAATACATAGAGAAATGGAAAAATTAGTGTATTAGGATAAATTCATGCTTTTGGTCTCCTGGCACTCTTCTGTGATTTTTTTCAGCTTCACTTGCTCAGGGTTGCTGTGCCATGACCTTCCCATTTAGCTGAAAGGACTCCCGTTAGCACTCCCTTTGAACAACTTTGCTAGCCATGAACTTCTAATGTCTTTTTGTATAGTAATGTCCCAATATCTTTTTTCAAGTTTGAAGGACAGTTTTGTGGCACATAAAACTCTTATTTTATTCTTTTCTTAGAATTGTGAACATGTCATTCCACTGTCATCTAGCTTTCATGAGGGAAATTAACTTATAATTCTGCTGAGGTTTCTTTACACACACTAAGTTGTTTTTCTTTTTCTACTATGTAGGTTTTTTTCTTTGTCCTCAGTTTTTGATACTTAGATTATGATAGATCTAGGCACAATCTCTTTAAGTTTATTCTACTTATAGTTCATTTAACTTTTTAAATGTTTGTGGTTTTTTTCTTAAATTAAATTTAGAAACTTTTCAACTATCATTTTTTAAGTTGTCCTTAGTCTATTTTCTTCTTCTGGGACTTTTGTTATGCATATGCTGATGTATTTAGTATTCTCTTGCCTTTATCTTCTTGTTCTCACTCTAGAGAATACAGACTCACCTGATTTCACATTCACTAATTCCTCCTTTTGACAGTTTAAATGTACTTTGAAGACCCTTAAAGCAAGTAAGGATTCTTTATCTCTGAGATATTACCCTCAGTCCTCCAGTGAGAGTTTCAGTACTTTAACTTTCAACTGTAGAATTTTCATTTGATTACTTTTTTAATTTGATAGTACTATTAATATATTCTATTTAGTAAAATATTATTTTATCTATTTGATAAAATACTATTTTCTTGGATATGTGCATCTTTAAAAGGCTCATTTAAAACCTTGGTTGAATTATTCCATGAGCTAAGGATCTGGAAGTTTCTATTGATTATAACTTTTTAAATAATGGATCATAAATTTTTTTCTTTGCATGCTTGCAGTTTTTGCTGAACACTGGAAGTTGTTTATATTATAATATTCTATACTAGTTACTTTTCTTTTTGAAGTGACAAAATAGTTGATAAAAAGCCATTTAAGGGGGAAGGTTTTTTTGTTAATACTTGAGAGTGACAAGGAAGGCTTGATGACAGAAGGGTAACTCTCCTGGGGACCTGCATCCATAATCAGGAAACAAGATAAATACTGGTGTTCAACTAGTTTTCTTCTTTCTGTTAATTTCAGGATCCAGACCATGTTTATACCACCCATATTCAGGATAGGATCTTCTTTCTGTTGATTTCAGGATCCAGACCATGCTGATACCACCCATATTCAGGATGAGTATTGTTTCTTCATCTAAACATGTCTAGAAAATTCATCATAGGCATACACAGAAACATGTTTCTACAGTGATTCTAAAGGCAATCAAGTTGACAGTGAAAATTAAACATTACCTATTGAAGGTTAGATACCCCATACTCCACAACTTTATTTTCTTGTTTTAGTTTGTTGCTTTTTTAATGATTTCTGTGAATTCATTTCAGACAAAATATGTACACATTGCAATACACTTCTGTATTCATGCTAAAAACATATACAAGAGTATTAGTTTTAAAAATATAATATGACATTTTGAATCACAGTATACAAGCCTCAATGAAAACAGTCTTCAACTACTTTGATATTGATAACACTTTTTCTGACATACATTATGAAATCCATGGTACTCCACAACTATCCATAACTCGAGTTCTAGGAAATCAGATTTCCTTCCCTGACCCCCCACAGACATAAGACATATGTGTAGTATATGTAGTATATACACATACAGGTAAAACACTCATGCACATAAGTATAAATTAAAAGTAATTTATACTGTTTTATAAGGTTTCCTGTTAATAATGATTATGAAGGCATGGTGTAGGAGGGTCTTCTTTCTATGTGTTGCTTTCATTGGTTGAATAAAGAAAACTGCCTTGACCTTTTGATAGGGCAGCACTTAGGTGGGCAGAATAGGAGAACAGAATGCTGGGAGAAAGGAGACAGAGGCAGAGAGCCATCCACCATAAAGCTGCCAAGTCAGACTTGCTGAATCATTCTGGGTAAGCCACGAGCTCGTGGTGATACACAGATTTAATAGAAATGGGTTGAATCAAGATGTGAGAGTTAGCCAATAAGAGGCTAGAACTAATGGGCCAGGCAATGTTTAAATGAATACAGTTACTGTGTAATTATTTCAGGTGTAAGCTAGCCAGGTGGCCAGGCACCAGGAAACAGCCCACTGCTCCTCCTTACAACAAAGGCATAGATGTACAATATTCCCAATTGTATTTATTGCATCAGATAGTTGAATTTTTATAAAATCTACTCATTTATGTGGGGTTCATGAGTCTGTGCACCCAAATGATTTGGAGGTCAGAGGATAACTTGTGAGAGCCTATTCTCTCCTTCCACTATGTAATAACTGGTTGTCATAGCATTGGCAGCATGCATCTTTACTCCCTGTGAAGAGCATGAATCTCTGAAATGACATTGATCAAACCAATTTCATTTCATAGCTTCATTCAATTATATATCTTTGATATAAACTAAAAATCCATTTATTAATTACCTATACCCTACATGGAAGGCAAGCATCACAGCATCAAGGTCCCTGCTTTTGCCAGCACAATAAGCACATACACAACTCCCTAAAATTCTGGGGATAGCATCCTATAGGTTACATTAACCAGGCCCCAAAATACGGTCTCTACAAAATAACCCAAATTCCACATGTGTTGCTTCATCATCACCGTCGTGTGGTATACATCACATATTAACTAACTCTGTTTCTTTACAGAGCAGGACTTCCCATCCATCAAAACTGTGCTTTGTCAGGGAGGTCGGAAGCCTCTTACATTAGCACCAGCCATTGTGTGCAGCCTGTCTGCCTGTCAGCATTAATGAAGCTCTTACCTGAAGGATGATTTAACTAGGCAGGTTTTCCCAAGATCCTATTAACTCTTCCCTCCTTAATCTTCCTATGGGAAGCATAAGTTTAAATGAAACATTTTTAACAACCCAGAGCTCTGAAGAATTCCTGGTGTTTGGGGACAAGGAAGTAGGTGTTGCTTATCACTATGAGTGATGGAAGGAGACTTCTAGACCATCAGAGACAGTATAGTTGCTTCTCACTGTTTGGAGACTATATTTGTCACTTTTCCTACTTTCTAAAGTTTCTTTTTAACTGCAAAATCAATTCTCATAGGGACTTTGTAATTATATATGGGTATACACAGAGTGACTAAAACTTTTAAATAACTTACGCATTTGGGCTACATAACAAAAGTAAACTGAGCTTTCTTCATCAAGTCTAGTGATATAGCTTCCTCCTTTTTGTGGTTTTCTATTTCTTGGAGTTATGCTGTTCAACATGGCCTCTAGGCACAGTATTCTAATGATGCTGTATCTGAGAAAGGTGTGATGTAGTGATGTAATGAGCAGGCCTGCTTTTCGTCCCACCTGGCTCCCACATGGTTAGCTTTATACTTAAAATAACAACACACAAACTGTATTTATTTAACACTACCTGGACCATTATATCTATCCTGTTCTTGGGTAATTCTCATATCTTGATTAACCCATTTCTATTAATGTGTGTAGCACCATGAGGTGGTGGCTTACCGGGAATATTCTAACTTGTGTCCATCTTGGAGAGGAGAGCTATGGCATCTGCCTCACTTCCCTTCTTCTCAGCATTCTGTTCTGTTTACCCTGCCTACCTAATTTTCTGTCCTATCAAAGGGCCAAGGCAGTTTCTTTATTAACCAATGAAAGTAACACATAGACAGATGACCCTCCTCCATCAGTGTGATACAGTGATGGAGAAGCTGCGAGCTTTAGACACAAGCCATAATGCTGATAGCTGCCCATAATTAATGATACAACAGTGAATATTAAATACAGCATTGTCAATCAGATACAATTTTAAAATAAATACAGGGATATGAAAAAAGACCTATTGATTCTGACTTATGAAGAGATACAGAATTTTTATGTGTGGAAATATTGGAAACAAGGTGAAGAAGTTGCTGTACAGTCTCCTGGTGATCTCTGTTTACCATGAAATGATAAAGGTGTTGTTTTTTTTCCATGTTAAATTTCCTGGCTATTGCTGGGGGAAAACAAACATTTTTAAAATGTATCTTTGTGTTTCTGTGTTTATTATGTTGCTTTTTAACATGCAGCTTGGACCACATGAAGTAATTCACAAATACCTTTGTAAACACAAGCTGAAAAATTATATTTTTCCTTTTGCATTATACTTTGTTGATTTTGTTTAGATTAATATGTATACTTTTATAATAATTTAATCTCAAAATATGTGTAAAAGCAAAATATGACTGTTTGAAATGTTTTGTTGATATGTAATACAGATTAGAGAAACTGGACATTACAGAATTTGAAACTTATAAGATCACATAATACATATATAGTTGTTTGTTTCACCTAGATTATCATGTTGTTTTCTTTAATTCAAGGCTGTATAGCCTCCACATACTACAATGATATGTCTCCAGCAATGACATCAATATGTACCTATCTGAAGGACCTACTTCAGGCACTTGAAATACACAAAGAAGACACAGAAAGATTTGATGGGTAGTCACTTGAATGCTTAAGTTGTTATATTCATCCTGATTTTCAACTAACAAATTTATCCTTACTGTCACAGAAGTGTTTTCATCTTAAGGGATTCAGTGAGATGTCTGAGAAATTGACAAAACACAAGAATCCATTATTCCCTTGGACCTCTGGTTCCAAATGGCTTCACAATGTACTCTAATGGTAACTGTAACCTAGCAACATAAGCAGCACCAGAGAGTTTGTGGGAATTGCAGAATTTTGAACTCTGCTTCATATGTATTGAAGAGCAATTTGCATTTTAACATGATTCCAGGTGATTTATGGATCTATTAGAATTCATAAACTGTTATCCCAGCAGTCCCTCTCACTTCCATTTCATGCTAAATATGTGCCAATTAATAATGCATCTCATGACTCATCCTCTATAACAGCAAAAGCCAAGCTGACCTGACTTCATCATAAGATTTGGCTCGCTGGTAACTGGAGTTGTAATTTTATTCAATTTTATATCACCATTGAGAAGAGTCTCAGGGACTCCTAGGTAATATCCATGTATATTCTTCATATCATTTAAAACAGAATAAAACACAACTTTGTAGCACTAAGGTCAGACTGTAGACTTGTGGTGTCCTTATGACAGGGGCACCAGGTTCTGGCATCCTCTTCTTGGCTATACAGGTGGTATACAAGAAATGTAGACTTGTGTAGACTTGTGGGTCTCCTTATGATTGGAATACATGCCTCAGAAATCTTCTTCTTGAATTTATATAGGTAGTATGCATACATTTATGTGGGTAGTATGCATACATTTATGTAGGTAGTATGCATACATTTATGTAGGTAGTATGCATACATTTATGTAGGTAGTATGCATACATTTATATAGGTAGTGTGCATACATTTATATAGGTAGTATGCATACATTTGACTAGAAATATGATCAAACATTACAAATGCACGGACAGTTACTTTCTGTCACATAAGATGAAATCTTACTTTATTATGTCTAAGGCAAGAAGCAAATGTTATTGAAAAAATAATTCAAATAGGTAGGAATTATTACTTGGTTTTTAGAAAACCCATGAAGGAGATAAAAATACACTTATACTTACACATTTGTTTATAGTATAGAAACATGTACTTTATAGCTATCTTCCTAGTTAATACTGTATGTCAACTTGGCTTACTGTGGCAACTGTCTTGCATTGATATTACCAAAAATAACTGGTGCCCTTCATTACTGCTCAGAAACACAACAAGCAAAAAAAAATATGACTGTAGTTACAAGGAGCCTAACCCCAATACTGCCTTGTTTATGTTTCCTGATTCCAAACATGAGTTTTAAGACAGAACTGCGTCTGGTTTGAAAATCAGCCTATGTGTTTCACCACCTTGTTCCAGTGACATTAACTCAGATGGGAAAAACATTATTTCATATGGATTGTTTCTTGAGCTTATTTAAAATAATTGTTTATGAGTTCTATGTCTTATATGTTAAATATTTAAGAGATCTGTATGATTTATTTCCAACCTCAGTTATTACTGGAGATTTCTTACAACATAATTTATAATGCCAGAAACACCTATTGCCTCTGTTACTTTGAGCTATCACACAGGCCTAAATTGCAAAAGACTAATGTATATGCAAATGAAATACTGCATAGAGTTTCAGTAATTGAACAGGTTTGCTCGTCTAAGTGATTACTTGAACCTCCAGAACAGTAAAAACTTGAGCTAAATAGTTCCACAAGACAAAGAAAATATGATGGTGGTAATAGTGATAACATTTGTAAGAATGAAAGAAAATGGATAACTAAAAATCTAGAATCAAAGCAGTTAGGAGGAAAGACAAGTGCAAGGGGCTGTGCATGGCAGAACCTGGGAAAGTGACACTTGGATATTTCTGAAGGGAGTAGAGCTATGAGGAAACAGAAGGAAGAACTAGAGAATTTTATTAAATTTTAATAAACAATTGGGATTTGAAATGGAGCATGAAAATAAATATTTGTATACTGCTAATGGGGGCTCCATTACACTCAGCCCTAACCAGGATGTCTCCATCAAATTATTTCCCTGAAAGATGTAGGACTCCCAGCTATTCCTCCAACACCACATCTGCCTGCATGCAATCTTCCTCTCCATCATGATGACAATGGAATGAACTTCTGAAACTCTTAGAGAACCTCCTCAATTAAATATTTTCATGGTGTCTCTTCATAGCAATGAAAACTCTATAACTAGAAAGAGTGTAAGAGCCAGAGGGGATAGAAGACATCAAGAAAGCCAGGCCCTCTAAATCAACAGTGTATACTCATACATGAACTCACAGAGGTAGAGTCAGCATCACACAGCTGCACCATGATGCTTTTGCCAGTGGAATCAGCTGTAGCTACCCAAGAAGTGCTCTTATGGGTAGATGCTACAGAAGTTCCAGGCTTAGGAAATCCAACCAAAGACTAGGTGTGTTATGCATGGAGAGGACCAGAAGAAAGAAAGCTGTAAAGGCACAAATAGAAATATGACATGGGAACCTGAAGCCAAGGTCAGAAGCAGAAGATGGTTGCCAGAGGCGGCATCCTGGATAAACTACACTGGAGAGTGGGTACTGAAGAACCTGTCAAAGAATCCTGAGACCCATAAAAGAGAAAAGATGAGCAATGGCCTTCTCCCATAGCCACACTGATGAATATCTTGCATATCACCATAGAACCTTCATCTGGCGATGGACAGAGATAAAGGCAGAGCCCCACATTGCAGCACTGGACTGAGCTCCCAAGGTCCAGATGAGGAGCAGAGGGGGAAAAACATGAGCAAGGAAGTCAGGACCCCGAGGGGTGTGTCCACCCACTGAGACGGACTAATGGGAGCTCACCAAGACCAGCTGAACTGGGACTGAACGAGCATTTGATCAAACTGGACTCTCTGAATGTGGCTGACAATGGGGGCTGACTGAGAAGCCAATAATAATGGGACTGGGTTTTGATTCTATTGAATGTATTGGCTTTTTGGGAGCCTAGTCTGTTTGGATGCATACCTTCCTAGACCTTGAGCCTATAATTCGGGTTCTTAGAGAAGCTAATTAAGAAGGAAAACCCAAAGAAAAACATATAGGCATCCTCCTGAATATTAACCTTCATCAGGCGATGAAAGGAGACACAGACAGAGACCCACATTGGAGCACCGGACTGAAATCTCAAGGTCCAAATCAGGAGCAGAAGGAGAGAGAGCACGAGCAAGGAACTCAGGACCACGAGGGGTGCACCCACACACTGAGACAATGGGGATGTTCTATCGGGAACTCACCAAGGCCAGCTGGCCTGGGTCTGAAAAAGCCTGGGTTAAAACCGGTCTGGCTGAACATAGCAGACAATGAGGACTACTGAGACCTCAAGAACAATGGCAATGGGTTTTTGATCCTACTGCACCTATTGACTTTGTGGGAGCCTAGGCAGTTTGGATGATCACCTTACTAGACCTGGATGGAGGTGGGTGGTCCTTGGACTTCCCACAGGGTAGGGAACCCTAATTGCTCTTTGGGCTGACGAGGGAGGGGGACTTGATTGGGGGAGGAGGAGGGAAAGGGGAGGCGGCGGTGGGGAAGAGACAGAAATCTTTAATAAATGAAAAAAAAAGAAGGAGATGACTATCAAAGTACAGGAAGCACACAGAACATCAAATAGAGTGGACCAGAAAAAAGTTCCTTCAGCATAATGATAATAATCAAACAATAAAGGTACCGAATAAAGAAAATATTAAAAGCTGAAGGGGGACTATAAAGATGGACCTATTAAAATTAAAAAAAAATAAAAATAAAAACAAACAAAAAAATGCCTCTCCTGAAGGAGATTCCACAAAATACACACCCTTTAGTCTTTGAAAATACCAAGATTGTGAAAAAGAAGTGAGATTTTTTTTTATTCTTTCATGTGACTTAACATGTCCCTACCTGCGGTTCTGACAGAAAAAACAGTGCTGTGATTATGGAGGCAAATCGTATTTTCTTGTTTTTCAGGACAACAGCCACGATTTCTATTAGAAATAACATAAATGACTGACAGTTACAATTTGAGTTTTTGAAGCCAGAGGTTCCCTTAAACAAATCCATTATCGAGAGTTTTCCCTGGATGGCTCACATTCCACTGTTCCCAATGGAGCAGCTACTCATTGATGACCCCACCATTTTTCACTTCCCTTCTTATTCTAAAAGTTAGATCACACTCTATATATTTTAAGAATTAGAGTTTTAAGTAAAGTTTAAAATTTTACTGAGTCAAATCCCAAACTTAGGTCAAGGGAAATACCCATGTTCTTCGATGTTCTAAAGAGACATTCCCCAAAATAACTTGATCTGGTCATGCCCAGGATTCATGGACAGGTTTGATCTAGGCACTAAAAGGAGAGGAGAGCTGCAGGCAAAATTCATCTTATACTCATGTTGCTTTATAATATTGAGAAGTTACCTAATCTATAAAAAAACAAAATTGCCTACAGGATGTAGAAACTGACTGCTCACTAGAGTAAACTGATTATAAAAAAGATTTGAGTATTTGAAACACGATTAATAAAAACCCAGAGATAGAAGCTGGGGTTTAACCTAAAGGTCAGAAAAGCAAAGCAGCCAGTCACTGGCTCTTACCTTGAGTATTAATAATTTATAGAGTCAAAACTAGAGCATACAAAATCTTTTATAAAGATCTATCTGATAAATAACTGAGGAAAAACTATAAATTCTACATTTTTATGGTAAATCAGATTAGTCACACAGTCTGTGCGCTCTCAAAAAGAGTAAAGGGCTGAGATAAAGAGGTACTAAGGGGACACTTGCCCCATGCATTGCCTTCCCAAGCTGACCAGGAGCTCACAGTTCTTGTGAACCCTTCCTTCCTACAAACTTAGAACTCTTCCTCCACTGCATACTCTTCCAGCCCATCCCGCTCCTCAGTAGCTTTTGTAATTTCAAATTCTGAAAGATGTCACTTCATCATTAGATGTCTTTTCCCTCAGTAAGCCTTAAGAAAAAAGGCATAATCAACTCTAATTAGGAGGTTCTGTAGCAGGTTTCTTTACACACAACTCCCCACAAAACCCAATCTTAGTAGAACCAATGGATGGTTGAGAGAAGGGATTACAGAATCACTGCTGGTTTTCAATGTGTCTGCTAATCTGTGTCTTTCATCATTCCCAAGAGGAAGTCTGCAGAAGTAAGGATGACAGGGCAATAAACGGCTCTGTGGGAACTTTGTTGCATAGACTCTTCAGTTATATTTAATCTTGAAGAGCAATGAATGCAACCTATTTTGGTGTTTTGAGACAGTTCTGACTGTCCTGGACCTTGCTTTGTAGATCAGATTGTCCTCAAACTCACAGAGATCAGCCTGCCTCTGCCTCCTGAGTGTTGGGATTAAAGGCTTGCATTACCACAGTTTAGTTCAATGAATGTATCTTTAATCTTACCACCACATTAATAAATTATCATGGCTATTAAACCAGGGCAAACTATAAATTCTTCTAGAGCCTGAATCATCCTGAAAAATGTCAAGATCGACTTAGGTGTGGGAAGAATAGCTCTGTTTCTAAAAAGTTCAAGTGCTCTTAAGAAAAAATAATTTAAAATTTAGAATTTAAATATTGCATTTGTTCTGATACAGACTTCTGAATACAGGAAAATGAACTTGAATGTTATGAATAACCACACGATGTATAGAAAAAAAACCTTACTTGAGGGATGCCATGAGAATGTGATGTTCTTGTGATAAAATCATAGTTGAATTCAAGATGAGCAATATTATTTTAGTCTAATTTTCTAACAATTTCTAGTACAGAATTAGTTCTAATGATTTCTTCTCACAAATATCCATTTTCATCAAAGAGTTCTCCAATGAAATGCAATCATTAATTTATAATTAGACTGAATATACCACAGTTGTCACAATGGAACACTTTGAAAATTGTGTGAGATTTTTCTCTGCATCAATGTTAAACTAGAGCCCTAGTCAAGCTAGTTCAATACTCTACCTCTGAGCTATACTTCCTAGATATTCTTTCATTGCTAATTTTATGTTTAAAACAAGATCTTAATTTACCCAGCCTGGCCTTCAACTTGCTATGCAGTTCATGTTATCATTCAACTTGTGATCATTATAGTCATGAGGCACCCTGACCTACTGCTATGGAAAAATGTATGAATCACAAATGTAGCACGTTATCCCTAAGTGTAGCACAGTTGAAATATAGCATCAGTCTGCAGCAGTTATCCTAACATCATTCTGCAAAAAGGATAAATTAATTGGAATTTTATTTGGATGAATACAGTACTGATAAATTCAATCATTATTAATTTCTTCTTTATTATTTGTGCATACATGTTTGCATGAATAATGCTACTTATTAGTACTTTCAACATTACCAGTAAAATCTTTAGCTTGGCATATGTGGCGGTTAATATTGTCAACTTGATAGGACCTAGAATCATCTAGAAGGCAAACCTCTGAGGATACCCACGAGGGATTACCTAAACTAGATTAACTTCAGTGGGAAGTATGAATGTTGGCAAAAGATGAGCTGAGCAGCAGCTCTGACCTCTCTCTGCTCCTGGCTGAAGATAAAATGGGACCATCACTTCAAGGTTCTGCTGCCATGTCTCTCCCCTGCATCATGGACCTTACCTTCAAACTGTAAACCAAAATAAAACCTTAATTCTTTGCTTCTTTTGACAGATATTTTGCCACACCAACAAAACAAATAACTAATGCAGTATACTATATTAAGTTTGCAGTTTAAATAATTAAAGTACACCTTTAGGACTATATAATTATTTTTGATTATCTACAGAATTACACATGAAACATGATTTAAAACAATTATATTTTTTCTTGTACCATAACATAAGCTAGCCAGATATCTACTTGCTTTTCTAGTTTAAAGAGAAGGCTATATCTTGACCTTTGTTCATTATTGGCATCTACTTCAGATTTCTGTCTCTTGGTTTTTTTTTATTTTACTCTACACTCATAAGTATAGCCAAACTCTTACAAACCTGTTGTTGGCACTTTAACTTTTTCCATCCTCCAATATCCTTAGTAACTACAATGTGTTATGATAATTGGCAGGATCAAGATAAATTTCCAGTCAAAGTTTGAATTTGATGTAGAAGTTAATGATACTTCCTTTAAAAGTCTACACGAGTTTACTGCTTATGTAATGGGGCTTTCTGTGCATAACGCATGACACCTTTCAAAACTGATCTGAAAATGGCTCAATGCAGGGTGGTTTATTAAAATTCATAGGTGAATCTGGAATGAAGCTAGATGTGAGTGTGTACGGCCTTTTCAAGTTTGACTATCGCACAAATGGCTTTCCTATTCATTTCCTCAAATGTGAAGCCAAATGGAGGAGGGACAGTATAGTTCAAAAGTTGCTACCAATCAAATGTTCAAATAAGAAATCTTCCCTATGAAAATATTGTCATTCCTTATGCTGTATGATGGCACCACATGTCTTTCTCATCTTAGGTACTGGAAAAGAAGAAAAGGGAAGGGAAATTGCATACATGAGGGAATAGATCTACTTATTTTAGGCTTCTAATGGGATTCTAGGTGACAATTTCAGGGACTTTATGCCAAATAAAAACTTCCTTACAAGCTAGGTTAGTAAAGAGAAAAGGAGTCCCATAACCCACAATTTCCATTTAAGGGTATATGGTCTATGATTTTTTTTTTTGAGGAGGGCCAGGGTGTTGTGATCAAATACTTGGAAAAAAAAACACTCAAAGAAGAATTGATTTTGGCTTACAAATCCGAGTACAGTTCATCACAGTGGAGAGGTCATGACTTCATGTTCCCAAAGCAGCTGGTCACATGACATCTTCGGTCAGACAATGCTCCTCTCACTTTCTCCTGCTTCTCAGTCTAAGATTCCAGCCAACAAATGATGCCACCCATTTAGAGTGTGTTTTCCCACCTCAGTTAACAAAATCTATGGAATCCCTCACACACAGGTTCAGAATCTAACCCAGTCCAATTAATTTTCACAGAAACCCCCAATGGCTTTTCTCTTATGTGATCCTAAGTTGGTCTTTCAAGTTGGCCATTGATATTAACCAGTGTACCTACACAATAGACCCAATCTCTTAAAAATTCCATTGCCTCCCAATGAGGCCAGGCTAGAAAATAAAACACACTCGCCTGTAGGCAGCGTTTAGTATCTGTGTTGACTTGAATAAGAATGCCTCTCATAGTCTTGGGTATTAGAACACATAGTACCCAGTTGATGGCACTGTTTAGGAGTTTTATCATGTATTACCTAGCTGCAGGAAGAACAATACTGGGGGAGACTTTTGAAGGTTCATAGCTTCACCCCACTTCTAGTTCATTCTCTCCTTTTCTTGTGGTTGAAAATGTGCTTGAAATCTCAGCTTCCTGTTTCCAGTACAAATGTCTTGACTTCCCTGACATCCATTATGGCAAATACACTTCTATAAATTGCCTTGGTAATTGTCTTATATCACAACAACAGAAAAGGTAACTAACATGAAATCTAAACTATAGTACATAATTATTTTCTAGTAGAGCTCTGAACATGCTGGGATAATGGTAATGTCTATTTCCTAGACGGTGTTTTTCTTATATAGACATTCTTAATTGAATGAGTTGTGCACACTTAAATACATGATCTTGAAACTCTGTAATAGAAGTTAAACTAAGTGCTAATCCATATTCATTACTAACTTGTTTCTTTTTTTACCAGTGAAGCAATGTGTGCCCCTCTTGTGTATATTTTCCCTGCTGAGAATATAAAATGGTTACCTTTCTCCTCATTTTCTGTGTGACGAACTACTTCTAGGTATAAGCTTTGCAATATAAGGTTGTCACTCAATAAAAATGTCCTACGAGCACTCCAGGTTTTGCATATAAGAGGAAGTGAATTTTTAATTGTGCAATTATGCCAATGTATTTTCTCATTTCCTATTGTTGTAAAAATATCTACAACATAATTTACCAGTTTTATCATGGGGGAAGTTAGTCTTCTCATTACCTGGATTATTCTAATTTTTATTTATTTATTTATTTAGTTAGTTAGTTATTGTTTTTATTGAGCTATATATATTTTTCCTTAAAAGTACAATTCAGTATCATTAGGCATGAAGACCTTTGTGTGCAAATCACCACTGTCATACATTTTCAAAATATTTTCCTCAATCCACACTCAAACTTTTTTAATAAAAAAACAAAACAGTATTTATTCCATTTTCCTATCCCATGTGTGGATGATATGATTCTTTCTCTGATTTTGGTAACTATATAGATGTAATGAGACTGTATTTGTCATTTCAGTTGTCTGACTTCATTAAGCAAAACGCTTTGAAGATTTCTTTTTTTTTTTTTAGGTACAGCTTTTAATCAGAGTATACACAAAAGTGCAATAAATTAATAATAAAATAAAATAAATGAACTTGGAATTCATTCAACTGTCTAGCAAGTCTCAGAAGATTCTAGAAAAGTATTTAGAAGGCTGTTTATGATGTGCAAAAACAGGATCTAAGGAGAGATCTTTACAGGCTGAGTGTTCCAACGTCTCTCACTATAGAAAGTCTGGCTGTGGGTCTCTGTATTTGTTTCCATCCTCTGCAGAATGAAGCTTCAGTGCCTAAGCAAGGCATGATATCATAGCAGAATGTCACTAGTCGTTTTATTGCTATTGTTTTGTTTGTTTGTTGTATTTTTAGAAAAGTAGTATTTGGTTTTATGCTTGGTGCCTGTGTTATCGAGGTTCAGGTTCTTCATCACTTAAGCTGGTAAAGTATGGGTTCCTTCTCATACAGAAGACCTTAAGTCAAATCAGATATTGGTTGGTTACTCCCACAAGTTTGTCCCACCATTACTTTAGCACATATTGAAAGCAAGATACATTGTAGATCAAATCATTTCTGTCTAGGTCTGTGTTTACATCTCTTTTGGTAGCATGCACAGTATATTCCTGTACCAAAGACTGAAGAATGTGTGGATAATAGCTCCATGTAGGTACCAGCTTGACTCCCCACTTTCAACCTGTTATGTAAGTATTGTCTTCAGCAATGGGAGCTTGTTATCAGTTTGTGGAGAGTAACCTATAGTTTTGGCAACAGTATGGGTTTTTTTTCTGAATTACCATGGGATCCCTTTGGTAAACAATTATTTCAAGATGCAACTCAGTCCTGGTACTGGAAGCTTAATTTGGTGGCAAGAGAAAGCTAGTTGTGGCTCTGTATCCCTTATTATTTGGCAGTTTTATTTAGAACAAACTCATATATGTATATATTTTAGGAAGCTTCTACTATATTAGGATTCCATACTACCCCTCAAATGACCCTTAATTTTTCCATCTCTTCACATTTTCCCTTCTTTCTTCCCCTCTTCCCTCCTGACTTGATCCTGCCATTCTACCCCTACCCATCCATAACTATCAGTTATTTCCCATTTCTACAGACATCTGTCTCCCCTAGTTCTTTATGGTATACCTAACCACTGTGTTTGTATGGACTGTCATTTGGTTATCATTGACTTAACAGCTAATATCCACATGTAAGGTAATAAATTTCATACTTCTCTTTCTGGATCTGGGATAGCTCACTAAGGATGTTTCTTGTTCTAATCATTTACCCGTGAGTTTCATGATTTTATTCTTTTAACATCTGAGTAATACTTCATTGTGTGAGTGTACCACATTTCCTTGTCCATTATTCTATTGAAGGACAGCAGGGCAATTTCCAATCTTTGACCACCAAGAATAGAGCAGTAATGAACATGATTGAGTAAGTGTCTTCATGGTAGGATGAAGTGTCCTTTAGGTATATGCCCAAGAATGGTATAGTTGGATCTTTTTTATTGATTTTTATTGAGCTATACATTTTCTCTACCACCTTCCTGCCTCTTTCCTCCCCCTTCAACCCACCCCCAAGATCCCCATGCTCCCAATTTACTCTTGAGATCTTGACTTTTTCTACTTCCCATGTAGGTTAGATTTATGTAAGTCTCTCTTAGTGGGATCTTGAGACAAATCAATTTCCATCTTCCTGAGGAACTGCTACAGTTATTTCCTCAGTGACTGTACCATTTTTCACTCCCACAAGCAATAGATAAGTGTTCTGCTACTCTGGATCCTTGCCAGCATCACTACACTGCTCTTTTGGTGGCATCTATGCATGAATATGAATTTATTTGCATAGATTGTAATCTGCAGAGAACACAAAAAGTGAAGAACAGCTTTTCTTTAATATATGTTTTTCTTTTCATAACAACTTTACATTAAGGCTCAGAATATTGAATGTGAGACTTCTGAGAGGTAGGAATAACACATCACAGTCATCTGTCCTGTTACATTTAACTTTTGTTAGCACTAGGCTTACTTACCAAGCCAAGTTCACCTGATATTGTGAGGAATGGAAACAGGTTTGGGTAGGAGGGAACACAGCAAGACCAAGGCTATGACAATTTTACTGAGAGCAATCATATTTTTTACCTTTATCAGAAACAGAACAAAAATTTCCAGTATCAATAAAGCTGTAGTTGCCAAGATAAAATGAAGTTAGCAAGCTGTACAGGACATCCAAGATTAATGTCTAAGATCAATTGTCCTGCCAAGCTTCCATGCTTCCTTGACTACTACTAAGGGACATACAGAGAAACACAAAGTGTCCCTGATGCTTCACTGCCTAATGGAGCGAACCAGTCTCTCAGGAACTGGAAGGCACAGTTCCCAGGAGCCACGGATGCTAACCTGAGAAACCTATGACAAGGTACAGAAAAGTGTTCGTTAATGTGGAGTATAAATGGAATCGAGAAGCTGTGGTTCCAGGGTGACACTTGTGCTTTGGATATGCAGCGCCCTCCAAAAGTGTTGTGTATTAAAAGCTGAGATCTCATTTAGTAGATCTGTTTTGTGAAATTCTAGAAGCTAAGAAGAACTTAGCTGCAAAAGTGTGTCACTGGAGGCGGGTCCTTAAAACTGTTTGTCCTCCCTTTCTCCTCATACTTTTTCCTCCTCCTCCCTTCTCCTTGCTGCTGAGCAATTAGATGTTGCCACATGCTCATTCCAGCATGAGGTTCTGCCTCACCATAAGTCTAGGAATCAATGGTGTCAAAAGCTATGGCCTGAAATCTCTGACTCATGAATATGGGAATAAACGCTTGCACACTTAAGCTGTTGATGTGGAGTACTTTCTCCACTGTGATGGACTGTTATCTAGTATACTACTAGACAAGAGAGTCATGACTGTGGCTGGACAGTGGTTCTGTGGGAGTCAAAGGCTTGGCCAAGCGTCTATCCCTGAGCATTGTAAGGCGGGAAATACTTATTAGATTCATTGTTTTCAGAAATGGGAAAGAAGTGGGGAATTTCTTAACCATGACTGCTTCAATATCATAACACACAGGTGACATAATTCAAAGATGAGTTTGCAGTAGAGCAAACTGAGAAGACAGTTGTGAAAAATAAAACCATTGTGTTGAAATTAAAAAGGTTCAAATGGTACCCATTAATACAAGCAACGTGCCTCTTTCTATTTTATCTCAATTTCCTCAATAAAAACATTTTTTGTAATTAAAAATTCATCTGTAATTAATAGTTCATGGATTTTATGTTTCTAGTCTGTTTGTACTAAGTTCTTAATTAAAATCTTATTCCATACCAAATTTCTGAGCTTACAAAGACAAAAAGAATATGGACACTTCCTCTTTAAGATTACATGTGATAATGGACAACTATGCTAATAACACCTTAACCTGTTCCTTTAGTTTTGTCAGAAGACACAGTTTGCAAGTCACTACTTTAACAGAATACACCTGGCTTTTCAAAGACGTCATCATAAAAAAGTTATTGAATGAAATATATGGAACTAACTGTGATACATTTAGTTATTTCTCATAGAAAAAGGGAAGTATCAACACAAAATGGAAATTTGTCATCATGTGCATTGGGCTTCTATTCACAAGTGTACTGAAGACATCCTACCTTACATGTAAATATTCCCACTCCCTGCCTTTGCTAAGTCTGATGCTATGTGAGCTGATGTGATAAAATATAATAAGAGAGAATCTATGAGAGGCTCTGCCATTCGCTTTTACCTCTATGTGTAGGGACATTCTGGTAATTAAAAACCCTTCTCAGTAGTCTAGAAAATATATGTGCACCAATCCCAAATGTTATCTGTTTTCAACAGATGTGTTCAGGTAAATATTAGTGTTGTAGCTTTTTACAGTTAAAATTCTCTAAAAATATTTTTTGGAAAAAGAAGCTGGACTGGGACTGATGAAGCATGTGATCAAACCAGATTCTCTGAATGTGGATGTCAATGAGGGCTGATGAGAAGCCAAGGACAATGGCACTGGGTTTTGATCCTACTGCATGTTCTGGTTTTGTGGGAGCCTGGTTTGTTTGGATGCTCACCTTCCTAGACCTGGATGGAGCGGGGAGGACCTTGGACTTCCCACGGGCAGGGAATCCTGACTTCTCCTAGGACTGGAGGGGGGTAGGGGGAGGGAAATGGGAGGTGGTGAGGAGGTGGAAATTTTTAAGAAAGAAAGAAAGAAAGAAAGAAAGAAAGAAAGAAAGAAAGAAAGAAAGAAAGAAAGAAAGAAAGAAAGAAAGAAAGAAAGAAAGAAAGAAAGAAGAAGCCTCAACCTTACTCAAAGAACGAGCGGCAACTGAGGAAAGTTTCGAGTGGAGAGACGGTCTTCCCCAGAGAAGAGCACACCAGCTGGTGGAGCAGTGCCAAGCCATCAGCCGGGGAAACATACATACAAGTAACATTGTATGGAAAGACCAGTTTCTGTTTAGAAAGATATATTTATATGAACACAATAACAATTCATGAAAAATGAAGCCATGAATTTGAAGGAGAACATGGAAGGGCATATGGGAGAGTTTGGAGGGAGGAAAGGGAAATGATAAATGTAATTATAATCTCAAAAATAAAATAAAATGCAACATGATTTTGCTAAGCATTCTTAACTAAAGCTTGTTGTCATTTGCACGTGAGAAAATGAACACTTAGGAAGTTCTAACCATCCCTAGCCATTTCTGGGAAGGTCAGAGGCATACTGAGACTCATCTTCCTCCTGTTAGTACAGGTGTTCAGGCATGGGATGGTAGCGACTGCTAGCCTTGGGAACACTAATATAGCCAAGGAGTGCAGGGACAACATCAGGACCATATGTTCCCTAAAGGACCCCTGGTCCCTGGCCAAAGCCCATTTCTGAGGACAGTAGTGAAATATGTATCAGATGCACCATGGCCAGAAAGGAGTAGCCATCTCTTGTTACCTATGGATGCAGCCACTATCTCTACAGGGTCCAGTCTCATCTGGTCACTGGAGGATTTAAACATCTCACTATGAGAGTAACTGACCTTCCTGATGTATTGTGGCTGTGGAGGTAGCTTCATTGTGTGCTTCGATCACCCTTTTCTTGATGTGCATGAGTGACTAGTGCAACTGTGAAAGTGCCTTGTTCTTGGAGCACTCTTTGCCACCCATGATAGCAAGTCAGCACGGGAAACACTGATGACTAGCCTTTCCCACCCCTGCTCTGCGAAAACAGGAGCTCAACTGGACATGACCAATAACACAAGCACTGAGCATGGTTTTCTGTGTCCTGCTCCTTTCAAGGATGAAGGAGAAACATCTGGCTGCGCAGAGGCTAGGTTACAAGTAGCATTGTAGCATTCCTGATTTCTGGAGGTCACACCAAATGATGCCTTGAAACTGATGGCTACTGCGGGGGCAGAGCTATGCAAGGCCAAGGGCATCACAATACCTGCCTATCAGACACAGTCTCGAAACTTTGTTGCCTGGTATAGTTGTGATGCGCAATTTTGTGAATTTCTTGAGTTGTGGACCTGGCTCTTCACAGAAATCTACTTTTGTGCAGATGAACAGACAGCCCGCCTCCATTCTAAATGTCTTATAAGTCAGAGAAGTGTTGAAGGTCCCGTATTCCTGTCCCAGGCCTGAGAAGACTTGCGTGCCCATTAGAGTTTCCATTTGGATGGATCCTTTGGAAACATCCCCATGTCATCGTCACTCCTATTCTGACATAAATTTGAGAGTGCTTTTACCCTTGAAAACAAAAACATCTTTTTCATTTTATATGTTGGCAGCTCTAGAGATGCTTGGTGGATGATTGATTGTCAGGGCTTACTTGATTAGAATTCCAAACACTTAAGACACACCTTCTCCAGAGCCCTAACCACAGTTTCATTGGTCTGATAGCCAAGACTTCATTAATTCAGTGTGCAATAGCAACTCTTAACTTTTGTGTGTAAATATGGCACAAAGACCTGGACTTTAGACAATGAAGTAGAAATCCCAATCATTTATCAATTATGATTTAGCTAATACATTTATGAAACAATATTTACCCATGTGCAATTGAGGCTAATGACCACAGGAGACCATGAATAAAAGATGGGCACATGTAGACCTGGATGCTGCTCTGATAGTGACCATTCTTAGCTGATGGAAACCCACTGACCAAATGACCACACAGATAAAACAATTCAAAAAAGCCAAGAGAATCGAGAGATGGCCCTGAGAAAATACAACTGCAGCTGTGATGGATGACCCTAGGAAGTGGCATAAGACCTATGATGCTGTGAATGAATATGAGGTTATTTGGTAAGGTAAAGAGAGCAGAAGGTGCGTCCATAAGAACCTATGATCACAGGAAGACTATTCAGTGTTTATGGGGAAGGAGAGGGGAGCTACAAGGCTATGAAATGAAGAACCTAAGGGTGTAAACATGAGATGTGTTTAGAGGAGAAACAGCAATTCTGGTCCTATGATGAGCCTTGGTTTTATTCCCATAAGAGGACACCTGGAAACCTTAAGTCAACAAGGAGATTATTTGTGTTCAGAAAGAAGCCAGGAATGATGGTACACACCTTTAATCACAGAACTAGTGAAGCAGAGGCTGTCATATCTTTGAGTTCAAGGCCAGCCTGGTCTATAGATTTCCAGGAAAGTAAGGGCTACATAGAAAACCTTGTCTGGAAAAAATATATCATTCTGTTAGGTTATCAGAATTGTCAAAGATGACAAAAATTATTAATGAGTATGAGGCAATATTATACAAGCCACATATTTCTGCATTGTATCAGCAGCCAGCCTCTTAAGTCACAATAGCAACAGAAGTGCTAAAAACATCTTCAGACTGGCTGTCTCTGGAGCTCAGGATATGGTGATGCTGTGCAGCTCCTTTGTAATTATGGAGATCTCCTGAGACAAAGGGTCAATTCCAAACTAGTGACAGAGCTGCAGATGTGACTTTAGTCCTGCTACCCCAGAAACAGAATGTTAATGAACTTCTCCCTCTGTTTACCTTTGGGGATAAAAGATGTTTGGAAAATAAACGTGGGTGATCTTCAGGATTTGTAAGAACCCTGAGATGCCCTTCTGATATTGCTGTGTGAACTGTGTCTCAATTATTCCCACGCCTCCACGCCGGTCCAGAGCTATAGTCTATGTTGGGACACCAGACCCCAACAAATGGGTCATGGAAGTGACCATAATGGTAGGTGATGAAGAATAAGAGATTTAGAGAGAGAGAAAGAGTCATAGAAATGAGGCTATGGTGAAAGTATGAGTATCAGACAGCCCAAAGAAGTCTAATAAGACTATGGAAACACTTTCTAAATGGGCTGACTCCCGAACTAAGACCCAAGTAAAAATGAATGTATTAGGCATAAGGGGAGAAAGAGAGTATTCTAAATTGAATAGTTTGTATGTAGGCCTAGAACACAATGGATTGAAGGATGCTGAAGCAGGAATAAGTATGAATGCAGAAAGAATCTTCAGCTCATGCCAGAGACAGAAGAACAGAGCAACAAGCAAGAAGTAATGCTCAGATTCCATTCCGAAGAGGGAGAAGAGCAAGGACCTTATGCAGAAGACAGTAGGCCTGCAGGAAGCAGGGTGAACGTTGTAGAAACTCACCAAAACCACCAAAGAGTCAGAAGGAAACACTGGGCAAGTATCAACAAACATCAAATGTTTCTTCAGGATGTAATAGGAAGAATCAATATCATAAAATGCCACAGAGGTGAAGTAGCAGCAAGCAGGCACGTGTCCAATGAACTGAACAATAAGGTTTACTCCAAGAACTTCTTCCAAAGTTTCTTTCCAGTGTACCACAAAACCTTTAAGGACCAGTGTTTAGGTCAACTATTGGTTGCCTCTGATACACACTGCTGAGATATTTTATTTTTCCTAACACAGTACCACATGTTAGCAAACAGCATGCCTCATTCAGGGTTTAAAAACACTTGACTTTTCCGCTGTTTTTTTTCCAATCTAGGAACATGTGTAATTCAGTTCTAAAATAAGTTCAAGGACAAAAGCCAGCATGGGAAAGGTGCAAGATTGGAAAGGTGAGATTTTGCTGGGTCTGTGACAATGCCTGAGTGACTTGTTCTGAGTCACACTGCCTTCAGATTTCCAGGAAAGATACTACAAAGGTGCTGCTTACACCACTGGTTGGTAAGGTTTCCTGTTGCTCATAGCTGTGCATTTGGAACTCATCTTCTGTCTATTTATGTTCTCTCCAGAAGATCTAACTATTTAGTGCCCAGGTGTCCATGGGGTGCACATGGCCCAGTGTACGTGTGGAACTCAGAGGACAATTCACTGTGGGAATAGATTTTTTTCCTTCTTATTAAAATTGGAAGTCACAACCTATGCCCCCAAGTCAGGTTCAGTCACTCGTCCTCAATTAATTAGAAGAGTCAAATTAAAAGTGGAAATCAGAAAAGGAGATTTGTTCTGTGTGGCCACATTGGGGAGAGGGAGAAAGGGAACCAGCTGCTTTTCCTTATCCCAGACAGAAATTCCTGGGAAAATCTCCATTTATCTAGGGTCCATTATTTAATAGTCTGATAGCCAGATTGAGAGACACAAATGTCAATTTTTTGTTTCTTTGTTTGCTTGTGAGATTTTGTGTTTTCTTGTCTTATCTTCTTGTCTTGTCTTGTTTTGTTTTGTTTTTTTTTTAATGAGATTGGGTTTCTCTATGTAGCCCTGACTGTTCTAGAACACACTCTGTAGACCAGGATAGCCTCCAGTTCTGGAAGTAAAGGTATGCACCACCACACCCAGTTCTCAAGTGTCTATTTAGAATATCTTCATTTCTATAAATCCTGTTATATTTCCACCATGTGGGGTGTGAGGGATTGAACTCAGATCAAGAGGCTTGTGGCAAGCACCTAACCCTCTGAGCCATCTGCTGGTCCTAGAAATTCCCTGTTAGTCATATTGTTTTGCCTGTTCAAACTGTTCTTTCCTTCATCTTTACAAACTTAGATTTTAAAACATATTTATGAATCTACATATGACAATATGATTTTATGACAATTACAATAAGACATTCTTATCAAAACAATTTAGATGGTGGCACCAGTTAAAAGTACATGACACATTTTTCCAATTCAGACCCAGGTAGTACAGCAACCTGGTTATTACATTATATCATTGTTTCACGGATTCTTAAGAACCTGAACTATGAAGTGTCAATCACTGCTGGATTTCACTGAAGTTCTGCATATAAAAATATTGACATGCAAGATTATTTTTGTCCAGTGACAGATGCTCAATAGAGACAAAAAGAAAAGGAACATATGGAGAGCCACGGTAACAAAAGTATCAGAGAAAAGATAAAGAAGTGAGGGTCATGGATCTAGATTGGACTCTTCCCAGGTCAGATGTGCAGTGGGGTCTTTTGCTTTTTAGTGCAGTGAAGCAAACCTGAGGCATTGATTATTAAGATGTAAAACAATAAAGAGGCATCACTCGAGGTTATGATTATGAAATTTGGAACCTGTGGTAAAGTCTTCTGTCTTCCCACTCCATTCCATTCCCAAGTGCATTTGATTGATCCTTTGTTCTCTACATGCAAACTTTATCAGGGACTTGTATGACCTTGCACTGTATACTTATTTTTATCTTTGACTGTTTTCTGTTATTAGCAGTCAAACATTCATCTAGATACCACTAAAGCATCTCTCTTAGAGTTCTGGGAGGCCTCTATTCAGGTACAGCTCAGTTCTTGAATTTGTTCAGCAGAAAAGGCTTTTTTATTTATTTATTTTTTCTCCATTAACAGCTTTAATTGGGTGTGGGGCAATAGAACTATTCTTAGCACAATTATGGGTGTGGGGTTCCCTGCAGACTCACCAGGGTGATGGTTCCTGTAATGATTTTTAGGGGGAAACGGCTCCCAACAGATCCCCCTTTCTCTTATATAAAGGCAGGTAGTTATTACGTGGAGAGCACCAGTCAGAGTCAACCATGGTGTCAGATCTAATGGAGAAGGGACTGAGATAAGGAGAAACCCTCCTCTCGAATGGAGAAGCAATTTACCTCTCCTGGGAACATAGTGGTGCCTGATGATTCTTAGGTCGAGTGGGGACCAGGCCTTTTTTCTTTCCCCCTTACCCATCCTAGGGTTCCCAGGGCCCTGTCTTAGGTTGGGGGATTATCCTGGCATAAGTCGCCCGTCCTTGGAGCTCCTCAAATAAAAGGCATCTAGCAGGATTAAAGTAAACAGATCACAGGGCACCCTGTCTTAGGCCATGTGGAGAGCACCCTCATACCTGTACCATGCCATGTTGAGCCAGTTTCTACAACCTCTGTAAGGTGTGCTATTCAGGCGAGGATCCACACTAACTCCCGTCATTGGGCCCCTGCGTCTATCATTAAAGGCTTTTTGGGATGAGTCAGAATAAGCAAAATTAGTGAAGTCATTGCTTAAATACAAAGACAAGACTCATTTGAAGAAAGTCAATTGCAAGCCTCAAGAGAGGAATGCACCCAAATGCTTCAGCAATATACCTGGAGGCTTTTATTTTCCTTAAGTAACAGGACTGAAAAGAAACAAAGATATTCTAAACAGACATAGTGCCTTAGTCTGTTAGACTATTGAAACAATGAACCCCAAATAGATGGGAATGTCCTCATGACTTTTATGCTGGGAGAAGGAAAAGGTGAAAATGAGAGGGAGCCTCGTCTTCCTAAAAAATATTTCATACAGTTTTAATAATTTGCCAGTTCACATTATAGAAGAAGCCTGAAGTTCAGATGCTGATGGGGCAATGGCAGGTGGGACCAAATCTTGACGATACTGCTTAGATGTCCATATCCTTGGCCCTCTACTCAACTCTAATCTCATTTCTTGACCTCAAAATGAACTCAGGGGAATCCACGGGATCTCTTTACCCTTCTCAATATGGGTATAATGAATAAATCTCCCTTTTCTTCTTTCTGCTTTTAATGTGACTCCTTTGATTGACACATTGAGGGTAGATGGCTGGACCTGACTTGGGACACAGGTTGTGACCTCTCAATTCAGTAACACCCGGTCTGTCACGTAGTTCAGATAATAAGGAAAGTGTGTGCTAGTCTATGCTTTTATCTTATATGCAGAATTTTATTGTTGAGAGTAGATTTTTAAGATATATAAGCAAGTTTGCATCTGGAAAAAGGAGTGTAAGTGGGACTAAACTGCTGATACAAATGTTCTTATTTACACATAAATGACAAATGATGCTGTGTGGCTATTTTGGGGAGATACACGTCAACATCTACTCGTCTCTGATATGGTACTGTTGATAGATCACTGATCAGGGGCTTCTGATCTCTCCAATCATAGGCTTTTAACAAGGTTGACAATAGCAGGTATATTTTCTGTCCCACTGAGCAGCCTCAAATCCAGCAAGAAAAGAACTGGGTATCTTCAAAACAGAGATTCTACTATTATATTATAGCGGGAGTATCTTGCCTACTATGTCAGGTTATAATGTTCAGATTCTACAGCTGCTTCAACTTGTTCATGACTTTTCTCACACTGCAACCCATATAGCACCTTTACCACTATGAATACTATCCGGAAGAGGGATGTGCTGTGGTGTGAACAGGAATGGCGCCCATGGGCTCAAGATTTGAATGCTTGGTTATTCAGAGAATGGCACTTCTTGAGGGATTAAGAGATGTAGCTCTGTTGAAGGAAATGTGTCACTGGGGGTGGGCTTTGGATTTTCAGATGCCAAGCCAGGCCTAGTATCTCTTTTTGCCTGTTGCCTGTGGCTCCAGATGTAAAACTCTTAACTACTCTTCAGCACCTTGTCTGCCTGCATGCCACCACACTTACAACCATGATGATAACCTCTGACTAAATCATGAAAAAAAAAACCTCTGAAATGATAAACAAGCCCCAATTAAATGTTTTATTTTATAAGAACTGCCAGGGTCGTAGTGTCTTTTCACAGCAATAGAACAGTGACTAAGACAGGAAGCCTCCAGTTCAGTCAGCCACAGCTTGACTTCGCATTCTTTATACAAAGTCTGCAGCAATAGGGTGCTATCATCTTCAACAACTCCTTTATTATCTTAACTCCACACAGACCTCTGCACATTATTATGTTAGCCTGATCAAAGGAGCTACTGTCAGCTCCTACCCTGTTGCAGGAGGTCCTTCCGCCCCTCCAACCAATAGCTGCTGAGATACCAGCCCATTGGGGCGTGGATTCTCTCCCTTTAAAAGAAGCGGCTATTTCCTTCTGCTCTCTCTTCACTTCCTGCTCCACTGGAGACTAGACTCCCTTCCTCGTTGCGCAGTGGCTGTTGTCTGGGACGGTGATCTGTAAGTTTTTTCCTTTTTAAATAGATAACACCCTATTAATCATAACTCCAAACTGGTGTGGCATTGTTCGTGACTTACGCCTTCACTACCCCTTAGTAAGTGCAACTATGAAGGTTGGAAGAAACATAACACAGGTTCGCGGAGATCGCAGCGGCTGCGCCGGGGTATGCGGAACGGGCTCGCGTGGCTGCTGCACTCCGCGCTGCCCAGCACCTTGCACTCCATCCTCGGCGCCCGCCCGCCGCCCGCGAAGCGACAGTGTGGTTTCCAAAAAAAGACTTACAGCAAAATGAATAATCCAGCTATCCAGAGAATAGAAGACCAAATTGTCAAGTCTCCTGAAGACAAGCGAGAATACTGCGGACTGGAGCTGGCCAATGGTATCAAAGTGCTTCTCATCAGCGATCCCACCACGGACAAGTCGTCAGCGGCCCTCGATGTGCACATAGGTTCATTGTCAGACCCTCCAAATATTGCTGGCTTAAGTCACTTTTGTGAACATATGTTGTTTTTGGGAACGAAGAAATATCCTAAAGAAAATGAATACAGCCAGTTTCTCAGTGAGCATGCTGGAAGTTCAAATGCCTTTACTAGTGGGGAGCACACCAACTACTATTTCGATGTTTCCCACGAACATTTAGAAGAAGCCCTGGACAGGTTTGCCCAGTTTTTCCTGTGTCCCTTGTTTGATGCAAGCTGTAAAGACAGAGAGGTCAATGCAGTCGACTCAGAGCATGAGAAGAACGGGGATGAATGACGCCTGGAGACTCTTCCAGTTGGAAAAAGCTACTGGGAATCCCAAACACCCCTTCAGCAAATTCGGGACAGGAAACAAATATACTCTAGAGACTCGCCCCAACCAAGAAGGCATCGATGTAAGACAAGAACTCCTCAAATTCCATTCTACGTATTATTCATCCAATCTGATGGCTATTTGTGTTTTAGGTCGAGAATCTTTAGATGACCTGACTGACCTGGTGGTGAAGTTATTTTCTGAAGTGGAGAACAAAAATGTCCCTTTGCCTGAATTTCCCGAGCACCCTTTCCAAGAAGAACATCTTAGACAACTTTATAAAATAGTACCTATTAAGGATATTAGGAATCTTTATGTAACATTTCCCATCCCAGACCTTCAGCAGTACTACAAATCTAATCCCGGTCATTATCTTGGTCATCTAATTGGGCATGAAGGTCCTGGGAGCCTGTTGTCAGAACTAAAGTCAAAGGGCTGGGTAAATACCCTGGTTGGTGGACAAAAGGAAGGCGCCCGGGGTTTTATGTTTTTCATCATCAATGTAGACTTAACTGAAGAAGGGTTGTTACATGTTGAAGATATAATTTTGCACATGTTTCAATACATTCAGAAGCTACATGCAGAAGGACCTCAAGAATGGGTTTTCCAAGAGTGCAAGGACTTGAATGCTGTTGCTTTTAGGTTTAAAGATAAAGAGAGGCCTCGAGGCTATACATCCAAGATTGCAGGAAAATTGCATTATTATCCCCTGAATGGAGTGCTCACAGCTGAATATCTGCTGGAAGAGTTTAGACCCGACTTGATAGACATGGTTCTTGATAAGCTCAGACCAGAGGATGTCCGGGTGGCAATAGTTTCCAAATCGTTTGAAGGGAAAACTGACCGCACAGAGCAGTGGTATGGAACGCAGTACAAGCAAGAAGCCATCCCAGAGGAAGTCATTCAGAAGTGGCAAAATGCTGAACTGAATGGGAAATTTAAACTTCCAACAAAGAATGAGTTTATCCCTACAAATTTTGAGATTTTGTCATTGGAGAAAGATGCAACACCGTACCCTGCTCTTATTAAGGATACAGCCATGAGTAAGCTGTGGTTCAAGCAAGATGATAAATTTTTCTTGCCAAAAGCTTGTCTCAACTTTGAGTTTTTCAGCCCTTTTGCTTATGTGGACCCCTTGCACTGTAACATGGCCTATTTGTACCTTGAGCTCCTCAAAGACTCACTCAACGAGTATGCATATGCAGCAGAGATAGCGGGCCTGAGCTATGACCTCCAAAATACCATCTATGGGATGTATCTCTCAGTGAAAGGTTACAATGACAAACAGCCAATTTTGCTAAAGAAGATTACTGAAAAAATGGCCACTTTTGAGATTGATTAAAAAAAGATTTGAAATTATAAAAGAGGCGTACATGCGCTCTCTTAATAACTTCCTGGCGGAACAGCCTCACCAGCACGCCATGTACTACCTCCACTTGCTGATGACCGAAGTGGCCTGGACTAAAGATGAGTTGAAAGAAGCCCTTGACGATGTTACCCTCCCCCGACTTAAGGCCTTCATACCTCAGCTCCTGTCACGGCTGCACATTGAAGCCCTTCTCCATGGGAACATAACAAAGCAGGCTGCATTAGGAATTATGCAGATGGTAGAGGACACCCTTATTGAGCATGCCCACACCAAGCCGCTCCTTCCAAGTCAGCTAGTTCGGTACAGAGAAGTCCAGCTTCCTGACAGAGGCTGGTTTGTTTATCAGCAGAGGAATGAAGTTCACAATAACTGTGGCATCGAGATCTACTACCAGACAGACATGCAGAGCACCTCGGAGAACATGTTCCTGGAGCTTTTCTGTCAGATTATCTCTGAACCTTGCTTCAACACCCTGCGCACCAAGGAGCAGCTGGGCTACATCGTCTTCAGTGGACCTGCGGCCAATGGCTCCAGGGCTTCGCTCTCATCCAGTCTGAAAGCCCCGCACTACCTGGAAAGCAGAGTGGCCTTCTTGCTCACCATGGAGAAGGTCATAGAGGACATGACGGAGGAGGCCTTCCAGAAACACATTCAAGCATTGGCCATCCGTCGACTCGACAAGCCAAAGAAACTCTCTGCGGTGTGTAAATACTGGGGGAGATCATCTCTGCAGTACATTCGACAGAGATAACATGAAGTTGCTATTTAAAGACGCTTACCAGGATGATATCATCAAGTTCTCAGGAAATGTTGGCCGTGGATGCACCAGGAGACATAAAGTATCCGTCGTCTTGGAGGGAATGGATTCTTGTCCTGTTGTTGGGAGTTCCCTCTCAGAATGATGTAAACTTGTGAGACCGCCTTGCCCAACCTGAAGTGGTTCTACTGCAGAGTTCAGCGTGGCCTGCCACTGTTTCCCTTGTGAACCACATATTAACTTCTGGCTGCAAACTCTGAGGAGTGGTCGTTCCTGTGTCTTCTGAGGCCTGGGAAAGCAATCTTAACCACTTGGTAGTTTCTGGCTTGCTATTGAGAGACAACAGAAAGAGTTATCGACATTATTTATAGAATGTTAAAACCCAAGTATAAATTATAAAATCTTATAGATGTAGAATATTTTTAAAATACATGCCTCTTAAATATCCTTTTTTTTCCTTTTAGTCCTAAGATTCCCCTTAACTGTTTAATATGAGAAGGATATCCCAACAGATCTTTTTCCTTTTCTGTAAATAGTACTTGTTCGAAACATTTTTTCTAAAGGCTTCAAACCATTTAGAAATGATTACTTTTAAGAACCGACCCTCAGTGGTTCCTGTTTGATAGTTTCCTAAATCAACGAAACATTATTTGGCGATAATGAAGCATGTCTGTTCTTTTATTAGTGATTACTGATTATCTAGGCATGGTTTTAAGTTTTTATAAAATTTGGGTATGTTTTTAATCTTCTTAGTCAAATGCTAAGCCCTAGAACACCCGATTTACAGTGCTGAAACACGATTAACCTTCTCACATTAGATTTCTCAGTTCCTGTGGGTTTTTTTGTTTGTGGCGTTTCTGGTTTTTAGTTGGTTTGGTGTTCCATCAGAGACGTGGTGCTTCTGTGTAGAGGGTGTGAGCGGTCGTGCTCAGTCGCTGTGTCCCCCCTTGCCCTGGGGACATTGCCATCAGGTGTGAACTAAATCACTGGGGCAGATGACCACACTGGCTCCTGGCGCGTCTCCAAGACTCTAAACCCTGCTGCTCGTCTTCTTGCTTAGTGATTTTTTTTGAATATATGAATATAGACATACAGATGATGACTGGGGGGCTTTAAAACTTTTTTTCAGGATACTTTTTGGTGAAGATGTTACTGTGATTCACAGCTGTTTTCAAATATTTGCTATTATTAAACCTTGCTTCAGAACAAGCGTGGTGTTTCACAGGCATAGTAGTGGGGGGCTCCGTTTGCCGACTCAGGAGTACGAGTGGCGTTTCGAAACATTTGCTGCCCCGACTTGGTTTGCCGGATTCTCCGCTAGTCTTGGTTTTGTTCGTTCTTTTGACTTTCCAAATAACATGACTTGGGCGGCTGTGGGGCCGTCCCCATGGTGCTACTGCTTTTTCCCACGTTTTGAGTCCCCGGTGGAAACCTGTCCTGCTGCCCATCAGAGGTGTGGTCTTTTTCCTTCTCGCGGATTGGCCAGAGCCGGCTGACTTGACTCCTGATCCTCCTGCCTCCACCCTGTGCGGGTTTGGCGCCCCGCCCACGGACTATGCGTTTTCATCAGACTGCAAGTATATCGGACAAATCTAAACTAGTCCTGGTGTTTGACTCCTCCGTAAAGAAGTGTGCTGCCTTTCTGTGGCGTCGTGCCGTTGGTACTTGGCCCTTTCTAGGGTGGGTCGTTTGCATGTCTTTGTGTGGAAAGGCATTGAGAGACCTGAAACAGTCCCTGTGTTTGCCTGCCGTGTGTTCGTGTGCCCGGCCCTGTGTGTCTGGCTCCTGCGGGTTCTTCTGTGGGTCCGGTCTGGTCCTGAACAGAGCAGACTACCCGACAGAGACTGCCATGTTCTCAGCTCGAGTGGTTTGTGAAAGTTGTCCCAGAGACTTTAGTCTTTTAATCGTTGTGTGTAAGATGTGGCACTCCATTGGGTCCTGGTTCCCTGTTTACAATAAATCTCCTGAACCAAAAAAAAAAGAAACATAACACAAAAACAAAGAAGAACTCTAAAATATGAAGCCAGGACTGCATTGGAACCACGGGACTTCCTACATTTTCATGAGAATCTCACCTAAGAAATAAAATATATTTTAAAATCAATTGAAGAAATTAAAATGTAAATATTATAACTGAAATTAAAAGTGACTAAAAAATTCTTCAAAGAATTACTAGTACTTTTCAGGAAATAGAAAGAGAACATTTGAATATAGAAAAAGAGACAACTATTCTAAAAAGAAGTCCTTAAGCAAAATGTTGTTGTATACTAGAAAAAGATGGCAAAAGAGTCCTAGGAATGGTTTTCTCTGTGTTTTTTTTAACAGTGAATAAGAAATTGAAGATTGTTTGAAAACATGGAACCATTTTGCATTCATCCAGCAATGTGGGAAAACTCCATTATTGGGAACTAATAGAATTCTAAAATATCAGTCATTTTGGCATGTGTGAAGTGTATTTAACAAGTTAATGTTTTGTATATAACATAAACTCAGTTATAAGGAAAGATAAACAGAAATCTTCCTCCATAATCCCACAGTTTCAATGTTGGAAACACCTGTGAAAATTGTTTGGCGTTGTCAATTAGCAACACACAAAGACCTCATAGCTTCATTTAGGATATTAATGATATATCGTTTTCATAATTTAATGTTCATATTTTCCATTACCATTAGCCCAGAGTGGCAAGTTTTCACTCTCCCCATGTGCCAAGTTGCATCTTGAATGTTCAGCTCCAAGCATATTGTCCAAACAAGTGTTTCTTTACAGCTACAATTCCATGTTATAATAGAGCACACAGGACAGACAAAACTACTCCACATTATCCTCCACTGCAGCCTCTATCTGCATCACCTGACCATGTAGTTGTGAATATCTGTACATATCAATTAGTGTATGTTTTCTTCTATAGGACTTTGGCTTGGCCAGCGACTTACTTTTGTTTAGAACATTACTTTTGTTTTGGGGTGGAAGTCAAGACTTGACATAGCCTGGTGCAGCAGGAGTTACCATCATGCTTGGACAATTATGAGAAATACTTACTACCTAGCCTGAGGGTCTCAAGGCCAAGAGGAATAATAAAGAACACAAAATAATGATTATGACTATGGACTGAGCTAGTCTGAATAGTCTACAGAGCAGCTTGTCTTGATAATATAATTCAGATGGGAAAAGCCATGTCCACAATTGCATAGGACTGAGGTTTTGTGGCTCACACACAGCCTGACTCTACAGACTTGACAGACTCTACATTTATGTATGGCAAGCTGAGAGTTAACTATTAAAAATTTAGCTAGACATTCAGAAGAAAAAATTCCCTAAGTTTTAAAGCTATGGTGCGCTCCATCTTGCTGTTTCCTTCTTCCCCTTACTCCTCTCTGTATGGGGCATTGTCAGGGGAAGGTGTGTGTGTGTGTGTGTGTGTGTGTGTGTGTGTGTGTGAGTGAGAGAGGAGAGAGAGAGGGGGGGGAGGGAGAGAGAGAGAGAGAGAGAGAGAGAGAGAGAGAGAGAGAGAGAGAGAGAGAGAGTTGAGAACAGAACAATGACAGAGCAATTGGGGGATAATCTTAAATACTGTGTTGAAATTTTGTATTTCAGTGAGAAATGTATGTTGCAAAGAATGATATGATAGAAACACTTTGTTTAAATGGAGTTACAATGATGCCAGAAATAGAGGTTGCACAAATAAATTTTTTTCTTCCACTACTTCAATTCTCCAGGCAAAGAATTTTCCCACCTCTTTCTGTCATAGCACTTTGGAAAAAAAATAAAAGGACTCTATTATTGCATCTATACCACCTATAATTACAACACTGATGTTGGCTGCTTTCCTCATTTAATTCAATCTAAAACTCTAATGACTGCCCAGACTTCCCTATAGGGGTAACAATTACTGTCACCAGTATATGCCATTAAAGGGGAAGCATAGGTAGCAAGTCACACAGCCACTTCCAGAATCAAACAGTGAAAGCTAGTTCCACATCCAAATAGGACAGAAGATTAAGGAAAACAGACCAAAAGCTGTCAGACCATTGTAAAAAACACTCAGAACAGAATGCTTATGTGTACACTGTTAATTCTTTTAGATGTCGTTTTATTCCGACATTAATTGAGTAATAATTAAAGCATGATTATGTATTAATGTGATTATATTATAGATGCTATATATACCATATTAAGAATAAGTGTACTGACTGATGTAATTCACACTGAGGAATTGCTGATTGAGTGATTACTTAGCCATGTATTTATAGATATCATACATAAAGCCATTTACATATGTTTAGACATAGGTATGAGACACTATGTCCATACTATGCTTTGTCAGGTTAGTATTTCATATACACACGTTAAGACACAGTCATCTGAATATGGATGCTAATAAATAATCCCACACTAGCTCAGAATTGAGTATAATAAAGGGTTGTTTATTTAGGGTTAGAGTCACAGATCACAGTCCTCTGCAGAAACAGGGGACAGGAACTGAATCCAGCAGCAAAGAGAGAGAGCATGCACAAGCTTTACAGCTGCATTTGTATGGTGTAACAGACCACACTCAAATGGGCTGGTATCATAAAGGCTATTGGCTGAAGGAATTCCCACAGCAGTCACCCCTCAGAATCTGTGGGGTATCAAAGCAGGATATAAAACTTAACAGCTCCTCAAATTCATCCTTCTATGAAATACAGTAGCCATCACATAAAAATAACACAATCCTTCCCCAAAGTGTATATTGTCTATAGAAGACTTAGATTACACAGTAATACATGAATGCTCTGTAAAGAATGTTGACTGAGGTTTCTGTTCTGTCAGATCCCACAGCCGTCGGCCATTCAGTCCCAAAGAAATCACACAGAGGTCTACATTAATCATAAACTGATTGGCCCAGGATCTCAGACTCTTCTTATTAACTAATTCTTATAACTTATATTAGCCATATTTCTTGTCTATGTTAGCCAAGTGACTTGCTACCTTTTTCAGCGAGGGAGTCACATCTTGCTTCTTCTGAGGCTGGTTCACGACCGCAGACTGGCCTCCCTCTTCCCAGCATTCTCGTTGCCCTGCCTCTTCTTCTTGCCTGGTCACCCTACCTATACTTCCTGCCTAGTTTCTGGCCAATCAGCATTTTATTAAAAGATAATACAAGTGACAGGATAAAAGACCATTATCCCACAGCAAAAGAATTCGCCTAGTGTAATGTTTAGAGAATGCTGATAAGGTAAACCTCCATCCATGTCCAGTACAGACATCCCCTTCCCTGAGCTGTAGCACTCTCTTTTTGCTCTCAGGCTTTAAGGGATCATTTTTACAATTTAATAGCTTTTCAGGAGCTTGTGCTCTTGAATGACTTTTAGACACACTTTACTTTTGTCAGAGAAACAAGCTGCAGGCAGCATACATAGCAAAGAAGGAAACATGAGGACAGCATTCAGATAATGGGGGCTGGAAAGGGACTAACGAAGAGTAACACTGAGGCTCCAGCAGGAGGACTTATGCATCCTGGCATTCAGGTGCATCCCCCTGAGTGCTTGAAGCAACAAAAGTTCAGGTTTTGCCTCTGGACATCTTCTGAAATTTGTTCCTGAGTGCTTCTCAGTCACAGTGAGTTGAATCGGTGGACTCAGTACCTCCAGATTCTGAGAGACGCCTATAGAGCTTCTTCCATGTGTTTGCACCATGTAAAGCTAGGGACAAATGGGATCAAATCAATATCTGGAACTTTCAAACAGAAGACAAAAAAGACTGCTTGGTTTATTACTTCAAATGGCAATGTTACGTCATTAGGAGAACACGTCTTTTGTATACAAGGACCTTGAACGTCAATACTTCCTTCATTGTGAATCCATTTGAGCTTCAGGAAATGGCATTATCCTCTATAGCTCCATTCCACTGTAGTTATGATGTTGACAACCCCTGTCAGAGAAAAGAGGCCAGAATATTAGACCATTGAATAATAACAAAACATCTCTGTCTAGGGAAAAAAATGCATAAAGCCCACAGAGGAACAAAACTTCAAAACTTCTACGTGGAGAAAGAAGCTTAGTTTAGATTTTTTTACAGAAGAAAGGGAAACTCACAGAAGTGAAGGCTCACCTCTAGTTGTACATGGAAGGGATCCAATTTAAGGTTCTAACTAATTCCAGGACCCACACTTCTAATTTCCTCCATCTTCTCCATACACACAGCCTTTCCTGGGCATCTCTAAGATTCAGATACTACAGGTTGCCCTCTCGCTTGTGGGCTCTCAGTGTTCTTGTTGGGCAGCCATTTTAGTTGCAAATGGTGTGTGGTAAAGGCTTAGTACCCAGAGTAGCACCACTTGGAGGAGGTGGGATAAAAGAGAAGACTTACTGGAAATTTTGTTGGTCTTTGAGGATGTATTTTCTGAGGGAATTGCACAAATTTAGATTCTTCCTCTTTCCCCTTCTCCTAGGCTCCTGAGGTAGATTCTTATGATTAACTGAATGTTCCAGTCATGATGTGGAATATTTTTACACTGTGATTGGTTTAATAATAATCTAAATATCCAACTGCTAGGCAGGAAGAGAATAGGCGAAAGTTCCAGGGAGAGAGGGAACTCTGAGAAAAAAGAAAGGTGGGATAGAGAGAGAGAGAGAGAGAGAGAGAGAGAGAGAGAGAGAGAGAGAGAGAGAGAGAGAGAAGAAGAGAGAAGAGAGAAGAAGAAGAAGAAGAAGAAGAAGAAGAAGAAGAAGAAGAAGAAGAAGAAGAAGAAGAAGAAGAAGAAGAAGAAGAAGAAGAAGAAGAAGAAGAAGAAGAAGAAGAAGAAGAAGAAGAAGAAGAAGAAGAAGAAGAAATGGGATTATAATGGTTACACTGCATGACAGATCATAGATTAATATAGGGGCTGGAGAGATGGCTTAATTTAAGTATATAATAAATAAATAAGTTTAAAAAATAGAATTAATAACAAAATCAAATCAAAAATCTCAGTTATAAAGGCTTTTTAAGCTTGACTCAACTAATATAAATAATAAGTCTCCATGTCATTATGTGTAGACTGGAGGTCCCAATGAGAAAGTTTACTACAGCTACTTCCTGATGTGCACCAGTCCGAGGGACCAATTGATCATGAACTGCAATTCCCAAGACTATGGGCAAAAGCAAATCTTTCTTCTTTATAAATTATCTCCTCAATTCAATTGAATGGCAGAAAGCTGATTGACATTGTCACTCAAATCTTATCTAATCCATTTTCTCAATTTGCTCCATGTTCTGACCATCTTGTGCTTTGGTAATTCTCTCAATAAATTTTCATGAACAGAACAAAACTCTAAATGTATAGCACTTTAAGTTAGTTATTTACATGTTCAGTGATTCATAAAAGATATAATGGAGTTAGGGTCAAATATAGTCAAAGGTAATAGCTGGTGAGGGTATGCTGGGAAGAGCCAGCTGTGGAACTTGATAATTAAGGATAACAATAAATAACAGAGGATATGAAAATGGAATCAGGTACTAAATAATAATTTAGAAAGATTTTGAAAGACAACTGTTTTAGTCAGGGTTCTCTACATGAGCAAAATTATATAAAATGAACTAATAGGATTTCTTGGGATGACTTTCAGGCTGTGGTCCAGCTAATCCAACATTGGCTGACTGGGAAGAGAAAGGCCAAGAATCCAACTGGTTATATAACTCCAGATGGTATTGATAACTAAGTTCCTCTACTACTAATTCTGTATTTCCTTCATCCTCAATAAGAATGTCAGCATGCCTCAGCTCTTGTCCTGGAGGAGTGACCCATACTGTCGTTCTTGGCAGATCTGTGCCCTTTGTCATCCTGTCTGGATTAGACTGCAGTATTTTCCTATGGACTTAAATAACAGGATGTAGCAGTACCAAGAAATATCCTAAAAAAATGTTCTGTACTGTAGACATAATCTTTCTTACTCCCATCGTGGAGGGGAAGAAAAAACAATTTCCTCACAGAAATCTGGATTAGTTAGCCCTCCTGACACTGTTATTCCTTTCTCAACCTGTTGGTTTAAGAGCATTAAAAGCTCAAAGTGGACAAGGGGAAGTCCAAGCTCCCAGTGCAATGGAATGGAATGCTTGTTGTGGCTACTGGCAGGAACAGTTTACCCTCTGGAACCAAAACTCCTAGGCCAGCAGAATTTAAATTTGCAGGAACAGAAAGCAAAAATTATCTTACTAGATCACTAGGAGTGATAATAAATGAAACTATTCCCTTTTCCTCCCCTTGATTCCTGGATCTGTGGGTCCCAGTTATTGGAGAAACTGTACCATATATTAGACGCTGATTTAAAACATATACTGACTGCTATCTAGAGAACCCTGCCCCAGTCCCCCAGGCTGATGCACCCTAATAGGTGATGTAATGCTGTCTTCAAAAGGCCATTTCATCTTTATCTCAGGTAAGATGCTTCAGGGTGGTGGGACACATGGTAAGACCAGTGGATTCCGTGATCATGGTCCACTGTCAGACTTCTCTGGTTGTGAAGTAAGTCCCTTAGTCAGAAGCAATACTGTGCAGAATACTGTGAAAGTGGTTAAGGCATCCTCTAAGTCCATGGAAGGTGGTTTTGTCAGAAGCACTACACGCAGAAAAGGCAAATCCATAACCGGACTAAGCATCTACTCCAGTAAGGACAAAGCATTGACCTTTCCACGGAGGAAGTGATCCAATGTCGCCAACCTACCAGCAGTTTGCTGGCTGAACACCCTAGGGAATGGGACCAAATCTGGGACTCAATGAGTGGCACTAGCACATCTCATCTTGGGCCAAGATTCCCTTTAGCCATGATCCAATGTAACCTTGCTTTCGTTTGTTTGAGAATTTTTCTGCTTATACAAATTAAACAAAAAATTCAGTCGACTTCTTACCTCTATCATGCCTGGAAACACCATAATTAATGATTAGCCAGTACCAAAGTTCTGCACAAGTCATGACATAATAAAGTCATGTTGCCTGGACTGACCATTACAGGTTAGGCCATTAGGCACATTGTTTTGTCTTTGCTGCCCATTATTATAACTACTATCACCTTGCCTTTGGTGATTTGGTGCTGCCACCTGACCCCTGACACCCCAGAGACCAGTTAAACCCATTTAATTTATTTCATTCCATTTATCCATTTTGTTGAGGAGCAGCAGCATCTCCAACCCTAAAGTCTGGCAGAAGGAAAAGGATGACAACACAACTCTTCAGATGTGCTGGTGCCCCTCCCCCCATTTAGATTCTTAGAGGATTAGTGAAGGCCGTGTGTTCTGGACTTTCTCATTGTAGAGGATTAGGTTTCTCAAGGCATACCCACTCTAGCATTGCAATTTCCCTGTCTTAAATTTCCTTCAGTAACACTAAGCCAAGGTAAACAAGCATCTCCAATTTCTTTTCAGTAGGCAATCTTTTGATAAACACTTCAGCCAACCGTTAAAACAAACTTTTGATACCTTTTCTTAACTACGTAAGTTTCTGTATTAAACCTAGACTCTCCACTCAGTAGGCCCAAATTAAAAAATTCAGCCTGATTCCACATTCTGTTCCTTCCAGCATCATCCCACACCCTTAAAATCCATTCACACACATATTCTCCAGACTTCCACTTGAAAGAATTAGCAAATTCATCCATCTCCTTAGTAGTATTAGCAGACCTCCTCAGGAACTACGTTTTCTACTTCCAATCCTTGAGCCTGCCTTGCCTTAAGTCTGATTATAGGTCTAGGAGGCAACTCTTAGTGGGACCTAAGGAATATCAGTATTATCTTGCCTTGTGTTTCCTTCAGAGGAAGTCACTGCTAATTTAACAGACAAAATAGGATTAATTTCCCGTCAAAGGTGAAAAAGTAAATATTTCAAGGGATAGGTGTTGGCAGGAGTTTCTGTCTCACCTGGTCCTGCAGCTGTTAAGTCCCAAAGAAACACACAGACACTTATACTAATTATAAACTGTTTGGCCCAGTAGCTCAGGCTTATTATTAACTAGTTCTTATAATTTAAATTAACCCATATTCTTATCTATATTTATTCATGTGACTTGGTACCTTTTCCTCAATAACGCATTTTCATCTTGCTTCCACTGCTTCTGGATGATGACTCTATCTTTCCTCTTCCCAGAATTCTCCTAGTCTAGTTATCCCATCTATACTTCCTGCCTGGCTACTGGCCAATCAGTGTTTTATTAAACCAATATATGTGACAAATCTTTATAGTGTACAAGAGCATTATCTCACAGCATATGGGGCTGAGGGCACTTACTACTTCCTCAGCTGAGACAAACCCTTGAGGATCGGAGGGTTTAAATTCTCCACTCTAGAAAGGTTTTCCTACACATCCCCATCCCAAATTATAGGATCCCATTCTTTACCAATGACTACCCTTACTTTAACCACCAGCACCCTCTGAGACTGGGACTTGAATTTTCTCTGTATTTCAACAAACTTATTACGATGGTTTCATTTTGATTTTCTTCAGTGTGAGCTCTGTGGCTGCTGAATATACTAACACATATGGCCTTATTGTTTTAAATGTGTATTTGTGTTTTAGAAATCACTCTTCAATAAATGGAACCATTATAAGATGGATATGCTGTCACTGTGTAACCACATTAAGTCCTTATCCACTTTGTTTTTCCTGAGTGATCCATTGCTGTCCTTCATTCTCTGTATTGGCCCCTATGCTTCTTTGTTCCTGCTGCTTGAAAAAAAGGCATGGGTCTTTTCTGTCCATTATCACATTTGTGTCACCTTGGAAACTGAAGGTGTGCTTCAGAAAACTCACTCTCTGGTCTCCAGTTCATTAAACACTGCAGCCATACCCCAATTATAATACCACTGCCAAGTGGCTGTCTAAAATGCAGGCCAGTTCTCTCTGTTAAGATAATGATTACCCTTTCAGGTATTTTGAATAGCTAAGCTGCTATTATAATTAATTATAGAGAACTCTTAACTAGCACAGCCAAGGAACATGGTATTCTGGCTAATGGTTCAATTGAAAGATTGAGAAATTAAAACATTGAATGCCCCTGAAACTCAGGCTGGGACTGGGCCAGACGATTGTATTTTATCAGAGTGTTCCTCCCAATCTAGATCATTATCTTGAACAATCAGCTACCTAAAGGAAGGGGTAGAATTTTCAAATTGCTACCAACGCTAGTGAGGACCTTCTTATTCCGTCCTTTCTCCGGTTTATGGCTATAATGAAGGCCATGTGGATGAAGTTGGTCTATGCTGATGTCCATAGGCCAGGCTGCTGCCGATGGTCCAGCTGCGGTGGTTAGCTGATGCTGCTGCCAATGACCATGTGGATGTCTGTACTCCTTGCTAAGACCGAAGGCCATGTGGATGTTGTGGTCTGTGCTGTGACCAAGGGCCCTGTTGAGGTCCGTGGTCTATGCTGCCAGAGACAAAGAGCATTGAAGCGTATTTTGCAGTCGTTTCAATGACTGCAGACTCATAGTTGAGAATGAGAGACATAGAAGGCTTCTGTGACAACCTCCCTTCCCTGATCCATCTCCCTCCCCCCAAAAAAAAAGGTTAAACAAGAAGCTGTTGAAGAGAACTCTTACAAATTAAGAAGAAGCTGGTCCTGTAGGCCCAAACTGCAGGATCTCCATAACACAGGGCAACAACAGGATACCCAAGAGGAGCCCCCGTGAGAGCCCAATTTCAATAGTGTAGCAGAAGCCAGAGGCCTCAAACCAGACCAATGACTCTTTGCAATGAACACTTACAGGTAAAGATACATGGACAAAAGGTTTACTACATGACTCACTATGTCACACACTACAGCTTCCATGACAAGGTTTTCCCCCTTTTCCTTTGGTTTTCTTTTCTCTTTACTTTTTATCTCTTAAATTTTATTTTATAGGGGTTGCAAGGGCAGAGGGTGAATATGAAGGGATGGAGAAATGAATGGGATCAAAATACATGATGGGAAAGACGCAAAGAATGAATAAAAAGGAAGCTTGTTTTTAAAAGAACTGCGATAGGAATCCTTAAGTGAAGCTTTTCAGAGCTGACGGCGTCTGGCAGGGGTGAGGGTAGGGTGACTCGGTTCACTTTGAGGGCTGGCTACTGGGATTTTGACCATGCTCCAAGGAGTATATGGGTAACATAATCAGCACTTAGTATTGGGGGGGGGGGTTACAAGTGTGGAGTAGACCTGGGAAGACTAGGAAGTGAATGTGATTGGTGTGTATTATGTGAAACTCCCAAATAGTCACTAAAAATACCATGTTAAAAAATAATGTGGGATGAAGCTGTTACCAGTCACTACTCCTAAGCTTTGAGACCATCTAAAGCAGTGGTGGGAATAGATACTACTACTCCTACTGCTGAAAACCCCTCACGAAAACTGAAAAACAACTTAAACAGTTTCATTAATGCATTGTAGGGTATTTTCTCCACATGTCAGGCTGTTCTATAATTTCATGTTTTTAGTCATTGGGTTCTATGTCAACATGGGAAGGTTGGGGGGGAGATATTTCAGTAGCCAAAGTGCTTGCTTCACATGTATGAGGTCATGGTCTTGGATTCCAGGTACCCACACAGAAGTCAGGCACAATAGTGCATGGCTGTCATGCCAGCACTGTGAACGGAAGGACAGACACTGGGGCTCTTAGTCACTTACTGGCAGGTCAGTCTCAAGCATCACGTTCCAGCCAATACCTAAAGTCAACCTATGGTGTCCATATGTGTACACACAGTTGAGTGCACATACACACACACACACACACACAGTATGCACACATACAACATATACGCACATGCACACAACTGTACACACTGGAATGGAAGGGATCAGAAATGTCCCAATCTAAGAGACTTGGTATTTTTCTCAGAGCTCATATGCCTGTTTAGCATGTACAAATCCTTAGTGTATATGCAAGATTACACATGTATGAGATCACGAGAATCAAAGCCCAGCATTACCCTCACCCAGGCCTGAGCGAAGAGTCATTCATGTTCCCCACATGACTGGCACTCCCCAGTGTTGCAGCCTCTGCTTCTTTCCTACCTCACCTGCACTGAGCTTTTCCTCCACCCAGGAGAGTCATAATTGCTATGTGATATTTACCATGTTTCACCTCAATCAAAGATGCAGCGCTCTTTGCTCTCAGAGCACATGCCTTTTCAACCTAAAGTCACGGCATATTCCCTTGCCTCTCACTTCCTCATTTATAGCTGTACCAGTTTAGCTGAACATTCTTGAAAACCCTTTTCAATGACACAGGAAAGGAGGATATAATTTATGAGACCAAAGGCAAGGAAGAGGTTCAAAGAGAGAAAAGTAAAATAATAAATGGAAATGAAAAGAATGAAAGATGTGGAGAAATAACTATGTACTTTCAGAACTATAAGAAAAGAGATACCAATTGTGAAAATGACCATACCACAGCAATGTCTAAACAACAAAAGTCTGGCAGGCAGTCCCATCTCCAACCACATACGTATCTATTTGTGCAGACTTCCTTTTTCCCCTCGGAGTCTCAAGTAAATAGGAGTGATTTACTCTTTTGATGCTTCCCTCCATGTTTTCTTAAGGCAATGGTTATATGAAATAGGACTATGGCTCTTATTCTAAAGCTGCGAGCCTTCTCACTTTGTGCTGATGTATAGCACCTCGGCACTATACCTTGCTCCCAGTGCTAGTGTAATCGGCAATTTCGTAACTGTAGCCCACGGCATAACAGTCACAAGCGGTGATGACTGCTTGTCATTTTCCAGCTACTCTCTAAGGGCAACCTTGTTTTGTTTCTCTGAAGTCCTCTGCCTGATTTCTAAGTCAGTATAGTTACAGATAAAGGAACAGAAGTTCATAGATTTGGAGTAAATTGTCAGAGTGCCTCACTAGGACTCAACCTTTCCTTCAGGAAATAAATCCACAAGGCTATTGCTTTTTAGCATGCCTTTGTCTATTTATTTTATACCCTAGGCTAGCCTTGTATCGCTCTATAACCAATGATAGTATCGAAATCCTGATCCACAGCCGCTTACCATGGTGCCCAGCTTCTTTGCCACACTTTTAGGAAACTCTTCAACAGGCAACATTCTCCACTGAGTTTTCTTTTAAGACTCTGTCCATTAGCTTGGAGTACAGGGCTCCATTTGAGAGCCAACATGCTGAGAAACTTGCACAACTTGATAAAGTGGGGCCCTCAGGACATGGGGAGATTTCCAAGGCATTGATATCACTGTCATTACCTCTGAATTTCTGAGTCTAGGGAAGGATACATAAGAAACACATGGGGCCCAGGAAGCTCATCATTAGGCCACAGGCAGAGTGCTTGTCACTCCCCAGCCCCTTGGAGGATCTGGGCTCTCCCCATGTTGGGAGGAGAGTTCCCACAGAGCAGGGCTCCATTCATGGGCTGACTGGACAGGAGAGGGAGACAGAAACAAACATGTCTATAATAAACTATTTTACTCACAAAATACAAAGGAGTTTTCATCAAATCCCTCAATTTTGAGGCATTTTTTATGGTATGGGCTCCATGAAGAAACCCTAGTTAGATTTTATAGAGCTATTTGCTTTGATAAGAACCAATCCCCTTTTTATCCAGGAAGAAAAATGATGCTAAAGCTGCATTCAGGGTGTAAAAGAAATGAAGTGTTCTGTTTCTATCAGATGACTGAGAATCTAAATGGTCTCAAAACTGTAAATGCTGAACAAAGACATTTAAGCCACTTGCTGTACTTCACTGCGCAATTATAAATCCTTCTTGCAATTTCTCAGACTTGCAGGCTGCTGGAGCTAATTAACTGCTCTGGCAGTGGGAAGACGTGGCCATGTGATTCGCAGTTGCTGAACGGCTGTGGGGTATTTAATACGAACAACAGATGAATCAAGGGGCTGCAGTTAGCAAGAGTATCAGCCGATAGAGTATGCCTACCTAAGTGGCTGTTATTCAGTTTCAAAATTACCTTCCTGAAGACTTATGTTGGGATGTTTTTTAATGGTATAATAGCCTTACATTACAGTGAGCAGTGAGGAAGCCATGTCTGTAATTCTGCGCTGCTAAACCTAACATGGTAACTCCCCTAAGATGTCACCCATGCTTGGGGATAACTCGTTCATGGCACGGGGTATATAGCCTATCTTTCTCTATGTCAGTCGTTCTCAACTCTCCTAATGCTGCAACCCCTTAATTCAGTTTCTCGTGTTGTGGTGACCCTCAAACATAAAATTATCTCTGCTCTTACTTCATAACTGGAGTTTTGTTGCTGTTGTGAATCATGGTATAAATATCTGATATGCGGATGGTTTTAGGCAACACTTGTGAAAGAGTCACGACCCACATGGTGGCAACCACTGCTCTACGCCTTCATTACCAGGGTATCCCTCAAACATGACGTCAGTACCCATAAGTGGGTAAAGGGCTCAAAGATAAACCACTCTGGAGACAGTTTCAAGCACGGCAGCTGCTTTGTTGCATGTTATCAATAACTTACGTAGCTGAAGTCTATTGACTTTGATGGGTTTGCACATTGCCGCAGATTGGATAGTGAGAGCTCATACCACCAGAATGTCGATGTGAAGAAGCACATTAAAAGAGATGTGACTAGTGCACACTCAGCTGCAGGCTGGCTACCAGCTACTCGGGCTACATCAGAATTCAGTGTTCTGATTTCAGAAGCATGGTGTACCATGCTTCTTATTTAGAAGTGCAGTGTGCAAGGTATGTTGACTGCCAGTCAGGTCATGCGTGCATCTCCTCCTACACTTTTAAGCTTCTGTAACTGAAGGAAATGAAAACTGTCTAGGAAGATTTCAAACTTTTGAGGAATTTACTTAGACTACACTAGGTACTTACATGGCTAGTGATCGATCAGCCCTGCACTCCTGGTCACAGAAAACACATTTCACTCTGAGCATCTCTTGACTTCATGAATGAGACAGCTTTCACACAAAAACTCCAGATTGGCCTGGCCAATTGCATGGCACATTTCATGTCCATTGTTACAGACTGTTGTGTGTGTGTGGAGAGGAATCTACATTTTTATTGTGCTAGAGTACTTCCATATGTGGTTTCATTTAATCCCCATGAGCATCTATTACAAAGTAAGATCCAGAAAATTCTGACTTCCTGCTAACTGTTCCCAACTCAGCTATACTATCGTTCTTCTTTTGCTGGTTATAAACTATGTCAGTTTCCCACAGAGCTGCCATGGTTTTCTTTATATTGCTTTTACATCCTGGAGGACTTACGGATACTTACAGGTGCTTTCTCATCTGAGGTGAGTGTTGTCCAGCTTAGCGACTTCTGGAGTAAGTGAAAGTGGACTTTTAAGGGTCAATGTTACTGATAATTGCTTCTTGAGCTCCAGCCCCAACCACCAGTTGAAGTAGAAAAAAAATTGAATTCTGTGATGGCTGTAGCATATTATCACATAATTGATTATCTTATGGTTCTAGCGACCAGAATTCAAAATAAAGGTATTTTCAAGAATATAAATGGGAGAATCCCTGGATGAAGTGCAACAGGAAGGCAATGGCTACTGAGAGAGGGAGAATCAGTCTTCTCTAGGAGTGAACACCCTGATAAGTATCTGTAGCTGTTTTTTTTTCTCTTTGGGGGCATGCCACCCAGCTCCCAAATAAATACACAAAGACTAATTCCTTCTTACGAATGCCTAGCCTTAGCTTGGCTTATTTCTAGCCAGCTTTTTAAACTTAAATTATCCCATCTACTTTTTGTCTCTGGGTTTTTTCCTTTCTCTATTCTATTTACTTCTCTTTAATTCTTACTCATGGCTGACTGTGTGTCTGGGTGATTGGCCCCTGGCATCCTCTCTGTTCTTTTTCTTGCTCTTCCTTCTTCTCTTTGTCTTCTGTTTATTCTCTCTGCCTGGAAGCCCAGCTATTCCCTCTCCTGCCCAGTTATTGGCCATTCAGCTTTTTATTAGGCCAATGAGGTGTTTTAGGCAGGCAAAAAACACAGCCTCACAGAGTTAAATGAATGCAGCATAAAAAAATACAACACATGTTTGCATCAAACAAATATTCCACAGCATAAACAAATGTAACACATCTTAAACTAATATTCCACAAAAAGTAACTCAAGAAATGTTCAGCCCTAAACACACATACTTCTGAGCAACACTAAATGGATTCAATACATAGAGTGTGTATGAGAGAGTGTGTGTTTGTGTTTGTGTGCAAAAATTAAAAATAAATAAATAAAAATTTGCTTTTTTTTTTAAAAGAAAAAAAAAGCATTCACTGAGTTAGTCAGTCCAGACTACTGGGACCTACCCTGTCGGGCAAGGGGTAGAACCAGCTCTCCTAGGCCCATGCCATAGGTGCCAGCTCTCCTATACCTGTGGTGAAGGGCCATCTCTCCTGAGTTCTTGAGGGGGCAGCTCTCCTATGAGGGGTAGTACCAGCTCTTCTGCTTCAGTGTCCAGGGAAGAGCAGGGCCTGCTTTCCCAGGACCAGTGAAGGTCAGGGCCCAGGTTAGCATGGCCCTCAGATTTTAGCATGTATGGTTCCTATGCCCTCTTTTGGTAACATGAGCCATGGACATCAACACAGACCCCTGATGCAATGGGTCCACGGACCCAGACATAGCTCCTGGGAGCCGCTCGGCCCAGACATCACCGTGGCCCCAGTGGCAGTGCAGGTCACCCAGATCAGTACGGTCCCAGCGGCAGCATGGCCCTCAGACACCAGCACCAGATCCCCACTACTCAGGGCAACAGCAGAATATCTGACGGGAGTTTGGATGACAGTCTAGTAATAATAGTGTGCCAGAGGCCAGAGATCAATTAAGCGAGATCAATGAGACATTTCAGTGAACGTATTCAAGTGGAGCTGATTGGACAGACTGTAGCTCCCAATGTCACTGTGACAAATTAAGAGGTGTTGAAGAGACAGGAAAGACAGGGGGAGGACTGAGGTGGGGTTTTTTATTTGTTTTTTTGTTTTGCTTATAACAGATTTTTTAGGGATTTATGTTGCAGAGGTCAAGGGTGGATATGGAGGGACTGGGAAATAAGCAGGATTAGGATGTATGATATGAAATTACCAAAGAATCAATAAAGAATTATGTGTTAATGTGTGTATCTGTATAAAATCTACAAAATTTAAAAAAAAAAAGGAAAAAAGTGTTGGCAAGACTATGTGTCCTCCTGGATCCTGGTGAACAGGAATAACCCTTTCTAGATGCCTCCCACTGTGTCTGGCTACCAGCACCTCCAATATTTTTTTAAGAACCATCCCCCTGATCTCTGTCTGTATTCATCAGAATGATCTCACTTTCTAGAATTGTGGATCTCTGTATTTCTTCTCTTCTGAGGATGTCAGTGTTTGGATTGAGAGCTCATTCTATTCCAGCAAGACTTCAGCTCACCGACTACATCAGAGATCTATTGCTAAACAAAGCCACATCCTAAAGGTCAGGGAAGGCATTAGAATTTGGGTTGATGATATTCTCAGGCACAGTGCCCTTAACTTACCTATGTGAATTAGCTATTGCTTGTCTGTTTTTCATGGTTATAGCTTGTTAAACCTTTAGTTAATCTCATTCTAATGTGGCAATTAAAAACATGCATGCCAGGCCCCCTCACCATGACTCGAATACATTCAGAAACAATAGGATTTTCTTTCGTTAAAGAGAAAAGCTGGGCAATGGAGGCACACACTTTTAATACTAGCACTCAGGAGACAGAGGCAGAATGATCTGTGAGTCTGAGGCCAGCCTCATCTACAGAGTGAGTTCCAGGACTGCCAAAGATATACCTAAAAACCTTGTCTTGAAAAAAAAAAAAAAGAGGGAGTATATTAATGTTTTTAGATACCTGTTTGTTGTTTTAATGAGAAAGAGCAAGAAAGGGTTTATTGCCTGGGAAGGAAGAGGAGGATCTGGGAGGAGTTGTGGGAGAGAGAAGCAAAATCAAAATTCATTGTATGAAAAAAAATGCATCTTCAATTAAAAAGAGGATGAAACTTGAAAAGAGAAGAAGTGGTACCCAACCTGTTTACAGAATCTAAGAATGATTTTAAATTACTTAATCAGACAATACAATAAGTTAAAATAGGCACCAAATAGCTATCACGAAGTTCAAATACATTACCACTCATTCTTATTTGCTTCATCCAACTTTTAAAGAAAAAATGACTGCATGTATAACCTAGCTCCAAAGACACTCCGTTGCTCTGCTCCTTCCTCCTCAGAGGTGACCTCCATAGTGAAGACAGCGCAAAATATCACAGGTATTCTCTCCCTTCCTCAATAAAAACCAGACAAGGGTCAGATTCTCTAAATGAAGACACCAAAAAGACATGTGTATGTGTATGTGTGCATGTGTATGTGTGTGCATGTGTGTGTGTATTAAAAAGTCACACTTTTATAAAACAGTATTGTTTAGATGAATAAAGTGCCAATGTTAAAGTAAGGTCTTTATTCAGGAAGGAATGATTGGCACAGCTAATGACAAAATTTGGTTTGAATTCATGGGTGTAAAGACAAAGTCTATACGAGGGCAATGCTCAGTATTTTAGTTGCTAAAATATCAGGAAAATGTTTAATTACTTTGTATGTGCTCAGTGAAGGTATCTAACTCACATTATGGAGTGAAAGAACACACGCTGATTGTGTACGTCAAAGAGCTGATCCACTGTATTCATCTCAGAAAGATACATTAAGACTAAGTTCTTGGTTATCATGTGACTATTAAGAGCTATGGAATTAAAAATCTATATCACCTGTATAGCACTGAAGTACTCTTCATGTATGCTACAGCTGTGTACCTTGGTCCTCTTGTTCGACTCCTAACAGTGGGATCAGGGTCTGTCTCTGAATCTTTTACTGACTTTTGGCCCCTATTCCTCATACTGGGTAGCTTTGTCCAACCTTAATATGTGGGGAGGTGCTTGATCTTACTGCAACTGCTATGCCCTGCTTTCTTGATACTCATAAGAGACCTACCCTTTCCTGAACAGAAATAGAGGAGAAGGATTGGATTGGGAGGTGGGAACAGACGGGGAATGAGTGGGACTGGGAGGAGAGAAGGGAGGGGAAACTGTGGCCTGGATATAATTTTTTTTAATTTATAAATTAAAAAATTTCAAAAGTAAAATGTCTGTGAGTTTGAGGCTGGCCTGAACTACAGAGCTAGTTTCAGGACAGTTTGGATTGTTACATAGAAAAGTACTGTCTCATAAAACCATAAACAAAGTAAAAAGTATTTTATTTTAGTTAATTAGCTTTACTGTGTAAAAGACAATGACTGCATAAAAGCAGCTTGAGGAGGAAAGCATTTATTTCGCCTTACAGCTCTCGGGTCACACTCCATCGCTGAGGAAAGTCAGGGCAAAAACTCATGGCACAAAATGTGGAGGCAGGAATTGAACAGAGGCCATGGAGGATTGCTCCTTATTGACTTGATTCTTATGTCCTGCTCATCCGGCTTTTTCATGGCATCCACAGTCACCAGCCCAGGGCTGGCTCTGCTCACCGTGAGTGCATCCAATTATCAATCAAGAAAATTCACCACAGGCTTTCCCACAGACCAGTCTTGTGGGGGCATTTTCTCAATTGAGGTTGCCTCTTCCAAAGTTAATCTATCTTATGCCAAGCTGCCATAAAACAAGTCAATATTGTACCATGCATGTGAAATAATTATTTAAATTTTATTTAAAAAAAATCATTTCCTTGTGCCAGAAAGTGGTAGCACATGCCTTTAATCCCAGCATTCAGGAAGCACAATAATATACATAATCCAGATTTTCTGTGTATGCTCCATATTTACATGGCTTATTTGTTTTAAATCTATTACTTTTTAATATTTATTTTATTATCTTACTCCTTTAATCTATTACTGTTTGTACTCTGTCTCTTTAAAGACTTTTGTCTTTTTTATAACAATTTACTTCTTTCTGTAACTCTCTATACTCTTTTTCTTTTCTCTCCCAAGTCTAAGTATGTTTATCCAACATTGTGACCATTAGAAGTCTTTAATGTCTGAGTCTGTCCTATTCTGTATCTGTAATTCTTTACTGTCCAGAAGTGCTTCTTAAAATGCTAAGCACCAAACCCGACCTATATATATTTGGGGTCGAGGATGTGTTTGTGCTTTTTCACAGAAAGAAAATGAATTCTGAACGTGATGTCGAGGCTGCGGACACAGAAGAGTTCCAGACTTCCAGAGGTGATTGAGGAGAGATCTTTGGTCCGGTCTTCCTACCCCCAAGGAAAGGAGTGCCTGCTGACAAAACCAGCTACACCACTCTGCATGGTGTCACCCAGCCCCCAGAATCCAGGGAGACCCGGCTGACATAAGGGCCAGGATGTGCTCCATGTACCTGAAACCAGCTCGCCTCACCCTGGCTACCCCACCTGTCCAGGAGCACAAATGCTAAACTGCTTCTGCAGCTTGAACTCTGGTCTGCTTTGGAGCTGAGTTGCAGACTAAACATCAGACTGCTTTAAACCTTGGGACACAGAACTCATTTTAATTAAAATATTAACCTCTCTTCACTTAAGAAGGGGGAAAATTGGGGGTTCCTGTGACTGTTGCCCAGAGGCTGGAACTGGCGATATATGATAACAACAATGTAGGTCATTGTACTCCCACTGAATTTGAGCTAATGATACTTGTAACTGCTTATAGATAATGGGTAAAGTCTGACACATGTTGTAAAGTGTTTGGTTTTAATGCATAGGTTTAAAAATTTTGGATTTTGAGCCCTTTTACACTGCCCTAATTTTTGGCAGGCAGCACACGTAACTTTATGTGGAGTAGGCACTTAGGAATGTGGTCATTCCATAGGCCAGACTAAAAGGTGAATACTGGGTGGGGAAAAGCCCTTTCTTCTTATCTGGAGATGGAGTTACTGGTGCCAAAACTATATCATTATATCTTTTGTTTGAGGAGCTCTTCAGAGTCTTTTCATTAATGACAGACGCAGGGACCCAATGACGGGAGTTAATGTGGATCCTCACCTGAAGAGCACACCATACAGAGGTTGTAGAAACCGGCTCAACATGGCATGGTTCAGGTATGAGGGTGCTCTCCACATGGCCTAAGACAGGGTACCCTGTGATCTGCTTACTTTAATCCTGCTAGATGCCTTTTACTTGAGGAGCTCCAAGGACGGGCGACTTATGGCAGGATAATCCCCCAACCTAAGGCAGGGCCCTGGGAACCCTAGGAAGGGTAAGGGGAAAAAAAAAAAGGCCTGGTCCCCACTTGACCTAGTAGTCATCGGGCACCCCTCTGTTCCCAGGAGAGAGGGATCACTTCACCACCCGAGAGGAGGGTCTCTCTCTGTCTCAGTCCCTTCTCCTTTGCTCTGACACCATGGTTGACTCTGACTGGTGCTCTCCACTTGATAGCTGCCTGCCTTTGTATGGGAGGGGGAGGGGATCTGTTGGGAGCTGTTTCCCCTAGAGATCATTGCAGGAACCATCGCCCTGGGGAGACTATGGGGAACCCTACACCCATGGTTGTACTGGGATTGGTTCTGTTGCCCCACACCCAGTTGAAGCTGTTAATGGAGAAAAATAAAATAAATAAATAAAAAAAAATGCTAAGCACCACTCAATACTTAAGCTACACAATTGCTAGGGAAAATACAGCACTGTCTGCTTGCTCTGCCCCGTCCAACATGGCAGAGCTGTTTGCTGCCTCTGGAGCCATGCTCACAGCCCCATTTTTAGGCACACAGCCAGTCTATGTTGCCATTAAGCAAGTTGTAGCACTCTGGTCACAAACCCCATTTAAATGCTCCATAGCCGGACCTCTGAAAAGAGCCAGAGCTATTTGTGCTGGTGAACCAGGGAACCGCCATTTTTTTTTCAAAAAAAAAAAGCTGCACAGTTTTTATTGCAGCTCTCTTAAAGCAGTCCACCCATGCTCACCGCAAGCCCAGATAGAAAAAAAAATGGGGCTACAAAAAGTCATGCTAAACTCTGTTCTTTTGTGTCTAGAATTCCTTTTCAAGCTTTATGTGGATATAGTTACCCACATTGGTAGCCAATTTGTAGAAGGCCGCTTGTTTGTCCCCAGCCGCTTAGCCCCCAAATAATCACACAGAAACTGTATTAATTAAATCACTGCTTGGCCCATTAGTTCTAACTCTTATTAGCTAACACTTACATATTAATATAACACATTTCTATTAGTCTGTGTATCGCCACATGGCTGTGGCTTACCAGCAAGATTCCAATTGGCATCTGTCTCTGGCAGGGATACATGGCTTCTCTCTGACTCTGCCCTTCTTTCTCCCAGCTTTTAGTTTAGTTTTCCCCACCTAGTTCTTTTCTGCCCTGCCATAGTCTCAAGCCAGCTTTCTTTATTAACCAATCATATTCACAGCAGAGAGGATCCCACATAATATGAACATTTTATTTATCTAAATATGTGCAAACACATCAGTTCACAAACACATGTTGAAGTGTGTTAAGTTAGGAGGGGGATTTAAGATTTAGAGAAGACAATAAAGTAATGGATTAGCAAGATTTAATCCATCCTTTGTCATTGACTTTACCAAGACACTTGAAGAATACCTCTGCTTATTTTCCAGGAATTGTTTCCATGTATTTTGGTTGTAACAGTAACCAGAACAGCACTGCTCTTAGAAGCCTGCCCTCTCCTACTGTTTTTCTGAATTAACTTGGTACTGCCGTGGTTTGGGGTATTTCATTTATGCGCATTTTCCAGCTGGCAGCTCTGATTATTGCAGTGTCTATACTGTCTTTCACAGACAACAGTAAATTACCTTCATTATTAACTCACTATAAACTATGGGAATGATGCATGGTGTGTATTGCTATTGTCAGAAGAAATGCACTCAATAAAGAAATATTGTTCAGTATCTCAAAAGAACAGAAGTCTGATAGATAAGAGGAGTTTGAAATATATTAGTGTATAAATGTTGAGGAGCACCTCACACAGAGAAGCAGACACTTGCGGAGTTATGCAAAAATGTGATGCCCTCTAATTCCATTGATGAGGTACAGCAGTGATTCTTGGATTGGTGAGGGCAAGTTTAGTTGGCCTGGTTGTGCACTGTGTTTTGAATAATGGAGCTCTCCACAATCCCAATTATATAGATATTTGTTTAATTACTTGACCAAGAATTTTTCTTTCTACCTGACACTTGACTGGATGTGGTCAGGAGCTACAACCAGGAATTTCTAGACCCTGAGAATAAAATTATTGGAACAAATTTAAAACCATTCTGCCATCAAATATGCATAAAATATCAAACAATAGCTGTTATTTGAATAAAAGTAGAAAAGATGCTTAAATTTGTCATCAACAGACCCAATCTTGTCCAGTGATGGTCAATGCATGGCACATCTGCTGATATATGATATGGCTGTGGTTTAAGGAAGACCTCACATAACTATCTGAATATTCTGATGAGATGATTTCTTCAGACCGTCATCATCACAAGCAATGGCCTGGACCTGTAAATCAGACTTTGTGCAAGAGAGAGTGTCTTCTCTCCTTTCTTATTATCAATTCCTCTGAGGTTAGATGAGGAAATTTACCCTTACCCCTACACCCCACCTGAGGAGAGACCTCCATCCTTACAACTTCTTCTGGTTGATCTCTTTCCCTTAGCTCTCTCTGTCTCTTTTTATGGGTCTCATTTCTAAGACTCTATCTCTTCAGTTATGTGTTAAAGCCATTTCAAATACGTATTTGAAGAGTCAACCTTGAAGCGTGTAAATACAACACTTTCTCAAGTCCTGTAAGCAGTTCTCAGTGAAAAGTCTAGACCAAAATGAAGGAGCTTTGTCTAGAATTTTGAAATCATGTTAGCAAACTCAAAAGTGTTGGATAATTTTTGTTTTCTTATATTTTTTTCTTGATGCCAGAAAGTCAGTGAGACTAAGACAGACTTACCACTCTCATATTTTAGAAGAAAGCTGGTTAGAAAGCCATTTTAAGAACACTTAAATTTCCAGGGTTGGAAATAATAAGTAATTGATGCTGAATGCTACCTGTAGATTCCTGATGAATTTGGTCACCATCATTACAGAGTAAATTATATTTTGTATCAAGTACTTAATTTATATATCCATTAAACAAAGAACCACAGTTTGAAGATATTTAAGTAAACATTAAAATGGGGTAGTTATAATGGGGAGATAATTATCTTTGTAACATTTTAGATCTAGCCATGAGATATTTGTTATGATCACAAAGTGTCTAAAAATTTTTTGCATGTATGAGTGTAAATATGTACAGGTGCATGCATGCACATGCACATTGTAGTGGTGTACACATGTGTGGAAACCAGGGACAAACTTATATGTCATTCTCAGGAGCTGTTCACCCTATTGTTTGAAGCAATGTCTCCCATGAACCAGGCTGATGAACTCAAAAAGACTGCCTGTCTCTGCCTCCCCAGTGCTGGGATTCCAAATGCCCAATGTCTTCAAACACTAGGCCTGGCTGATGAACCCATAGAAATCTGCCTGTCTCTGCCTCCCCAGTATTGAGATTACAAATGTCTGACCATGCCTAGCTTTTTTGCTTGCGCTCTTCTGATCTGGCTCAAGTTCTTATGAGTGACTAACAAGCACTTTGCTTACTGAGCTATCTCCTCAACCTGCTTTGATTCTTTTGTATAAAGAGACATGGTGTATAAGTGATTTAAAAAATATAGAAGTTGTTAAAAGAAACTTCTGACTTTCTTTGTCCTTGGTGTGCCTGTTTATTAACAGGCAGGAGCCCACCTCCCAGGCCTCAAAAACAAAGACAGAGGTTCCAGTGGCAGAAAGAATAGATGTTGATTTTTGTTTTGTTTTATTGTTTTTTTTTAATCTTTTTTCCCTTGTCTTTAGTAGTAGATAAGAAAATCAGGGAAGGTAGGTGGTCCAAGACCAAGGAGTAGTCCTAAACTGAGGACTACTTAGCACAAATCTAGAATTCTACATGTAAGTAGAGACTGCTCTTTCATTTCCCGGCCACCCAACCCTAAATAATCACACAGAAACTTTATTAATTACTTCACTGTTTGGACAATAGCTTAGGTGTATTCCTAGCTAGCTAATTTACATCGTAAATTAACCCATTTCTATTACTTTATATTTTATCACAAAGCTCGTGTTTTCTTAACCTCTTGCTTTTTGGACAGCTACATGGTGTCTGCCTCCTTTGGCAGCTACTTGATGTCTCCTTGACTCCACCTACTCTCTATATTTACCTCTGTTCAAATTTCCTGCCTGGTTTTATTTTTCCCTGCCATAGGCCAACGCAGCTTCTTTATTAACCAATGGCAATAAAACATATTCATAGCATATAGAGGGGAATCACACCATCTAGATTTTAAGGTCATGGTGAAATGTTAAGTGTTGAGCAGCCTGACCTAACTTTTAAAATGATCATGTCCCTTTTACCTTTGAATTATTGTTATTTGGGTAAATAATTCCTTCTAAATGACTTGGTGAGTATCTCAAGGCCATGAAGAGGCTTTGATTGATCCCTGGCTTCTCAGTCATTACTAAGTTATCCTTGTTACCACGTGTCAGCAATTAAATTAGACAATAGGACATACACACATTAGCAGTGTTTACCATGGAGGTCTATGATACAACACCCTTCATTCTGTCTTTATAGTCTCCAATCAGAAGTGGAATATGTTCTCCCTGCTACTTGACCCTAGGTAGGCCTGTAGTTGCTGAGGTACCAGGACTGAACAGCAGGAACTCTTACCATTCCAGGTGGTGATACTTGAGAGAATGGAGCCAATGAGTAAGGCAGACTAAAGTCTCACAGAACAACCAACTATATTCAGAGCCTCAGACAACCTATACTTTGAGGGTCACGTGAGTTCAGACTCTATACAATAACAAAGATAAGCCACGTGTGGCAAAAGCATGTTTTTCCATGGAAGCACACAATGAATTGTTTAAGCATTACCTAAATAACAATAGCAAGTGGTAATAGGTAGTCTGAAGTAAACCCACTCCTATCTGGGAGGAACGAGAAAACACATTCTAAGAACAAGAGTTTTGAAGATATGCCACAAGACTATTGTCCTGTTGTCTTGCAGTGTTCTCACAAGCACTCGGAATTCCTCTCCTTTGACTCCATTCCTGGACCATGTTCCACCAGGCAACTTGTGTTTCCTGCTCTGTGATATATTTGGCTTTGCAATCTATTTGTTCATTTTGAGTTATGTCCTTCATCATACTTACGATCATCTCAAAAATTATATATTCCATGGTTACATATTTATTTGTTGCTGCTCTGTCTAAAATAATATCATTTGTCCTTCACCACAAGATTTTGGCTATGAATTCTGAATGGAAGTTGGTGCAGTAAAGAAACCAAAATAGCTGCTCCGTGGGTGAAAGGGAAAAGCTGTTTATTCCGAACTGCCGATGCTGACTCCCAAGAAAGCAAGGAGAAGCGACAGAGGACAGATTTCCCGGATTAATGGGACCAGGAAAAGGGGTTTTGAGGGCTGATGTGAAGCTTCTGAGTAGGGACTGGGGGTGCAGGAGCCTGAAGCTTGATAAGTTAATAGGCACCACATTCATATATTAACTGAAGAGCCACAAGTACCTCTGGCCAGACATGAGGAGAAGGACCTCCCTTTTTTATCAAGTAAGAATTTTGGAGCCTGAAGCTAATAGGTACCACATTCATATATTAACTGAAGAGCCACAGGTACTTCTGGCCAAACATGAGGAGAACGACCTCTCTTTTTTAGCAAGTAAGAATTTTCTTCAAATGCCCTGCCTCGCCCCCCCAGAATGGTGGCTTTTGTCTAAATGCTTGACCTTTGGAAAAGAACGAAATAAAAGTAAATATTTAATTGAATTAATACAATAATATCTGTAAATAAAGTTTTAAAATGAAGTGGTCTTGAAATTACCCAATTCTAAAGCATTGTAGTCAGTGTTGTTTTAGGCATGGGCTGAGACATTGCATTCCTGAAGCGCTGGCCACTAATGTTCTAAGATGGAGACTCCCAAGAAGGGGCTAACATTCCAAGAAGGAGCATCTGATAGCTTAGAACTTTCTTTCACTGTTGCATTTAGTAAAAAGATGGAACTAAGCTTCAGAAGGAATTTTTGTTTTCTTCAACTTGATGGGCATGGAATTCTAACAAATAAAAACAATGCAACAGTTTCCACAAGTAAGAATTTGTCAGTATCAACAAAAGTAAAAACTTAACTGTGTTGATAATGTAATGGGTTCATCGCCAACAAAGTAACATGTTCTATTTTCTAATGGCGATAAAATAAATACATTTCGTATGAGTGAAACCTGGCAGATGAGATTACGTCAAATGATCTGCATGGTAAAGAAACTATTACAAGAAAGAGACAATCCGGATAATGAAGAAAAAAATTACACACTATTAATCCGACAAAGGATTAATATCCAAGATCTATAAGAGACTCAACAACAAAAGATTTAAAAATGGGAAAAATTATCTGAACAGATGTTCCTTAACAGGATTTATACAAATGTCCAACAAATATCTGAAGAAATGCTTGATAGCACTAACCATTGGCGCTATCAATACAAATCAAGGCCACAGTGTGAGGGCATCCAATCCCACACAGAATGGCTGTTATAAAAGTGACAAGATTTGACAAACGCTGGTGAGAATGAAGCAAAGGGCAATACGAACATGCCACTGGAGAGACAGTAATATTGCAAAGTCACCATAAAATGCTCCAAAAAACCTAAAAAAAGAATTTCTACAGGATCTAGCAATTCCACTTCTGTCTATGCATCCAAAAGAAATGAAATCGATATGTCAATGAGAAAGCTACATCTCCATGTTTATTGCAGGACTATTCACAGTAGTAAGACTTGGGATCAATATATTTGTCTGGGAGACAAATGGCTAAAATATTTTTTGCAATGAAACATTGTTCAGCCACAAAAAAAGAATGAAGTTGTTATTTGTGGTCCTGGGGATGCAGTGGTTGAATATTATGTTAAACACAGAAAGAAAATACCACACAAGTCATTACTTACACATGGAATCTGAAGGCATTGATTTTACAGCAGTAGCAAGTGGCAGCAGAGTGGTCATTAGAGGCTAGGAATGGCAGCCAGGAGGAAGGATACAGGAAGACTAGATAAGGAATGCTGAAATGCAGTCAGTATAAATAACTTCTGGTGAGCCACAATACTGTGACTGAAATCTACAGCAACTTCTAATATACTTTCACAAAGAACTAAGGGGGGGATGGACTTGAACTTGACATTTCCTAACACAAAAACAGGATAAATATGTAATAGGATGGTGTAATGGTTAGGGTTGTCAGCTTGATATAATCTATAATTACTGGGGAAATAGGCCTCTGAGCATATCTGTGGAGGATTGTCTTGACTATAGAGTGGGAAGGCTCAGATTAATTGTGGGTGAGACTGCAGCTGTGGAGAAAGTGAACTAGGCATTTGCACACATGCATTCATTGCTCTCTTCTTTTGACTGTGGACATGGTTTAAGTCCTGCTGTCTAACTTCTCTCCCATGATGTATGTTAAATTGTGAGGTAAAATAAACCCCCTTTCCCTTAAAATGCTTTGCCTAGAGTATTTCATCACAGCATTGGCAAGCAAACTAAGACAGAGGGAAGTGCAGATTCTAAGATTTGAACTCTACACGTCTACGTTGTTGAATTATGAAACTGTATCTCACAAATATCTACAATTAGTATATGCCCAATGGGGCTCAAGCACATAGATGTAGAGCATAGAATAAGAAAGAGGAAGATGTTGACCAGTGAGCAAAAAGCTTCTATGCAGAAAGAAAAATTGGGGTGGTTTGCTTGATATTGTGATCATACTCAATAAAAATGGATTGTGCATTTAAAAATAGAGAATTTTGAAGACCATCCTACAAAAGTGATAATTCTTTGAGATGTATATGTTGATTAACTTAATTAAATCATCATAATTTGTGTGTGCTAAAACATCACAATACTTCACAAATTTGTATTAAAATTTAGAGAAAAATTTTTGTAAATATGTCAGAAAATCAACTGTCATTGAAACTATGATGAAGTCTCTGGGATAAGACTTCTCTTGAACCATAAGCAAATATCAAACTGTAATGAATATGTAAAACAACTACTTTTTTGGACTGGGAAGTCAGCAGCATAGAGGAGTGATAAGAGGCAAAAGAGAAACCTATAAAGTAGAAACTACCCAGTTAACTTCTTCCACCTGGAAATAGAAGATCCCAATGCAGGAAGATAGAAATTGTATAATTTCTGAGCTCGCAAGTCCTTAGGAAGTGTTATCAATACCCTTTTTAAAATACAACTTTTGAACAAACTACACAAATTTGACTCAAATGTATTTTATTAAGAATGTACTAATGTTGAGCTATGCCTCTAAGGGACAAACCTATCCTACTTTCTAATTTAGTAAATAAAGCTTTGTTACTTGACAGCTGTGCCACCCCCATTCACAGATTGTCTGGCAGGGATAAATAGTGGGAAAAGGGCATAATACAATAAAGGTTATTCATGTAACCCTCCTGGCAGGAGTGAACATATTCTAAATAAAGACACTTGTGATGTTCCTTTCAGATGTTAGACTATAAGACAATGATCTCCAAGAAATGAGAATGTTTTTTCAAAAAATATATTTGGAGAAGGACAAAAGTAAAGCCTTCTATCAGGTGGAATGGTAACTTGTATCGTGGATTTCATACAGTTCTGATAACTCGTCAAACCACCTTTCAGGAGAAACTTGGGAGCTGAGGCAACAGTGGTGGGCAGGAGTATGGCTTGACCATTACTGCTTAGCTGTGCATATCTCTTGTCTTTTATTTACCTGTGACCCTCATGTTAAAACCCCAGTGTGGACATATTGACTAAAATTTTCTTTCTTTGGTTTTCATTGTTTCCTTATTATTCTGTTGGATTTTGATTTTAGGGATGGTAGAATTCAAGCCTGTACTGTAACAACTCTGGTAATAATTTCGATGAATCATGGCCAGAAGAAAAAAAATGCATTTTGACGATATTGTAATAAATTGACCCCAAATGAGAAGGAAAGGTTTTTAAGCCCCATGCAGTTTCTAGAACCATTTTATTCTGTGGATTTTTTTTTTTATTGTTGATGGTGGTTTGAAAGAAAATGTCCCCCAAAGGGAGTGGCATGATTAGGAAGTGTGACCTTGTTGTACTAGGTATGGCCTTGTTGAAGAAAATGTGTCATTGTAGAGGTGGGCTTTGAGATTTCATATATGCTCAAACCATGCCCAGTGTCTCAGACCACTTCCTGTGAGTCAAGATTAAGACCTCTCAGCTCCTTCTTTAGCACCATATCTGCCTGCATGTTGTCTTGCTTCCCACTGTGAAGGTAATTGACTAAACCTAAACCTCTATACCTGTAAATGAGCCACCACAATTGAATGTTTTCCTTCCTAACAGTTGTTGTTGCCATAGGTCTTGTCACAGCAACAGAAACACTAACTAAGACATGGCCCTATGTCTGTCAGATCAGCTGCTTTCTGATTCCACTGGGTAAACTGAGGGATGAGCATCTGGACTTTGTATGGGACTCTTGAGAAGCATGACCCTTGTTACGCTTCTTCAAGACACTGTACTTCAGATTTTTACTTTCAGTCTTAGAAGCTCCTTTGAGCTTTGAATATTTTTTGGCAACTGGCATTTTGGTGACTAGTTTTGTCTTTCAGAGTTCCTTTGAAATAATATCATTATTTTTAACTTTCTGGGTTCTTCTTCCATGCACATGATTAGACCTTGTCCATTTGAAAGCTCTTTTGAGGAACTTGGAATTCTGTGATC